>JAWWEV010000083.1:44158448-44241048 GCA_035583235.1 Hafferia zeledoni
CCCCCTTGTCCTATTGCTGAGTGCCTGGGAGAAGAGACCAACCCCCACCTGGCTGGAACTTCCCTTCAGGTAGTTCTGGACAGTGCTGAGGTCACCTCTGAGCCTCCTCTTCTCCAGGCTAAACACCCCCAGCTCCCTCAGCCTCTCCGCATAGGGCTTGTGCTCCAGTCCCTTCACCAGCCTTGTTGCTCTTCTATGTGTTCACGCATTTGGTACCATGATACTTTTGAGTCCTTGCATCTGGAAGGTCTGTGTTACAATAATACTTGGGAGCCTAAAATAACAGAGCTGCCATGCTAGTGCTTGCCAGGGGAGCTGCTGGCACTGCAAGTCCTCTCAGAAAAGAGAGCTGTGAGAGCAGCAGGGAGAATCACAGACTGTGCTGAGGGGTGAGGGCAGGAAAAGTCTTTTGGCGTCTGTTGCCATTCACTGCCTGACGCATGGGAGTGCTGAGGAGTGACACACTGGGAGGTCACAGCTTTAGCTGTTGAGCAAACACTACACACGCAAACACACACACACAAACACAGTCAAATTACATCAGTTTGATAGTATGGCCTGTCATGTGCTTGAAATGCAAGCCCCAGTTGGGACAAACAGCCTGCACACTGTCTTTTACACCATAAGGCTCCCAAGGGAGCTGAGAGACAGAGGATATTCAGGGTGTTGGGCAAGGGCAACCACAGCTATTTGTGTCCTGCTGAGGGGTTTGTGTGCTGGCAAAGAGGGGCTTACAGGAAAAGCTGCAAGCAGGGTTCACAGGGTGAAGAACGAAGAAGAGAGGTAGCTGGTGTGGCATCACACCACATTGTCTGTTTTGTTTCCAAACTGCAAGACAGAAGGTGTTAGCTAAATACAGAGCTTGATCTAGCACTGTCTCTGGATGTGCAAACCATCCAGTTCTGGGTTTGCATTCAGTCACCAGGATCATGTTCAGAAATCATTCAGTCAGTGCCCACAAAGGTTGCAGTTCTTCACCTCTCAACCACCTTGATGGAAGCATGAGCTCCACTGAAGCCTGCGAGAGGGAATTGTCTCCTTTCTGCTGGCTTGCCCTGCCTCACACCTGCACTCAACAGCATGTAGGATCTCCACGTAGCTCACTGCCATGCCTCTGCCAAGCTCCTGCTGCCAGCTCCTGCTCTGCCAGCTGCTAACATGGCATGGCACGGCACAGTATGGCACAGTATAGCACGGTATGGCATGGTATTGGGCAATGAATGCTGTTCCTTGCAGAGCTTCCCACCCCACTCCCTTCCCTCTTCCTCTGCCAGCAGTTGCAGCCAGCACCTCCCTTCCTGAATCTAAATGAAAACTATTTTTGCAGCCGTACTTAGTTGGACAAGCTACAAATATTCCCACGGATGCTGCTTTTTCTTTGCTGTTCTGAAATCATCTGAAGGGATGTTGCAACTTCTACTGCTCAATACCAGGGAACTCCTGCAAGTAGTGGTGGAAACCATTCCCCTCATGACCCTCCACTAGCATGGCTTCAGGTGCTGATCCTCAGCCACAAATACAGTCTGTGGTATCTGCCCAGACACTTTCCTCCTCCACCAGGTTGGTTGCTCACACTGCCTGGAAACGAAAGCCTGAAGTCCATGGTCTTTACTCACATACTCACAACTGTGGTGTGAATCATTGCAGTATAAATGGCTCCAATGGGGGTCCAGGAGCAGCTGGATCCTGAAAGCCAGATTTGCAGCCTCTGCTGTGGAGGTCATCTCTCCAGTGCTCAGCAGCAACTCCTGTAGCCTGGGTGGTGTCCAGGTCTGGTGGGAAAACAGCTGCTGATGGAGATCCTGATGCTGAAGTAGGAGTCAAGCTCTGTCAAAAGGCAAGCCCAGCTGAGAGCCATCAAATTGCATGACAATGTAACTCAGGGCTCGTAAGTGGGATTGCAGGCTCTAGACCCAATTCCTTTCACCTTATTCAAGCAAGAAGACCCATTAAAATGAAATGAACCGGCTGTGCATGCACATGCATTCTCCTTTTTTGATCAACTACCTTTCTGCTGATACACCTAGCAGAGTGTTTGAAATCCCTATAAATGTTAGATGTCCATGATAAAAGACAGTGCCCTTATTTGGCCTGTGGCCATTTTCCATGTTTATTTAGTTATTTATTTCAGTTAAGTGCAACACACCAGTTGATGCACAACACCCATGTGCCGCAATACGGCTCTGGGTTGCCTTGGCAACGGGTGGAAAGGGTTTTGAAGAGCCAGAGAGGCCCATGCTAATGAAAACAAGCATTCAGGGGGCCTCTTCTCCAGGTGGGCGAGAAGAGGCTCCCCGCTGGGCTCCCTCACCCAGCCTGCTTTCAAATAGTCTGGTGCTTTAAACAAAAACTACAAAACCCAACAACAACAAAAAAGCCCACCACCCAGCCCCCTCTGCCTTTTTTTTCCCATGCTAAAACACAACTACTGATTAAAAGTTCTGAGACAGCTCTTTGAAGCCTTTCATTAATAGGTTTCCTTTATGAATCCAAATTAGACGGTCAATGCATTTTCCTTCAAAAAAAAAAAAAAAAGAAGAAAAGAAAAGAAAGAGAACTATTATGGAAATGGTTGTTGTTTTTGCTGCTGCTTCTGCTGCCTTTTACATGTTTAATCTCCCACATGTGCATTCGTACCAGATGGCATTGCCTGTAAGATGGGAGATAATCTTTGCACACCATACTGATGCTGGTCCTGGGGCTGCTACAGGCTGTGCCTCTTGTTTGGGCACAATGGAAGTCATGGGCTTTGTCATGTGCTCTTTGGGATAGGACTGACCATTTGTGGGCTCAGCACCCATAGTTCCCACTGAGAGTCTCAGGGCAGGATGGGGAGAGGGTGAGTTATTCACAGAGGTCTTCTAGGAGCAATGCATGGGGAGATCTCCCCACTCGAGGAAGTGGGTCCCCTGGAAAGACAACTGGAGAACACAACAGTCATGAAGAATACCTGACACTATTCAAATGTCTTCTGGAAACATGAGGTAAAGAATAATGAATGACATTAGGAGCTGAGCAGGACTATAGCCAACAGCTCCAGTGAGACTCACATATGTCCCACTTCCCTTATGGCTGTCCAACTCCTAGGTATTCCCAAGGGTCAAACTGCTGACTGGCTCAGTGAGGTGATGTCCAAGGAAAGTGCAAAGAGATAAGCATGTAAATATGGGGATGACATGAAAGGGAAAGCATCCAATGAAGTCCTGAACACAGGCTGAAGGTTGCTCTAGGTGGGTGATGGTGAATAAAGGGGCACACAGATTACAGTAACATGGCAGGCAGGTCCTTCAGCAGAAGGTCTCTTCCACCTCCTCAGAAGCAATGTGACATGACAGCCTATTTGGACTGGTGAGATGTCACAAGCTCCAAAGAAAAGAAATTGGGATAACTGACCCTTTTAAAAAAATCTGAAGCCAATCCAAACCATGTGAGGCTGGGGACAAAATCCTGAGTCGATGGCACGGCTTTCAGGGTTAAGCAAGAGACAAGAATACTTTTTTTGTGTAGTTCACCACTCATAGGTTACTCTATTTTGGTAGGATTCTTCACGTCTCATAGGTGACTCAGTGCCAGAAACTGACTCATGTTGAAACAGCATTATAGTGAGACAAAGAAACTGTGTAATATACCACCTGGCTCTTGGTCTGATAATGTTCTCATGGAAGGAGTGTTTTACTCTGCCCCAAACTGCAGCAAAGCTTATCACCAAACGCAGTGACGTACTGGTCACTTCGTTAATCTAAGCAAAGGGGAGTGAAGCTGGAAATGTTTATAAGTGATTTCCCTCTGCTGAGGAAGGAGATAAGAATAACTATGACAACACTCCTAAAACATTTGTTGAATGCTTCTTTCTAAAATGAAGCATACCAAAAAAAGAAGGCAGTGCCTGAATGGGGGAGGGTAATCTAAGGAAAATCCTTGTAGATGCCTCCCCAGGAAAAGTAATACTGCAGTTAAAGTAGTTTTAGGTGCCTGAAGGGTTTGGATCACCAAGCTGAAGCAGGGCTCCTTTCTGGAGCAAAGGATGTTCAAACCTCTGGAAAAGAGGTCTCTCTCTGAAGAACACAAGAACCTGAGGATCCTCAAAACTTGAATTTGCATGCAATTCTGATTTCAGTGACAGTAATTTAGAGCCCATGAAAGACTGTCTCTGAACTAGGACATTTCTGAAAATTTTTAAAATTCGCATCTGAGCTGCCTCTGGAATAGGCCAAGAAACAAATTTGTCAAATCATGTGAGGAGCCTGCAAGAAAGCAGGGAAGGTTGACTGAAGTGTTATCAAGGACATCCACAGTGTGTCATACATCTAATTTTGCAGGTGCCACTGTTACATCTCTGCAAACTTCCCATGTCCTCAGTGCAATTCCAGGAACTGTGGTCTTGTATTCTGCACCAGCACGAGGGTTTGCACTAGTCTGGCCTAGACAGGCCCTTCATCAGGCTGGGAAATACGTCCATGAGCTGTTGCTGATCCTGTTGTTGAGAGGGTGTGGAGCAGGGCTGACCCATAGACTTCCCTGCCAAATCTGTGTGACACCCTGAACTATTCCTGGCTTGGCTTATGCTGCAGAGCTGCCCCAGATGAATAACTCCACTCTGTGCAGGCTTCCTCATGGGCTTAGGTGAACAGCCAAGATCTGTGTTTACTTTTTTTGGGTATGGCAAAGACATCTAATTGCACCCACAGTGTGTTTCAGTGCTGAACTATTTAACGCTTATGTTACAGAGTCTAAGGCATGATTTGCTCCTTGTGGCTCCTAAAATCTGCAATGTAGCTCTGCCAATGAAAACACAGAGACTTGGTTATGCAAGGAAATAGCTCACTCAGCAAAAATGGTGGCCTGTTGTTGTATTTGCAATGAAAAAGCAGAACATCCACTACCCACAGAAATGCTGTTCCATTTTGTTTGTAAAAGTGGCAATTTAGAATTAAAGGCAGCTGAATTACATGGGCAACATGGGAAGAGTTTGTTTCATGTGGGAGCTGCTATACAGGCATAACTTTGCTGTAAGATTTCATCTTGGTCACGGTAACCTGCATGGGTCACCTTGCTCTAACCAGTTATGGGGATAATCTGACAGTCTAGTTTTATCTGCAGTGCTCTGCACAAGTACTCATAAACCATCCACTGCTATAAAGCAGATGTTCTAATGCCCTTAGTCATTGCTGTAGACTATGTCTCTAGATTGCACTGGCATGTAAAACAGAGAAAAAGGACATAAAAACATGAACATGCCTCATTTGTACATACCATGGAAATTACTTGAAACTATTGTCTTCACTGTTTCATTTGGGTTTTTGGATTTTGCTTTTTTTTTGGTGGTTTTTTTTTTTTTGGTTTGTTTGGTTGGTTGGTTGGTTTTGGGTGGGTTTTGGGGGTTTTTTTGCTTTTTGTTTGTTTGTTTGTTTGTTTGGGATTTTTTGTGGAAAGTATCATGGACTTTTTTGCATGCAGTTTCACACACAAGAAAATCCCAGGTGTCCACTTTGTGATATACAAATAGCAACATATTTGGTATATGTCACGTGTAATGTGTTTCAACACTGATATTATTGTACATATAATAAGACTGGACAATAATTTTATATTCAAGTAGGGAAATTTGCTGGAGACCTGCTGGGTCCGATGCACAGACACACATAAAGTGGTAGTAATAGTCCTTGAACTGGAGGAGAAATATCTTCTAACATCAGGATATTTAAGAAGGGTATACAATATGTTGGCATGAGAATGCACATGTGGAACTCTAGCACTGAGCTGGAATTGACATTTTCCCCTTCTTGTTGAGGACTCATCCTACACTTAGAGAGGGTCTTTGAGGTAGCCTGCAGCTGCATGGGAGATCCATGAGTTCTTATACCCCCTTTGCTACCATTTCTGTGTACCTGTGTATCACATGGGGAAGCTACAGCCACTGTAGCTCCATGGTACATGGAGTGTACAGCATAGGCAGTGCTGTTGTACAAACACCACTTATTTAGACCTCACAGCACTAATTTGCTTTAGGTAAATTCACCCAAACTATCTTGCTTCCTATTCCTTTTGCAAGGTCAGTTGCCCCTGCAGAAAGGAGCACCCTTTGTGCTCAGTAAGTCATGAGTGATGATCATTGCAGAAATTGCATGATAATGGGTGGGTGGATGGCACATGGTTTTGTTCTTCCCAGGTCTTCCCTCTTCCTCATTGCTGCCAGCTTGTACTGTTTTCAGCAGTGATATCAGCATTATCCAGCCCAAGGTTTCAAAAATCTCAAATGGGGCATGTCCCTGAATCAAAATGTGGACAATAAATTAGATTAGATTAAATAAATGGGAGATTCATTCCTCCTCAGTACTAAAGAAATGCCATGTCCAGGTTTGAGCACTGGTCTTCAAGAAAGACGTGAAAAAATGGAGAGGACAATCCATCAATGATCTTGAAAACATGAGTTGTGAGGAATAGCTGGAAAAAACATTGTGCTTCACTGCTATGGCAGGTAGAACAAGAATTGCAGCAAGGACAGTTTAGTCTAGATATTAGAAAGCAGTTTGTAATAGCAGGGCTGCTGTAAGTGCTGAAGTAGATTGTCTGGGCAACGGGTGCAGTGTGAAAGATGCTTGTGAGCAGCTTGAACAAATGGGCATAGCTAACCCAGCCTTGAAGATGCCAGACTGAACTAGAAATGAAGTTGACTATTCAACTGGGAAGAAGCTGAGCCATTTGTAATAAGAAGGCTGTGTTCTCAGTTTTTCAGCTAGAAGAGAGGTTCCCAGTGGTTAGACTGGGTTGCATATATCCTTTGGGTATATCTGGGCTGACCTGGGCTCGGAGTCTTCCTGGATCCTGCATGCAATTTCTGTGTCAGCAGAAAGGCAGCCTGGTTCATGGGACACACTTTTTCCTATCGACGAATGGCATGGATGTTGCTGTGTTCCTGCCTGATATTTCCTTTGGCACATCATGGGTTTTTCTGCAAACTAATTGCATGCAGTAGTTTGTACTGTGATACACAGTGATACACAAGGCTCACTGTCAATGGAAAGTGTCTTTATTTCAGCTAATAATGTGAAGCTTCAGTGTGAGCTGACACTCTCTTTTAATTACTGTTGACCAATTTTCCCCTGTGCTGAAGCAAGTTTAACTTGCTCTGCAGCATGCGAGTCAGCAAGAGGATAAGAGAACTCCTTGGGATGTCATTTGATGAATTGTCCAGCAGATTGGCTTTCTGGGAACAGCCCCAGGTGGCCTGAGATGGGATGGACAGTCCTTCCTCCCCATCCTCTTGTCCCTGAGGTATGGGGAGGAAGAGTTAAAATCATACCTGTGTATGGCAACTGCTTCTGCACCCTCCTCTGACCCTCACATCCTTCAGAGCTGCCTTCCCATGTGAACTCTAGGGTTACCAGGGAGTATAAAACACAAAATTTCTAGGATAGGGCAAGTATGAAAAATCCACAGGGATAAACTCTGCAAAATTCATTTTGATTGTTACCCCCATGAAGCCCCTCTCAAGTGCCAAGTGAACACTGAGAGAGGTGACAGATGAGAAGAGCTGAGTGACCCAGGGCGTCCTGCACCCACTTCTAAGTCTGGTCACGCAGTCTTTGTTTAAATTTTCTCCTCACCACCCCGCAGTGTGTGTCTAAACTTAGCTCTCAGCCACAGCAGAACTCAGGTAGGCCACCAGCAGCATTTAATTCAAAAGAAAGACTGTTTCCTGTACAGACTGGTGCTCAAAATATCGTCAGAGGAAGATGAAATAATTTACTCATTAATTCCTGGTCACCATATTATAAGAAAAATAGTATGGCATCAGAAAAATTCAGGAAATAATTGGGAACAGTAATTTGAAAACTAAGACATGAAGCTTGTGAGGGTAAAAAGAATTTGTTATATATTAACCCCAATTAAAAAAAATTAAAAAAAATAAGAGAGAGAGAGAAATGTGTTTTCTTAAAAGAATACTAAGGTAATTTCAGCTGTGGTTCATACTTTCTTCCATCACCGATAAGTACAAATGGAAATAAAGTAAAAAAATATTGAGGGCAGTGTCAAGAAGCACTTCCTTACATGAGCAGTAATTGGAGAGCAAGGTGACCTGTGAAACAATGTCACGAGAGAAAAACATTAGTGTAATTAAAAAACCGCTTAGATGCACTACAAGCAGAAAGGATAAATGAACTTTGGCATCCCAGCCCCTTGCCCAGCCCACCAGAAAAGTGCTTGGACCCATACAGTCACACTGGTTTGAACCACTCCAAGTCCTACCACAACACCCAGCAAAGTATGAATGACTCTACCGTGGGTTCCAATTGCAATGAATATGTCAGCATTGATGTAATGGAACTCGGGTCAATCATTTCTCATCACAGATGAGAAATGGATGGTTTTTTGAAATGAAGTCCCAAGCAGGGTGTGGGCAGAGGACATCTCAAGCCATCTTGCTTGAGAGAGGTCGGCATCAGCCCTGTCCCTGACCCTGCCTTTGGCAGGGCGGAGAGGATGGGATAGAAGGGGTGAAGCCACATCACTCCTTACTGCTGAATCACTGGTGATGGGAAAGCTGTCGCCTTCAGGGCAGACTAATAGCATGTTTGTCTTGATTCATGCAAGCAGTGAAATAAACTCTTTCCCCAAAGAAAGGGGACCTATCCTCCAGTGGGACACAGCATCCTTTGCCTGGGGGTTTGGGGAGAAGCGGGAGGTTGTCCCTCCTGCCTGTGCACACACACACAAGTGTGCCCACACATGGTTCATAAAGGGCTTTTGGAAAGCACATCTTGGCTCCCAGATGGTTTCTCTGCACGGTCACCTCTAATATTGCTCCTGGCCTCATTTTTTCACCTTTGCTCCCACTGAAGGTTTTACAGCATGTTGGGCTTTTACTGTACACAGCTGCTTTCCTGCAAGCCCTTCAAATCATGGGGATTAAATTGCACCGGTATGGAAACCAAGGGAACATTTATCACTGACAAAAGGCGGCAAGAATTTTTCTAAATCAGAGATTTTCTTACAGTAGAACTTTTGCTACTGGAGCCGATCTATAATAATATCACTACTGTTTCAGTATTTTTGTAACAGTGCTGCTGGGAAGAGCAGCTCTTTTAATACAAATGCTGTCATTTAGAATTGCTGCTATGGTAGAAATCTTAAATTAAGCACTGTCCTTTATACAAAATACAGCACCACCTGCTTGAACACAGAGCTGATAAAACTATATTTTTTTCCATGTGTCACATCAAATTATCCAGCAATATAAAAGAAATGGAAGTACACAAAAGTCAGGGCTTTTTTTCTGAAATGGTTTCACCCATATCTTCTCCTTACAAGCACAATGTGCTGGGTGGGGGGCAAAGATAGACTGAACAGACTTTTCAGAGAAAATTCCTTCAAAATGACCATTTTTTATGTCAAAACTACATGCAGAACCACAGTTTTGATGTCCTTTCAGTTCAGACCCACAACATGTGCCCAGCTGCATAAAATGTCTGTGTATTCACAGGTCTGGGAAAGGACTTTTAGTATAGCTGTATGATAAAATTCTTCTACCTAAGCCAAAAATTCATTTGCAATATGGCTTTTAGCAGTTTCTCTAATGAATAAGTTACTGACTGACATACCTAAGTCAATCTGCTGGGGATTTTTATTTGGTTGGTTTGTTTGGTGTTTTTTTTTTTTGTTGTTGTTGTTGTTGTTTTTCTGTGTGGTAGAGAAGTGCTGTTGTTTCAGCATTAGACAGGGGAATATTTCATCATCTTGCCAGCCTGGCCAGGGGGTCCTGTTCCCACGATGAAAGCCCCTTGCCAAGGAAACATATGTCCTGCCCAGCCCACAGGTACCTTTCTTTTCCACTGAAACCAGGATGGTTAAGGCAAGCCCCAAATTCAGACTGACATGCAGTAAGGATATGGCTTGGCTGTGCACCCAGATGCCAGAGAGGAGCCCCAGGTGTGCTGGTGGAGGCTGAAGCACAAACAGAGGCAGTATCTAATCCCCTCACGTCTGCTGTGAGTAACCTCTCTGCTGTGAGTAACCTCACGGCCAGGCATTGCACATCCTGCTGTCAGAGGTCATCCTCTCCACTGCAGGTCAGGAGAGTTCAGGCTGGGAAAAACACAAACCACAATCCCAACCCTTGTGTCTGAGTGTCTTTGAACTATTTTTGAGGTCCTCTTGCCACCTATAGATTCTTCCAGCAGAGGAAATATGTGTGTGACACATTCCCAAGCGTTGCACCATTACCTAGTATTTACTCTCCTGCATGTCAGATAATTGGCACCGTGTGCTGGTGACAGTCATTTCTTCCATGGGGCAGTGTGCATTGAGGCTCCTGGGATGGGGTATATAAAGCCTGACTTAGATCCTGAGAATTTGGAGGAGGTGCTGACAATACACTCATTAATTTACAATTATGTTCCTTCAGAGAGCCTCCTGGCACTTTCTAAATACTGTTTAGAGCACATACCTCTTTTATGAGACAAGTATTATGACTATGAAAGTCAAAAGAACAAGGACAGAGAGGTGTAAGTAACTTGCCCAAAGCCCTACAGGAAGGCACTGCCAGAGGTTACCATAGAAATAAGTCCTCTGCTAGAACCAACTGTTCACAATGGCTTGAATTTTCAGGATTTATTTATATTTCACAGAATTGTATTGGTTTTGCTACTTTAGGTATCTGTTGCTTGGAAGAAAGCAAAGATTTGGTAGTCACTAATGATTCCTTAGTTGCTGTGAAGTGTATGAGAGGTTAACATTAAGGTGACAAAATGGATCTGCCATTACACATCAAGCCCCCGATGCAGAAAAATCTTTCAAAATTCTAAGTTTGGCCTTGCTGGAGCCACTAAAGTTTCCAGAAGTCATAAAGTACGCAGGAATATCCCTGCAGGATCCAGTTTGGAGGTGTGCCTTGTAATGCCCCTACTACTGGAAGTGCAACAATGACACGGACCTCCAAAAACTGCCAAGACTCCAGTGAGTTCTCTCAAATGTGGAATTATGAACATGTCCATTATGGTAACTGCCTGGACATCTGGTATCCATCGGGTTCTGGTCCCCACCATGTTAGGCATTGCACTTTGCCAGTTTGAGTCTTGCCCCATCCTGCCCTCGTCACTCTGTGCGCTGGTTTCCTATTCCAGTTCTTCTGTTTCATCTGGCAGATGAGCCCTTCCTCTGTGGCTTTGGGAGAAAAAGAGACCACTCCCAATTTTTGTTCCATTGTCCGCCAGCATGGAAAGGGACTCACAAAAATCAACAGCTTTAGATATTCAATGTAGTCTAGCAGTGGTTTATTGAAATAAAACTTGTGTTTTAACAAATCCCAGCCAAGGTTACGGTGTCTTTTGAGAGATAAATATGCAGAGGAGCTAAATCGCATTGCTTGAGGTTCGTACCTATCCTGGCACATGACAGCAAGCAGGTCTTGGTAAAATGATAGTTGCCTGGTAAGGTCTTTGAGCCAGGCTCTATCCATTAGGGCCTGGAGACACATCCCTGGTTGGTTTTTGTTTTTATGTTGCACAACAAGGTTAAACAATAGCCTATTTTATTGTCAGTGATTCCTTAAGCTGGGTTTGCACTGATAACAATTTCTACATTTTCAGATTAAATAAGATCTGTTAAAACCACTTGTCTGGTAACATAAGGATTGTGTTTGCAAGGATCACCTGTGGTCAGACTATTTGCAGATTGTTGGTCCATACTCCCATGAGTAATATCCTCAAGTTAGTAGCTGTATTGGATCAGCAATGTAGTGGCCTCAGCAAAAAAAAAAACAAAAAAAACCAGATTAAGCAAGACTAGGCTGTGTAAACAAATTATATCACAAAAGCCAAAAAGCTAAGAAAAGTTGTCAAAACTCTGTAAATTTTGGTTTTCTTTAAAAAGTTAAAACATTAGCTATTGGAGTTAAAAACTTTTGCTTTCTTGGATTGTGAATTAAAGCATTTTCTCATGAGAAATAATTAATTGTTAATTGTTCTCTCTCCTTTTTTTGTAGCCTTATCTCATGGAATAAGTTGTCATTACGAGAGATCAAAAAGCTCACTTTTCTCAGGGAAGCCTAGATTCCAGGACATATTGAAAACCTGATTGTAAACTGGGTATTTGGCAATAATAAGAAAGCAGGGCCTCTTTTGTTTGAGAGACAATCTAGCAGCAATATCACTCAAATTCCCCAGATAAAACCAATTGTCTGTTTTACAGGTATCTGGCAGATGAGAGGTCAGCTTTGTCTGATTCAAGCCATATAGGTATTTCTTTTCTTTTTTCAGCACTACTTTCTCGTAAACAGAATTTCATCAGACTAAAACAGCTCTCCACTTTTGTGTGGTGGCTCTGTTTTCCTCTAAGCAAATTCTTCACATGCCCAGAAGGAATCTTGTTTCCAACATCTGGGAGTACTTTAGAGGCTTTCATTATTTATATGCCAAGATAATATCTTTTGCCCATGAATGTGCTACTGTTCCCATTGATTAGATGTTTGCTGATTACTGCCAACTGCAGTGGCAGGGGGAGCATGGAAGCTATTCCCTGGCCCTCGCTTTACATCACAAACTATGGGTCTCCAAACACTCATCTGACCTTCAGGAATTCATTAGATTTTGACTGCAACTGACGCAGGAAGGCTATAAAGTGAGGAGTTCAGAGGGAAAAAAAAATAAAATGAAAAAAAAATCAAACCCTGGCATTTAAAATTAAGATTAAAGACACACCAAAAGGAAACAGTAGGAAATAATGATTGAAATTAAGGGGGAGGAGGGGGGAAGAGAGGCTGTAGAAAGAGAAAGGACAATTTCTTCATCATATCTTTGATAACTAGGAGTTGCCTAGCCTGTCCTGGAGAGAGCTAGGAGTGAAGGGAGCCCTTGCAAAAGCCACGTAAGTGCATCTCCTCAAGGTCCCCAGGGGTCTCCCCAGCTTCTTGTCCATCCTCACAGCCTCTGCCCAGACCTAAACCTTGCCTCAAAAGTGCTTGTCTCAGCAGAAGCAGAGGGAAAACAGGGAGAGGAAAATGCTGATAGAGCCAAAAACTGCCACTCACAGAGCAGCTTTGAAACCATACCAGGAAGTTTTGCAATAGAATGAATACATGTATTCTAAACAAGGAAGAAAGCATGGCTTCCCTATCATTTCCTCATGGCTTTGTTAGGAAACATTTCTCAAGCACTGCACTGCAGCAAACCACCTGCAATTATATTCAGAATATGAATTCAAATATCACATAAAGCTAAGGCATTTCTGAGCATGAGGGAATTAGCATGTTTTTTATGAACTTACTGAGCTCCTCAGAGGACTAGCTTGCATTTCATCATGGGCCAGTGGTTGGTGCTGGTAGCCTGCTGCTGTGCCTCCAAGGTTAGTGGCCATAACAGCCCTGCTACCGTGAGGAGGCCCCTGAGGACAGACCTGGATCTTCCCAGTCCAGCTCAACTAACTCACTGAGTAGACATCACCGTAAAATTGTTGTCTGTGTGCCTAGAATGTCTGGTTAAATATTATTATTTGAACCCCTTAACAATAAATGCCTATTTCATTTTTTTTCTGCAGCCTGAAGTGATACATAGTGCACGCTGTATTTGCAGACACACTGCATAGGTTTTCTCAGATTAGTTTCCGATTTGATTTTTTTCTAGTAGACTTATGATGTTTGACTCAGTCTTTGGTGCATCTTGCATCTTTAAAAGCAATATTGACAATTCATAAGTATTTCCAAGGTTGATGCTTCAACACAGATACTGTATGCTTTTTTCTGAAGCTATTTATAGGAGCACTCAATGTTTTTGTTTGCTTGTTTCCACTATTGCTGACGAAGACCTAATCCCAAACCACTCAGTGTACTTTACTCTCTTCATGCAATTGTCACTATGATCTAACCAACAACTTGATTCACTCAATTTTAAAGTTTCTAGACATTTGGGACTACAGCATTTTAGGTATTTTTCATCTTATACAAGTTCCCAGGAATGGAAAAACGGACCCCAGCTCTTCAGCTGGGATACAGGGGGGTGACTGTGTAATGGTCACTGGAGCCATGCTAATTTACAGCAGTTGTGGCTCTAGTTTGCTTCCAGAGCATGCATTGATTTTACCATAACTCTTTCTTTCCTGGTTTTCAGCCATTTAAATGTAAGGGCATTTGACATTTTGGGAGGGTACATGGCATTGCTGTGTCAGTCTTGATGCCGTGCTAATGATGCTTTTGGGCAATGAATAATAATCATGGGATAGCTTGGAAATTAAACTCCTGATTCTATTCTTATAGTCTACTGGATTAGCATATAAATTTCAGGTCATTTATATACCTGAAGGGTCTGGGAGTGTAGAGGGTTCTGACTTGAAACATTAATAAACAGCAGTGAGGAAAATAACTCTGGTCAGCAATGGGGCAATTGCAATGGCTTTGGTGCTGGAGAAAGTCTAGGGAACTCCCTGCTTATCTGCACCTCTGAGGTGACAATGTGACTGCAGGTTTTTTTGTTTTCAGTTTAAGTAAATCACCTCTTATTTTGCCAGAAGGTATATTGTAACCCAAACTACATCACTGATCATCTCTCCATAGCTGCTGACACACATAGGCTGAGCTTCTCACTGATGTCTGCACTCTTCCATTGCTCTTGCAGCAAAGAGGGGTTGGGCAGGCCATTTCAGAGGGACATTGCTGTTCTGGGGTGACCATTCACTTACCTTCCAGCATCACAATACTGACTGAGTGTGTTGTCACCTGTATCCTTGGAATGTAATTGTCACTCAAAATCCCTGTAATGAAATTATGAAGGCTCCATATAAGAGAACTTCTCACCAGTGACTATAAAACACCATTAAGCAGACTCAGAGCTCTCTTTACAGGTTCATATGAAACAGGAGCTGGTGGTGTTTCTTGGGCTTTGAACTCAGGCCAATTTGCTGCATGCCAAGGTCTGCTGAGCTCTCAGGAGCTCTGCAAAGGGTTGTCCCTGGCTGCCCTGCCACAGCCCTGCTAAATCCCACTGCTAGGGAAGCCTCTTGCCACTGCAAGGAATGTAAATGGAGTCTGACTTCTCTTTGGTGAGTGTCTGAGGTGGGACTTATGGGTGGGTGTTTGAACTCAAAAGTCTGCCTCTTTGGTGTCAGTACACCAAGCTTTGTCCACGGTTGATAAGAACTGAGGGTTGGCTTCAAATCCAGCTTCACTGAAAGTGACTGTAGATATCATCTAAAGAGTTTAGAGATAAAAGCTGCTAAGGCCATGAGAGATACTGTTATTAAAGGCAAGTTTTGGCATGTATCTAAAAAAGAACATATCCCTGATTATTTGTTCTTTCTCTCATTTCATACTCACCAAGCAACAGTTTTGAACATGAGCACAGGAACCAATATATTACTGTTTGAGTTATTTCAGAGCTTCATTTTTAACACTACTAATTGACCCACTGATGGATGCTTGCTCTCCTTACTTTATCACTGCAATGTTGCTCTAGCTAATTCCCTGCTGAAGCAGCAGAGCTACCCATTAAGCAAGCGCGACAAGCTGATAAGGAACAGCAATATGATTTATGCATTGCATCAGGGAACAGGGACAAACACTGGCATCAAGGTGACTTATTTGACTGTGAAGTCTATCACAGAAAGGTCTCAGCAGAGAGCACCAGACATCAGTTCAGTGTTTTGCCATAAGCAGGGAGCCAAATATTTATTTTCTACTCTGACTGGCACTGTGTTCAGTGAAAGTAAGAAGGTGACAGACCAAGGGCAGCCAGCAATGCTGTGCATCTGCAGTTCAAATGGTAGATACAGAGCAAGGAGAAAAAGACAGTAACCAGGACTTCTATGTAAGTTTTGGTCCTTAGGTGCTTCCAGGATGAACCTTCCTTGTGTATGGAAACACCAGTCTTTGTTGACTGCAAATGATCATATGCACTTGCAGAGAACTAGGGAGGTGGTTAAAAAAGAAATCAAACCAGGCAATAAAACCCTATTGTTTTTCATCTCATGTGACATAGTGAATGATGATTTGTAAATTATTCTTTGGACTCTGAAAGCTGTCTTTTGTTTACTTCAAAGACATCATGACCATCAGTTTCTTACAGCCACAATCCCATTTTAGCCAGTATTCCACCCAAAACTTTGTGGGGAACAGAATGCAGCTGTTCAGGACCAGACATGAGGTCTGTCTGCCCCAGCATCCTGTCTATGACAGCAACCTCTAGCAACCACCTGAAGAATGTAATAAATAAATGAGCATATATAAATGATCTTCTCCCACTAACAAGCTCCAGCTTCTGGAAGTCTGTCAGGTAGTGAGACCCTCTGAGTCACCATATCCACATCACTGTGGCCCTTGGAGACCATTTCTGCCATGAGTTTTGGTTTTTTGCTTTTGGCTTCTGCAGAATCCTGAGTTCCATAACTTAAAATGTGCTCTGTGAAAGACCACACCCTTCTTTAAAAGAATATGTGAGATTAGGTCCATTTGGGATACAGTAATTGTAGCACTTCAGATCTTCCAGTTTTGCAGTGCTGCACAATATTAGATAGAAACACAGATGACAGATTGCTACAGTTGTCTAAATAACCATATTCGTGTGTTCTTCTTCATATAGTACTGTGAGATACAGAGATCCACAAGCAGCTTTAAATGGAGATAAGCAGCCAGCACTCCAGGAGCCACCTCTCATATGACATCTCATAGGTGAACATGAAAGATGGGAGTGAAACAAAGCGTGTCTCAATCCTGCCTTCACATCCTGAAACTCACCTTATGTCATGCTTAAAACAAAGTTTAGTAGGTTCTAAGAAGGTCTTGTGGCATTTTCAGATTTCTAAACAAGGCATGCGTAGCAATCAGGTATCTGTTCTGTTTCTGTGCTTTTAAAAACATCCATCTCAATTTTTTTTTTGGCATAGATTATCTGAAAGCTAAACCCTTATTCTGGCCTGCTTGTTTGTAGTTTGTAATGCTTCATTTTTCTGTAGGATTCACTTGATGAGCAGCTCAAGCTGAAGTTCACAGCAGTTGGACAAATGTGAGCTGCCAAAGGAATGCATGTACTGATCCTTGAAGTGGAGCTGAGGAGGCTGGATCAGGGCAGGGTTTGTCCATGGGGTGCAGCAAGGAGGATGGTTCCTGGGTGCAGACACAAGGACACAGGATTTCCAGGGCTCGGCCTTTGAATGGGGGGAAAGGCAGACAGAATGATCACAGTGAGTAGGCACCACATGGTGAGGAAAGCTTCCCAACAGTGCATGTCAAGCTCAGCAACAGAAGGGTGTGACTTTTCCATGCTGGCCCTATCATGACAGACCAACCCCTCTCCAGCACTGCCCTACCACCATGGATGCTCACAGCTCTGGGTCACCACTGGGCATCATTTCTGAGGGCAGATAGCAACACAGGTGAAACAAAAATGCTGACACTTTCAAGAGGCTGAAATGTTTCCTTAAGGTCTTTTGGTGTCAGTTTTCTCACCTATAAAGGAGAGACACCCCAGCTCAGCAGTTCACAGTATCATTGTGAAACACAGACAATTAATGCTTGGAAAGTTTATGAGCTGTTGAAAGCACCATATAAATGCTAAATAGTATTATTGAATTACAGTGTGATTGAAACAAATTGATTTGTTAGGAAAGTTTCAGTGAATCATATTCATAACAAATTCCATTTAATTTACAACAGTGAGTCATTAACTGGCTCTTCTGCTGATTTATTTATACATCCTGCTGAAAAGATAACTGATTTTAAGAATCAGATCTTAAGATAACCGCTCCTTAGAACTGTGGGATCAAGCATTCTGTAAAAAGTATGGTAGTGTCAATCCCTGTTTGCTATTCCCTTTTCCATCATATTTAATCCTGACAAAGGTTGTATGCAAAGCACCTGCAATAAAAAGTGCCCTATTTTGAGTGTTCTGAGTTTGCCTGAAAGTACAGTGCTTCTCTTAAAAGCCAGTGCTTTGATAAATGTGGTCCAAAATTAAATGTATCATTTTCTGATTCTCTACAGGCTTCACTATGTAGGATGATTACAAGCTATGAAATACTGTGTGCTGGAAACCCAAATTACCCCTGGCCTGAAACCACTCTTAAATACCAGTACTCACTTCAGGGGAACAATTCAAACCACAGGATGGCTCAAGATGGCAACATATCTTTGGTCCTGTTCTGCCTAATTTTCTCTCTCTGCAAGGGAGAGGCAGAGCTACATCTCTGTCAGTACAGAAATTATAATTTGGATGTTTGCACATCAGCATCCAGCTTCTCAATTAGCTGTGCCAGCTTGCATCAAATACTCACTATTAACAGTCTCAGATAATTGACCCACTATGAAACAAATCCCTGCCAAGGGGTAAGAACTAACATTTAAGTACTGCAGGAAATTTCAGAGAGGGAGCTTCTTTTGGTGGTAATAGGAGGTTTATACTGGTTTTTGCTATAGATGCTGCAGTGAAAGAGTGATGCAGAAAGAGAGTGAACCCTGGTTAGATGGAGGGATGGGAGAGGGGAGTGCACGCATGAGGTGCATGGTTGCCCTCACATATAGGGGCAGAGGGGAAAACGAATGAAGTTGTGCTGTGAAGAGCTCAGCAAAGCAGTTACATGTTAGAGCTGAGTGGGTTCAGGGAAGAAGCACCTCACATCTTCACAGCGAATTTGCCTATTTCTAATTAAAAACAGTAAATCAAGGCTCAGCAAATGCAAAAAGGCAAAATGAGCCAGGGAGAGAAAATTCATACACAGGGCTTTCTGGAGACAATTAAAGAGAAGAGGAAATTTACAGGTAAAACTAAACAGAGAAGGATGATATTCTATGTTAAAGATAAAGGAATTCCTGCACCAGGGATGTCCTCTCCCTCCACCTGCCCTAGCCTGCAGAGTCCCTGAGGGTACCTCCACCCATCTCCAGAGGTGGAGTGGCTGGTTGGGTGCCAGTGAGATCGAACAAGGTCACTGTGGGACAGCACTGGGTAGGATGTAAGATTAGGACCACAGGTACTGTAACAGACCATAGCAGACTCTTAATTGTTTTGCTGTAGTTGGTGTTGCTTTCTCTTAGGCCTGGGGTACTATCTGGCAGAGAGATGTTGCCCACCACTAACACAAGTGTTTCTAAAATTAAAGTAAGAGGAAGGCAAGTACTTGCACTTCACAAAAATGTTATAATTTTTTCAAGCCTTCTGAAATAACAGGAATGAGACAGTTAAAATGTTGTACAAAGGCTGCCTTTAAAACTTCCTTTTTATTTTCTGATCACCATTTTTGATCTTCTTCAATCAAATGCAGCATCACTTAGAAACTGATGAAAAGAGAACCTTCATCTGGTGATTAACTCCTTGATGAAAGACCTGTAAAAATTGCATTGTTCATTTACAGGACTTTGGAAAATATCAAAAACTAACTAAATTCTTCATGAGATACATGGCTTCTTGCAAGCTATAATTGGGCACATGCATTGGAAAAGCAGACCAGTTATGACTGCAAAGATGGGAACAGTGTTGTGCTGGTGCCAATAAAATGAATGAGTTACTAAACTCCTCAATCCCTTCTTCACTGCTTGGATAATCTCTCCCTCTAAATGACCCTGATCTAAGAGGTAGGAGGGGCAGCTCAAGCCAAAGTAGGCTAGCTAAAAGTTGTCTGTCCTAATAGATATCAGATCAACTTGTTTTCTCAAGATACCAAATCAACTTTTGCTAAAGTTGCAATGAAACTTTGCACAAAGGAAAGGTCATCTTTGACTAGAAAAAAAAGTAACTTTTCTTTGGAGTAGCACACACCCTAAAAGAATGACCTGGCAATGCTGTTCCAGTACTATCTAGGTGCTGAGTTATTGTGCCTTGTGGTCTCTGATTTCTCTTTCCATCCTCACAGCAGGGCTGTGTTCCTATGACAGTCCATATCACAGCTAGGAAATTACTTGGTGCATGTTGCTGGGCCTCTCCTACCTAAGCTGTATTTTGGCCTCTGTTCCCTCTTTAGAGAGAGCAAGAGAGAAGGTCCTGGACCTCCATGGAGAGGGATATAGGTGTAGGTGGAGAAGAGTGCCAGCCGTGGCAAGGGAACAGGCTGATGGCACTCACATTGTTGATGGAAACCTCCCTTAGCCCCCTACAGAAGAGGCACAGGGAGTATGATGCTGCCATCCTGATCATGTGGACTGCTGGGTTATACAGGCCCTCCAGAGAATACTCCTCTGTCCCCTTTGAGCACTACCACCTCGTCCTGACAGTCCTTTCTTTCTGCCCTTCCTCTGGCCAGCTGGCATTTTGAGGGCAAGTGGAGATGCAGAAAGGAGTCCCTTTGCAGAGGACTGCACAGCTCATCCTGCCCTGCTGTTGCTATCCAAAGGCTTGCTTTTTCGGAGACATAACCCACAGGAGATGAGCCATGCAGGAAAGAGGGAGGATGGATGACTGTTCTTTGCTAAAATCTCAAAATCAGGACTGGGCAAATATTTATCTTCATTTTAATCCAAGATAACAAAAACTCAAAGCTTGGGCAGAAACATTCGTTCAACTATGTCACATGTCAAGAGTGTTTCAGTTCTTCCCTCTCCAAATAAAAAAAAAAAAAAAGAGGGACAACCAGAACAAACAGTCTTGCTTCAGTATTAGTAAAAGGGGATATTTAATTTCTCTTTTGATTCAAGCTCATGGTTAGGCTACAAGACTACTTAAATCAAAATACATGTAGTCTGCTGTTGCTACAACAAAAACCTTTTATTTTTAGTTAACCCAAATTTTGACCCAAATCACACGTTTTTCTTTTTTCTCACATGAGAAAACAACACAGAACTGAAAATTCGTTTCAGGTATTTGAGAAAAAAAACCTTTATTTCATGCCTTTTTTGAACCAAGATACTATTAAATAAACAAACAAAAAATAAGCAAACTCACAATCACCAATGATAGCCCCAATAGGGAATGAATGCCAGGCCTTCATTTAGGGTGGTGTTGACTTTTATTTCAGTAAGGCTTTGAAGTTCTATGGGTTGTGGAGATTTAACTATATCCAATTGTGTTGGCAATGAGGGTGCAACATTGAAGTAGCTGCATTTGTGAAGGACTGCACTTTCATACCCAGGTGCTCAAATTGCCCTTGCTGTGCAGAAAGGAGCAGAAATTGTAGCACAGGAAGTTCCACCTGAATTGCTCCAGGATGACCCTGCTTGAGTAGGGAGGTTGGATCAGAAGACCAGCTGCTATGGATGCTGTAGTGCTCCCCTCCAACTTTATCCATTCTGTAATTCTGTGATTCTGTGCCCAGGTTGGAAAGCAGGGTACTTTTCGAAATAGCCATATGAATTTTCTGGCTTCAAGAAAATTTCAGTAATGTCTTCTGGATGAAAGCCTCTACAGTGATGCTGGGATGGCAAACATCTGTGTTCTGAACAAATTCCACCTGCCTTAGCCATGCATTCAGCCCAACTGAACTGTGTCTTTAATGAGAGCAACAAAGTTAAAAATAAATCCTTGAGAAATGAAAGGCTTGTAAATGCCCTAAATGCTTTTTTAATAAAAGGAAATTGCTGCAGGAAGTGATTCCTTATATTCCAGGCTCTGCCAATTGTTTCCAATCAGTGCAGCTTGGGGTAGCTATTATCTCACTAAGTTGTATTAATGTGTTTGTTGTTGCTGCTTTTCCTTTTAAAATAATCTACAGGATAACTTGAGTTCTGCTGTTTAAGTTGTGGTTTGTTTGTCACAGAAGCTGTTCTGTGGGGCTCCTTTCCCATCTGTAATGCCTCACAGTAGCATCATCTCCTCCCTTCTTATTCCTCACTGGACAGCTGGACAATTAGCAGGATGTGGTGCTTTGTGGTGCTTCTCCCCACCCATTTTCTCTGGAACCAAAAGACCCTTAGTACAGCTGGTCCTTCACCACAAGGATCTGAGCCCTTTCATGCAGATCTGCCTCTGCACAGACCTGTGTGCCAAGACCTGAATGCTGGGAACAGATCATCACATGGCCAACAGCAAAAGAAATGGGACACTCATGATCAGGATCCTGCTGCTGGCAGCTTAGGGGCTACATGAAATCAAGGTGTAATTTGGTATGGTTCGTAAGCCTGTGGATTGTCATAAGTGAGGGAAAAATTTGGGACCTGATGTTTTATGGGCTCTATTGACATTCTGCAGTCTCAACCCCAGAAAAAAAGTGGCTTATATTAATTTTTTAACTGGCAAAAAACTTAATGCTTGTAGCTGGTGACTAGGGGGGATGAGGGAAACTCAAAAAGTTTGTAAAAATAGTAACTTGATTCAGAACCTTGAGAAAACCAAATCATGTCCCTTCCTGTGTTGATGACAAACTCCTTCCCTCCTGTTAGGAGTGGTATGGGATTACCGACCAGACTTATCCTTCCAGTTCTACTGAAGGTGATTCTGAGAACCAAGATGGACACTCCCCAGACCACTGTTGGCACCATTTCCAACTCTTCCAACAGCTTCAAGCATCAACCATTTTTAATAACCTCTACTACTGAAAGCTGTTTTCTGCTTTCCTTGAAAAGACAGATTTCTGTCCCTTGGTGTTTGAAGTCAAAGGGACCTTTCACATGACCACATCAACATATTTCCCCTCTGTGTTCAACACTGGTGAGGCTGCACCTTGAGTACTGCATCCAGTTCTGGGTCCCTTCCGTCAAGAAAGACATTGAGGTGTTGGAGCATATCCAGAGAAGGGCAATGAAGCTGGTGGAGGGGTCTGGAGGGTAAGTTATATGTGAAGAGGCTGAGGAAGCTGAGCTTGTTTAGCCTGGGGAAGAGGAGGTTCAGGGGTGAACTTACCACTCTCTACAACACCTGAAAGGAGGTTGTAGCTAGGTGGAGGTTAGACTCTTCTCCCAGGCAACAAGTAACAGGACAAGAGGACATAGCCTTGAGCAGTGCTGGAGTGGGTGCAAGCTGGACATCTGGAAGAATTTCTTCATGGAAAGCCTTAAGCATTGGAAGGAACTGCTCATGGAGATGGTGGAGTAACAATTCCTTGAGGTGTTCGAGAAATGACTGGACATTGCACTCAGTGCCATGGTCTAGCTTAAAAGTCAGTGACCAGTGAAAAGCTGAACTCTATGATCCTGCAGGTCTTTTCCATCCTAATTGATTCTGTGATTGTGCAAATGAAGGTGGTGGACCATCCTTTTGGTTTATAGGCAGGTACTGTCTGTCAAGTAGTCCCAGATCACAACAAAAAGTGTGGAACCCCCTGTATGGGACACCCACAGAACAGGGTACGTGTGTAGGTACTGCAAACCAGAATCATCTCCATGGTCTTATAAAGAATGAAACAGCCTATCAAAGTTGGGATATGGACAACAAACACCCTGTTCTATTGTTGAATGCCAAAGGTAGATTTGTATGCAGCATTTTAAATAATTAAACAGCAAAACAGTGTTACCATCTGCCAACGTCCATCTGGTGGAGGGAACACAAAGCTCTGAGTGAGAAGCGGGCACCAAACAAGATCCACTGACTAACAGGAGATTCCAGCAGGCAGCACACGGATGCCTTGCAGTGCTGTCATCTCTTCTGCTTGAAAATGGCTCACAGTCCCAATAGCCCCTGTTTAAACAAGGTTGCTGGTAAAGCATGAAGCTTTGCCAGTACAGGCAGAAAAATGGCTTTGTAGAAGAGGTTAGAATAGAATAGAATCGCTTGAGTTGAAAAAGACCTCCGAGATCATCAAGTCCACCCTTGGTCCAACTCCAGTCCATTTACTAGATCATGGCACTCAATGCCACGTCCAATCTGCATTTAAAAACCCCCAGGGATGGTGAATCCACCACCTCTCTGGGCAGCCCATTCCAATGCCTGATTACTCTCTGGAAAGAATTTTTTTCTAATATCCAACTTAAATTTCCCCTGGCAGAGCTTAAGCCCGTGCCCCCTTGTCCTATTGCTGAGTGCCTGGAAGGTTGCAATAAATATTTTGTAATCAGAAACACTATAATGCCATTTGTAAATTCCGGAACATGCCTGGCTTCAAGACCTTTATTCAAGCCTGGTTATGCTCATTCCTGCACTGTAAAAAAAGTAACAGCAGTCAGAGAGATGTCTAGCAGGTGATGATAATGTTCAGAGGCATGGGAAAGTCTCTATAAGGAAGGATTCAGGAGAAAATTAAGAGGTAACATAACAAAGGTAGTAAAACAATGCAAAACTTTTTCAAATATCCTTTCAAATAAAAGTGAGCAGTAGCCTAGTGAAATTAAAAATACATTTTATACATATCAAAGGGAATGCTGGGGCTGGTTTATGGCTACTTGTGATTGTACAAAGCAGACTCATTGAACTTGAAAATTTCAGTGCAGTATTTTTGCTTAATCTTTCTCTTACTTTTGAAGCCTCTTCTTTTTAGTGATTTTATAGGGTTTTGAGACATTGTTGAAAATATTCAAAGTATGCACAGTTATACAAGCATGGGTATCGAACTGTAGAGGGTATTGTCTGTCCTGCTATACACTGGTATAGAGTAAGAAATGCCCACTATAGACTGATGTCAAGATCCTTACTGTTTGTAGATATAGGATGAGGAAGAACCAGATCTTCCATCAGACAGCAGACCCCCTCATGGACTGGGGTCACAGTTGTGGTAGTGACCCTTTGGACAAGCAGTATTGTAGCCAAATACCTAAGGGGGTTGATATTGTCAGAGCATCCTCATCCTCCCATGGTAGCGCTCTCACAGAGCTTCACTGTTACGGAGCATTGAACAATGACAGCTGATGCCAGAAGTCATTGGGAACTGAGGGCACTTGCTCTTTCACAAAAACAGGCTCATCACTTTCAAAACCCAGAATAATACAGTACTATTACTAGCTGTGATAAGGAGGAATATTATTCTAGGGAAGGTACATTTCCACTATGCACTCCCCCCACTGCTATTTGTGTTGCAGTTATGCCACAGCGAGCCAGTCACTGCATAGATGGGCATACGCAAAGAGAAATCTCTGGACCAGACAGCATCACTTCTCATTGAAAACTGCCAGCTGAATGCATTTTCTCACATCATTAGTGACAGTGTTTTTAACCAGTTTTAGATTTCCATCTTATAAAGCCAGTGGCCTGACACTGGGAAGTGCTACCAACTGCAAGCAGATGGAAAAGTGAATGCAGCAAGGAAATCTTTGAGGTTATCTGTGGGGAACAGGGATGGCTTTTGTTCCACAGATGCCTAAAGAATGCATTTAATTTTGTTAGCTGCCTCAATTGCAACTCCACTTTCTGTTCATAACAAGGAATTTTTTACGCATTTTGCCCTCACTTTTCACTGCTATTAACAATATTTTTCATAAAGGTGACAAGACATTGAGATCAATGACTCCCTGCATCTACCAGACCATTTAAAAGTATGAAGTGATGATTGTGTTTTGGACTCTTCTTATTTATGACAGATAGCACCTCAGATCATGTTGTCCTTCTGGCTCAGCAGTGCTGTGCACGGCTGAGAAGGACAGAATGGTTCTTTTGGGGGATTCAATTTTCTATGTGCAGACATAGCCAAAGGAAAGTCAGGTGAAAGGGAGCTAAAATTGCATGAGACCCCAGCAGGCTACTTTGTACCAGGCACACCACACCTTCCCCTAGAATTTTGTTGTTGTTGTTGAGGGGGAAGGATGTAGGTAATCTTTTCCTAAACAGACAAGAAGTGGGCAAGCACTTCCTGGGGATATTTAAGAGAAGCCAGGGGCTGGTCTCTGCTCCTGCGCAGGCAGGAGTCTTATAAGCAGTGATGTTACTGCAGCAGTGTTGGAGCTGCCTGTTGGGCTTCAGGGTCTACAGCACCTTCACCCACCTGTCTTGCTATTATACACACATCCAATTATTATTTACACACCCAAAACTGGAGTTTTCTGCTTGAATGTTGCTGTGTGCTCAAAGACCTGAATGAGCAGAGGGAGGGGATAATGTTGTTCAAGCAGTTTTCTTGGTGAGAAAAGTTAGCTTTGCTATGGCCTTCCTTTTCCGTTTCTGGAGTCACAGGACTTCTAAGAAAAGAAGTAGCTTCTTGTTAGAAAATAGTGTCAGGAATATAATTTTGGCTGCAGAAGCGTTTCTGTGATTTATTGCAAAAATGTAACTTTACATTTCCCAAAACAACAGCAAAATTTGCTGTAATTTCAAGTAAATTTCCTGTTGTCAGTTGAGATTCAGGTAGAGCACAGGTAGTAGATGATCTTATCCCAAGGAACTTCTCCCCAGGCTTTGTGCTGTCTTGGTCTCCCATGGCCACTTGTGGAGATGAGCAGACTCCCTTCAAGGATCGAGCTTTGCTCCTGGTGCTGTAGGAGATGCAGTTCATATCCCTTACACTGACTGAAGTGAGCCTGCTCTCATGTATTTTAAATTATTATAGCAGCATCTGGCACTTTCCATTTAAAAGGCAAGTGCTAAAATAAATGGAGGCATTTTCATATTTAGATACCAGGAAGTTGCAGGATAAAGGAGTTAAAAAGCAAAACAAAACTAAACAACCCAAACCAGCCCAAATCCAAATCTGTGCTTAAAATCTCCCCTATCTATTTAAGTTACTGTACCAGCTCAGCTCAATATCTAAAACAAAGAAAATGAATTATGGAACAGCATGAGGAGAGCTTGTTAATTTTCCCACTGATGCGCTGTGAAATGAAAGCTTTATTCTAAGAATATCATATCCTCAGGGCTCTGTCTGGGTAGACACTGACAAATACAAATGTCCTTACAGTATTTCTTTTATTCTTGCTTTATGGTGTATTCCAGACAGATTTCCAAAATTATATATAATAATATATAATCTGTAGTTGTGGCTTGGTGGAGTTCAAGGCTGTGATTTTCCAGGACATAACCATGCCCTGTTTGAAAATGGAAGATCAAGTGCACATAATGAAAGGAAGATCAGGTTCTAGAAGAATTTGCTTATTTCTTAATCAATATTAATATATGTGACTTTAATTTCAGCATCTCTCCTCCTGTTGTGTACCAAGGGAACATTAACAACAACAGCAGCTTTACATTTTTATAGCGCCTTTCATCAAGAAGGATTCAAAAGTGCTTTACAAACCTCGGACAAAATTCTTCTTTGATCAGCACTGAAAATCTCTTAATCCATGGTGCAAATCTCTGTTGCACTTTCTGTGCCTTTTTCTGCACATAGGACTTCCATTGATTTCTACGGGAATTGTGTGTGTGTGAAACAAGTGCAGAATGTGTAATTGAAATCTGCACTGCAGATAAAAAAAGGGGAGAAAAAAGTACATGTATGGATTCATTGCCCATCACAGAAATGCAATGCTACTGGAGCAGACCCCAGTTCCTTCTGTATTCATTAGGAAAAAGATCCAGTCTCAGTTCCCTAACTGGAACCCTCTCCACAGTGCTGCGGAAGAGAGTCTTCCTTAGAAAAGGAAAAGAACAAATATTTGCTCCTGTACACAAATTTACTTTTTTTTTTGTCACAGGCAGCCTTCCCTACCAGGACCTTTAAATCTCTTCCTCAAAGCAGAGGGTCAGATCTGACTGCCAATTGCCAGAGAGCAGCTGCTCTGAGGTGAGTGCTGTGGGTGCAAACAGCTTCTACTCTAACAGCACTTTCCATGTCAAGCAGATACCCTTGGGTGCTGTCCATTGTAAGTGACAGGAGAAGGTGCCCAAAATTTTCAGAGCTTCTGTACTGTGTGTGTGCAAGCCTTACTGAACTAAATGCTAGCTTGGAAACATTGCAAAGTCTCCCTGGAGATTCCTGAGAAAATGGTAGACTTAAAGAAGCACCCCATGTTTTAATTTTCTAGTCTGCAGCTAAATCCAGAGGTGCAGAGTGGATGCAGCAAACTGAGTTTCCTGAATAATTCCAAGTTCAGTTTGGGAAAAACCCTGAGTTATCTCTGTCTGAAGATGCTTTTTCATCCTTAGAGCTAATGTTGTCTCTGATTAGAGTTTACAAATGCTAAGGAACACTTTCCTTTTTAATCATCAGAAAATGATGAGCAACATCCCATTGAGATTAGTGGTGAACCCAAAGTTATCATTAATTCTGAAACACTTCTATTCAGTAATCAAGATTTCAATCCTTGAATCCATAAATCTCTGGCCCTGTCATGTCCTATTTTACTAGGACATTTTATTTCTCATGAATAAAACCATATTTTTAATGAGAAAATCATTCAGAATTAAATGTCCCCTGGGGATGTTATTTGATGAAATAAAATGCCTCACTTGCAAAAACAGGTGTAGTAATGTGATGAGGAATCTTTAACTAGTTCATCTGAAAAAAAAACAAAAACCACACCACCAAAAACCCACACAAAAAAAGAGATAATGTTGGCTATATCAGTGTGGAAAATATCAGTCCATTTCAAAATAAAGTTTGCGGTCTATGACTTTATGTTGATTTATCTCATCTGATCAGTTGCCTAAAGAATTTAGTCCTATCTATTTAGATAGGACTCTTCCAAAGAGTGGAGTATGCTTTTTAAATCATTACTTTCCTTATATTTCCTCCTGTTGGTACATCTATTCTGAGTTTGTATTCATGTTTTTAATATCAGTTAGCTAACAGGATTGCCAATTAATACACACACTATGAGCAGCAAGAGTTCATGTTCCATCACTAGTGCTAATCACATGTGTTAGAAACATGATTGTTCAGTGTAAATATGATCCTACCCAAAACTGGTTTCCTTTTAATTGTCAACATTAAAAGCCCCTAATTATACACTGTAAATTTAAGAGCAGGTGAAATTCATTAGGAACTCAACAGGAACCCTTCTTTAAGTGTCCCTGAAAACCTCAGGTCCAGCAAAGTCAAGGTCAAGGTGTGTCTGTTGAGCCCACCCTCCATCCACAGATCAGGAGCCATCATTGCAATGTACTGCTGTGGCCTTGACTTCCAAAACTCTGCCTTGAACTATTTGCCTTGCTCTAGAGGGAAGAGTTCAGTGGTGTTTGAAGGCAGCCAGCAAAAGTCTTAAGTAACATGATCCAAATAATTAAACTTAGCAATAAATTGGGGCTTTTCATCTTCAAAGTGCTTTACAAACATTAATTAGTTGGGCTCAGCAGAGCCCTTTAGAGTGGAAGCCATTCAATCTTTATCTCCTGTGAAGTGACTTCCCCGGCTGTCTGCCCCCCCACACTGTTTTTATTACATTCAGGAGCCTGCCTCACGTTTCCTTACTTTCTCCTCACATGGCACATACCTTTTCCATGACGAAAATCATGCCAGCTTAGTAACAGGGGAAAGGTGGGGGCTGGGGGGGTGGTGGGGGCGGTGGTTTTAAAATTAAATAGTCTTTTAGAACAGCAATTAGCTTGGGTTTTCCTGGAAGAACTGAGGCATGTGAAGATCAGAGGCAGACACCTTCATACCCTGTGCCAGCCTCCAAACCTTCAAACCTTGTGTCCCCTTTGAACATGAAAAGCTCCGTTTCAGGTGCACCAAGAGGTGGATCCGCCGGCTGCTGGTCAGTGCGAGCACGTGTCCCACTGTGAACAAAGGTACGGCAATTTCCGTGTGTGCCTGGCTGCCAGGCTTCCTCGCCCAGGAACTCTGCTAAAAATACATCCATGGGCAAAGACAATACTACCTCCATGTCTCTGGCATCACTTTAATGCAGGGGTCTGCTTCTTCCTCAGGTTCAGAAACACATCTCTGTGTCTGGAGGCTCATATCCACGAGGAGACGCACTCAATGTTTTTTGCAAATCTGCCTCTTTTGTGACACAAGTGAACAATTTTTGCCTCAGCCATTTTATCATGGCTGCTCTCCTTGCACAGGTGTCTGCTTAGCCCTGGAGTGGCTCAGCTCTTACTCCAGGAGAGCTGCTGGAGAAGCCTCGTTCTCCCATTGCCTCCCTCTTCTCCTTTGGTTACTGCTGTTTCAGGTATTTCCACCTTAATTGGTACTGTATACCAGTTCCAACTGTGTATTTTGCTATGTAGTTGAGCTCCTGATGATGCTCTTCAAAGGTTACTCTGATGCAGTTATGATGCATTAATGTTATCAAACAGCTGTTCATGCACCAACCAACCTTTGAATTTACTTGCCTGCCTGTTTGCCTTTCCTGAACCCAACACTTACTTTCCCAGTACTACAAGTGGGAATATGTAAGTGAAGATAAAGACCTGGTAGCTCTCAGTGCAGGAACCTCCTGAAAACAAAAAGGCAAACTGCTGCTGGGTTTTTTTCCCCCACTTGTTTGTAAATAGGACAAATAAGCAGGCAGTCCAAAATAATCTTATTTATTTAGTGTGGCAGGCCCAAAAACTTGCTAAAAAGCACAGGTCTCCTGGTTGCATGCCAGCCTATGATGACAGAGCCCTGGGGACAGCTGTATTCCTGGTTTCCTGCATGACTTTCACAAAGTTGTTTTGTGTCTCAGGTGCGCACATGACGAGGTGTTATGGGAATAAACAGAACGGTGGAAGCAGAGGAGTAGTGAACAACCAAGTTCATCCAGAAGGCACTGAGGGGATCATACAAATGCCTACAGACTTCCCCCTGTTGCACTACCTGCTGGGTTTCACCACTTCCCATTGACAATAGCTTGACATCACTTCCTGGAGCAAAATGAATGTATTAAACTATTTCCTCTATAACCTGCAGTTACTCAGCTACTTATTTTTGGCTGGCAATACTAACTGTAGCTCTTAGTTTCCTGACCAACCCCAATGCATTGTCTGTCTTCTAGCACAATCTTAAAATAGTCTATCCTGGTCTCTGTGAAAGCAGACATGGATGGATTTACACACTTTCCTTGAAAAAGTTTAACTTTTTGTAATTGTTGCACAAAATATTTGTGATGGAAGTTGTGTGACACTTCAGTCTCAAAACAAGAAAAAGATCATCAAAATTAAAATGGATATTTTGGTCCTTCAGACATCAGCTTTATCTCTATAGAAACTCCCCAAAACTCTAAAAGTGGAAGCCATTCCTCCCCAAAATGCTCCATAATAAAGTCCCCTGCTGTATGCCCATATCAGTCTCATGCATATCACTCTGGGTTTTCTACAGGAGCATGAACTGCCTGGAATAAACAGCTTTAGTATTAACACCTCAAATACAACTACTGAATGGCAAATCCCTCTACAGCAATACCTTTTCCTGAGAGAAAATATGCGATTTGGTGGACATAAAATGGTTTGAAAATTTCAGTGGATTATTTGTGCTGCTGCAAAACAAAATCCAGAGAAAACAATCTAGAGCTTTCATTTTGGTATTGAAAAAAAAATTAGTGACACTTTTGTTCCACTACTTCTGCCACTTCTGATATTTCTTTCAATTTATTTTGTAATTAAAAACACTTGTAGATGCTGAAGTCAGAAAAAAAAATTAATCTGAAGCTGAAGAAAATGCTACAGTTAACATAAAGTGATTGCCAAAAATGTTGGAAAGAATTCATTGTAGGACATCTGCAAATTAATTTCTCTTACGATTTCTCAGCATAGCCTGGAAAAATAAAAATCTCAGTTATTCACACAGCTATGTTATTGATTCTTGTGATTGTTCTTTATCTGATGGTTGCACACAGCAGACTAAAGCAAGTGGGAGAAGACTGTGGGAACTTAAAGACATTTTTAACCCCAGTAGGATTATATGGGCTTATTAAATATTTGTTTCCCTCACTGGACCCTCACTTACAGCTAAAGGGCAGTTATTTCTTAATAAATCAATTGCTTGTGATCAGTTGTCCATACCTTTTCCTTTTCACAACTCCATGTAAAGGATGTCAGCGTAAATGAGAAGAATGCCCCATTAAGTTCATCATACACAAGACCTTTCAACTTCACCTCATCATTAAAACCGTAACAGACCTCCAGAGCACTCTTTGAACTCACCTTTCTTTGCTGGATAAAGGGCAGCAGGTGAAGAATCACAACAGCAACAAACACAAATGAAGGGGATTTGAGAAAGTGTCTATTATAGAAAATGACTATTGTTCCCCTAACGCCGTTTTGGGGCACATGATGTTATAGACAACCCAGAAAGCAGCCATCAAATACAACCAGTATTTTTAAAGACCCTCAAGTGGAATTTTGGGTTGGTTTTGACTGTTTGTTTGCTGTGTCAGGGATGGGGCTGTCAAGAACCCCTCCAGCTGCTAGGCAGGGAGCCTGCACCAGGTCTGAAAGGGTCATGAAGGCAAGTTTCAAGCTTTAGGTTTACCATGCTCCCATCTGTGCTGTGCCTGCAGCCAGAGGCACCCACAGCCACGCACAGCTACTTGCACATGGGCAGGGGAGAGATAGCAATCAGCCTTTGTTTTCTGAGGGACTTCTTTGCACAGAATAAAGGTAATCTGCCTTTGACCTGAAGACCAAACAAAACATTTTGGCTGGTTCTAGTTTTGCAGGCCTGAATGGCTTTATCCTTAGGACTCTGACCGAGTCTTCGTCTCACCACTTGCTGTGCAACCAAGAGGTGGAAAGTGAGACTAGGAAACACCTTCCACATCATAAAATTCACAAATAAAACATTAAGCAAAGTGCTTTCAGGCATGAGATGTAGCATTAAAATCCAGACCACTCTAAAAAGTCTAAGAGTATTGTTTTTATTAAATGCTCACATTAGTCATCTTTCTAGTCATGGTGCCATATAGCTGCATACTCCAAGTGTAGTTGTCATTAGAGATGTGGGTTTGGGGAGGTTGTTTTTTCTCACCTGCTTTCCCTAGCAGTATGACCTGCACCTCATCCAATGAGCAAAACACACTGCAGTTGTCTTTTCTTTGCAGAAAGAATCATGATGTTGCTGTCAAAAATTAGAGCAAGAGGACATATCCAGCCCACAACAGCATAGCAAGCTTTCTGCCAGGACGTAAGGGAGTAACACTCTTCCCTGCAGCAGATAGTGGGGATCAAAGGTACTTGTGCCCCAGATGAGTCAAGGCTCCTCAGAAGAGAGAGCAGACTGTGACTGGGAACACAAGGGAAGAGGTCGGGAGAGCTGGTGGTACAAAGTTGATTTTCATGTGAGCATTTCTTGGCTTTTTGTTATTTCCCTTTCATGAATAAGCACCCCCCTAAAATAGCAGGGATTTATTGCCCAGCACATATGTTCAGTTTGCCTCCTCCCAAGCTGCAGGTTGCTTGGGGATGGAGTGTGCCAGCAATGCTGCCTGGGTCAGCTTGCCAGGGCAGTAGAGCAAAGTGTGACCTCTGGTACGGGAACTGCAGTGGGGAGCTCTGGGGACACATGTAATCACCCAGTGTGGAGTTTGGGCAGACAGTGGGGTTAGCACCTCTGCTCCATGGAGAAACAGGGAGAAATGCTGTTAATAACTCCATCTGCTGCAGCCTCTGGGTCTGGCTCACCTGAAAAGCAGTGCCTTTAACTGCCAGAGCAGAGCCACAGCAGATGCACAGAGGCTTCTTAACAGAGCACGTCTTTTGTACCAACTCCAAGGGAATAATGTCACCTACCCAGCCACCAGCCCTGCTTTCCACAGTGCCTGAGTTTTTCCTTAGAAGTTCCCTATTCAAGCGCTTAGCCTGACCAGGGCTGACCTTGCTTAGCTTATGAGATGTAACAAGATCACTGCCTGAGGTGTGAAATGACACTGGAATGGAGGTCATGATCTTACGGGAGAGCATCTTCCTCCTCTGCTGCGATGTCTCCTCCTTGCTCCCCTGCATCCAACTAATCAGGCAGAAACAAATGCACTGTGCTTCTAGCACACCACTGGCAGAATATAAAAATCTGTCCTTTTGGCTATTCAGTCATCTCAGTGGTATAGATTTTTTTTACGCATATGAATTAAAATATTAAACACTTCCTTTTTTATGAATTTTTTTTTTGGTCACTACTTCAATAGAAACAAAATGTGTTTTCTATAGTCCATCTCTATAAGATGTCAGAACAGATTAACAGACAAACAGACAGAAGCATTTAAGCAACGTGGATAGAACTCCAAATCAATCATTCTGAATGAATAATACATTTCAGCAGAGATACAAATGGCAGAAAATTCATCTGCATCTACAGTGAAACTACATGGACCCATTTCAATGTGGAATACTATGCAGAAAGTAGAGAAAGCACTTTTATTTTGGTATTTCAAATAAGAATGAATTTGTGTATGTGCCAATTTGTCACACACTGGTCAGGGCTGGTTCTGTGAATGGGCATTTCTATGTATAGCTCTAGATCAAGCTGTGGAGAATATATGGCTTTTTATTTACAGGTCATTAGAATAACATAGCACAGAAACAACATTCATAAATGACTTCTCATGTGAATGGCTCTGAAAAACTTTTTTTGTAGGGAGCCATGAGTTGTAGAATGTTGTTATTATGATGCAATAAAGAATGAGCTTCAGAAGCAAACTTAGCAGGACAAACTTTGAGATAAATCAAGCCTAAAAAAAAAAAAAAAGCATTGAAATTCAAGTACAGGTTTCAGTGGCAAGTCTAATGGACAAAATAAAGGAGGTGAAGTGCCCTTCTGCTGAGTTAAACCAGGCTTGGATCCATGGGGATATTTCAATTGTCTTCTTTATTTTTATCATTAAAACTAAGCTGACTTTTGAAGGGGAAGGAAAAACAAAAAGCCCCAAGGGCTGTTAACCTTTCTTCAGGAGCAAAAGGTAAGGTCATCAAAAGTTTTATGATGCTTATGGGAAATAAAGCAAAGGCAGGTGGTGGAGGCTGGTCTGTGCTAAATAAAATGGGTGAATCTCCTGCACTGCTGCAGCCAGCAGGCTCTAACTGGAGGTGAAAGGGGTCCTTGAGAGAGCAGGAGCAGGCATGGGGGAGTCAGAGAGGTAGCATTTTCTCCTTACTGTGGAGGAATGTTTGTTAAATTAAGGCTGATCTGGTCAATATTAATGCATCTGCCTATAAATTTCCGCTTTGAGGAGTTCTGCTAAAGGCAGCAAAGCTGACATGCAGACAAGAGGCTTCTGCAGAAGGGAACTGGCTCCTACTCTGCTGTGGGTGGTAAATCCCTCTCTGCGATGGGGTGATTTGTAGGAAACCCTGAAGAAGTACCTCAGTGTTTTCCCTCATCTGCCGTGTCACAGTGACCTGTGTTAAAGCAGAACACAAGGCTGTTGAGTTGGGCAAAGATTTGTTTGCCCATGTCTGTCTCATGGTGATTAACTTAGGAAGGTGACCACAGAGTAAACGAGAAGGAAACAGCCACCATTCATCAGCTGGTGGCCCCTTGATACAAATCCTGCTTTCAGAAGGTTAAAAAATATGCCCTGCGCAGACTGCAGCAGACATTCTGTGTTTGCCTGTAAGTTCAGGACAGCAGTGGGATGGATGACCAGGGTACACTCTTGAGCCTTTCTCTGAAACTGATTTAAATGGTTTTGAGGGGTTTAGAGTGGAGAAGAGAAACCTTTTCAAGATTAAGGGGAAGGTTGATTTCCTCTCCATAGGGGGAATCCCAAATAAGATTCCAAAGAAGAGATGTGACCAAAGACACATAGCAATATATTTGTCCTGGGGTACTGCACATTCCTGATCATCTTCATGACTAGAAATAGTGGACAAGGAGTAGTCTCTGTAGGAGTGAATTATCAATGCCAAAAATAATGCTTATTTTTTCATTCTCTATCTCTCTGATTCTTTTCTGCCTGTCAGATGGAGATCTGAGAGTCCAAGCTAGTGTATTTTTGAAAATGCAACTCAAAAGAGAAGAGAAGAAACATAGCCTCTGCTAACTGGTACAAGTTCATTCCTTCTCATTTTTGTTTAAATTACTAAAATCATGCAGATTACTTGAAATCAATTTTGTTCACCTTTGCAAAAGGCTAAGCATTTGCATTAATGCTCACACAGTCTTCATAAATCTGACAAAGAAAGGTAAAAAATCACTTTAATGAAGAATCAGCAGGACTTCTGCTTGCAAACTTCTGCATCCTTCTAAAAGCATGCTATAAGAGAGAGAACAAAGAATTATAAAGTATATAGTTCATACATTCTCAGGAAAACTAATTCCCCAGATATTCATGAGCTCTGTAACATCCCTGGGCTCTGGCATGAGTTACAGGGAGACGAGGGCATTTTTTAAAAATCTCAGTCACAGGGAGCATTATCCTCAAAAGATCAAATGAGCACTAATCAGGAAGAATGTTTGGTTATTAAATGCATCATTGAGTCCATTAAATATCACTCGTTGGGTCATAAATTCCTATTAAATGTAGATAATCCATCGTTGTCTCAGGCAGATAGAAGATAAAAACAGTAAGAGATTTGCCAGCAATCCACCCCTGCCCCTGAATCCCTCCTTTTGCACACTTAAAGACAGGTGGTACTGCTGTCATCTTCCCATCTCAACTTAATGACTGTGCTATGGCTCATACTCTTCTTTCTCTGGATTTCACACCCAGCTCACTTATTTCTGTTTAGGGTCCTCTTTATATTGCTCATGCTCTCCTGTCACCATTACTCTCTCCCACTCTTTACACAGGTCTCAACAGATGGCTTGCCCAAGCTTGATGTCCCTGACAACAACCTACCCACAACCACCTTTGCAAGCTGCTTTTTAATGTTTGTTTTTCATAGAAGCATAGAATTATTTGGGTTGGGAGGGACCTTAAAGATCATTTAGTTCCATACCCCCTGCCAGGTGGAGGGACACTTCACTAGACCGGGTTGCTCAAAGCCCCATCCAACCTGGCCTTAAAGGCTTTTTTTGTCTCTCTTTGGGAACAACGAGCTTCTTTGGGAAGGGAATTCCCAAAAGCATTAAATGCAACCAGGTTTCCTTCCCACTGTTTCACCTGACCATGCTGGTGCCTGTGCCCACCGTATGGCTTGGCATCTCTGGCCTTATGCATTGTGAGAAAAGATAGTAAAGACATCTGTAAGGGAAACCTCCAGCCTTATTTAGAGTGTAATTGTACTTGTGCTTGTAAGGAGCTTATGCAGAGCAGCTGGAAAAGCTAGTTGGTTTCCTGGAGCATGTGGGAGGCCATCAGTAGGTGGTAACTAAAATTTGTAACAGAGTTTGGAGGCTTTTAAAATCATTATTACTATTACTTTGGACTCTACAGCAAGATTCCAAATCTTAGTGGCTGCATAGCTGCATGTAATTTACCTACTCATATGTGCTATGATATATGCTTCTTACAAACACATACTACATCAGAATAGGAAATTATTGATCACTCTGTTCAGGCTGGAATGGTTTTCGGTCTCCAGCAGGGCTCTGGTGAAATGATTTTAAAAATAGCTACAGTTTGGAATCCAGATTGCATTCGCTGCCAGATTATAATGATCACTTCAACCAGGGCTGGGTGAATTTCAAAATGCTCAGAGACTCAGTTCAAGACAGTGCCCTCCAGTCTGTGATATTTTTAGTGATGGGCAAACCCAAAAATCTGGGTGGTTATCCAGAGTTCATCTGCACTGCCCAAATGTCTACAGTCTGCAAAAATGGGCTGGAAAGTTTTCAAGGAAGATGGGTTTTGCTCTATTTCCAGTACTGCCTATTTCTGCTCAGGTCATGAATCCTAGGAGAAAATCTTCTTTCTTCATACTGGTTTGCTGTGATTCAGTTACCAGTCAGTTTAAAAGTGCAGAGTCTGGCAAATGGACTTGGAAAAGTAGCTGGGATAAAAATGACCCCTTCTGAAAGCACTGGGTGGTGATCCAGATATAATCCTATGTTGAGATTCAGTCCTGCTTCTACCAAAACCAGAGAGAAGTTTCATGGCCGATCACAATGGAAGATCTGTTTTGCTCCTTCCTATTAAAATATCCACAAGTAACTTTCTGCTACTGAGGTAGTTCCAGTCTAGATAGGAGGAGGATTCCCTGAGGATTACAGCTTCCTGGTAATTCTGAGTTGTTTGCCTGTCTTTCCTTCCATGCCAGACACTGGCTGTGACACAAAACTGTTTTGCAACAAATAAATGAGTATTTAATGTCTTTCAGGCAAGGAACTGCAAGTACCCAAACCAATTAATGACTCTGAGCCAAATTCATCCCTAGTTTGAGCTTAAACAATTTCAATGAGGTTGCACCAGTGGGCAATCAGATTTAATCTAGATTTAATCTTTTGATTTCGCATGAGAGACCTGGCTGTGTGTTAGGTCTTAACAATTAATCAGCTCAGCTTTTGGGGTGAGACTGTAGATGGAGAGGCAAAGGTGGGTTGCTGAATACAAAACAGACACTCTGGAAAATTTACAAATAAACAACCTTACCTAAGGCTTGAGTGGGAAAGAGCCTGAAATGCTTCTGCCATGGGGAAAGTCCAGCATGCCATATTTCAGGAGATTTTTAATGACATAAATGCAGCACTTTTAGACATAACTTTTTTCTGGTCTTTGGGTCATGAGCCTCTGAATCCCAGGAAACAAACTTGCGTTCCTGTTTTCTTCCAAACCACATATACTCTTTAAACTTTGCATAAATACTGAAGTGTCACACTTTCCTCCTTCACAACACTTATCCCAGCCACTGTTAGCAGAGTCTTTGCCTGGCTCTGTATCATGGCACCATTGAGAGAGGCAGGAAATTTCCTTGAGACAGCAATTTTCGAAGGGTTTCAGGATCCACTTCTGAATTAGACCTCTAATTGGCAGCAGCAGGGACTGATATTCCATTGCAACAGTAAGAAGCAACTTGGTTCAAGTCACGCCTTTGCCTGCTGTTTGTTCCTGCAGGGGTTCACCAATAAAGATACAGGCAGACCTCAGACCTCAGCACAGCAGGAATCTTTACAGCAGAATATATTTCTGGGTTTTTTTGTTCTGAAGGCATGAAGTTAGATCAGTTTGTGCCATGCTACTTCTTGCATTACTGCTTATTTTGGAGCCACTTGGAATAAAAGAGAAGCATAGCTGAGTAGCCCCCCTCAAACAAAATTCAAGTCAAACTCTTTGAGATCCAGTGAAAATCTGAGCACTTGGTTTTGGGGTCTTTTTTCATTCCTGTTTTGAACTTATTTATTCTTCCAAATTTGGGCCAGGATTAGAAGCCAAAATATTCAATAGCTCCAAATAATATATTTATAGCATTTGGTTTTGACCCCCCCGAGGTGATAAGAACTTTTAGTGAGATCTGGGGAACTGTTGACTTTAGTGGGGGTGACAAGAGCTTCCACCTTCCTCAGTGATGCTTCTGTCTTTTGGGTTTTTAACTTTCATGGCTCGCATCCTTCAAGTTTTAAAATGTGAGACTGAGTATATAATGACCCAACTTGGAAGCAAAAATAGTTGGGTAGCACCTCTGAGAGCTCTCCCCATCCCCAGCTCTGAGTGTAGCACATTTCTGTGATGTTTGCTCAGGCTAACTTATTTGAAATGCAGTTCCTGCCTAGAGCCAAAGTTTTCAGAGCTGATTTCCTGCCTAACTTAAAATTCAGGTATAACAGCCAGATTGGAGGCCAAAATGTAGCCACTCAGGCTGGAAAATTTGGGTTCCAAACGAGCGACTTGCCCTTAAGCTGAAGATCAGTGACAAATGAAAGGCACACACCACCTATTTGTTTAGGCAAACAATGCCACTCAGATGGAGACAATCACTTGCCCAGGGCAGAACTGCTAACATCAGTTTGGAGGGCTGAGCAGCCCAACCTCGGAGGTTTGTCCTTGGCTTGGTACTGCCTCAGGCTGCAGTGCACCGGAGCACGTGCTGAACTCCAAGCAGATGCTGAAGCACTTTGTGGAATTCGGGTTGTCAGGAAAGCTGAGCTTGTTAATGCTGAGATCACTTGAGTGCTTTTTTCGTTGGAATTTTTCACACCTAATTTGTTATAACAAGGAAGATAAAGTATAGACTATTAAGTCTAATTAATGGCACATGAAGTAACATTGATACATAAGTGTACAGAGAAGTGAAAAAGTTGGAGTGTATACTGCTGCCTCACTCATCCTCTTTGCAGAGTGCCACTGTCATAAAGGGCCTGATTCCATACTTATCTTTGACTACTCTTTGACTGCAGACCTGAGCAAGAAGCAGCATATACACCATCTTGCTCATCTATCTCATCATTCGACTTCCAAGCCACAGCCCCACTTTCTGCAGCAGGCAATTAGGCAGAGAAAAGGGATGTAACCTCTTTATGGCCTGAAACACCGACAGATAGTGATGTCCATGCTCCTCTTCCTCTACTCTGGAATAACTCATACAGCATCTCCTACAGGAAAGACAGTGTGCTAGGTCAATGGCCTCCTGTAGCCTCCTGCATTCATTCTTTCTTCCTGTCCTGAGCCTGTTGGATGACCTCTTTGTGAGACGAAACTGCTGTCTGAGGTTTCTCCATCAGGCTCTGAACATCCACACGACACAGAGATCAGCTGCATGAGACACAGACAAACACACAAAATACAACAGACACCAGCAGAAGGACATATTAAATAATTAACTCTCACAAAAAGCTGGTGAGGCAGGATTCACAATTTTGCAATGACAAAAGGCAGAAACAGAAGGGTTAAGCAATTTCCTCAAGGTTTCAGGAGTAATTGTCAGTGCTGAGATTAAGATTTAGTAAATTATAACTCCTGGTCCTGTGCACAGGCCACTAGATCATCATTCCTAGCACTCCAGAGAACCAGGCTGCTTATTCTTTCAGTAAAATGCTAAACCAAATGCTTTGACCTTTCCTGGAGTTATCAGATGAACTGCTGTCTTAACTTCAGGTTACAGAGAGCAGTGGGGGGGTAGGGGATAGGGGATGAGGGTAGGAGGAAGTGGCAGACCAAAACTGGTACGTGCAATGCTTGTGTAAGGGGATTTTCCTCAAAGACTCCATTTGAGGAATCTTTGCTATCTGTCCACCTGCAGCACAGGAGGGAGAGTACAGTCACCTGATGGAAGTTCTGGGAATATTTGCCCCATTTTCATTTGAAGACACTGAGCAACTATTTCAGAGATTGCAGTGACGGTATGGGCAGCTTTGCATCATTCATAGGAAGTCAAAGGCTGTCCATGAACTTGAGTACTTACAGAATATATAAAAGAGCTGTAATTCACTGAAACATATGTATGGAAATTTTGGGGATTGCATGGGAGTTCTTAAATGGAAACAATTCCTGTCTTTGTGAAATATTGTGTGTGTGTGTGTGTGTGTGTGTGTGTGTGTGTATACACCCTAATGTTTTTATACATATATATATGTATATTATATGTAATGGCTTATATCGGAAAGTTCAGTTCTGGTACATGATTGGTTTCCTCCAATCTTACATGCCATTTGAGTGAGCAAGTCACTTGCCAATCTGGTGCATCAAAGTCAGGCAGCTAATTCAGACTACGTTCCAGCTAAACACTTCTCTCTCTTCACTTGCCTGCTCTAAATACAACCCCATGTGATTTGCCAATTTACATAATATCTTCTGACAAGCTGACTCTGAAGTCTTCTTGGGTGATTTGCTTCTTTTTGCAAAACAAAATGGGAGACTAACATCCAAGGGAATGAGTGTATCTCTTTCCCTTGGACTGAGTGACTTCAGCTCTTGGAGCTCAGGTTCCTCTGGAGGTAGCAGGTTCAGAAATTATGCAGCTGCCATGGAGATGGAGGCAGCAACCCTCTAAAGGGATCTGAAATTACATCATGTGGGTCAGCTCTCTAACTTTCTGTTAGGTGTTCTGAGATGCTCCTCTTCCCAACACAATGACAGAATGGCCCTCATGTCACTCGTGTGTGACAGCCAGGAGGATGTCATAAGCTGGGAGTTTAACTGTGTGTTTTCTCGCCCTGAAACAGCATGGAGGAGTGCTCTGTGTCTTGCAGAGCGGGGAAGTGAGACAGGTTAATCTTTGCTAGTATTATGAAAAAAATTTCCTATGGATTATCTTTTCACAGAGCCATAAGTCTTTGAAATTTTGGTCCCAATGTATCTTGCCTATGAAGTCAATTAGCTCCTAAAATGACAACGCATTAGAAAGAACCCAAAAGCTGATATAGAAATACCTTGTTTTATTAAGCCTGGCCAATTTTCTGTCAACAAAAATTATGCTTCTGAAGTGATGTGGAACAAGAATCAAACATGAAAGCATACAAGTATCCACTTTTGAGCCCTTGAACAGCTATAAGAATCCACTTCTTCTTGCTATTTCTGCTACACAGAATGAATTTTCATTACCTGAAGTATCTATTATCTAATGAATAAAAAACCTGCATTATGCATTAAAGTGTAGTATGAACAAAAACCTGGAAAACTTACATTACTTCATGGTGAAGTTTTCTGGCAGAAATGGTACTTCCAGTGACTTCTGTGTCAAGGATGATGTGACACCAACCATACTATTGAGTTTGCAGTCAAACTTCAACTTGATTTCTAAACAACAAGAGCAATGAATTTCACAAATAAGCATGTGCTGGTAAGGGAACACACAATTTTTTCATCAGGATATCATGCTCCAAATCCTTGGCTGTGGTTGAGGAATGCCATTCCCAAATACTGAGTGGTTCATGTGCAGTCCAAAACCTGTGGTAAGTTGAAGGTATAGAGAAATAAAAAATGGCATAAACAGTCCAAAGCACCAAGTCCAGGTTTAAAGATGTCAGGTCACCCCTGGCCTGGAAGGAAAGAATTGTGCATTAATCCAGCTTTAAGCATAAAATCCACAGGGTTTATGGGCTAGGGAACATGCAAATGCTGGGAGCTCCCTGAAGGCTTTAGTCTTCCCTTTAAAGGACTTTAGAGCAGCTTTGTTGAAACTACATATCTGGAGCTCCCAAGGAAGTTTGAAAGATGCATCTGTTGTTTGAGCATTTGAGGATGGTGCCACATCTGCCTTGCTTTCTGCTCCCTTGCTAGCATGTCATGCCTTTTCTACTGGCAGCAAACTGGACAGGAGGGTTTGCCAACACATCTGAATTTACCACAAGATGTTTCATACTCAATCCCAGATACTCCACCCCAGTTTTGCACCAAGGGAAGTAGAGCCAAGTACTCTCCAGTTGTGCCCTTTCATGAAAAGGAAACCTGAATGGTAAGGGAGCCTTATGACCCACTAGGCTAAACATAGAGTTGGTTAATAGCATGAAGTACTTTGGCTTCTGTGTCAGCTGTAAGAAATATAAGCAATTTAGTTGTTTGGGGAATGGTGGCAGTAGCTGAATTACACCTTGGACTACACAAAGAACAAGCACAAAGGCCAAGAGTGGCACAGCTCCAACAGAAAGGGGAGCGGCTGGGTTGTGGCTGGGTCAAGTGCTTTTAACCTCAGGTAGCAGATGTGCAGATGTGCAGGGAGCAGTGCTCTTAGCCCTGTGCTCCAAAGAGGTGTGAGAAACCATAAAGAAGAGCAAAACACTGTTTATAGAAGCCAAACAGTTGAGGCTGAATCTGCTGCGATAACAAATCCATAAAGTTATACTGGAGCACTAGTCTTGAGGAGTGGGAGTTTGGCAGAGTGCCTGTGACTGTGGGAAATAATTGATATTTTCAGTTAGATGGCCAGAACTACAGGGGAAAAAAGAAAGAAACAACTCAATTTGATCTGTACAAAACTTCCTTCCCCCTCTTTTTCAGCAAGGAAAAGATTGTCTTGAGCAAAGAATGGTTTTCTTCTATCCCAAATGTTTTGTTTCCCCTCATCTTTCATCAGAGGAAAAGAAAAGGTCAGAATAGGGCTAGTTTCCTATCTGGGCTCAGGGGTTGCTCTCCATACTAAGAAGGTGGTCAGAGGGCTGCTCCCTTTCTCCTCCAAAGGCAAGTGGCTCGGGCCCTCCCCTGCAATAGGGACAGACCATACTGAACTATCCCACCATCAAGGGAAACAAGCTGGAGATGCATCAAAAACCTCATCTACACCTTCTGCCAGATGTTGTAAGTTCTGTGAAGAGAGGCACAGGGGAACAAGGCCAGTACCATTATGGAGAAGCAATCCAGAGCACAGGCATCGCTGGGTTCCTGATTTTTGACCCAGGAAAGGGTTAAAAGTCACCTGAAGAAAAGCCTGGGGAAGAGGTTCAGGCACTTGAGCAAGAATTTTGACACAAGGTCAGGCTCCAGAGAGGCAGATGGGAAATGTGGGGTTACTCTATGGGATGGAAAGGACCCCAGATGAACCCAAACACCCACGACAGAGTGGGCAGACATGCCTAGCTTTTTGGTGGGGGCTATACATTAGTTGTGATGGAGGGACAGAGAAAGGGGAAATTTCAAGCCTCAAAGAGTGGAGTGAGACTGAAAGGGATAAATAACCATTGGCTCAGTCAAGGAAAGGATAGCTGAGTGCCAGATTTTGGTCCAAATATTCAGAGATCTTTTGCTCTGCATATTCAAGTATTTTTAAACTGAGTGGAAGAATTTCAACAAAAAAAGAGAGTCAATATTCAAAAATATCCTAAAGCTCAATAGTGAAGGCTCCTTTCAAAACTGCAGATCAGATGGAGAAGGTCCTGAAGCTCAGCATTCCCCTATGCCAAGTGTGTGTCCTCACTCCTGGATTGCAAGCATGCATGTAAAGATATATAAAAGGATGTACTGGAGGGTAGAGAGAAGAAGGAGGTAAAAGAGGGTTTCTTTATCAATAAGTACTCTGATTTTCTAAGATTCTGTCAAAACACAAAAACTGCAAAAGAAAAATCTCTGGATAGAAAATGCTACTACTAAGTCTGTTAAATGTATCTGTGTTTTACTTTGTGTAGCACTGTATATTTCAACTAAATATACTAGTCATGTAGAATAGAGCATTATGCCCCTATGCCAAAGCACATACACAGATACTCAGCTACTGCTGAAACCAAGTCGCAATTTAAGTGCCATAACTTTAGCTACCTGGTCAAAGCTGTGTCTTATTACACCCTCTCTGCCTGGCAGTACAAGGCAGCTGCCCAGATCATGGGTGATAGTGACACAATCAGAGAGCGGGGCCTCAAATTATGCAAGTTCCTTCATTTCCTCCTCCTCCTCCCACCCCATTCCCATAATTCAGATAATCATAAATGACTTCTTCCTAGGGTATGCTGAAAACCCTCTCCAGCAAATATGATTTTGTACATTATGATCTGGTTTTACATAGCTTAATGAAATTTTTAAAAATGGTTTTCAGGAGAAAAGCAAACACAAGCTCTCAGCCTCTTCAAAATCCTCCTCAAATGCAAGTCTGCAACCTTAATTAGCAGCAATATATAACAGCACTGATTTAGAGCCTGTTGTGATTTTGTCCACACCACTGAGAAGAATAGAGTACAACAGGGACCTCATCCCAGCCTGAATGATGTCTAGTAATAACACCATCTAATTTCCCTAGCCAGGCTAGTTGAAGTCTGCATTTTCTGTTACAGATAGGCAGCAAAATGTATCTTAAATGTTAGGGTTTCCCCTTCAATGAACCAAGTCTTCATAAAGAGGAATTAGATCCCATGAGTTTCTGTGATGATATTTTTTTTTCTTTTTCCCTAGCAGCGTAGTGATCATGCAGTTTAGGTAGAGACTAGAGCACCTTTACAGCCCATGCCTGAAGCCTTGCAGTGAGCTGCTCATCAGCCCCCACAGTGGTGGGTACATGATGCACGTCACCATTTTCCAGGACACGCTGCAGGCAGCAGTGGCTTCTCAGGCAGTGGCACCCACAGCCTTGTGGTAAGCACAGCAATGTGCTGCAGGCTTCACTATCAGTGTGAGCTGGGCCACCACTTGGACCACTCCAGAGGTCTGCTTCCATCTTACACCACATGTGGTGTCATTTGAATCCTCTTCCAAACTTCCAGTACCCCCCTTCCACTCCCATGGTCTGCTCCAAAGAGCGGGGACATCCACAGAGGACCCCTGTACAGTGTGATAATTAAGATGTACATGTAATAATTAAGATGGAAAGTTCTGGTTTTTAGAAAAATCACCAACTTGAGAAGTAGCCATTAAAAAAAAAATCTGGTTGTTTCCTGTCTCCTACTCAGATCAGTCTGAAAAAGAAACACTATGCAAGCACAAAAAGTTATTATGTGACTCGCAGCCTCCAGCTATTCTGACTTCACTGGTTGCCTTACAAGCATCTATTGTTCTTGGAAATAGTCTGAGATGTGCTTTCCAGAGAGATTATTATATATGCTTGCTATGAGGAAGGGAAAACACTCTGATACCATGTCATGTCATTCATATAGCAGTATTTGGATGCAATATGCTGTGGAAGTGTGACAGGGAAGAAAACAAACCTGTTATATGACTAGTGATGCTGAACCACGTATACTACGGACCCGAGAGCCTGTATTTCACTCCTGGTTGACTGACTCCATCTCCATGCTCCTTGTCAGCTCTCAGTATCTTTACATGGAAAGATTCTTTGCTGATTGCAAAAAGAAATCCTCCACCACCTGCCTCCCCTCAGCAGCTGCACTTGCATGCATCCACAGGGCTGACTTATCTCCATCTGAGCTGCTGCTCCTGCAATGGGTGAGTCCCTTGCTGTCGCTGTGCTCTGGCAAAACCCTGCAGAAGCTCTCCTGCAGACCTTACCAAGGCCTGAGTTCAGCCTTCTGTTTGAGATGGGATGGGTTGCTATATGGCTGGCCTATATGAGGGAACATGCAACAGGAGCTGGAGACAGGATGCTCCGTGAAAGCAGATGCCAGGCTCTTCATCCACGTGGTCAGCCATAAGCTCACTCTAGGGGACAGTAACCAAGTACTTAAAAATGGGCTGAGACTGCACAGCACAAGATATGGCACTATGATTTGCCAGTTTCAGTGACCTTGGAAGAAGGAGGTTTGATCCCTCATAATGCTGTGTGGGGTGGGTTGGTGATTTATAAAGAAGTTTTCACACATGCTAGAACTAAAGATGGAGCATTTTCCTTTTCAGGACTGACTTTGGGGGAAAGGAACAAAACTCCTCAATGAAGGAGGGCACCATCTTGGTTCAGCAGGGTAAGGAGCCAGATACAGGCAGCACAGTGTTATACTGCAGTGAGAAAAAAGGCTTTCTCTCCACCTCCCTGATGACACTCACAAATAACACAAACTGTATTTCTAGTGGTTGCAACAGGCCAGTACTCAGCAGCATTCCATGGTGTTATTGAAAGCAGTATGCAAGTAAAAGGCAACTAACAGCAGATAACAGGGCTAACTTTTCCTCCACACCAGAATTTCAGTTGTTTGTAAGAGGTCCCATCTCTCCCAAACATGAATTCCATGGATGTGCAGTAGGATGCTTACTGCAGTAATCCTGATTGCTCCCACCAGGATCACGTTTGCAAGACAGATCAGGAAGCACTGTCGGCTCCTCTTTCCTGGTTAGATTTAATCTAGAGAAGAGGTGACACATATTGTATCATAATGGATTATGATTTAACCAGAAGACCATGCTGAGATTTTATATTCTGGATAATACCTAAATGCTTTTGAAGTCTTGTAATCTCATACAGTGCAGAGATGGGAAGCTAAAAACAAGACAGTGGCAAAACATAGCAAGAGAAATCACAGTCTCTACAACCTAATAACAGCAACACTGCCTCAGATTTTGTTTTCATGTTTCTTTTAGGCCACAATTTGCAGAAGAGCTTGTTATAATATTCATTCAGCTTTGATATGTTGCTTCAGTTATGGCACTGTCCTCCAATGACTCTCCCAAAAGGATTCACTTGAGGGAATCACAGCAGGCTCTTACAGGAGAACAGTCAGGCAGAGAGGGAAAGCAAACCAGACCAAAGACAGTAAGGAAGGGCAGGAGTGGGTCTTGCCAAACTTCTGTGGGAGAAACTCAAGCAAATATCTATTTATTCTGTTCATGTGAATCTTAGGACAAAACATCCTCTGAGGGTGGGGGTGTTGTTGGCAGCTGCTGGAGAGAGACGATGACTTTAGAGCTGATATATATGCAACAAAGTAAAGGCACTGCAACTGAGGCAGGAGTTGTGCCCTGACTAATCTCAGCTCAGTTTCAAATGGGAAAACTAAAAGGACAGTGCGTCCCATAGAGACAGTTCATGGAAAGTGGGATCTTTAAAATTTAAAATAAAATAAATAAATAAATAAATAAATAAATAAATAAATTTAAAAAAAAAAATAGTCAAAATCCAGGTCTTGAAAAGAACATGGAGACAAGCAGTTTTAGGGTAACTGAGTGACAGGACTAAGTGATGTGATTTCTTTCCCCTGACAGACTATTTCCCCCCATTTCTCCATGAGCCTGTGAAGATTAAGTACCCCATGTCTCCCACCCCAGGGTTCTTGAGGCAGGATGACCATCACTGAGCTGCAGCACTACAGAGTACAGGGGGTGCCACAAGCCGTGGTCATCCTGCTATTTGGAGAAGATCTGTTTCTGGTGATACTGCCCTGGGCCAGGGGCCCTCTGGGCACACAGAAGGGAGACAGGCAGGGAAGAGAGAAATACTGCAAAACTACCACTGAAGCAGGAGGAGGAAGCCAAAACAGGCAGAAGCTGAGCTGATGACTCTTCAAAGGCTGGGAATTAGAGTTTTCTTGTCTCTTATTTCTGATTGAGTCTGTCACAAATTCACCACAATGTATATCAGGAAGGAGGAGCTTAATAGAGATAATAGCATAGATAATTAGGAAACGGTCTCAACATGCAAAAGCATTAAGCCTTAGAGAGTCTGATTACTGTGTAGACTATAACCTTTATGAACTGCTCCAGGCATGAAGAGGAATCTGAAATGAGACAAGCGGTTCTGTGAGTACCTCAAGAACAGGATACAAATGGTTATTCCAAACCTGAAGCAGTGGTGAGAGCTGCTGTGAGTCAGTTGGGCCAATTCTCCACCCACAGCCATGGGGTAGGTGTGGAAACTGTTTCACAGGCTCTCAGAAAACCTCTTCTGGGATTTTCTCATGCATGAGACAAGCATGCAAGAGACAACCCAGGTCCTGACCATCCTAATGTCTTGGTCATTCTGCACAGGGCTGCTCATTCTCACCATCCTAAACCACACTGCTCCAAAAGAGCTGCCCAATCCCAGGGCACAGGAACTGCTTCAAAGACAAACCAACTGCCCTTGCATGAGCCCCCTGAGTTTTGGTGGGAGACCCTCACTAGTTCAAAATACTTAATACAAAATGTCTTGAAAGCCATTATGGACACTCCAGAGTGATCTGCATCTCTAGTAAAACATTATAAACTTTTATAATTTCTCTTCTAAAGAAGAGCTCAGCTTCCTAAAAAGTCACATAATGGTCCCTCGCAGCATCCCGATGAGATCAGCAGGGATTATAATCTTTATTTTATTGAAATAAGGATAGTATGGAGAGAGCATGGACCACTTCAGAATCCATATCCACAGGATCATTAGATGTCACAAATATAATGAGGAAAAATCACAGAAAGTTAAGTATCTACATCAGTGCTTTTAGCCTTAAAGGGGACAAAATGGCTTTTTCTTTATTTTTTAAGTCTCTGACACAGCAGAGGTGTCCTATATCCAGAAGGCTTTTCCCAAAAGGGGTCAGGCTAACAGCAGCCTGCTAACACAAACAAGCACATTGACACTCAAATGAGACTGCAGCTTTCTACCCTGGCTGGGTGATCATTGATCTAAGTCTCCTTTATCCTAGATGGCAGTGACCACTGCTTTATGTTAGACATTAAATTTCAGTGTTATTTTCAGTCCACTCATACTGTACTAAGGGTCAAGAGGCATAAATAAGCTTCACTGTCCAAAATTCAGGATCTTTAATAGACTAAGACCCTTGCTTTTCCTCTGTCCCAATGCAAAATTAAGCTCCCCATGAGATTCAATGACAAGAAAGGTGAACAGAGAATGACCTAGATATCTTGTCAACAAAAGTCTCCTTCTGCTTTGAGGTCGCTTCAGAGATGAAAGAGGGCGTGAATATTCACAAATAGTTTTAATTAAAATTCTTCTGATTCCGGAAGTCAGGTAGTGGAGTTTATAGTCTGCCATGCAGGAACTGAAGGTTATCAGCCTGTGAGTAGTCAAAGTCCCTCAGAGCCACAGGAGTAAGAACTAGAGCTCAGCAAATCATTTGCAACTAATATTTTTTTCATGAATTTCACCTTTATCTGACAATTCTCTATAAACAGATTGCAACATTCTCTAATTTATTCATTATTTAGGTTCAATAGTAACATCAGCAAATAACATCTTCTCTGTTGAGCAGTCCATTATAAATTATAATATGCAGTATGTGCTATATACATCTATTTCCCTTCCTATTTTCTGCTGAGGTGAGTTAGGTAACAAAACAACACAGTGTAAATTTTGCAAGAATATAAACTATTCAAAATTCACTAATGGTCAATATACAACATCTCTGTTTAAAATTCACTCAGCAAGAACTCATGCTTGTAGAGCTTGAATATACAAATAAATGCAGAAATCAAACACAGGACTTCTGAACTCAATCAAAACAAAATTCAAATTCAAATTACTACTTTTTTTCTGTTTTCCTAGTCATTTCACTCTGCTATGTAGTGAAAAAGTACTACACATAGCAACTTCAGGTCCAGAACAGTCCCGTGAACCTTTATTCCTTTTTTCCTCCACGTACACAATCAAAAGCTCTCCAAAATCCAATGCCTATTTCAGCAAAACCCATAATGCTGTCCATCACTTAAAATCATCCTCTTTCACTGAAATCAAATTATTTCTGAATGAAATTAGACACTGGTTCACTAGAGAAGTTCCCTTTCTCGTCTCTACCCCCTGCCATGTTCCCTTGGAAAGTTGAGGTAGGACTAGAAAATACAAGAAGACATGAAACCAAGCAGGGTTGAGTTTCATAGGGAAAGCACTGGTTATCCAGCAACATACAGGGCTGATATTAAGTGCATGGAAAGCTTAATCCACTGCTAAATTCACAGGAATGACTTAACTAAATTTATAGCCAGGCTTGGAGTCCACTTCACTCTTGAGTGGAAGTCTCAAGCACTGCTGAATTGGTATCCCACAGTGCTGGGCTTACCATCCTGAAGGACATGGAACCACATTCCAGTCTCTCCAGACATGCCATCAAAACATGGAGTGTCACCCTCTGGCTAACTACACAAACCACACTACCTACAGTGCAGGTGGATGTGACCTCCTGTATGGTGTGTGCAAATACGTGCCTGGAGGCTGCAAGTGAGCTTGGGAAACCTGTGGTTTCCCAATGGATATAGCATATAGACTACATTCAGATCCTACATGTCCTGGTACCTTTCTTTACATTCCCTTTAAGTGTACTACACACTGCATTTCTGTGTCGTGTGGACAAATACTCCCATTTGAATGAAGTTACCTGTGAAATCTCAAGACAATTAGATGGTCTGTGCATGCTTATGGTACCAGGGCCATACTAAGGCCTCTTGCAGATACAAGGAAATATTTAGCAGGGCAGGGCCTTCACTGCACAGACCTAGAAAGGCTGAATCTTCTAAAGTGCAAATTTAGATGCACCATTTTGCAAATGTAAAAGCATTTATTGTGGATAAATATTGCACGTTCCCAGCTAGCTGCAATTTGTTCAAATCTTGCTTTGCCTTGAGATCTTGAGAAGGAAGGCAGCAAAAAGAGAAAAATATGAAAATGCGAAAGCTTTTTTATTTCTCCAAAAGAACTACAATTTTGAAATTAGGAACACAGATCCTAATCCAGTGCCTGCACTACCTCTGCTGAAAGTCAGAGGTTTTGTTTTATTGAATGACTCGAACACTGAGCTCATTCTTTAAAATCAAAACAAAACCATGTAGTGGTCTCCATCATGGCCCAATGCCTGCATAAGGATGACCACAGGATGTGGATTTTTTCCAGTGCTGTAGAATAATGTAATTTCATAGAGAGATTCAACTGCTTTGTGCCTCACCATGAATGATAATGATTGCTCACTGCAGGCCGGATCTCACACACCTTAAACTGTTGAGCTATCCCCATTGGTTTCGGGCTGTCACTTCCAAGTTCCTCCATCTCCTCACAGGGTTTGCATCAGCACAAGTGCTCCAACCGTGTTTGCTGGGTGAGGCTGAAGATCAGAAGTAGCAGTCACAGCACAGCTGTCTGTACACACTGCTTTGGGAAGGAAGTGTTGGAGTGGAGATGTCAAAAAGTGATGAGCCTTACAAATATCTTTATCTCACACTCTGCTACAAGCTTTGCTTCCTGCAACTGAATGCTGGCACAATGGAGACGCTTTCATATTAACTCCAAGCAGCCTGCATGACAAAAGTCTTTGTTGCCATGTGCGCTATCAAAGCTCCCTCTGTGTTTAAAAAAAAAAAAAGCATTAAAAAATTTTTAGTCTTGTTGAATTGCTTGGGTTCATTCACTTATTCTTCTGCTCTTGTGGCCCTTTGAATTCTCTTTCCACCAAAACATTCAGGCTTAATATTCCCAAAATAGCTGTCAGCAGGAAATGTTAGGAGTTCTCAGTCTGAGAAATAACAGGGCCGTCTGTTGATCTGAATCACCAAGGGTGGGATTTTCAGTCTGTGCGTTGCTGAAGAGGAGGAGGGAGACACAGCGGGAAAACAAGCGCCTCTCCCAGCAGCTCCCTGTGGGGTTTGCAGCAGCGTTCATGAGGGTGGAGGTGGCTGCAAACTCTCACAAGTCACTCACTGCAGCTCACAAGCACAGTGTGAGACATGTAAATTGTGCACAGGTTATCAGCAGAAAGTCCTCTGCACCTTCTGAGAAAAAATAAAAAAATAAATAAGCAAATGGAGATGTAACTGAGATCAGCTTGTCCTTGGACTGTACAGGGGACCTGCTCCAGTACACACTGAGATGAAATATTCTTTTTGACTTCTTCATGATTCAGAACAAGCCTCATTTGTCTCTTTTGCTTTGTAAAATAACCAGTGGTACCTGATTTTTATTTGTCAGGACATCCACCTTCCCCATGTACTCTTGGAGTTAAATAGTATTGCCCAAGCATTTCCTTCACAATTTGGTTTCACCTCTGCCCATCTGGGCCATCCATTAACATGACCATGCTTGTTCCTGATGACTTCCAAGGCTGTACAACCTGGATTTTCTGTGGTGGTTGTACACAGAAATGAAATTAAAAGCCTTCTAAACTTCGGTGTGCAATTAAATCTTGCCAGAAACATAAATTTCTGGCTCAAAGTAACCCATTCCAAAAGGCTGGGTCAGAGCACCTCACAACTTTGCCAAAAAATGAAAAAGAAGACAAATTATCACATTGCAGATGTTCTGGACAGCCCTACAACCAGTCTTCCTCGACTGTACTCTGGAAACTCAGTGGTAGGAAGACATAGTTCATAAGACAGACTGGGAGATAGATGTTTCTGGCCAGCATGGAAGAGGACTGATGAATCTGTTCTTTGCTCTTACACAGGAGCAATATGGGGTAAAAATGAGAAGAAAACAATGCAGTTCACTTATCAATAAACCAAGAAGTGAGGCTGCTGGAAGGTGAATGGTTCTGGGACTGGCACATGGACCTTTCCAGGGGCAGTGGCAGGAAGGGCTCACTCTCTCCCTCCAGCAAACAGCATGCCTGTCATAATTAGTCTTCTGCAAAAGTGAGCAGTTTTGCTTCATGGGAATATGAATAAATGTGTTCTGCACCTTTAATCCACATGGGCCACCATCCCTGACTCACAGCAGAGGTGCAGTTAAAAATGGTGAATGGGGCAGAAGCTGCCAGCTACTCTGCAGCCCAGGGACTGAGGTGCTATGTTTGGTCTCAGAGCCACACTCAGACATGCTACTTCTGGCCTTAACATCTCTCCTTTCTTTGAGGCTGTGTGTTATGTCAGTCAGGGTTTACAAGGTGCTGTGACATTCCAGTGCAGCACACCTGGAAAAACCTAACCTTATGGATTTGTGCTGTGACCCACTATAAGCTTCTGGAAATAAAGCCATTCCCAGCTACTGTCTTGGTATGGTTTCACTCCTTGCTGCAAATGCTTCCCACATTTCTGAGCATATCAGTCACCTTCTCATGCACCCCATCACCTTATTGAAACCAGACACAGGTCAGATATTGCAATTGTTAACATGATGCATTCCTTTTCCCAGGCTTAGCACTTCGGCCATAGCAAGAAGTGCTCAGTTGCCTGCTAGAGCTGAATTAATAAGAGGGGAGATTGTGAGACAGTCAGATAGCAATCAGCTCAGCAGACGAAGGAACAGACTGTGCCTGAGCTCTTGAGTGCTTGATAATAGAAATTTCCAGTTTTGTGAGGAGTGTAGGAGCAGATGGACATCATGCTAAGCCCTGCAGAAAACAGAGGGAGAGCTACATAAACACCTCAGCAAAAAGCACCGACTATGCTTACCATCATCTCTGACTTGGTAATGTATATCTTGGATTTTGTGTGAGCCCCAAGAACACACATGGCTGTACCCCCCTTGGCAGGGCAAAGCAGCACCCTGTATCTCATTTGTTGATGGGAGCACATTCAGAGCACAATACTGGACTTCCAGGCACTTTTCTCTACCCTGCTTTCCCTCTCTGGGGTATAAGGTTTCTCCAGATGAGTGAGCAGCAAGGCTCCTGCTAACTGCGTGTACATCATAATGATCACGCGGAATGGTAATTAGGTACACATATATTGCAGAAAATTATCTTTGTTAATTAGAGCAGGATGTTAGACATCAGCAATGCCATTTTCCACTGAAACTTTCCATTTATATACAACAGAAGTTTAGTTATGCTGGGCATATCAGATTCATAGCAGGAAATGCAACATATTGCATATTCAAAAGGGGCCAATCTTCTTGCAAGGAATAGTGATTTGCCCTCAGAGGCCTCGCTACAAGGGCCTCACATAGGGGAGGACCATGGCTGAGTGCACTGGCAACACCCAGAGCTCACCTGAGACAGAAAACATGACTGCCCATAGCTTGGGCAGAACAGACCCCCCACCAGCTACTGGCACTAGTGACATCCAGACTCTGTGAGCATCCTCATGAACCATCATCACTTGTATGGTAACTGATCACAGGTGTGAGCCAGATGTCCCAAACATGCGTGATTATCCTTGAGCAAGCCATGTTTCTGTGCCCTGTCCAAGAGCAGGAGCAACTCACTGAAGATGTATGATCAGTCATCCATCTTGATTCCCACTAATTAGATTCCCACTAATTCTTCCTCCCGAAGGACCCGGGTATGTAGAAAGGAACAGAGTGCACTAAGGAACTAAGAGACCACAGAGCAGAGGAAGCTGAAGTGTACATCCTAGAGTCGAGCCTAAGAAAGAAATATTACCTGTGTGAAGTCTTTTTTGAGGTGTTGGAAGAAAGAACTTTTACAAACAGCTGCCAATATCTCAGTATCTCCTCCACTGCCACCATCTGAGTCCTTCCAGAAGAATGATAGGTGAAGTCACCTCTAATGGACAACCCCTGGAGAAGACAGAGAAGCATGCTGCTCCCAACTACCCAGGAGGGGCAGGAAGGAAGCAAGGACTGTTCGTGGAGCATCTATGCCCTCCACGGGATTTGTCCCCCTCTCAGAGCTCAGTGGAGCTACCCCCATTTGGTGACCTTTACCCCCCTCTTCCTCTCCAACAACTACTGCTCTTGGTGACATTGAAAAACAGTGCTGAAACGGGTAAGTTACCACAGCTCTGTGCTGGGACAAAAGGGTTTGAAGCATCACGGTCCTCATACCAGGCTTGGCTCATAGCATGGTATTACCGATTTCCCATCATTTTTTTTCTGGAGATCAGAAGAGCTGAGGAGTTGAGGAAGACCAAGGAATTGTTTCTTACTGGGCAACTCTTTCCAGAGCATAACAAATAGAAAGCTGTATTTATAGCTTGTGGGACACAGCTTCAAGGTCAGCTCGGGTCCGGCTTATACTCAGCCTACCCACAGCTGCATTCCCTGGTCAAAAAGCCCTGAAAAGCCCAGGGAATCCACTCAGGGCTGCGCTGCAGAGGTACAACCCAGGGACTGGAAACCTGCACAGATGGTGTCTTTGGAGAGCAGGCTGTATGTGAATGCAAGCAGAGCAACTAAAGGAAATGTCCCTGCATGGGGTCCAGTGGACTCATTGTACTGCCAGTCACTAGTCTCTCTGACTTTGCTTCTGCTCCCAGGTTGATATATCTAATATTAATGAGGCATTTATACTCCATCATGGAGCCCTCTAAGAACATAAATTTACTCCTAATGGAGTGTGCTGTTAATTAATATAATTTTAATTACTGTTTTGTTGTTGTTCTTTTGAGGAGGATAAGGTCTAGCAGGGCTTTCTTTTTCCCCTCTGAAACAATATAACAAACAGCTGCAGGCTGGATATTTTGTGCTGCCCATGGTCTGGCTAATCAGCACGGCTGGCTATAAGTAAGCAGGAGTATGTACTTGCACAATATCATGTGTTTCTCATAACACTCTGGGAATATCAGTGACACGGTAAGTGACAAGAGTATCAATGACACTGAGACAAGGAGAAATTAACTACGAGCTAGTGAAAACCACAAAAAGAAATAAATTTTCCATCCTAATGGTCCTTCCTGAGACAAATGTCCAAACCACAGAGTTTGCTGATCTCCATTATCTGTTTTCATAGATGCTAAAATACAACTATAACAATCCAGCCAAATGCATCATGTCTTGCATGTGTGGGGGCTGCCATTTGAGCCCTGTGGGGGCAGACCTTGTCCCCCTACATAGAGACAAAGTACCATTACATCAATTTAACCCATGTGACAGAGGAAGTATTCCTTACTGCTCTAAATACTAAAGGAGTGTGAGTTTTAGGGAGAAATAACAGGAGTAAAGACTCCTCTAGGAAGTACTGAGCTGAAAAGGAAGCTCAGTCTCATGAGTGTTTATTTCATATAAGCAAAGAATAAATAAAAATCCCAATTTGTGTGCATGCACTAAAGTAGAAGTAGGAAACAGTACAGACCTAGAGGCATATCTGGCCACATCTATTCAGAGATTTTAAAACACACAGACACACAGGCTCATGTGTTCACAGACTCCAGCTAGAGATCTTCCTGGCAGAAGAGACTGTCAGGGACATGCAGAGTTATTTCCTTACAGTTTTGCATTACAGCCTTGCAGATCTTCAATGCTGGGATTTCGCTAATGTTATCTAGTGAGGAAAAGAAAGTGCAAAGTTCAAACAGGCTCAAATACCACAGATGATTTACGCTCTGCTTGCCAAAACTCTCTGTCTTGCAGCATGCTCCTCCAGAAGGCAGCAACAACCCATTTTGCGCATCTAATTTGGAAGGGTTTGGATGTGGGGACAAAGGATCATCTGTGCATCTTTTCACTATGAAGCCTGCTATTACCTGCCTGCTCAGGATGTTATCATTGCTCTCTTAGGAAGCATGCTTGGACTGCACAAGAGGCATGAACTGCATTAATTCTGCCCAGCAGCTGGGCATTCAATACTCCTTAGTGCTAATATTTGCTATGCATAATTGAATCACAGCAGTGGACAGTAGACACGTCAGCAGCTGTGCAGGGAATATTTGGACATACAGCTCCTAAGGGCAGGGAGGAGTTCTGAGATTGAAGGACATACATTTTAGAATGGATGGGTCAGTACACAAATCATTTCACCATAAACTGTCATTAGATTTAAGAGACAGAGGTGAGTTCATTCACCTCTAGCAAGTTTTAAACGCTCTCTAGAGATTTATTTGTTGTTGAAATGGTGTTAAATATTTCTTTGTAGCCCTCATGACTTCTTCTTTTACCCCACTGGTATTTGGGGGTTTTTGTTTTTTTTTTAAAGAAGTGTGTGTTTTGAACCATGAATCATTGCAAGAGGCAGAGCTTGTGGAAAGTCTGTAGTTGAGGAGTGACAGAAACCAGTATGAGCCCTGCTGGGGAACGCACGTGGTCTCAACATGGAGGGCAAACCACATGAGACAATGCCATTATTCTCTCCTGTCTCCATCAACTCAGGCGGTGGGGTCTGCTCCTCCCACCGAGGACTTTGGCTGAAATCCCAGACATAGGTAGTTGCTGTGGGGGGTCTGTCCCAGCACATTCTCATGCTGCTTTTGCCAGGACCTATCTGAGTTCTTCTCAGGGCTGACTATGCTGTGCCGCAAAACCCTCAGATGGGTGACTGGCTCAACTTTTTCCTCCCGTGAATTCCAAATAAATGCTTTGTCTGCAGCCTTGCATAGCACACCTTCAACTCTCTCCAGCAGACCTGAATAGGAAGATGTTTGGCCCAGTACAGAGCAAGGTCTTAGGTGCTGGTGGACTCAAGGGCATTGCCAAACTAGTGCCAGCCTCCTTGCAGCCACTGCCCTGCCTGTCCCCCGTACCTGCTTCATCCTGCCCACCTTCCCAGTGCCAGCTGGCCCCTTCACAGGGAGGTGCCTGACACGATGCTCAGCTGCAAGCTATGCACTAAGTCTTTTTTCTCTCTCACTGTAGGCAGCATAATTTAATAAGCAAACTGATGTTTTGAAGGCTACAAAGTCATCAGAGGAAAAGTAGTAGCAAAGAGCAGAAAGTGTCATGCCAGTGAGCAGCTTTCACTGCATGATGTGAGGCAGGGAAAGCTTCCAGAGGAAAAATGCCACTCCCAGCTAAAAATAATGTCAGCCCAGGAAGCCTAAATCCAACAGCTTGGCTGCTGCTAGCTGAAGCAGCACTTGCTGAGAGAGAAGATATTGATCAGCTTCTGAAAGAAGGCTACACATGCCTTATGCATTTGAATACATTTCATATTTACTAGTGAGGAGTACAAATTTTGAGAGCTTGGCTGATTTGACAGCAGGATGAGATCTTTTCATGCCAACAGGAGAGATGAAATCTCAAGATGTCACCTACCTAAAGGGAAGGATTTCCTACTCGAGTGATGGAGGCTTTCAGTTCGGAAACCTGAGTTCTGCTCCACGGGCACCTACAAGGGCTGGGTGCTGGTGCTTGACTCTCTCACTGTATTTGGTGCAGGGTTTCCCTCTCTCTCTCTGCCTCAGCTGCAAACAAAACAAAGAATTGCCTACCTGGGTGTCTTGGAGGCTAAAGGGTGTCCTGCTTACAAAAAGAACTTTGCTCTGAAGGCATTAAAACCTGCTTTCAGTGCACAGCCATTATTCAAGTAGTGACAGCAACACTCTCTGTCAGACTTCTCAGGCATAGTGACAATCTCACTTTTCATAAAAGCCACTCAAGGGACAAAAACCTCTGAGAGAGGTTTATTATGCAAACAAGGAAAAAATAGCTAGTTACACATTGCATTGGAATGAATACATGACCAAAACCACTCTGAGGACCTGCCTGTCACTTAACAGCCACTCAAAGCTATGTCCTCAAAGCTCATGGAGGCATTATCAGTTCCCACATGCATTCTGGCTCTCCACTCATTGGGAGCTTTACAAAATATGTGCAATGCAATATGCTGTGTACACCTGCAGCCTTCATGGACTGCCTGTAATGACACTCATAACAGTGAGGGGCCATTAGACTTCCACGTATGGAGGATGAAGTGACAAAAAGGAGCTAGGAGACCACATCATATCTGCAGAAAGGACAGACCTTTCATTTATACTTAACAGCTTATGTGCTATATTCTCATCTCATTTTATCCCAGCATGGCCCTTAAAGAAAATCACTGTTGTGGTAGAAATTAGCACCATAAAATTCACCAGACACGATGCATCTGTTTCAGTGTGCTCCCTTTGACAGCACGGAGTGCTGCTAACAGGGGAGGCTCCTTTAAGAGAACGATTTGCAGCAAGATTACTGCTAAGCCATTTTCAGAAATACAGACATTTCCTAGGGCAAAAGAGGTTCCTGGTACAAAAGGTGGAGGGAACCTTTTGTCATAATAATCTCAGTCATTTTCACAACACCCCAGATTCCCTGGCAGCATGGCGAGTACAAGCGCATGAGACTTGACGCCTGCTGGAGTTGTAGCAATGGGGAGAGAAAAGCTTAACACTCATGGCACTGTTCCCCACATTCAAAGGCTCTCAGAGGAAACTGCCAGGAAAGCAAATATGGTTTTAAGCGGGGATGTCTCCAGAGACACAGGAATCTTTCTAGTGGATGTTCTGAATACAGTTGTGAGTCTCAGAAATTCTGATAAGAAAGTTCCTGCTGAGATGTTCTGTTGAAGTTAAAATGTCTATACGGAGCCACGGGAAATCAGCAAATAAAATGTGCATTAGAGACTCGCCATGCACATTTTCAAGTCTTTGGAGAATTATATTACATGCAGAAGAGGAAGAAGAATTTATGGAGATTTACAGAACTGGTAAACATATTTATTTTGATTATGAATATCATAACCATGTGTGTTGTACATGAGTACTAATCCATGCACTAAGCTCTGAGGATTTTGCTGTGTTTTTCCTGGCTGTGTATAAAATGTAAGACACTTGCTGCATTGATTTGTGACCCCATCCCCTTCACCAGCTGTGACATTTTCTCCTGCATTCAGCTGTGACTCAGATATTTCCAAAGCATGAGAACTTTCAGTTCCCAGGACATACCTTTAATCCACGTCTAATTTTAATGAACCAGAAATGCAACAGGGAACAGAAAAAGAAGGTGACTGAAAACCAGGGCAGCATCTCTAGAGGTTCACTGGTGGCTGGGGACTAGGAAACCCAGCTAGAGAAAAGAAATACGCTGCTGCAACAGTTCCTGCAATTCATTTTATCACAGAAGCATCTCGTGTTTCGAATACCCACTTTGGATATGCTTTCAGCATACCAGGCAGACAGTGAAACTCTCAAAGCTCTTCTATGTATCCTGGTCTTATCTACTATCATCAAAAACTTAAAAAGGGGAAAGGAAAGGGAGAGATTTTAGTTTTTAAGTATGCTTAAAAACAGGTCTATGCTCTGCTCATACAGGGAGAAACCGACACAGCTCCCGGGGCTGTGGGCTGGGTAGACAAAACCCAATGGATGGAATCATAGAATCATAAGGATTGGAAAAGACCTCCAAGATCATCAAGTCCAACTTCACCCCAGAGGGTAAGCCTGGGAGAAGCCCCAAACCCCACATCACAGCCACCAGACTTCTGCCAGCAGTGGCAGGGGAGGGAAGAGAGGCAGAAAGGAGGCATTCACACCATGCAGTCCCATGGTGGTGGCAGCATGGGGCTACTTGCACCAGCTGCCTTCCCTTCTTTCCTCCTCCACCCTGTCCTGATGCCACCCTGGGCAAACTACTCCCCATGTAGCTGGGGCAGCTTCATTCTGGTACATGAACCTCTTCACAGTGTAACTGGGAAGTGGGCAAAGGAAGAGAAACCTGGTACCAAATCAAGGTCTAACAAGTGCATGGCCGCAGAAATCACTGGGAGATATTTGTCTGAGAGAGATTTGCAAAACACCAATGCAACTCTGGGCTGCAAAAGGTATGGGGTCAAAACCAGACCTTGCTTCTTCAAGGCTTTTGAAGGAGAAAGTGGACATTTGCGGGGAAAGGGGTGCAAATGATGAAATGAATGCGAAATAGGAGAAAAGTATCATGTATTTATATACATTTTTTTGTAGAGATGGGACAACAGAGGGTTTTGTTGCAGTCCCTGAGGAGGCCTGGCTATCCCTCTGAGGCACAGGGAATTCATGTAAACAGGAAACAGTGAGCAGCTCGGTAGTCACAAAGGTATAAAAAACCCCTTTGGCCTGACCCTGATCTATATAATGACACATTTATATGGTCTAGATAAGACAGTCCAGAGGCAGTGAGTTTGCTCTAATCTAACCACCTGATTAATACATCTGCAGGACACAGGAAGCAAGGGCACAGCGACATGTTTGTTCAGGTGTTAGCATGACAAACATTTTACACCTGCAGTCTTCTTTGCTGTTAATAAATTCCCCTCCCATTCACAGAAGGTTCATGTCTCCGCTGCTGCCTCTTTAGACAAGTAAATAAATGGCTTTTCTGGTATCAGGGCTTGGCAAAACAACTGGAGAGGCTCATTTGTGTGCCCCATGGGCACTCCATCAGCAGGGAGGCAGCCAGCCTGAGAGACATCCCACTGGGGCAGAACTAATCAAGAAATGGGAATACTGGGGTAAACTCTGCCTCATTTTATGAGTCAGGCTATAGTCCCATCCACACCAGCAAAACTCCTCAGCACTGCAGAGCTGACATCTGGGAGATGCTGAGCTGCCTCCAATCTCAGTGACTGATGGGAGCCCTGGGCAATAAGAATCCCTGAAAATTAGACTAGTGGCTTTTACACTTTATTACATTTTGTTTTCAGGGGATTTCCTGAAATGGAAACATTATCTTATTAATTCTTCAGCCATAACAATCTTGGAGAAGATTTTTGGCTTATTAAAAATAATGCTGCATGTCAGGCAGTGCCTAGCAAACAGAAAACTAACTCTATCTTAAAAAACTAACTTGCTAAAAAGGAAAATCTGATTTTCTAGATTCTTTATGTACTTCGGAGTCACTAAGCATAATGATAATGGTATCATAAGTTGTGTAAACTTCTGACTTTCTGGGGTGTTTTTGTTTGGTTTGGGTTTTTTTTCATTTTGTATCAATGCAAAAGATTGCACTTGGCAAGAAAAGAAAATTGGACCACAATGAATATCCTGTATCTCTGTGAGACCCAGACCTGCTGTGGAACTCCTCTTTTTCCCAAAGCTGACCTGAAACTTTTTAAGACTTCAAAGTGGACCCCACTTGCTTCACTGGGCAGAAGAAAGAAGCAGGGAGAGGAGATGTTTAACCCTGGTTCACTGAGGCTTCAAGACATCCCAAAGAAAAAACATGCCTCTGCCAGCAAGTTGGGTTTACTTTGGACAGCCTGTAGGAAGGGATCATGGATGACTATGGATGATTTATTTATCAAGCTGCTCCCTATCACCATTCCTTTCTCCCTGATAGAGAAACTGTGTGAGGCCTGGTAAATGTATGGGACAGACTGACAGCAGCAGCTTAATGGCAGAGAGAAAGTAACACTCCATAAAAAGTCTTTGGAAAGGATTAGACGAAGACTAAATTTGCCATCTTATAACGCAAGAAGGTTTAGGTTCACACTATTCCCCTTGTCACTACCATCTTTGTCTTTTTGAGTAAGTTCAGTGAAATCCTACCCCTGGTTCTGACAGGAAGATTTTCCCTGATTTTGGTGGGGATCTACAGTGTCTTCCTCTGCATACTCAGACTTTGTATCTGCTGCACTTGCAGCCAGTATGACTGAAAACTGGGCCAGAAAATCAGAGAGGGCAATGTGGTGTAACATCCATACTCAGCTGAGGATCTGGCTTTGCCTTTCTTAATTGCCTTTTGTGGCTTCACAAAAATTCTGGCAAAACTAACCACAAAAATGAAAGGGTGTGAAGAAGCAATTTTAACTCCAACATCTGCTGCAGCTTTCAGCAAGATGTTAGAAAAAAACTCACGGCAGCATCTGATCTCCCCTTCCCCTCCCCTTGCACCCACGAGGCTGCCTTTGCTCTGCACCCCTCGCAGGACAGTGGCCAGGGCAATTTATCCTGCTCTCTGCAGCGGTGGCCCCATAGGAGCAGTGGTCCTTGTGAGTGCTGTGTACATGCCTGCACACCTCTGTGTTGATGCTGTGGATGTGAACACTTCACCTTACTTAGAATTACCTTCCATCCATCCCATTTTGCTGTTAGTGTGACTTTAGAAAGGAGGGATGCAACCAGGAGATGATACAGGGGTGGTTTAGTGAGGTGGGAATGAAAGCAGAGAAAGATAAAGGAGGGGAGAAGAGAGTTTCTTCCATGACAGTGAGATCTTCACAACAAATCAAGGGACATCTGGCTAAGACATGGTTTCAGCAGCAGCACAGCATGGGTTTCCCACCAGCTGGAAAACGCTGCGTGTATCCCTGATTCTGGGTGTTCCTCCAACAGCTCACTCTGCAGCCCCACGGCTACATCTGCCCTCATACTGTTTTCTGTGCTCAGGAGATGAACCTCACAGAGATATGCCTGTCTGCATGTCACTCACAGTGCAGTCATGCCCATGGATCCATTTAAGGTTTGGCCTTTCATATTGGCTCTCACTCAGTTGTATAATTTCTTCTGAACAAAGCCACTCATGCTGTTGAGGGAAGGAAAAGCAAAACAAGCTTTTACTCTGGAGATAGATAGAAAAGAGAATGGATTCCCCACTGAGTTGCAGAAATGCCCAGAGGCTCTGACCAGAAGAGATCAGAGCTGTGGTGTGTCTGCACAGTGCCTGGGCCATGGTGTAAGACAGTTGATGCCCCAGAGATTGTTCCCAGTGCCAACTGCTATCCCAGCCTGGATAAGGCAGTGTCTGCCAGGCACACTGTATGGGCTGCAGCTTCCGTGGTTGCTGGGAGTGGGGTCTGCACTTCAGTAAGGTGCAGTTCAAACTCCAGGAACACTTCAAGGCTGGAAACCAAAACTGTACCTTTTGCAGGGCATGCCACGTTCTTCCCTAGTGTCTTACCAGCCTGCAAACAAGAGATCACCTCTGTTCTTCCCAAACCTCCTGCAAAAATGACTACCTGGTTTCACCAGTCTCTTTCTTGGACATTGAGGTGAGAGTGGAAGAGTTTGGGCGTGTCAAATATTGATCTTTTCCCAGTGGGTTGTCATATTATACTCTGCAGTTCTGACCCCTTTTTGTCTAGCTTTGCAAGTCCATGTGTGTCTGAGAGAGGGCTGTGTTTGTATATGTTCAGCAAAGAGATACCTTTAATTCACCTATTTCCATATTGATCATGGCACAGGCTGCAATTGCCAGGCACACCCAACAGCTGCAGTGGATGTGAATGGCTCGCAGCAACACATCTGGCAGGAGACCAGCTGAATGTGGCTAAGCTGATGCTGCCTCAGTGACAGTGCAGCCCTTGGGTCTTCTCTGGGTGTCCCTGCACAGGAAAGCAATGGCTGCATATTATCCAGAGGCCAAAGATGGAGTAGGAGGTGATGAGCACCTTCATGGGAGATGTGGTTCTGCTTTGGGTCACTGGGGTGGGCAGTGGAGTGATACCACCCACCTTCTGGCTGTGCTGCAGCTCTCAGCATCTTCTCAGGGTCAAGCCCTTTGATACCAGCTCAGGGTGACTGAGATTATGCAAAGTCTGTTTTCATGCAAAAGTAGAAATTTGTGAATCAGCATTCACCATCTCAAAGCAAGTTTCACAGAGTGATCCTAACAGAGCTCAGCATCCCAGCAGATGATGTGACATGTTTGCTTTACAGTTACTTACCTTCACAGCACTTCTCCACTGAAGTGAGGATCAGATCTCCATAGTTGTGTTTTTATACAGTAAGAGGATATTCTTCAAGTGGTGCAATCAGAGTCCAGCTCAAAAGAACACGTACAAAGGAAATAAGTAATCTTCCCAGTGTTTACATTCATTACGCTGAGTAACTCTGTGCTGGGCACTTCTCAGACCTAAGTTTTGAAGGGCAAACACAGTTTGACAGGGTTTGTTCAAGTGAAAGAAAGAAAAAACAGTTTGGACAAATTAAAACAAACCTTAAGCCTCAGCTCAGGTCTAAAATTAGGTTTCAAAGTGGAAAAAGAATGTAAAGATCCAAGCAATTATTTTGTCTCCATTTATTGTTGATTGCCTCTGTCTTTCCAAATCTCAGGCTCTTCTGGAAGCAGAAACATTAGGAAACATATCTTTAAAAACTTTATTAAGTTTATTAAGAAGACTCAGTTCAATTGCAAATTGCAAGTCCCTGGTATAAAAATCAGTGAAATCAGAACAAAAGTTGACTCAATCTTTTTTTAAAACAGAAGATGGGCCAACTCTACTGTGAAATTCAGATCTAGGGACATATTTTCAACACTGTGAATGTGTTGGCTTTGCAATCAAAGTTCACTGTAGCTTATTACTGAAACAGAACAGTCATGAAGTTTTGACCTGGATCAGCAGGTTAAATTCCTTTTCAAGGGCTACAAAGTCCTCGAGGGATCTTGGCAGCCTGGGATACCAGGTGCCTGCATCTCCTTCTTCTGATTCTCTGCTAGTTTTGTAAAAAGCCATTTCCTCTCCAGCTTCTGCATTGGGCAGCTACATAGCCCATGCAGTTACTGGTAGCGAGAGCAGACCTGACTTTGATAGATTCTCTCTAGGTGAGATGAAAGTAAGGGAATACTCACCAGGTGATTCTATCATTATCAGTCAGCTGCCAGGATCGTCTGGGCCCATTGCACTGGACTTTCAACTCCCAACAGGGAGCACCAGTAGTTTTTCCCATGTATAATCTGTGACTCATATGCCATGAGTCACTCCTAACAAATAAAGTTCTTCAATGGCAGCAACACCACCCCATTAGTCCCCTGAGCATAACAGCAAGTTAGTGAAGCCAGTCTAATTACCTCTTCCCCAACCAATGATCATTCATTGGATTTGAAATGACTCACAGCCAGCCTTTGATCCTCAGCAGTCCTGCACACATTGCCTTCCTGAGAGCTGCCACGGCTGTGCAAAGGACTTGACTGGCTTGCAAGACTCTTACCCTGGCAGCTGCAGAGGGGTTTGCAGGGGCAGGTGGTGGGGAACATGTGCTGTCCCTCCCTTCGGCGAGGGGATGATGTGCACGATTGAATGTGGTGGGGATGTGTTGATGTAAACTAAATGCATCTCCACACTGTTAGACCTCAGCATGGACAGGCAGAGCGTGGGGTGCAGCTGCAGGAGGCAGAAGGAAGAAACAGGGCTGCTTCCAATCCCTCATGGTGAGAATTCACCACTTCACCTTTGCAAGCGCAAAAACCATGGACACAAGGACCAATACACTGAAAACAAAACAGGTTCAAGGTCCAACATCAAAGGGGAGCAGTTTCTACCCATGCTGCTTTCAGAAGGCGAGGCTCCACAGCAAATCTGTGGTTAGCCTGCTGAAAGCCCCCAGGCATTGCTCAGCCGGTCTGATTTAGTCAATAAGGAAATTCCTGATCTGGAGGTTTGGGATTTTTTGTTTTTACTGCTCTGTCTAATCTCAGGGAGGGTTTGAGGCAAACAAAGCAAAGCCCAGGTTTTCCTGGGCTTTCTCCTCCCCTAGACCAACATACCCTGGAGCTTAAGCTCACTGTTGCTGGGACTTAGGTAGCACAACCAGCATCAAAGGCCCCCTTCCTTCATAATCGTTAATGACTCCACGTGCCTGGGGTCTTTGTTTTTTCGAGTCATTCATCATCTGGTTATGTGTGAAGAAGGTAAATAAAGGCACTACTGACCTCCACTTGCACCAACCCCCAACATCTGTATCCCATGCAAACTTCACAAAGGTCAGTGAGGAGAAACAGGCCTGAACATGAGGGAAAACTAGACAACTAGGGAGGGAGGAAACCCTCATTTGCTACAGGATAAGTGCTTGCCTACAGCAGTGTCCCCCTGTGATTTAATGAAGGATGCTGATTCTGAACATGTTATGAAGCTGGCTTTTCACTAGCCCTGAGCCAGACAGCACTGGAGGAGGTCCTTACAGAGATGTTCCCATGTGGAAGTTCAGAGCTGCATCCTGCTATACCTTCAGTGCCAAGAGGAGCACAGCTCAAGGTCACCCTGCAGCCTTGCTGCAGAGGGGAATTTGGGACATGACTCAGGGATTCTGCATCAGCCAGTCCTCTCCCCTGCTCTGCCCAAAGCAGCATCTTCGGTTTCCAGAGCCTCTGAGTGGGTGCCCAGCGAACCCAGGATTGAAATAGTGCAACAAAGAAGACCTGAAAGACAGCAGGGAAGAGGAACACGTGCTGTAGTTCACCTATACAGCCCCCAGGGCTCCCTGTAGCACAGGACCCTCACATACAAAATAGGCTGGGAGAAGAGTAGATCTCATTGTGATCAGGAAACACGGAGATGAAAGAAAACTGATAATGTCTGTAGCTCTGTGCCATGTTTTCAGACAGAACATTATTGTATTTTGTATTCTGACTTTGAGACTCTCCCGTATTTTTTCCAAACAGCAGCATCACCATTAATTGCAAAGCACTGCGTGGGAGTACCAATTAGCAGCTTTCACTGAATGGTGCAAGGATATATTTAAAACCCTTTATGGGGTTATGCATATTTTTAACTCTTGGAAGAAACTTTGTTTCCAGGGAAGTACATTGCTGATAAGACCAGCTTTGTAAGGAACAGCAAAACCAGCTTTTTCAAGGTGGGAATAATTTGATGCTCAGAGTGAGCAGGAAGCCTACAGCCTCACAGCATATTTGCATTAGTGCCAACCACCCCAGTAGCATAGGATGCAGCACAATAGGGCAATATTTATGCTCTGAAAGTAGAAACATGTTTATAGGCTAAGGCACAGCCGTGACTTTTAAGGAGTCACTCAACTGATGTTGAACCCAGCTTCTATGGCAAGACACTTCATTAAGTAGCTTGGACGCTTAAGTTTTACCCTTTCTAGCTGAAAGAAATACTATTGCTTTTTAAAAATTGAACTAACACTCATCTGTCTCCCTAAGGTTGGAAGAGGCTGCTGAGAAAGTCATGTGACAAATGTTTCAAGGTGCCAGAAGGTACACTGCAAGTATGACAATACTGTGTTCCTCTCAAAGTCCTGGCTCCACACATCTTTACAGAACATACTCAGCTGTCTGTGGAGAAAATGATACTTCCTCTTAGTTTCAGAGAAAGCTTTAAAAGTTCTTGAACAAAAAGCTCAAGAATTAAAAGGCAAATGGAAACATGATTAATCACATTGTTTTTGAAAGCATACAGTAGGTGTTAATCTTTGAAGCTGAATTTGACCCCATGGCTTTCAACAGTCCTATGTATGGCAGTGCTCGTCACTTCAGCAGAACTGGACTCCTGATGCTGCCCAGCCCAAAGCTGTCTCCTCATCCCCGCAGTGAGAAGAGCCTGGATGCTGGGTCCTTCTTCCTCCCTGTAGCAGCTTTGCCAGAACATTTCAGCAGGGGCTGCACACCAAAAAAAAAAAAAAAAAAAAAAAAACCCAAAAAAAAAGAGGCAAAAAAATTAGCACAAAGTGCAGGGAAACAGGATAAGCAGACTGAGACAGGGATGTGACAGAGGACAAGCTACACTCTGTATTATTAATATATCTAGTTAATTCAGTGGATGTGTTTGGTTTGCGATTTTTTCCCCTAATGAGAAATCAGCTGCCATCAGATTTTTAATTTTGTGCATCAGAGTCCATACTCCCATCCAAGAGAGGGGACCTTGATAACAGGGTCTTACTACACATCCAAAGCAACAACTCCCAGGGGCTAGTGTGAGCAACATTTCTTCTGGGCACCATACAAGGCATCCTGATGAGATAAGGGAGACAGAGGCTTCACACCTTTCACTGGAGAGCTGTTACCACTGCTGTGCTACTGCTCTGCCTTGTGGGTGTGTTACCCCTCCTTGCCCTAGACTCAGCATTGCTGCCTGATTTCAGCAGGGTGGGGTAATGGAAAGTAATAACCAAAGACTCAATAAACAGGGAGGGGACTGGCAGGTAAATCTATCATGTGTCTCCATATCAATCTAGAGGTGCAGCCTGGTAATCTTTTGAGCAGGATGCTGAGAGCATCAGTGCTCTGGTAGGCTGCAGTCACCTTAATCTGTCTGTCAAGGTGTTAGCTCACATTGCTAACAGGTTGCAGCCCTTCTTGAGCTCTGACTTACAGTGACTGTATTGCCAGTGGTGGCACCTGAGCAATGATAAACCTAAACTGGACATAGTCTACTGGATCTAGTCATGCTTTGGGATAGTGGTGGTCTCCTGTCTGCAGAAGTGAACTGAGGGAAAAAAATACCAGCCTCAGAGAAGGGCATGAAAACCTCTTGGAGGCTTAGAAAAACAATATTTGCACTGGATGAACAAAAAAGACATTTAGGCATCATGAAAAGCAGGGATGGATGAAGGTTCAAAGCAGTAGTGGAAGGAATAGATTGGAAAGAGGGCAAATAGAAAATAGGAAGTGGGCAGGCAAAAAAAAAAAAAGGAGGGAGAGGGTGAGGGAGGATCATGCCACCAACAGGAAAATGGAACTGGATCTGGAAACCATCATCAGTGTACAACCACAGTCTCAATCATTCACATTTAGTTTAAGGTTTTGTTTATAGCTCCATCACAGTTGCTGTCCTGTTCCAAAATTTAGCAGTTCCTGTAAAAAACATGTTCAGGCAGACTGCCAGGGTTTGGTGTTTTGTTTTTTTTTTAAACTAGAAAACTTGAATTTGGGTCGAGACTGCCTGGAGACAAGCATTTCAGAAAGCACTCCTTTTTCCTCCCTCATTCTTCCCTAACCCCTACTCTGCCCACTTGATAGGCTCTGCATCATGGCACCTGCCAGGAACATGATAATACACATTGGGTTTGATCTTTTACATTTCTGCTCAATCAATCCTTTCGTTCTGGGAGAGAAACAAAAATAAAGACAAAAATGAACACGAAGATCCCTGCAAGCTGAAGTATTATCTCAGGAGTCACAGAGATCAACACTGACTTTCTCTGACTGCTGCCCCCAGCCTAGGCTGTACTTGTCCAAGCCCAGAGTCCGAGCACACAGCAGCACTACATCACACTTAACTCTCCAACAGCCACACAGGCTCTTCTGTGCTCTCCCTTCCCCCAAACTCTCCTTTCCTAAGAAACTGATATAATAAATTTATGCTCTGTCTGAGCAAAGCTCAACCTCAGGATTCACACCATTAAATGATAAAGTCTAAGAAATTAAACTTTGTTCCCTGGCAGCTTGTTCTGCCCTGTGTCTCTGCTGTTCCCAAAAGGACAAGTTCAAAAAAGCAGAAAAAATAGCACGGTAAGCTCAGCTACATTTCTCTGGTCTAGATGCTGTCCCAAAGCACCCAGGCAGACCTGACTTCCCAGGTCAGTCTCCCTGACCCAGAACATCCAGAGCACTCCCATCTCAATGATGCTCCAGTCACTCCAGTGGGGGAACTGCTGGAGGAGGACCAGGAAAATTGGTGTCACAGACCAGGCTCCCTCTTCCATTGTTTCAGTGCAGTCCTCAGAAGGGGCTTTTCCTTTCTCCAGGTCAAGTTGTCTTTGCAGGTCACATTAAGACATTCCTGCAGAGAGCAGAGAAGGGATGCTCTTGCTCTCTCAGGGGGTCTCTGGGTGTGCAGCAGGCTGAGATTAACCCACATGACCCTGTGTTCCCAGGAGATGTGAGTCAGAGTGAGTCAGCTCCCATGAGACCGCCCTTTCCTCTCTCAGCTGCACAAGAAACACTGTATTATTGATGGCAAGATTAATGAGAAGGTGGGAACAGCAATGGAGAACAATCATACTCCACAGGGGTGTGCACACAGGCTTCAGAACTCAGATATACTCCATGACACTTTCCTCTCTGCCCCCAGACATGTTGTGTGTTCCAAGGAGATTTCTGACCAGGGTTGGTTCTCCTGAAAGTTGCCCCTCCAAGAAGAGATGTTTATTCCCTGTACAGGATGACCAGCTTTCCTGTTTCCCACCAGAAAGCAAACCAAGGCCCTCCAGGACAGGATCTGCCACCTATGGAGACACATCATCATCCCCATGGGGATGCTTCCTCCCAGACAAGGAGGGAAAAAATCACCTAGGTCAGGCTCAAAAGAAACAAACCCTCAGGTATTGACTTTGCTGCAGTTCATGGGAAGTGATGAACCCACAGGAATGGATTAGGCTGCTAAGGAGCACAGCAGACTTGACTTCAGATCCATACACACCACAGGTGTTTTTTTGCGAGGTGGGGCAATTCTGGTCTGTGTTTTTTAAGGCTATATTTCTGCCTAGTTTAGCACATATTAATCTATTTGTGTTGATGGCAATCAAGCTGCCCTGGTTTAGCCTTGAAAAAAAGGCAGCTAGTTCAGTGTCTGTGAGACTGTGGAGTAAATTTGTGTGAAAAGATGGAGAAATTGCTGTTAACTACCCTGCTTGGGTTTTCCAGCCAGGCCAGCAGATTTTCCTTGTAGTGGCTGCCCTTGTGTACTGCAGAGCTTTTTCCTTTGGAAAGGTGGTAGTTTAAATTGGAATTAGATGTACGATACCTGCCAAGTTCAACACGCCTTTGAGACAAACACAGCTCTGTCCGTGAAAGGCCCCCGACTGCACAGGCCAGCTCAACTACAGAAAACATCAGGGAGAGGACTTGGCTGCCTCAAAATGCAACTAATTCTTGTAATGTAGACATAAACTTTTCAAGGAAGGGTTGCTGGAAGGGCAGAGAGAAATGTGAAATACAGGCCTTGCTATTTTTTTCTTCTTATTTATTATTATTATTGTTTTTGCAAGAGTTCATTCACAGTTCCCCTAAGCTGCACACAGGCATTGCTCTGTGCACTGGCTGTCCCTGTGCCAGGACTGCTCAGGCCCAGGTCCTGCAGGTTTCAGCCCTTTGCAGCAGTCACACCACATGTCCTAGACTTGGACCCCCTCTCACTGTGACCCTGTCCCCACCATGCTGCATCCCCAGCAAGAAGCAATGGAGAACAACTGGCACCCATACACTATTGAGGATCTCTGAACTGCCTCTTCTGGCTGCCACTGGAGAAAAATCAAATCATCCTGGGCAACTCCCTGGTACAGGAGTTTGGGATTGCACCTTCAGTGGTTGGTTTGAGCAGGACCAATTCCTTCCTTCATGTTTCAGAGAAAGAGGCAAAGCACCCCAACCTCCCCCACCAAGGACAGGCATTCTGACTGAGAGAATCAGTGAATACAGGACCTGCAGGCAGTGCATGGAAAGGAGCAGCTTGCTCCCTCTTCCTAGTCCTATTCCTGTTTCTCTGGTGGGAATGACCATGTTTTGCCCTCTTCATCTTTAAAGCTTGTGGTATCCCATACTGAAGTGTTGAGCTCCCATCCTCCACACAAGGCTAGGATCTGTGATTGAAGTAACTTTACCAGTAACCTGGTCATTCATAAACCCATCGTGCCAGCCTCATTATCTATCCCAATTAGCAGGAAAGTGTCTGTAAGCAAAAGGAAGCTGTACTACCCCAAGCAGAAAACCTCTTAAAAGAGGCCTTGCACAGACACATGACATGTGGATCCCCAAAATGTGATGCCAGAAAAAAAGCATAGAAACAATTGGCGATGGCCTACATGAGTTTTTGTGAGTCCCTTATATTTTAGACCTCCAGAAACACCAGCACAAGGACCTGATTAACCAAAATGAATCTAAAAGCTCTTTGTGAGGCAGTAAAAGATGAAGCTGCAAGGAAGACTTTTCAAGACTGTTGCAGGAACTAGCCCCACGGTGGGGAGGTAGGGATAGAGTGAGAAAGGGTGTTCTGGCAATGCTAAATCTGCCTCAAGGAGCAGTTTTAGGAACACAGTGACAGCTTTGCCACCTTATTCTCACTCCCAGGACTGTCAACAAGCTCAGCCCTAAACCCTTCAACGTTCTCTATGTGAGCAGATCACCACTCCCTGGCAAAACACACTGGATCTCACTGGCCCTCCTGGAGCTGGGCAGGAGACAGTTCATGGTCAGAAGGGAGGCTGAGAAAGGAAAGAAAGGGGAAATAGGTGTGGAAACATTTGGGCAAAGTGCAGCTGAGGCTGTGCCCATTTGGATGGCATAAGGGTACCAGCTATAGAGACTTAATGAAATGTGAGTGATGGAGTTGAACTGCTGGGCAAGGATCTTTTGACAAAATAGCCTGACCTTTGAAAAGTCTGACTCAGAGAAAGTAAGACTTCCCATGGAAACACATCCACGTTTCCTTAGGTCCTTGCCTGGACCTGGTCTTGACTGACTCATCCTGCTTATTCTCCTTCTCATGGTTTTGCCTGGAAAAATATCAGAGTAACTTCACAGTTTGAGCACTGGTCTGCCCAGCTCCAAGCAGGAATGTGGTGGATCTGTGTCTTGCATCCCAGCTGCCCCAACTGTTGGATAGGGTTTTTTCTTTATTACATACATCCTCCTTTTTCTTCCCCTGCCATCCAGCACTCAAGTAACCCACCTGATTTTTCTTGTTTTCTCTGCCTCTACTACTCATTCTCAGTCCTGTAGGTCCAGCTGAATTATTCACTGAAACCATTATCATTAATCCAACCTATTTCTGAGCCAACCCTGATGGGTGAATATATTTTTCATTCCTAAGTATTTGCCAAAATAGCCTGGGCGAGCCAATTAGCCTGGGGCCATTCATAGTAGCTATTTGTGTTCCTTTCCATTAAAACTGATCTCTTCTGTAATGGCCAGTACAAGCGTGTGCAGTGTTGAAACCCCACTCTGGTGCTGTTTTGAGCACCCTGATGTTGGGCATGATCCCCTAAACCATTTCTGCCTTAGCAGCCTTTCTATGCTGCCAGGATGGCATGACACAGATTGGCAGGGTGCAGCACTGGCTCCTGGAGGAGGAGCTGTAACTCCCCAAATTAATGCCTTTTCCCTCTATAAGTACTACTTTTTTGTATTCTCTCCAGTCACAGCTTTTCCTGGCTATGGACACTGGAGTTACGTGGATTTTCTGTTTGCTTCTTCAAAAGTGCACATGCATATGGGTGGAGAAAATGTACAAAATGCCAAAGATTATATTTTTTCAAGTGTTGTAGTGAGTTCTATGGTTACGGTCACAGAGAGCAAAGGAAATGCAGATGCTCAGCAAAGTGGCCACAGGAGCTGGAACTGAGCTGGAACTGGAGCCACAGGAGCTGGAACTCTGTGCATAAGGCTGGCGTGTATTTAACTGGGAGTCTACTTGAAAATATAACCCAAGTGCAGTGCTAAAGCCTGATCTGTTGGGAAAGTAATTTCTGGTGATGGCTGCTTAAAAACTACACATTGTATTGTTTGCTTATTTCCATTTCCTAAACCCTGGTACGAATGTGCAACATCCTCAGATGCGCAGAACCCTTTACAGTAGCTCATTGTAGTTACAGTACCCATGTAGCTCATTGCTATTTGCTAACAATGTAATATGTGTTTAAAATAAATTAGGCTGTTAACTATGCATGTATATTGCAATTTTAAGGATTCACCCCTACATCAGATTAGCACTAAAGCCACATCTCCCCTGCATGTACACTCAAATCTCCCCATGGCAGCTTTTCCCATTTTCTGCCATAGTCATCCCTAGTTCATGCAGCCTGTCTCTGACCATCTCCTTTTACCATCCTTTGATTAGGGTGGTAATCAGCCTCATGTATAGCATTGCTGGCAAGATGCACACAGGCAGGTGCTCTGGACCTGCTGACCCATTTGCAGTTCACACTGATTTATTTTCTGACCATACCTTGATGGTATGATACCTCTGCATGGCCAGAGAGGACTCTTCTTTCACTCTGCTTCTGTCAGGGCTATAGAGCAAACAATAAAAACACTGTGTTTCAAGACATCAGATTTCAGGTATTCTGCCTGTAAATTTTTTAGCCTCTGATAATGAGTTTTTGCAAACAGGTGATAAAATACAATTGCTCTCCCCCCATTTTAGGTAAGAACAATGCACAATAAAAACATCTGAGAAGAAAAAATATATTGTTCCACAGCTTGATATATTCATAGTTTTACACCTACACATTGCACTAAATGAGTTGCCATCAATCAGCCAGGAAATGCTTTAGATCTGTGAAGTCTGCCATGTTTTAGAGAGCCAAAGGATGTGCTGCAGAGCCCTTCATCATGAGGATGGGGACACTGCTCTGGGAAATGGTTGTTTCCAAAGATAAAGCCTCATGGATCAAAATTCAACCCAAGAAAAAGCAGTAAAATTATACTGATGCTGTGAAGTGGCCCTGGACCAGCTCCCAGAAACACATCATTAACAAAGGCATAGCATGAAGCCTTTATTTGCTGCACTGCATGGTGGTTCCCCACCTTCCTCTCTCTCTACCCCCATGTGGGCAGAACCCAGTTGCCACAAGCAGTGATTCTGCCCAGGCTGAACGACAACTTTGCATTGTGTGGAGACTCATCACCAAAAGGAGAATTCTACTGCAAGACCTATTTTTTTTAATAAATGAGCAAGTGTAAAAATTAATAGTTGTTAAAGTTCGATGGCTAGGACTCATATTTGCACGAAAATTATACCAGTTCTGTGCACCTGATCTCCACAGAATTTTACTTAAAACTTGGACATTAATGCACAATGGGAATATTTCTCTGAGGGGAATCAAAAACTTCCTTGCATTGTTTCTGCAGCAGAGACCACTCCAGGAGCAAGGTGAGCACACCAGGGCAGTGGAAGGTATGGCTTAAACACTGTCATCTTTCCCCTGCTTTTCTTGTAATCAGGTCCCAAGGGTCATAGACTCACAGAATGGTTTGGGTTGGAATGAACCTTCAAAGGTCATCTAGTCCAAATGCACTGCAATGAGCAGGGACATCCTCAAAGAGATCAGGTTCCTCATAGCCCCGTCCAACCTCACCTTGCATGTTTCCAGGAATGGGGCTTCTACCACCTCTCTGGGTAACATGTGCCAGTGTTTTACCACCCTCATTGTAAAACACTTCTTCCTTACAGCTAGTCTGAATCTATCTTCTTTTACATTAAAAACATTACCCTTTGTCCTATTGCTACAGGCCCTACTTAAAAGCTTTATCACCATCTATCTTGTAAGCCACCTTCAGGTACTGGAAGGCTGCTATAAGGTCTCCCCAGATCCTACTCTTCTCCAGGCTGAACAATCCCATCTCTGTCAGCCTGCCCTCATAGAAGATATATTCCAGCCCCCTGATAATTTCTGTGGTCCTCTTCCAGAGTTTCTCCAATAGGTCCATGTCTTTCCTGTCCTGGGAGTCCAGCACTCATGCTAACACACTGGTTACAGTATGCTGAGCAGGTACTGCTAGAAGAAAACAAAAAAGGGAATATGACATGGCCTTCTCTAGACATAGCTTTGATGTAAATCTGAATCAAAGAAAGCTCGTGGAGCCTGATAGACTGAATACAGAAACACAAAGCAAAGTAGTCAGCTTTGAATGGACACAGCAAGCAGAGAAGACTGGCAATGACACAGATTTCCTGTACTCTGCTTGTGTTGTACATCAATTCCTACTAAAAACCTACAATTCTTAAGTAAGAGATCACAAGAAAACGTGACAATCATGCGACCACTTCCCCAGGTTCCCTGCACCAGTTCTGTCTCTGACTGCTGTAGTGTGATGAATCCCACCACATGCCTGCCCCATGCCCATGGATGCTTCCAGATGCATGCAGTGGGGCTGGGGATGAGGAGGGCCACAGGAAGGGGCCAGCAGCTGCTGGGAGGAACAGATGGTCTCAGCCTTCCCATGGCAGCTGCAGTTGCATCTGTTTAGAAATTACTGCATGGTGCCAATTTTCATTAAGCAAAGCACTGAATATATGTATGGTGGAAACTACATTTCATCATAACCTACACAAACTGGATCTTGAATGGCAACCTGGTGATTAAATGAAACTCTATTAGCCTGGGTCTATTTTCAAATCAGGTCTTCACCATTTTGTCATTTTTACACCCGAGCAATTTTCATGCACACCCTCTCCCCACTGCAAGTGCACAGGAAGCTGAGCCCAGCACACTAACACAGGGGAAAGTTACAGGATTTAAATAAGGCAGAGGATCTATGGAGTTGTACCTGCCCCTGGCTCTGCAGAAATCCTGCCTGGAGACCAGAGTCCAGCTTTGTTTAAGGGTAGGGTCAGATGACTGCACTGTCAGAAATTGCCATGCGTTCCACTGAGATATGGTATCGGTGCACACTGGTCACCTTGGAAAAAGAATTACTTGAAAGAGGTTATTCTCACAGGAAAAAAACTCACCTTGCTGCCCGCTCTTTCTGCTCACTTCTAGGCAGTGATCTGCAACCAGCTGCAGAAACAGGAGGGGAGGGTGAAGGAAGGGAATTGAATGCTTAAACACTTGGCTGCATATTATAAAATGTTTTACATATAAAATAGGTTAAAGAACATCACAAGGAGGAGAGAATATGGAACAGCTGGTTCATGATTACTGCTATCGGTCTAACATGCGTTCATGATAAAGTCAGAACACACAGGAAAACAGCATCTTAAGGGAAAAGAAGAAAGATAGATCAGATCCTTGGGTATCCAAGAGTTTTAAGCCTTGAAAAGAATTATGATTAACCTGAATGACAGCATTCAGAGCACCCAGAGAGCTCAGTGAAGCAAATCATACTGAACTAAAATTAGCAGCATCTAAAATTCAGCCGTCTACTTGGCAGCCACACATGATGCTTCCCTGGCCCCAGACCCATCGCATCACTCAGCTTTCCCAGTGCCGTCAGCTCCTTGCTTTCAAAGGCGCTGCTGAGTGAATTGCTGCTGTTCACATGCAGCCTGCACCTGTCTGGAGGCAACAAGCCCAATTGCTAGACACGTGCTGGGTTTTTTCCCCAATATTTCTTCCAGTGTTTATTTGCTGGTTATTTTCCAGGCAGCTGGAATTGCAGATGTAAAACTGGGGACTCTCTGTCAGTGAAAGGATGGAAAAAGACTGGATATAACAGGACAAGATCATAGGTATAGGAATATACTGGAATCCCCCATGGCTCAAAATGGACATGAACCATGTTCTGAGAAAAGTAAGAAGGGGTTTACCATGGCTCAAATACTAAGGGCCAGTAAGACAAGAGTTAAGGTTTGCTTCTAGGGGCCTTAGCAGAGAGAATGAGTGTGGAAATAAAGTTTCATTGTTCTGCCCTAGATCCCGTGTTTCATTGTGTCTGTGCACAGAGTACACTTGGACTCACTCACCTTAAACATCTTTTCAGCTCCAGGCTCACTAGTTCCCTTTCCTGCCTGCACTCCCATATGCATACAGGTCAAGCTCTGAGCCATACCTAAGCACTCACTGCCCTTGCCAGGCCTACATTCTTGCTCCCAGGATCTGGAGGAACCAGTGTGATTGTGCTTACAGACGCATTTGCCTGCAGTAATCCCAAAGCCAGCTCAAGTCAGAAACTTGGAGTCCAATCCATGCCTTAGCTAAGAGTCAGTAGAGCAGATGGAAAGTACTCAGGTGAAGGGATCCAGTTAGTCACCTCAAAGAGCCTGAGTGCCTTGTGAGGACTGACTCCTCCCAAGGATGGGGAAAAGGATGACACAGGGCAGCAGACAGTAGCAATGTATCTTCCTGTGCAGCATTCTTTCCCATCTGTAGGAAACTCCTCAAATGGAATCTGTGATCTCAGAGGTCTTTTCCAAGCTAAATGATTCTAGGAGTCTATGATTTTATTAAATACTGTGAAATACTGAGTGTGGGGGGTGGGTTGTTTCAGTTTCAGTAGGGTGGGAAAGATCTCTCATGACTTCTATCACAAAATCTTCATATGCATAACAAAATACCGTGAGAGGTTCAGAAGCAATAAAAGCCCCATGTTTACCTGATTAATGTTCCATGATTACACTGATCTGTGATTACACTGATGTCAATAATGGACATGAGGAGAAGGCTCACCCCTTACAGAAGATTTCATATCTACCTGTTGCAAAGGGCTTTTCACTTGTTTCCATGAGCATTTCACATCAGATGTAACACTGGACTGGAGAGACGACTGGATTTAACCTAATATAGTAATTTCCATGCTACTATTTTTTCTGACAACCTTGATCTTCTGATGTCTTACAGTGGAGCTTCTTCTCACCCATATCTCCTTTCTGCACAGATACATGCTATCTATGTGCTTGTGATAAGGCATTTTCACAGGTCTTCCTGGGTACGGCCTTGAAAAGAAGAGCTACAGCAGGAGGATGCGACTGGGTTCCAGCACTGTGCTGTGGAGCACTCATTCCATTCAGGAAAAGACACAATTCATGGACAAGGAGCAGTGGAAACCACAAAATGAGACAGAGTGAGAAAAGGAGGAGCTCTGGATGTTGGCCTGGCACTACTGGCACCACTGCCAGCTGCATGTTTTGTTTGCTTCATCTCTGTGTGTCCCCAACATCCATTTTAAGTTCTGCAAACACCTTATCCTGATACTATTTACCACAGAATGCAGAGGAGTTTGTCTGGTTCCCAAGCTCCTCCAGCACAATTTCCCTCTCCTCTTGAACCAGGCCCACCACCTTATTTTAAATACCTCATCTCCTTGAGGTGGTTCACATATCACCATCAGTGTTGAGCTTACTCCCTCTGGAGACAGGCAGTGGCACTCGAGGCCCTTGTTAGTCAACAGGTTTCCATTACTACCTTGATGCCCAGTTGTGCCAAGCCAGCAGTGACTTCCAAGAAAACCTTCTGCCCTGATAGCTGTCTTACCTTGCCATGGACTAGGAAACATGAATATGTATCACTGGGACCACAGAATTAGATATCTTTTATGGTGTACAGCAGCAAGTAGGATCCCCAGATGCTGATAAACCAACCCAGGTAAAGCAGGGGGAGGAGAACATTTGATTGGAGCACATAGATCTTGGTTCAGAAACAGGCATAAAAGGCAGTTTGAGGCATGATCATTCAGGCCATCACTCCTGTGTTTTGGCTGCCCAACATTTTGCATGATAAACAAATGCTGAAGGTTTCTTGAAATGCTTGGAGATGACTATTATTTGCAGGAGATCTCAAGTGCAGCAGGTAGAGCCCTCAGGCTAAAGCCATGCCTTTTCCTAGATTTGCAAGGTGCTATCCCATCTTTTTCTGGGGATAAAGCATTAAAAATTAATAACTGCTTTGCTCCACCTTGTTCCCTCCCTTACTACCCTTTCCCCTCCTCACCTGAGTTTGCCACAGAAACCCTCTAGCACTGAACCAAAACACCCCACAGCAAACTCGTGCTCTCTTTTAGACATGCTGGGGTCACACACTGCTTGAGCACCACTGCCATGTACTGCTCTGTGGATGGTGGGGACCAAGGGAAGAAGATAGCAAGGGGGAGGAAAAAAAAAGAAAGAAAAGGACAGAAGCAGAGAAACAAAGACTTTGTCATAGCAGTTATTCTCAGGCCTGGATTGAGGGCTGTTTTTTGCCATTGGGAAACTGCATGCAGAACACTTCCCCTGCAGGAATGTCAAGAAGGTTATAAAGTCAAACACTTGGGACTTAGGAAAGATCAGCTTTTCCAGAATACTTTTTCCTCCACATACACACGTGCAATGAAGTACTGTACTGTTTGACAGGATCCCTGCCTGATTTTTAGCCCAAGATGGAGGCAATTGGAAGCAGAATCCAGACATAAACAGCCATTTAGCATTTCCTAACTACCAGTCAACGGACTTCATAACTGCAGGAGCCTTCTTTGACAATTTGCATGTGTCAGTATGTTGATGCACACACATACACGGACACACACAAGGTAGATTTTCATCGCCCACCAGTGTGCAGAGCACTGCTGGGAGCTGCAAAGCCACGAAGGTTGTGCAAGGCAGACAGCAAACTCCAGAGCAGGGAGATAAGACATCTCCCAGGCAAAGCAGCACTACACCCATCAGCTGAGTCACAGTGGCTGGGTACTCAGGCAGCTATATCAATGGTTTCACTCTAGTGTGGTTTCTGGGAGTTTGGGGAAGAGGCAGCACAGTTACCCAAGAGTGCAGCAGCTGTTACTGCTGCCATCTTCCTAAACATTTCCACATGAGCAGTTTGGGCCAGTTATCTCTTCCCCCAACCAGTTGATGCGTCCTCTGGATAATTGCACTGAGTTAGCAGGCAATGAAGAAATGAGCCTCCCTTTCTGCTCTGCATGCCTAAAGAGGGGGCAACATTGGCCAGAAACATGTTACCTGACGAGACTCATCATGCACCAGCCTCTGGCAGATTGCAGCCTCACAGATTTATTTGAAGCTACAGACATTTTTCCTGCTTTTAGGGAAGGACTGCCAACAGGTTCTTTGCAAATGTCCTCTCCTGTAGCAACAGGCCACCCAAGTCCCATGGCAGTGTTAGTTTCCTACCTGGATGAGCACAAATTTAGTAATCAGAAGAAGGTGTTGCAAAAGGCCCTTTGGTGGCTTTTGCTGCCTAGGAATAGGAGGTGTATAAGCTGTGACTTACCAGTTTTATGTAGACCATTTTCAGCTTTTCCTCTCTGGGCCACACAGACCTTTGCCTGAGGCACTACTACAAAAAAAAAGAAAAAAGCCAAACTTAGTCTGCTCAACAGATTTGTTGGCAAGATATGGATGTTACAGTTAATTCTGTCTGAATACTTGTTAGACGCACTTATGTACATGCATGTTTTTATTTACAGAAGACTGGCACGCCCATGTCTGGCTCACTTCATAGCCTTTGTTCCAGAGACCTGGCAGGGCTTCCTGAAAACAGGATCCCACGTTAAAACCTATTATTCCATTTGCAAATAACGAGGTTTAATTTTGCTTTCGATAGATATCCAGAGGAATAGATCTTGACTGTTTGAGTGTTCACAGCTCATGAATGCAAGAGCCGTGTCAGCTCAGATAAGGTAAGTATACTTTTAAGTCAGAGTAAATACAGAAACCTGCATTTTTGCAGCCTGGTAACCAGAGTGTGCCTGGTTACTCTGTTTACACCGGAAAGGAGTGATTTCCATCTGGGCAAGACTTAGATAGAGGCTCATAGAACTGACCAAGTTATTTGTCACAAATAATTTTAGAGATTTCAACCTTCAACATTCACAGTTTATTTAAACAAAACTCTTCTCTATTTGTAGCTATTTGGCAAGCGCTCCAAGCAAACAAATTTCAGCCTCCTGATTGTTTGCAAGTTGTGTCCACTTGTTATTATTAGTTCTGTGGAGAATGGTGGACTGCAAGCTCCTGCATGAGAAGGAAGAGTTAATACCCCCTGGGGCAGGCAGGAGGAGACAGCCTTGATCAGCAATGCCCTGGTGGGAAGCACACCCTGCCTGAACAAATGCACATACCACCACCTCCTCCACTGTAAGACTAACAGGCCTACTGTAAACTCCAAGACACTCAGGAGCAACTGGTGTTGTTGTGATAGGTGCTTATGATATTTCGGCAGCTGAATAATTTATTTGCTAGAAAGAAAGAAAGAAAAAGAGAGAAAGAAAGAAAGAAAGAAAGAAAGAAAGAAAGAAAGAAAGAAAGAAAGAAAGAAAGAAAGAAAGAAAGA
>JAWWEV010000083.1:44241164-44257558 GCA_035583235.1 Hafferia zeledoni
GAAAGAAAGAAAGAAAGAAAGAAAGAAAGAAAGAAAGAAAGAAAGAAAGAAAGAAAGAAAGAAAGAAAGAAAGAAGTGTTTCATGGTGGCCAAAACTATTTGTAAATTCAGGCAATTCCACTACTGATAGAGTATTTGAACATTGAGCAAACCAGGCAGACTAAAAGGAAATTGTTCCAGTTGCTGCTGACTGAGGTGGCAACGTTACCATTCCCAAGCACAATTCACCATCCCAGCCTTTCCCCACGCTAAGGGTAGTTATGACATTCAATTTTTCTTCCATTTTAAAGATTTTTTTTATTACTTCTAAAACCTTTAAACTCTCCAGCTTAATAATTTAAAAAATAAATCTAAGAACACACTACTTTTAAAAAGATTTTTAAAAAGTTGTCAGACTTTTAATCACTGCACAATTGAAACTTACACAGAAATTGCAAAGTTACACAGTGGTAAGAATTGATGACAAGGATGTGGGGAAAAAAGTTATGGCAATCAGCTGGTGATGGAGAGGAGAGAATAAAATGTTTGGACCAACAGCTGAAATAGGTCATTAAGGTCAACAGCTGGAACACAGATTTAAAGAGAAAGCAGGCAAGTTCATAGAAGAGAAATACCTTGGGTGTTACTAACACTGCATGTGATTCAGGAAATTCCTGAAGATAGTTGAAGGCCAAGAGCACTCTAAGGAAATGCATGTTTGACATGCTTGAAGGCTTTCCCAGGCATCCACATCTGGCCACTGCTGGAAGGAGGATGAAGCACTAAGCAGAGCTTGGTCTGGCACAAGAGAGATACTTGACACCAGGCTAGACAGCCCATGCACCTGAGGAGCTGGACAGCTTAATTCAAATCTCTATGTCAGTTCCACCTGAGAAAGTCTGATGAAGACACTATTCATTTGAGTAGTAATGATGTGGGGCTAGACTGTGGGAAGAAAAGGGGACCTTGAGTGCTATCTGCTGAATACATGCTCATTGTATAGTGAAGCAGTGCCTTTTTTAAGGGTGTTTAAAGCCCATGAAACAAGGTTCACTGTGAGAAAAAGTTATGCCAACACATGAGGAATATAAGCTAATGGCAGGTCTGTTTTCTATGTCTCCTACCAAGGAAACAGGTGTCCTGTGATCAAGTAGCATTTGCTAATACACACTTCCAAAGAACCATTTTCTAGTCCTTAGAACCTCTCCTAACAGTTTTACAAAAGTAATATTGCCTCCAGTTCTTAAGGTCAAAAAGACTGCTTTCTTTTTTTTTAACAAAGGCTGTTGGATCAAGTGGGATAAGTGACAGCATCTAGATTTGATCTACATCATTAATACTGACTTCTAAAGAAGGCAGTTCACACAGGGCAGGTGACAGGATCAAATATATTGTTTAAGCGGGCACAAGAAGAATAACCATCCATCTTCCTTGCATCCTGAATTTCTCCAGAGCGTGTAAACGACAACACTTTCATGTCACTAGATCAGCCAATTGGAACAGTCCTGGGACCACTTCTTTCAGCAGTTAGTATGGCTCATACACAATCTCCCTGCAGGGGAATCACAAGGTCTTTTTCCAGACGTGCTAAGAGAACTAAAGCATCACCTCTGAGAAATACTGCAGTGACTTGGGTAGATTTACTTATACTATTGGCCCCTGCTGAGCAAATTTAGGTTACTGAAATATGTGTTGTGGGCCACATATTATAAACAAACAAAATATGTTCTCCTGTGGCATGGTGGAATAGAGTTTTAAGAGTATAATGAGTGTGGTGAGCCCTTGATGTCATACTCATCTTTTGTCCGGCCAGCCTTTAAACTTATTTGTCACAGATGTGAGGGCAGATGAGGAGAGGTCAAAGGTTCAGTAGAAACCTCAGTCATGGAGCTTTAGTTTTTGAAAAACATTTGGGACTTGCACAGGCAAACTTTGAGTGATCTGCAGCTTGTACTGAACTGCTGAAAGTCAGGTACCATGTCAAAACATAAACTGGACAAAGCCCATGCCTCAAACACTGGTCCTGGGAGCAATTTTCCAAGTCAGCTTCACATCCAGCCTTCCTAAGGTATCTGAGTTCACTGGCCATTGCAAAGCTGCTGCCCATAGCCATTAGTAACACCTGTCTTAACGGAGAGAGCTGTAAGCCTCACAATTTGTGCGGTGATTTCTATAGGAGAACTGTGTGTATCCTCCATTGCCAGTTGCTACAGGTCCTTCACGAGGGTCTTTGCCCAGGAATTGCACCCAGCAGTGAATCAAACAGGATTGGCATAGCAGAGGATGTGCATACCCATAACCAGTCCAGAAAACTCAGTTGTACTACATGTAAGAGATTTTGTCTCACATTGCATGCTGAGGATTTCAAAACTTCCTTTCTCCACATCTTTCTTTATTAGCACTGTCCAAAGCAAGTGCAACACTGGCCCTTTCTCCCCCATTGGGTATGGTGGTATGGAAGCCCATGGGAAAAGAACTGTACAGCTTATACCCTCTTGCTTGTTTTAGGGAATGGGCAAAATCTCTTTCTTTGTTCCTACAAGGATCATCCCTGCTGGTAGAAAGGGCCCTTCAGGCAGATATTTGAGCAAGCTCTTTCTGCAACAGTATTAATGGTGAGCCTTGCCCACAGGGATCCCAACTCATTTGCTGTATGTCAGCTCCTGTGCCTCACTCACTAAGAATTCACTAATCTATAGAGTAGCTTTTTCCAGTCAGAAACCCTAACAGCTAGAGATAAATTAAAGCTGGAATTGGAGCTGGACCAAGAACATTTGGGTAATCCATCCTGCCTCAGAAAGATCCCCGAAGACAGGAAATCTCAGCAAGAGCCTAGAAAGAGATTATAAAAGAAATAAGCCCAGGGACCACAGTCCTGATGGTGGGATGGCCCATCAGAAATGAGAACACATTAGAGGCCGTAAAGGCCACTACCTGCACAGGCTGCTGTAAGTACAAGTTGAAGTATAAAGCAACTTCAGCTGTGAACAGAACTTTTAGAAAGAGAAAAATGGCATCCTTCAGGACCTATGGTTTATTTCCTGTGGCTCTGTCCTAGAGCATCTTCTGCTGTTGCCTGTCCCTGAGTACCTGCAAGAGAAAAGCTGCTGAATCCCATGCATAAAAGTGCATATGTGTGTTGAGCTGCAGCCTGTTGCTTGTACCCCTATTACCACAGAGTACAATAATACCATACCTGTCCTCAGAGGGAAATGTACAGGGAAAAAGGTACACTGACATGGGCTAGAGGTATATCCTGAAGCCAGAGAGCCCATGGACCCTTACAGTGCTGTTTCTCACAGGCTAAAACCATGTTACAGGTGCCTGACCAGGGTGGTAGGGATATTCACCAAATAGTGCTGGGATTTTGTGGGCCATTTCTCAGCTCAGCTCTGCTTTTCCTCTTGTGCAATAATGATGTTCCTGAGGTCAGAAGTGTCAGTTTTATCGTGTAACTCCACCAACACGACTGCCCTGACTCTGACTTCAGGATATTTCTGCACTGAGAGGGGCACCTTGCTGAGGACAAGGTCTGGCCAAGGCACTTCCATCTCCCCCAAAGACATTGCTGACTAACATTCTTCCCATCAAAAATCCCACAAAAAGCTGGAGCAGCATTTCTCTTGTTTGCACACAGACACATTCCAGCTTAAAGCAGTGGCTACACAGGACAAGTAAATTTCTAGCAAAAATGCCTTTAACTGTTCTTAGTAGAGAACTGCCTTGAGGCTCAGGGAGGCTCGGGCATACAGGAAGGTGGGTAAGCATAGAAAGCATGAGAAATATGAGTGCAGACAAAGGGGACTTGCATCAGAAGTAAGTGGGAGAGGATAAGGACTGCCAAGCTTTTAAAAGGAATTGGAATTTAATGAAGTGATTGAACAAAGAAATTGAAAGCCTCCTTTGCCTCCTGCAAGGGTCGAATGGATCTGAGCAATACTCAGCTTGGCTGCAATACAGCATTGTTATTTAATTTTAAATAACTTGGAAGCTTTCAATGTACTTCATAATTCTATTGACATTTATGATTTGAGATACTTAATCTTGAAAACACAAACACAATGCTGATCTATCTCTCACCTGAGAGAATTGGGAATTGGTGCCTCCAGCTTTTAAACACAGCATATTTAGACCTGCTTGCCATGAGCCAGCCTTTACCTTGCTCTGACACTAATACCAGGCAGGAATCTTGGGCTTTGCAGAACTGAATTATTCAACCCTGAATAATTCTTTAACTTTAAAATTAGATCACTTTGTATTTACCTTGCAAGGCTGTGACTCAGGTCCTGCTCCTGGAGAAAGCCCCTGCCCTTCCCATGCTGTGTTCAGGCTGAGACCCTTGGCTGGAATGAGTGAAGCCATGGCCACGTTATCCATATAAAGCTGGTGCAGCTTGCTCTTTTTAGACTTCTGGGTGCATGGACGAACCAAGGACTCAACATCCCAGGGCATCCACAAAGCTGCAGCTGGCCCTGTGTGTATGTGTTGGGGTATGTGCACGTATACACACACTGGTACATTGTACAGCTGGCACTGGCTGGGTAGTTTTGGCTCATTCTCCCTCTCCTGGCAAAGGTTACCACAGAAACTGTGAGAAATGCTGGTATATTAAGTCTCATATTAGGACCAATATCCAATTCATATATTTGAAAGCTCAAGTCTGTTTACATGTGAGGGCAGATGTTGCCAGTAATCCTGTATTAAAATGGAAGAATATATGTGGCAAGCCTGAAATTAATTAGGATCTGATTCTGCTCTCATTAACAGGCATGCAATTCCCATTGACTAAACAAGATGTTGTAGCCTTAGAACGGACTTTAGTCCTTAATTTTCACACCATGAAATTGGCACCTACATTTCAAAGGCATTACAGTAGCAGAAAGCTTGACCCCTTGGTCTTTGCTACCAAATGTATTTTCAGAGTATGACCAATTTGTAAAGCCTAACATTACACTCATTAGTTAGTGAATGAAGAGCCCTTTGAAGATCAAAAGTGCTATTATCATTTCCATATTTTTGCCAAACCAAAGCTCCCCTGCCGAAGACATGTGTGTCAACTGTAAAGCATTACCTCCAATGCTTTCTTTCTGAGCAGACCTTTCCCATGTGTCCCTGTTTTTCTGCCTCCATCTGTGGTTTCAAGACCATTTTGTGAAGATACAGTCAAAGAAGGGACAATACTTCAGGGACAACAGGAGGTGCACCTGGACAGGATGTCAAAGCAAGCTCTGACTTGGATTTTGCAGTCACATGAGGAAGCAATAACACAACCAGCCATTTCAGGTGTCAGAAGAGATGGAGGATGCACTGGAGATGGGGCAGTGGATTGTTGCTCCTCTGGGATGGGCAGGCTTGAGGAAAGGAGGGACCAGGGAGCAACAAAAGAGGAGAGATAAAAGGGACTGCAAGAAAAAACTTGCTCTCGACTGCATTGTGCTCAGCCCTGTGCCTAGTTGGGGGTGTGTTACGATGTGACTGTGAGCATGGGAAAGCAGATGAATTGCAGATTTGGACCAAGTGGAAATCTCAAGAGCCTCACGCTTCGCAAAGGGAGAGAAGACTCCCTTTTGTGAGCTGTTTTGCTGAAAATCCTCCCCTCCGAGCTCCCACGGCCACCCTGCATGCCCAAACAGTCAAAGGGCCATAGCCAGATGGGGGCTGGAAGTAATCTAGAGAACAGCAAAGTCTGCAGGAATTTTTCCATTGATTTTAGTGAACTTTTGATCAGACCCTGGGTGAATCAGAATTTGCATGTTTGATACCAAACTCTGCTATCTCCAGAGAGAAAGAGGAGGGATGGGTAGAAAAATGGGAAAGATAGGAGATGAAGCTGTCTCACATTTTTTTTCTCTTCTGTAAAGCTTCTGCTGTTTCACAAACTGGCGGGTGCAGAGGAAAAATGAGACAAAAAGGACCAAAACACTATGTGAAGGAAGAATTTTCAGTGCTGAGATGAGGAAAATCTGCCCTTTGTGAAACAGCATTTCTGATCTGCAGGCACACAAAGCCTTCATAATTGCTGGAGTCATTATTTGCTGTAGATGGCAGAGAGACATGACAGGTACTGCAGGACACATAATAAGGTGGAATGAGCAGTGATGTTAATCCAATACCATCAAAGATCGGGCTCATCACAGGAACCCATTTAGAGTCCACAACAGCAGCCCCGATATTGCTAAGGAACATGTTTCATCTAAGCGCAGAACGCACTCAGTGCAGGCTTCAGTTCACAGCTGTACATTTGCTGTCTCTTCCCCTGCTCCCCAGTGCTGCAGCTACAATCCATCCACCCCAGTTTATCCCATCCAAAGTTCTGTTCCACCGTTGGTTGGAGGTTGGATGCCTGCATTTTGTTTCACTGCCTAAACTATCTCTGGTAATGAGGAGGCTGCTAACAACCTGACACAGAGTATGAAAAAATTCACTTATCTTCCAGCCCAGCTTCTGAGGCTGCAGGTGCTGTGCTCCTCTGGTGCACTTAGGGGCTGTAAGCTCAGTTTCAGCTCTCAGACATTTTCTTTTTATCGTGATTCCCAGATGGAGCATCAGTGAACACCCCAATGTACCTCCTCACTTCCACAGCATTCCAGGTAAGGAGAATATGTCTAGACAGAAGGCAAGGCTGAAGTTAGGGATAATTTTTCCTCCAGCAACCCCTTGACAACTTTCAGCTCAGGAATGACAGCTAGGGATTTATGGCTATGTTGCCAAGTCTGAGCAGACAGAAATGTTATTCAGGTGCTTTTGTGGGGTTGGGAGACATAGGAAACAGCTGCCGAAGCAGCATGGGAGGATGTGTTTATTCAGAGCTTTGTGAAGCATATTCCTGAAGGCTTATTTAACTCAAAACTGACTGCACAATTTATGGTCACTAAGCCAGATACAAGCATTCCTGCAGAGAGACACATGCAAGAACTGAGGCTGAGCTGCATTTGACTTCAGTGGAAATTGTGTCTGATTACGTCTTGAGCATTTGACCTGTTATTTATTTTTAGCACTTGAGTTTTGCACTGTGATCTCTCTGAACTTTACTCCTTTGATAGTAACCAGAGTGCTCCTTGCAAACAAAACACGAGAATAAAGCAACTACAGCTTTCAACTACTCCTGTAGGGGAAGCTGCAAGACACAGCAAAAGGCATATATGAACTTATACCAAAGATCTTAATTAGCTGACAGCTTATTTAGAAGTGATAACAGCATGACCTGACAGCTCTGGCATCCAAAGGTTTGGTGGCGGAGGCCTGGCTGGGGTATACAAATATACCACAGCACTATAAAACCAAATGGCACTTATTTTACTACATTTCTGGAATATAATGCATTTTCCTTCTGAAAAAGCAGAGTGCCAAATTTCAATGACTGCAATTAGCCCCCCATCTTAGTTTGGTGGTTCTTCTGTCTATCGGTTCTTTTCAAGGAAAACTTGTTCAACCAGGATTTAACTCTGCCTTGTAAACTTGATTAACTTCTACAGGAGACAGTAATACAGATAGGGCAGCACAGGTGGAAGGAAGGTGAAAACACAGAGAAAACAGCCATAAGGGACAGCTGTTTGTACTGGGGAAGCACCAGCCACACCTTGATTTTCATATACCAGCTCCCTCCTTTTGCTGCAAACTGGAACTCAACCTCCTTAACTATGATTAATGCATTCACACTTCTGAAAACTTGCAGCACTTTGAGTGTGAAGTGAATTTTAAGGAGATTTACAACAATGCTTTAGGTTAAAAATAAAGACTAGGTCTCTATGATAACTTGCCTTCTGCTGGTCCCCTGTTCAACATTCTTGTACAGTTAAAAAGGAAACTTTTGTGTTCCCAGGCTGTATTTGAAGACATTAGCTTGTAACTAAGCCAAGCTGGTCATGATTTCTAAAAGTTTACATCGGTCTATATAAGGTTATATACTGCTGGCAGGGTCCACTTATCTAATCAGTCATTTCCACAGCTGCCTCATAATTTGGGCCCCAGCTAGTGGCAACAATGCTGTCTTGGCATAACGTGCCATGGCCTATGGTCAGAGCACTGTGGCACCCAAGGGCACTCAGTCCCTTGTGGATTATTAACTCCACTTGCACCCAGTCTGAATTAGCTGCCAAAGGTTTCTCTAGGAGCAATGGGGGAAGAACAAGACACTTCCAAGGAGCAGTTCATCCCTTCTGACTTACCTTGAGACAGCTCACCACTAACTAGAGAGTTATTTAAGAAAGCTAAACAGAACACCTTGCTTGTAACTTGCGCAAGTTACCAAGGTGTGCTTGGGATTGCCACCAAGACAAAACAGTTTTCAGCCAGGTGGGCCCTCCTTTCACATTGCTCTGCTTTGCTGCCAAATTCACTGTCTGAAGCAAGTGCACCAGAAATAACTGGCCATGCAGGTGAAATAGAACTTGCAACTCATTGCATTAACTTGAGGGTCAGGAGATTCCTAAAGTGTTTCTCTTTTTGTGTTCAAAACCACATTATATCCCTTTCAAATGTTGCCTAAGCCCTAGAGTAGCACAACCTGCCTTCTGCTGGCTGTAAGAGAGTCCACCATATGCTTATGCTTGGAGCCACACTACCATAAAAGTCCTGAGCTTTTATTGCTCCAGAGTAATTTTTTTTCTTACAAATTTAAATTTCCTTTGCAGGAGAAAGTTAGGATTTTTCAGCAGGTTTAACCTATATCTTTTTTGCAGCAATGTGCAAAGATTCCTTTCAAATATTCCTTAGTATGCTTTTCATCCTTGAATTACTGAAATAAACACTCCACCTTAAAAGACTCTGAATTCCTTGAGGTCAGAGGAACTGAGCATTTATTCAGTGATCACGGTGCCATTTCCACTGCAATTAGAAGTTGTCTTCAGCCTGTTAGATCATCAGAACAATGATATTCTGCACGATTTCAGATAAAAGCCTATGATGTACTCTTATTTCCAGGAAATTAGTTGCTTTATTAGAAATATTTCCTTGGGTCTGTGTTCAAGACTTACAGAATGGCTCAGGTTGCCGAGAGCAATGTGTGCAGTTCAATCTGTAAGCAGATTTAGCATCCCTCTCCAATAAGCTGTATCTTGCTGCCTGACCCCTACCACGACAGTAAATCTCATGTGCCTCTTCAGAGCTCCTGTGTTGCCCTGTGAAAAGTGGAAACAATAAGTAGCCACAAATAAAGGCTCAGAGTCCTCCACCATGTACTCATATAGCTCATTATTACTCTCAGAGGAGTGGAAGGTATAAAAAATGATCCCTTACATTTCTTCCAACTTACCCAGAGAGTACAAAATAACATATTCCCTGGAGCATTCATTGAGAAAGACCTTCTTTACCATCCTCATGAAGAGCTGCCCAGGAACTCTGGAAATGGTGGGTGCCAGCCTTTTTCATTTTGAGTGCACATGGTGAACCAAGTGAACATTGTTACCTTGCAGTGATCAAAATCTACCCACAGTTTCTGAGAGTCACAGATAAACGTGTAGACCTAATGATTAAAGCTATCTTAGTCCCCCTTTCCTCCTGATCCTAGCACTTGATAAAATACTCAGGAAAACAGCATCAGAACTCAGAGAAAACAATCCATACCATACCCAGGCACTCACCCTTTCCACTCCAAACCACTCAAGCTCCCAAGGCATTCAGAAATCCTCGGCTATGTCATTTCAACCAGCATTTCTAGATCAAAACCTTTGCATGCCATCCTGGTGCTGAGAGATCCAGACTGATGCCTGGCAAGCAGAGAAGTTGGCTTAAAACCTGAAGGTCAGTCAGTTGGTCAATAGCCATTTACACCAGGAAGGTGCTACTTTGAATAGTGTTGGACAACTCTGTCCAGGTGTCAGCTTGAAGGCTCCTGCCTCCACCACCTGAACAGTGAGGAGGGGGCTCTCCATGACTACCTCCAGGTGTGGTGAGCTCTGACCCGGAGGAGCTCTGCCTTCCATCCCTGCCCACCTCCACCACACCAGCAATGCAGTGCAGTGTATGTAGTTTTAGGCTTTTTTACTAGCCTCCTTCATACAAGCCACATCCCAGTGTGACCTCTGGAGCCAAATAGTGTGGGACTGCAAGCCACATCCCAGTGTGACCTCTGGAGCCAAATAGTGTGGGACTGCAAGCCACACCTCCTATCAGGCCCAGGAAATGCTCGTGGGAAAGCCCATTGCCTGGGGAACATGCTAAAGTATCCCATCAAAAAAGCAGCAGCAGAAGAGAGGTGTTAAGAGAGGGGGGAAGGAAGGAGGAGAAATGTGTTTTACGTTGGTAGTGAATTACATTTGGAAGTTGCAGGGCAGGTAGTCCAATTGTGCAGGTGTTCACACTTGTCCTAAAACTTTACTTATTTTTTGCATACACATTAAAAATGGCCAAGGCATAGCAAACCTTGCCAGAGGTGCAGTTTTGGCAAGACCAGAGGCATTGGGAAATCCAATCCATGTTTAATTGTTTCAAGTTCCACAAAGGGAACTTCTTTTTTTTCAGTGTTGAAACATTCATTTTCAACTCTAAGAAGTATTTCACTTCTTTCAACACTTCTTTCCAAGATGGCATTTTTCATTTGAAAAGCATCCCAAGTTAGAAGTGAAAAGGCTAGGCACCCCAAAATAAATATTTTTCACATGAAGTGCTACAGGTCAACCCAAAATTATTTTTCTGGTTTGCATTTTGTCAGAGAGCCTAATAAATCCTTTGGGTTTTAATTCCAAACCCAAATTCTTCTAGGTCAGCTGGTGTCCAGACATGCCCTTTATTTTTCAAGCTGTGCTTGCACAGGATGTTTCTACCATCAGATTTGTGTTTAGTGCTGCCAACTTCTCTTGGATTTATCACATGTAAAGTGTTTTTATCCTGGAAAAACACAAGAAACCGCATCAATTTGCTGACTGCCTAACATGTACCCCTCATACTGGCTTAAGAAGAGCAGTGACTCACAACCACTATGGGATGTAGAGAGAACCAAGAGGAGATTGTGGACAGGATACACAGCAATGGAAATAACTGGAATTTTCACAAGCAGGGAGGCAACAGTGTAAAGCTCAGTGAAGGTCTGTGGATGCTTTGTGTCAGCAGAAGCAGTGAGGGGGCCACTGGAAGCCTGCTAGACCTTCTAGTGGGGGCAAATGTGGCTCTGACTCTGCCACCACCTCAAGACAACCTTCTCCATCCACAACTCCCCTCACAATGCACATGACAGACTTCTGTCTCAGTGATGTTGGGGTTTTTGCCCTGAGTTCTCAGATATCACATCCATGGGAGGGGGAAGGCAGGGAGTTAATTGCATTTCTTTAAAAATTAAGGAACTTAAGCTTATCTCTTTGCCTGCACATGGGGAGCTGTGTGTCCTGGATGAGTGAGCTGACGCGAGATGGTTTCTAGGCAACTTCTGCAAGTCATGTTGGAACAGGAATATGAATTAAAATTAAAAACAAAACCCAAACAAGTCAAACAAAACAAGTAGCAGCTACTCCATGCAAAACCAGTTTCTACTGACTCATAGGGTTTCTGTAAGGTCTTTTGTGGGATTCATGTTGCTTTACTGTTAAGGACAGAACCTGGCACCCCTGCACCAGCATCTATTGTGAGACACATGATAAGCGTGTTTATGCAGACAACACACATAGCTTGTGCATGATAAGCAGCCTGTCATGCCATGTCATTGTGATGATATTACTTGATTGCTGAAATGCCATAAGCCAATTGTTCCAGGAACCTCAGCCTGAGTACATCCACGGGCTGGGAAACAGTGTCAGTAGCTTCAGTTCTTTCCTCTTTCCCAAAGAATTTTGCTTTGTATTTATCAATTCAGTATACCTCTTTATGTTTCCAAGGGATTGGTAAAGTTTAGGCTAAAAGTAGTGTTCTTGGGAGCTGCCTTTATTTGTTTCTTTTCTATGTGGTACATAAATGAGGAGGATGCCTTATTGGCTGAGATTATTCTGCAATATTAGGAATTTATTTCACTGTACCTTATAGTTTCAGTTCAGATTTCAGGATTAAGGTGATGTGATCCCATTTCCCTCAAAACTAACTCTTCCAGCATCTTCCCCAATTTATTCAACTACAAAAGTCTCAGACAGAATGTAACCTCAGCCATGTAAATCCAGAGTTACTTCATTTTTCCAGTGTCAGAGTAAAATTTAGTCCTCAGCGGCACAGCTGAAAATTACTGGTTTCACACACTGCACTTTCTGAGCCAGAATAACAAGGAGTTTTGGATGTGGTGTTTACAGCTTTCCCTAAAGTCATGGAAGGCAAGGAATGCCTTTCAGGGCTTTTAATTATCAGGATTCCACTTAGCTCCTGCATTTGCTCATGGGATTGAAAAGCAACTGCTGGAGTCTGAACTTGACTGAGATCAGGGAATGTTCACTGTCAATAGTCACTAGCAGGTGTTTCAAAAGCCAGAATCACCGTCTTTATTTCAAAGTGTGTGTTCAGGTTTCAAAAAGGGGGATACCAAAATTAAGTGAAGTGTATAATAACCAGGCCATCAAAGCAGTTTCATTTACAACCCTAACTTTTTTTTCCTCAAAGGTTGTATGGCACTGTTTGTCTGACCCTCCACCAAGAAAGTAGGTTATAAAGAGTGACACTTAATAGATTTTTTTTGTTCATATAATCAGAGAAAATCCAGGTTATAGTTAGAAAACAAAAACTCTAAGCCTAACTCTTTCCCAGCCCAGAAGAAATCACTGGCCAGCAAAATTGCTGGGATTTCTTCCAACGAAATTATGTGTGAACCCAACACTGACTTTTGCAGAGCTGTTTTCTCTGCTCAAGAACCCAGAGCAGCATCTGAGATGCTTCAAATCACTCCATGTATATCCAGCTCTGGATCCCTCACAGCTCCTGACAGACAGCCAGTGAACGAGCAGTCCTGGGTTGCCAATGGAAGCAGACTCACCTCTAGGGACTGGGCTGTGCTGGGTCAACAGCTCTGGTGGTGACACGCTCTGGCTCCATCACCTCTTGCTGGCAAGAGTGCAAGGCTGCCATGCGTTGGACATCCTGTGCAGCAGGACTTTGCTGGTTATTTCCATGGCTGCTTCTGTCAATGCTGGCTGGAGTTTGCAAATCCAAATTTAATCCCACTAGCACTTCATTCCCATGCATTTGGCCTCAGTTTCTGGACTTAGACAGACCATGATACTGCAGGGTGACCATGCACTCTTCTAATCCCTCTCAGATTTCTTCATGCCTGCTTTCTTCAAGAGTCCCTGTGACCCACTCAGACCTCCAAGACTTTAGTAGACTCAGCTCAGCCTGAGTGAAGCTGAGGCAGATAGTGGGACTGGCCTCCTTTTCTGCTAATTCTTCCCATGTTTTCCCAAACTGACAGCTCTGCTCCCTTCAGTAAATAGTTACCTGCTGTCATCACTGAAAAGCTCCCTGCCTGACTTTCCTGCAGATAGAAAGGGGCCTAGATAATAAAAGAAGGAGGAAAAATTAGCAACAAGACCATGCTGTGACTCCAGTTATAGGGAGTAATGATAGCAGAGGCTTCTGTGGTATAATTTGGAGTGACACTGTTGGGCTCTGGCCCTTCCTGAGGGATAAACCCCTATGATGACAATGAAACGACTCACAGTGCTGGGACTGACTTTTTCACAGGCTCCTCCACTCCTTGCTACCTTTCACAAACTCTCAACCATCCAAAAGATAAGCCAAAGGCTACTTTAGATAAGGTCTTGGATTAGTCAGAAAGGTTGCTTCAGCACAAGGAAAAACAATTTATCCTCTCAGGGATTCAAGCTACTGCCTCAGGAAGACTTCATTGCTCACATATTAGAGAAGCTCAGTGCTGTTCAGCATTACCTTTTGAGACTTTGGTGTTTTCCAAGGGCACTAGCTTAGCCACAAGTGAAAACAGCACCAGAGTAGATGGGTCTCTGGTTGCTCCAACCTGCAGCCTTCCCCAGGTGTCTCCCCCTATGGCTCAGTGCAGGACTGAAGCCCTAGATCACATGGCTATAGAGGTTCCCTTAGCACGTTGTTGCTGCTCTCACCCCTAACAGCACAAAGGGAGATCTGGCATGAGGTAACATTGGAAGATGCTCTTTCAAAAATTCAAATGGAAGATCTGTGTTCTGCAAAATTAAACCTCAAATCATGGATGACTCGAATCTAGGTCCTGTCATATCTGTACCCCAATAGTCTGCCAGGGAAAGAAGGCTCCAAAAAGAAGTCTGAGTTCCCCCCTCAAAGAGGTCTTAGTTTACCTTTCCTATGTTAGCAAATATATAGCTATGCATAGATAAGTGTATCAGCAATGACTAGATTTGGTTCAGAACCCTTTGGTGTTTTTAGGAATTTAAAAGTCCTGTCACACATGAAAGGGTTTTTCCATCCCTCCAATAAGCTATCCAGATCTTTGTAATTTCTGTTCCATGAAGGAGGAGTCTAACCCAAAGTCATGGTGGTGCCACATGGGTCTCACCATGTCAAGGATTTCACCAAAGAAGATGAATGAGGTTTGCTTATTAGGTTTACTGGTCACAAATAAAATTTTCAGGATTCTCTTGTTATGATGTGAGAAACTGAAATTATACTGCAGATTAGAAACTACCATGTAGAATTTTAGAGTAAATGTATACTATTTGTTCATGCCTGCTTTGGGAATAATGGACATCCACTTTTTAAGTAGTTTCCTTCTGGATCTTTACAGTTTGTCTCTTTTAGAGATCTGAGGACATTGCAAGGTACAGGCACATCTGTTTCCTGCACCCAAACTCACAGGCAATGACAGATTGCTCTGTCTAATTTTATGTCTGAATTTGTGTGCAGTAAAAACACAATTGTATTATGAACACACACATACACACAGAATACACTGTTGATGGCTTAAGCTGAAACCTTAAATCAAAAACACTAGAGGTATCAGAATCTCAATTCTGCAGGCTCACCTTGCATGGGATTTCAGCATAATTTTACAGTGTTTTCCCTGGCAGGTTGCTCTTGGTAGCTTTTTTCTAAAGGCAAATTGTGAGTAAAGCATGGTAGACAAGGTCTTGGTCAGCTTCTGGAATATGGTGCCTAATTTTCAGAAGAATCAGAGTTAAAATAGCAGGAAGGGAAGTTGACTCATAGAATCATTTAGATTGGAAAAGAACTCTAAGATCATTGAGTTCAACCATTAGGCTAACACTGTCAGGTCCACCATGTCCATAACCTCCACACCTACACGTCTTTTAAATGCCTCCAGGGATGATGACTCAGCCACGTCCCTCGACACCCTGTTCCAATACTTGACAACCTTTTCCGAGAAGAAATTTTTCCAAGTATCCAATCTAAACCTCCCCTGGTGCAGCTTGTGGTCATTTTGTCCTATTGATTGTTACTTGGAAAAACAGACTGATCCCCACCTCACTACAATCTCATTTCAGGTATTTGCAGAAAATTATAAGGTCCCCCGTGAGCCTTCTTTCCTCCAAGCTGAACAACCCCAGCTCCCTCAGTTGTTCTTCATCAGACTTGTGCTCCAGACCCTTCACCAGCTTCACTGCCCTTCTCTGGACACGCTCCAGCACTGCAATGTCTTCCCTGTAGCAAGGGGCCCAAAACTGACCACAGAGTTCAAGGTGTGGCCTCACTGGTGCCGAGTACAGGGGGATGATCCATTCTCTAAGGAGATGACTTTTCATCATGCTTACTATTACAGCTCAGTGCTGGGATGCTGTGTCATAGCACAAGCACTTCAGCACACAGTACAGGTTAAACGTCATGGATTGATGGGAGCAACAGCCTGCAGAGTTATCTGATCATCAGAATAAATGCAAGGCTGTGGTGTGAAACATGGTGCTCAGGGCACCCTGCATATCCCAGCAAATAGCCAAGCTTGTGTCTGGAAGAAACAGCTCAGTTCATGTGTAATGCCTGCAACAACCAACTTTTACATATTAATTACCTGGGCTTTTCTGTCAGCAATCTATTTCAGTACAGCCCTTTGCTCTGATTTTCATTGCTCAAGTCTTAGTAAGCCACATACGACTCTTTTTGTGGACGAGAAGGTAAGCAGCATGACTTGATCACTTGAGCATGCATTAGGTAGGGAGTCCCAGGGGGGATTACTGCTTTGGCACTGCTGTCTCCACTGAGAGATAAAGATGACCACAAGTTCATGAGAAACATAATTTTAGGATGTTTTGAGCAACTAAGCCTCAAAAGGTCTGCAAAACACTTCCAGGCAAGATACAGATAAGTGACCACTCTGTCACCTCAGAGAGATTCTGAGCTGTTCAGTGTCATTTTCTGCGGTACATCAGAAAATGCAAGAAGGAAATTCCTGTAATAGCGTGAATAGTGATTAATTAATTATCTTTCTGCCCAGCCATATCATAGAATCATAGAATCATAAAATCAATTGGGTTGGAAAAGACCTCTGAGATCATCGAGTCCAACCCTTGGTCCATCTCTAGTCCATTTACCAGATCATGGCA
>JAWWEV010000083.1:44257658-44282109 GCA_035583235.1 Hafferia zeledoni
GCTGCAGGGGGTTGTTGTGGCCAAAGTGCAGGACCCGACACTTGGCCTTATTGAACTTCATCCCATTGGAATCAGCCGATCATCAAACAAACATGAGAATCCCAAACAATTTTTTAGGCTGAAGGATGGGGCAGCTAACCAATATAAAAATATATTACTTGAAAAATGTTTTATTTCCATTATATATGGATCTTTCTAGAAGAATCCCACTGAAATCCACTAAAATCCACTGCTCCACATTTGCACCACTGGGATCAAAATCTGGCCCCACTCCATAGTGAAGGCTCATTAAGGTGTCTATGATCCAGCAATGTAAGGGGCCTTCATGTTAATAATTCTTTATAATCAGCCATTTTAAAGCTTTCCAAAGACCTGAAAGAAGAGCAGAGCTGCCTGGAACTGCACAGGAAGCCAAACTCATGGTCCCATCTTATCTCAAAAGTCTATTGCTTCTGCCTAGTGAAGTGTCCATGTTCTCATTTAGAGTAGAGGCATCTGCAGGTAAATTGCTCTCTGCTTAGTCTGATGGACCTATTTCAGTTTTCATTTCTGAGGACATAAATCTTAGGCTCATTTTTCTGACAACACAGGGCATTTCAGTGTGAATATTTCACCTAACAACCTCAAAACCTCACTTGCTTCAGGGGTTTTAAGTCCTAAAGATTGATCTTTGTATGAAAACTGTACCAAGAGGCAAAGCAAACTTACAGCAGATGTCAGCAGCTTATCCACATGAGACATTTCAAAATGGGAGGTGCAACACACCAGCACTGCCCATCTTCAACCTGGCTCAGCCATCGGCATTGTGCAGTCACTTGAAGGGCCATAATGGGCCCAAAGTGTAGTGACTTGGGGCAGGGCACAAAGGAGGGAGAAAAGTGAGGACTCAAAAGTATCTAACCTGTGGGCTTCTGCTTTTTGCATCTGCAAAAGAATGTTCTTTTTCTTACAGCTGGTTTTTGCATAAGGCTCTTATTGTGAACATGATATTCTTAAAAAGCTTTTCACTGAGCAGTTTCAGTAGTAAAACAGATGACCTCAGGAAAAGGTAAAATATATTTATGTCATTGTTTCTGTCCCCTGCTTTTGTGTCTCTGCTCTGGTGACTGACACTCTACCGTGTGCTGGAGCACCACCATCCTACACTCAGCAGCACTAACACTGAGCTTTCTGAGACACATGGGCACTGTTATTTTCCCCTGCAAGAGCATTATATGTGTAGATACATGCAAGAAGGAAGGGTTTGATCACTACTGCTGATTCAGTAAGAAAAATGTGACATGAAAGAGAGAATAGAAATTAATAGAGACAGCTAGTGGGGGGTGCAGAACCCTTCCCCAGATAACTGTGCAAAGTGTTGCTGTTTACTCAGGTAGGATGGCTGCTGTTTGAAACTCCAGCTCTGTGCTTTAAAGGGGTGGATCACTTTGCTCTGTGTGTTTCTCTGTTTGCTGACCTTGATTCTGGAAGGAGGGCAGAGCAATTAACCACTTTTCCACACTGGTATTTGCCAAATAGGTAGTAAGTAAAAAGTTGTTTTTCAAAAGTTATCGGGGATGGGGCTGAGGAGAAAAGATGGGTGTTCAAGGGTCTTGCACCAGATAGATCAGTCAGGTCTAAATTCAATGGCAAATATTTAAAAACTAAAATAATTTAAGACATTAAGGCCTGAATTTCTGGCATCTAACATAAGACTCTTGCATGAAAATCCTATATGAGCAATCTAGAAGTCTTCCTCAATGGAAAGTAAAGGGAGAGCTATCTCCTCTCCACTGACTGCCAAGGAGGTTCCAGGAGACTCTCAGCTGAATGTTTGAGGTGGGATGTTGGGAACAGAGGCCATGATTAGTAAACTTGTCTGTAGTATCCAGGCCTGAGTTTAGACAAAAACTCAGTTATAGGCCTTGTTGCACCAGTGATGGTGCAGAAGAAGTGTAATTGCTGTACAAATATGGAGCTTCTCTCCTGCTTCCTGATGCTCCGCAATGTTCACAGAAGAAGAAGCCAGTCACCTTGAGGAATGGAAATAAGAGTGATAACCAGAAAGTCCTGAAGCAAACCCAGGCAACAGAAGATAGCAATAAACATTTACTAGCCCTCAAATCACATGGGGAGTCTCAGTCCAGCTCCCAGTGCCTCACTTGACAAGACCTCCAAGGTCAGTGATGCTGAAATGAGAGGGCCATTCCCTGTTACAGTGCCCCTGCATGGGGTGCATGGAGGAGAAGACTAAGTTCATAAAGGCACCTTGTGAACTGCAGAGACTGGTCTTGTGGAAACCTGTCCTTCCAAACCCTCGCTCCCATTGTGCTTTTTTCAAGTATATTTAAAGTTCCCTTTCATGTAATTGGTGATTTCCCTTCCCTCCCTCCTATAGGTTAGGTTAAAAGGGGCAGGAGGTCCTTTTCCATATTGATTTGTTTTCCTGACCTTTCAGACACATGCAGAGAAGATCAGCAAAAAGGCACTGGAACAGGAAAAGAACAAAAGCACAGTGCTTGTGCTCATTCAAAGAAGTAAGACAAACATGAGACTTAGCATTGAGTAGAAAATAAACTGTCTGCTGAGGAAAAGAAAGAAGCTGCCTCTGCATAGAAGGGTCAACACTGATGGTGCAGGCTGTGACAATGGACACTCAGCCTTCAGAGAGCAGTCATCTTCTCAGAGATTTCTTTGTTTTCTCACCACTGCTTGTGGTACCCTTACATGTGCTGTGGATTTGGTTAGATATAAAGCAGACACCCTAATCACTAAAGCTCCCCTGACATTTTCTCGTGAGTGCATCATGGTGGTGTGACCAAATTCTAAGCTGCGTAGTAACATTTTTTCTTTTTGAATTTCTCCTGTGCATTCAGTAAGATTCGATTTTCATCTTTCCTCCCATATCTTGCAGCACTGCTTTGCCTTGCTGTATTCCACATTAAAAGCAGACATAACGCAGCAATGAACAAAGCAGTTGCTACAAGTCCTTTACCAACCTCACAGGGACATAGTGAGGATTAATTAATTGCTTATTCAGAGATTTCATATCCTAATATTAAAAATAGTACCATGTTAATAAAAACAGATTCCTACATTATCAGAATCAGTTACTAAAATCACCAGTAAAACAATACAAGTTTCCTACTAAAAAAATTTGGGACTGTAGTCCACTCTCACCCCTGCTGGGAGACACAAAAAAAATAACCTGGACTAACTTTTACAGTCAGTAAGTTAAATCTCATTACAGAGCTGTATAACACTGTCTTTCATAATTATACTGACACAAATTAGGATAATTTTAATTCTGAAGAGAAGAATTTAAAGAATCCATCCTACCACTTATGAGACACTGATAATCCACTTTCAATTCACATATTTTGTTGATTCGTGCTAAGTTTTCCTCAGCCACTCTGCAGAGGCAATGCTCATTCTGGAGCCACCACCTCCTATCACAGATATTCAGCAACACCTTTCCTACATTCAGTAACCATGTGGATTTATGAAGTCGGAATGGGTGATGGTTTCTTTAAATCCTCAGACCTCTGGCATTCAGATCTCAGCACCAGAGAAGTGAAGGAATTGAAGAGGAGATTTCTGTATCCCTTCACTCAAGATGTGACCTGGGGTTGCTCCAAACTACACTCCAGAGGCAGTGACCCTTGAGGGCTGTCAAGCAGCCAAGAGCAGCCAGGCTGCAGGTACCCCAGTACCACTCCTTCTCACACCTCACTCATGCCCAGTGCTCAGCACAGCAGAGATTGATTTCTCTGTGCAAAATGTACTCCTTCATGTGCAATATCCATCCTAGAGGAATTCTTCATGGAGCACTCATGTTCATATGGTGGAATGAGACTTAGGATTGAGATTTCTGCCCAATTTTTGTACCACAAATACCTGCCAGGTCTTCAGTACCTCCCTACAGGCATAACTTCATTGTTTCAGAGGGAGAAATACTCTGTCAACTTTCAAACCCTCTGAAAGATGTCGCTAATCCACTCCACTATTGCACTACTACCTGAAAGCTCTGCTGAAAGACACCAGCATATGGGCAAAAAGTCCACAAGTGGGAAACCTAAATGGAGTCTCATGACATGCAAAGACACAATGCTCAGTTCAAAACAACCAAAACAATCCTTTCCTTTTGCCCCCGGGCACTGACATTTTTCAGACAGTGACATTCTTTTAAAAGAAGAGTAATCAAATATAAATTCTGATGCCTGTACCCACAATGTGCAGGGACAGACCCACCTGTGACAAAAACACCTCAGTTCCTTGTGAGCTCACATCAGGCTGATGTGCTGGAGGTGGCTGCAACTCCTCTAGGTGAATGTGAAGGCGGTGCCCTAGAAAAGGAAAGCAGCATTGCTTTGCTTTGTGTTCTGTTAAATCTGGCTTGCCACCAGGGATGTGTTTAAGATACAGGGGGTCCTGAGGCTACATGCCACTGATGCATTTTGAAGTTAGGGCAGATCTATTCATTGCTAAGCAAAGCTTTACAAATCTGTTAGCATACCCTCCATGAGCCACGGGAGATGTTTAGGAGGCTACAGAAGAGCGTTCATTAGAGCCGCTCAGCGGTGAGGAACTGAAGCACCAGTGAATTCTGCTGAGACAGGAACAAATGCACTGCTCAAAGCAGGTTTACAGATATGTACACCACTATAAAGTGCTCTTACCACTGTGTTGTGTCTTTTTCAGCTTCTTTGCTCCAGCTTTTCTTGCATTTTATCCTTCCTTTACTCACCTTCATTATTGTTCCTCTGCCTTTACCTCACTATTTTCCCTGAACAGTTTCAGATACACAGGTCTTGGTACATGTTGACTCAACGCATTACCTGTACTCTGTATTACTGCCTGGTCACCCCAAGAGTTCTATTTTTTTTTCTCCCAAGACAGAAAAAGACATCCTAAAGGGTAATGCATCCCATTCTCATTGTCTTCTGAAACGGCCTCACTTGCACTGGCTGTAGATATTGTAGCTCAGGGGAAGTTCTTGAACCAGGCACCTCAATTAAATTTCCCTTTACTTAAGGATACTCAGAATAAATCTGCGCTTCACACCCTGCTGTCCTGATGTACCTTTTGTAGCAGGCTTGAGGTTGGAGTATTTTTTGCTAACTCAGGCTAAGGATAATTACAAAATCTGGATTCCCCGAAGCTGTATACATGCAGTCTGCACTGGGTTTGGTCTTCCCTAGCTATGGAGAAGCTCACAGTCACCATCAGCTGCACAAACAATCTATGAATTCATAATCTGAGTATTTTTGAGGGTGGGGAACAAATACTGTACAACACTGCACATATATTATTCAGGTACCTGAAGCCACCCAGTTGGCAAGACAACAAAAGAACAAATGTTTTTGCAATGAAGTTCATTTTAACTGAAAGACCAAAGAGTCACATGTGCCTCTCCTTTTAGCCTTAAGGACAACAGTAAAACCAGTCCCATTTTCAGAGCCACTGCTATTCAAAGGGAGGTGAGGGAGGGCTTTGTTTTCTAACTATCAGAGAGATCTATTCACTTTTAATGCCTGTATATGCTACTCTATCATTATACAGGGGATATTAATTTTTATGAGACTATGGTGATGTATAATTTGCCTATTATGGGTTACATGGTCTGTCACCTCAAACACTAATCTAGATATTGCCAGAACAGTAATAAGCACAATAAAGCTCTGTTTCATTAAACTCAGTCCACATGTACATATACAAAATCAGTGCTGGGTGTGGAGCCCTTTGGTTTGTTATTCTTGTCATAAGAAGTAGCTCAACGACTAAATTAACTTAGATTCTCTGATGTAGAGACAATTGCATTGATGGCTGTCTTCAGGACAAACTCATGCACTCATTCCAGGATGGTGACATTTCTTTCTTTCCCCTTTCTTGGTTTAACAAATAGCTAAAGACCATTTTGCACAGTTCATGTCTTCAGGTGTGAACAACTCAGGGTTGAAGCCCCAGAGTGACCAAAACTGCTGGTACAGCCTATTTCAAGCATTTATATTCACAAGGACAAAGCTTGTGAGATCAGAAACTGAGACACAGATGAAGCCAACCTCTGGGTAACTAATGCTGCATCCCTCTACATGCAAATCTGTATGTGTGCTATACCTATCACCCTCCTCATGTATTCTCCCAGATTCACCTGTGGGTATTAATAGCCCATACCATCAGAGTCCAGCAGGGCATATCAGAGAAAAGGAAGCCACTCCTTTTTGGAAAAGGCAGGCAGCTATGGTGTTCCCTGCCCAGCTTCCCTGAGCTGCTCGCTCTGCTGTACTCTATCCATACAAGGGCAAATTTTCTGGCCCCCTACAGTGGTTTAAAAGGGTCTACAACAGATGAGTTATGTAGAAATAAAATATGGATTCACTGTGGTAGGATGGTTGGAGTAGATAACGATTTTCACTCCTGCTGCAAATGGATATTCTGCTGGGCAGACACAGTTGCTGTGCTACTGCTCTCCTGAGGCAAGGAAAGGGGTATTCCCTGAGGAAATGAGCTTTGACTTCTTGCCAGAACAACAGGATCTACTTGATTAGACAAAGGTGTTTTGCCCATGCCTTGCAGGACAGCACATCTGCTTTGTTGGAAATCTAAGTCCATTATTTATGGCTGACCTTTGTTTGACCAAGTCAAAAGTTCCACTGTCTCCAAGTAGCATAGTATCAGACTCTTAATCTTTCAACACATTCAGGAGCACAGAGTTCAGTGAATTTCAGTCTTTTACTGAAATCTCTGGATAGTGAACCAGTTTGCTCCATCCTGAGCATCCAGGTTTGTTTCAGATCTCCAGAAGTGTTTGCCAAATTTAAAGTTTCTCAGATTCCTTTTCACTTTCTATTCTAAAGAGTGGAAGTTTTGGGCTTTTATTGGATTGCTTCTGAATAGTGATTGCAGTGTTGATTCCTGCCCTTCTATCACGCAGGGTGAACACAGAATGCATCTGCCCTATATCAAAAACCACTTTCCTGGTTTTGTTCTGTAAAATACATGTCTTGGTTCTGTTTGTCAGCCTCTGGTCAATGAAAATAATAAATGAGCACAATACATTCAAGAAATGAGAGAAGAGAGATTTTTTGGATGTGAAAACATCACTGCTAGCAATTTCAAAACCTCACTCCACTTGTCCCAGCCCCACCAAACACTGTCCTGCTCCTGTCTTCCAGGATATCATTAGTCCTGAAGGGGCAGGGAATACAAACAAGACAGCTGCTGAACTCCAGCTTCTGCAAACAATCCAGGGAAAATATGCTCCATTCCAGACCACTTGGGAGGGAGAGTGGGGGGAGTGGAGGGGGAGAAATACCCTTCAATCTTTAGGCATACATTTTGTACTTAAATGACCACATACAGTCCAGAGTTTTGAAAGAATACTGTGGGATTCAAAGGGGTATTTTCCAACCATAACGATTTATGGTGTTGTATCAGAACCCTCTTTGAAGAAATGAGGTGAAACCAAGTGGCTTTGGCAGGAAGAAGAATGGCCATCCAATGATATGACCAGACATCAAGTTTAAAACAAACAAATAAAGATGAAAGTGCCACCACAGGAAGTTGCAAAGACCAGAATTATAAATGGGTTAAAAAAGAGGCTAGACAAATTCATGGAGACTGGGCCCACTGGAAACTGTCAAACATGGAGAACTGGCTGCAGCCTCTGGGTAGTGAAGCTCCCTTATTAGTAATTGCCAGCGACTGTTGGGTTTTATTGAACAAAGACAGGATTTGCTCTGCTGAGTTACCCCAAGTTGTGCAGATGAGCTCTGCACAGAGAGGCTCTCGTCAGTTGGATGTACAAAGGTGTTCAGTGGACACTGAATGCAGAGCAGGTGGCAGAGAATGTCCTATGCTGTGCTCACTCAGCAGCAGAGCAGGTACATGCATCCTAACACCACTCTCAGGAGGCTGACAGCTACAAGAAAATGGACTCTTTAGGTTTCCTGTTGGACTACTGGAAAAAAATACACATGTCCTATCAAGGTCTTTAACACTGTAGACAAACACTGAGAGCAGTCAGCAGGAACCCCCTCCAGAAATCCAAAGTACAGACCAAGACTGGGAGCCTGTGCAACAATGTCCCTGCACAGGTGGAGAAAAACACGAGGGCCTCTGAGGTTGCAGCCCACAGAAGGGAAGCTGTGCTGTGGAAAGAGCATTTCCCCATGTGCTCTAGTGACATCCTCACATCTCCGCACTTTGCTGAAGAACAGCCCAGATGTGTTTTCAGATGACATCAGACTTAAAAAATACCCACTAGCTTCTATAAAAGAGAGATTCTAGCCTTGAGCAGCTCCCTGCACGATGCCAAGCACCTGGTGTTGGTGAAGACCATGCCCTGATGTTACCAAATCAGGCAAGGGACACCTTCTTAAAGCATAGCCCCCTTCTTAAGCAAAAAGCATTTGTAAATCTGGCTCCAAAAAATTCCCTGACCAATCTCTACATTTTAATAACATGGCATAACACTCACCAGATTGAGAAGTTGGGTTTTTTCCAAGTAAATGTTGCCTCCCTAGTACCTTATGCAAGCAGACTTTAATGCTGATCCCGTATAGCACCTTTAAGCCATCTGAAAGATAAACAGCTACACAGACATAAGCAGACTGCCCCAAAGTTATGGCAATGAGAGATAATGATACTGGCTGCAAAGGTAGAGCACTATTCTCACACCACCTTTTTAAAGTCTTCTCTATAAATCTTCTCCTGGCCCCATCACACGAAGCCTGGCCTCTTTCTCCTCATGTTTACATAAGTGTAAAGCCAGGAATATATCCATTACCATTGGTAGTGGGGGGGTCTTCCTCCTTTCTCAAGCAGTGGAGTGGCATTTTACCAACTCAATGGCAGGTGACTTCATTAGCTGGCAAAAAAATAAGATGCATTTTCCAAACAATGTCAGATCTTCTTCCAGTGATCAATGTCACTGCAGAAGGCAACAGCAGCACATGGTCAGATGGTCCCGAGTCAGCACATTGTGGTGGTGCCAGTGTCAAACAGCTGGAGCATGGCCAACCCTCTCACTCACCCCCTCCCTGCTTGCTGCAGCTTGTACCCAACCACAAGAACACCAGGCACTGTCTAGGCGTGAGGCAGCAAGGCCTTAAGAGTGGTGCACAGTGGACAAAAGTGATGTGATGACTAAAAGGGGCACCAGGGACTGCAGGGATGCGGATGCTGGGTGACAAAAGGCAGTTCAGCCCCGAGTTCTGCATGCCTTCCCACACCACAGAGGTGCTAGGAGGTTTGGGAATCCTTCAACTTTCTTTAATTAAACTGTGCTGCACTGTGAACTTTTGCTGTAGTAGGTCTGGCTTAGTTACCATGCAAAACGATCTGCTCAAAAGTCACTTCAGCATTAAAAATTGCTGGAAAAAACCATACAGAATTCATTTTCATTTTCTCTCTCCATCCTATTCTACCTCCCCCGCCTTTTCCTTTCCCTCCTCTCTTCTTTTATGTCAATGCAGCTTGTAAAATGGTGGTCCAGGTCTTTGACTTCTGGTTCCTGTGCTGTAGGTCTTATGTTCAAATCCCCAAGTAGGAGCTTCTACTCCATTTGGAGTAGAAGCAAGATGAGCTCTTCAAGTTTTTTAGAGTTTTAAAATAGATGTTGAATCATTTATGGATAGGATTATATGCTTTTTCTTCCAGTCCAAAGGACCTTTTAAAAGCAAGAAGTAGCCAAAAGAGAGAAAAGACTTCTATCTAAGTGAAGCAAAGCTTTAAATAAATTATGGTTTCCAGAGGAAACAAGATTTGCAGAGCAGTTCCCCAAACTACTTCTGGGCTGGCTGGTCAGGATCAGCCAAGTTTGTCAAGTGGACACACACATCAGATTCCTGTGAGCTTTGTGGCAGGCAGCAGAAAAGCCTCATATTAAGTACCACTGTGCTGGTAGCTATGAATGCTGTCACTGCTTCTCCAGTCTCCCCATCCAAGCAGACGAGTGAGTGAGAAGGAAGAGGAAAGAAGTCATGAGCAGTGTGGTTCCTGGGAGGAATAGAGGCTGCAGCTAGGAATCTGAGGATGCTGCAGTGAGGCTTCAGCAGGCTTTTGGGAAATTTGCTACAGCTGCAATGGCCAGGTGGAGAGCACTGGGCCTGACTGTCAGGAGGCCAGAAAGCACTGCACTAGTGCTTCTTTTTAAGATAACAACAGTAGGAGCAGTAAGAGCCAGTAGGGCTGTCAGAAGAAGGCTGCTACAAAGGCCAGGGATGGTCCCCAGTCTCATAAAACTTATCCCAATGGGAGCAAGTAGGACTCCTCTCACTATTCACATTGCAATGCAGAAGTTTTCACTTAGCTGCTCACCCTATCTCTATTTATAGTAGAAGGGGAAAAAATAACAACATTTAGGGTGCCATGACCTGGTTGAGAACAACAAGGGGAAGACCCAAGACTCTCGTAGTTTTGTGTATCCTGATTACAATGGAAGCCTAGGGTCACTGTTGTAAAATTTTGGAATTGAGAAGTCCTTCTTCAGGTGGATAAGTCCCATCCAGTCATCCCTCTAATCTCTTTTTGCTTGAACCTATCATCCAAAAAGAAATTACACACCATCAAGCAGGTATTTTCAGCAGAGAGGGGATCCCAAACACCAGGTCAGCTCACTCAAAGCACTGTACAGAGAAGTGCTCTCCTGTGTCCACCACCACCCAGTTCCTCAGTAGGACCAATCCAACTAACCACTCCTCCTGAACACAACTCCCGTGTTCCTGGCTTTAAAAACATGGGCCAACCTTTGCAGCAGTCATGAAGACACACTCTGACCTCGAAGCCGGACTCTTCCAGACCACAGAGGTTTGTAGGAGAGGGAACTGTGGGACGTCTCCAACATTCCTTGGTTCTCTGTGGCAAATTCACTGGAGATGATGTGCAAAACACTGAGTCCAATGACAGACTTCATCCCTCTGAGCACTCAACAGACACAGTCCTGGAGAGAGATCTCCATCAGAAAACATGCAAGGAAGGGGATAGTATGTCGCAGATACTCCTTTTTTTCCCCCCTTTACCATGCTTTTCCAACCTCTGTATATGACAAGTACAGTTAAACATGATTGTGTCCTTTGATAGTCACTTAGGGATTTGCATTCTTTTGGTAATTATCCCATCACCTGCACAAAGCAGATAATTCCATGGGCCTGCTGGCACCGTTTAGCAGCTACATCCCCGGGTTATAAAGTGAAGTGCTGAGTGGAAAATTTTAATGACTAGGGGCTGGTAAAATCTTAAATTGATGGCAATATATGGTGAATTCTCTTAAATAGCGTGAAATGCCCTTTTGGCTGGAAAGGGCTGGATGAACCTGCAGTTGATAAGTTGTTAAATTACATCCCATGGCTGGCTGCTTGTCTTGGGAAGGTACTGAATGATAAGTGCTCAAATTATCGTCACTGTACAGAACGAAACTATTTCCAGTAGAGATGATTTGATAAAAGAGAAGTTATTTATCATGATTAAAACTAGTACATTTGTACTTCTCCACACTGAACAGCTCCTGAACTGGCAATCATCTTCCTAAAAGGTACCTGAGCCTGATTTAAAGGGTTTTATGACTGTTGAAATCGGTGGAGTTTTCTCTCATGGAGAAAGAACATTTTCATGTCTAAATTGCTGTGTTACTCTGAATTATTTCCCTTTTTATTGCAAGAAGCTTGATTCCATCTTTTTTTTTCCCACCCTTTTGACATACTTGATTTTTCCTAGAAAAACTCCAAATAAACACTCTTTCACATATAAGGAGTTAAAAGACTGCTGCCCAAAATGGTAGCAGGAGAGCTTTGTCTTCTACACCTTCATTTTGGGCATTGCGGAGACAGAAAATACTTAAATTTATTATCAGTGGTTGTCTGCTCAGTGTTGGAGGGGATTAGGTGGTAGAGACAGTTTTTTTGCAAGAGACAGAATGTCTTTAGTTAGCTTTAGCTACCACATCTGGCAGCTAACCATTAGCCACCACCCAGTAGTGGCCATTTGAACTTCTCAGGAGATAATTCAAATGAACTTGATATGAGCTTCTATAAGTTATTATATGAAATCCAGTCTTCCAATACAGCTCCACAGGGTACTAAAGCCATGCTGGGCAAGGTGAAGCAGGCAGCATCCAGTGAGTGTAATGGATAAATGAAGGGTGCTATTCTCCAGTACCATTATTGCAGGATCTTTTAGCTCAGGTCAGTTAAATGAAGCAGTTCAATGGGACTATCTAGGAGTACCAGGACTGCCAACAGCAGGTGGTGAGGTCCATTGCTAGTACCATTATACAGTAGTCCTTGAATGGGGGAAGAGCCCAATCATACTGCCAAACCATTCCCTTTCCTGTCCTTGATGTCACAAGGACATCCTGTTTCTTCCTTAAAACAGGATTTAGACCTCACTGCACCATAATATTGAGCTGATAGTCATACAAAAGAGGGCTGAGCCAGAAGATAAATGCTACAACTTCAGAGAGTTCGCCAAATGTGCATAGCATATGTGAAATCTAGTTTGCCAGACTAAGACCTCTTCCCAATATTTCTTGAAGTCCTATGAAGAAGACATCACTGCTTATATTTTGACATTGGCTTACAAGCTTACTGTCCTATTAGTTCAGTAGTAGCTGGTTTTAGGTTTGATTATCCAATCACCTAATCTAACTTTCCATCTAATATGGGCCAAGGGATAATACAGGGGACATATTTACTTCCTGCAGTTCAACCAAGCTCATCTGCATCTGACCACAGTTCCCCTTTCAACATAGTCTCAGCCTTGACCTGAAGGCTTCCAGAGAGATGATTCAACACCAGTGTAGGCATCTCAAAAGGAGTGACATTTTAAAAAGGGAAAGAAATTCCACCCATAACTATATCATGATAATTTTGCAGTACTTAGAGCACCAGTGCTTTCCAAAGCCCTGCTAGCACCATCACCAAAGGGAAGAAAACACCATATTGCTCCGACATGATCCCTTCTGGTAAGATCCACATCCAAGGACCTGGTAAAGTGTTTCTCCTCCTGTGTTGCAGGAGTTGAAATGCTATTACAGATTACTGCTTTCAGTAATTTTTTCTTACTTTCTTTCTATGTTTAATTGTTTATTTATACATCAATTCTATGTCCATGAAAGTCAAACATTCTTTGAGATTTTCTGAATCTCAGAACAGGTTAAGTCCTGATAACAGTTTATTTACAGGGAGTGTGTTCAACAAGACAAGCTTAGAAGAAGAGAGTTCAAACTAAAGATCAGCTAGAGAACCAAAAAACTTCTTTTTAATCTGCATGCTTGCCAGCCAAACAGGCACAGGGCAGCAGTTGGATTTCATAACTGTCTTCTTACAGGGCTCCCCTCTCTTTTACCCTGAGAGGAGACAGCATGGAATATTTGTCTTCAGCTGCACCTCCGTATCAAACTCAGCTCCATCACGCCTCAACACAATTGTGTCTTCTCAAAACAGAGACAAATTTGGCCAAGACACTTCAGGGAAAGAAGCACACAAATAGCCCTGAGCAAAACTCAGTCCTGTCAAAATGTCTGTTTTCCATCTCCATTAAAAAATCATGTTCCATTGTATAATCACGCAACTGGCAGAATGTGGACCTGCTTTAGCATGCAATTCATCAGAGACCCTCTGCTTCTGTCCTGACCTCTTTTATTTGATCTCTCATCTCACCACTGGCACACCTGGGGCTTGGGCAGGAGCAGGACCCCATCACCCAGAGACTTCTGTGTTACATGGAACAAAGGATAAAGTGGTAACCAGGCCCTTGCTGCCCTTACTCCCATCAACAAGAAAGGGGCCAGATGTTAAGAGCAGCAATTGCTGAAGAGACCTTTTTTGGTGACTTCTCTGGTTTGCTGAAGCCCAAATGCTTTATGGCAAATCACCTTCCATGGGAAAAGTTAAATGAAAGAGAAAATACTGGCTTGCTAGATTACATGCTAGATTAACTCCTGGTGTGAGCAACCATTATGTGTAGTGGTGAACAGGTGAACAGGTGAACAAGCGGGCAAGGTCACCTATTCAGTGTCTCTCAAAAGAGGACACATTCTATGTCATCTAAATCAGGTTTGGAGCAGCACCACTAACTTTCAGCTACGCCCTTGGGAAGGAAAAGCAAGGATCATCCACAAATCTCTAGAGTCAACAACAAAATAACCCAGCTGTCCTTTGATCCTCCACCTGGACACCTCCCCATCCACTACCATCACCTTGTTGGATGAACGGAAGAACAGAAACAAATAACAAAAGTCAGAAGCTGCTGCGAAACTGTAATTATCCTTCTCCAACTGATTCATTAACCAACACTTAACCAGATTATGGCTTCCTTACAAAGACAAGATTCAGAAACATTAAAATAAGTCCAGCTTTTTAAATCCTAACAGTTATTAGAAAATTTACCCAGGTCAGGTTGAAGAAAGCACTCCCCTATTTGCTTAGCTTGACATGTGCCTAGAGGACTGGCCCTGGATTAAAGAACATGCTTAAAATAACACATATGTATAACTGGCTTGCTAATTTGGGTTTTTAAAGCTGAAAGAGTCCTTTTATAAACTCATGAAAGAGATATGATTCTGGTTTCCAATAGTTTCACTACATGTAATTGCTATCAGATTTTTATGTATGGTGAATATATATGCAGCAGATAATCTACAATTGCATTGACTCAAACTGTACACCATGAGTAATAGTTCCAGTGCTCATGAACTAATGAAAAATACCATGCTCCGTTTATTTTTTTGCTCCCATGTGTCTCCCTTGTAGTTCTCAGGGGACTTATGGAAAAACAAGCTAATACCCACGCCAGATTTCTAGGATTGCCTTTTCAAGACCGTAGAAGAACAGGACAAATCTTGGTGACATTCTGCATTAGTATTTCTGCCCCCATGGGGGATGAAAGTGAATTCTCATCGTCTTGACTCATTCAGGTGGAGAGCAAGGGTTTTGATCTCTGCCCAGGTGTCTGCAGTGCTCCTCACAGTAGAGGGAATACCACAAAGCCAAAAGCACTGGGTATGCAACAGTACCTCCTAAAATAGATTAAGAAAGGCCATATTGCATCAAAACAAGGGCTTTCTAGCCCTGAAGCTTCTTTCTGACAGTGGTCAAAAGTAGCTGTTTAGAAGGAAAGAAATAGGGTTTGTGTACAAAGGTCCTTCCCTGACATGCCCTCTCAGCTTCTGCTTGTCAGCAGTTTAGGCACTATCTGGGTCTCAGTTTGTATTTTGTTCACCAGTAGATCTATCATGCCCATTTCTATCCTAAACTTTACCAAAAGCGTTCATACTTAGAGCTGTCACGACAATCCCTGGCTGTAGCTCTATGGGCCGTTTCTGTAGTCACTGAGTTACCAGAATGAAAAACTGAGGACTACGTTCCAGCAATTCAGTGAATCCAGAAGGATCAAGTTTACAGACTGATAGATCAATAAGGAAAAAAAAAAGATGCTTCTTATTTATCCTGTCAAGTCGTTACCTCTCCATTCTGCCAATGGACCTTTGCTGAGCAGCCACATTCTCTTTTTGATATCCATGTTCCTCTATGTCCTTCTGCCCCCCTACAGCATCTTGTGTCAGCCTGCAAGGTCCTGAGGGAAAAGAGAAATGTGGTTGTACTCTGGGGGAGTCTAACAAGCCCCTGGTAACTGAAAAACCTAATTACTGATAGGCCTATTTAGTCTATACTATTAAAATAGTAAGCACAGCTGGCTAAAACTCCCCCATATTCCAACAGAAAATTTACTTGAGATGGTTAACAACCAGCATGTAAATGACAGTTACTTTGTTGTAGATGAAAAGCATGTGGGTATTTAAGATATTGATGAACTGGACTATAAGCAGATTATCACAATGCTATGAGTAGAGACTAATTTCCCTGTAGAAAAAGCCTTTTGAAACACAAGACAAAACGTCAATCCATTTACTAGTCACAGATACTCAAAACATTTCTCTTATTTTGCTCCCTGCTACTGCCTCTCAGACTTCAAATGATATGGAACTAAGAGGAATGTCCAGCATTTAAACACACCAAACTTTCAGACAATGCATCTCAAGATTTGGAAATTTGGGATTTGGTGGAAAGGTAAAAACTTTCATACATTTCCACAGTGTATCCAAATTCCCTCTGGAGTCCAAAACCACAAATACATAGATTTTCCTTGGAGATGACTGCTTCAGGGCAGGAGGATTTCTCCTGTAGACTGCTGCAGTAATCCAGGACCTTCTAGGTATAGCTTGAGGGCCTCTTACTTATTCAGGTGCAAAATTCCCTTTGATTTTTGTGTGACAAAGAGAACATGCAGCATGAAGCCCTTACTGGAGAGACCTCCTTACTTTCAGTTGAAATATAATGGCCAAAAGAAAAAATAAAATAAAGCCAAAGGAAGCTGTGGAAAACCCTTAGTGCAATTGTAAACATGCAGAAGTCTCTATAAAAAGACATCTCTCACAAATACTTAGTGGAGAACTTAGAGGGACTGCCTCTTCTTTGGGCAAATCACAGCCCATCCTTGGCTATCTGCAGGTGGATCACCCAAGCCATAGATTCGGCACCGCTTAGGGTACATGAGCCCAATGCCATGCTGTTCATGAGGCCATGCACTGACAACTTGGGCTGGACTTTACCCTTCTTGAAACCCTGCTGCTGGGCCAAGAAAATGTCAGGGTTAGTGGCCAAAGAGAGCACACAGCTCTGGCATCTCTAATTACAATCTCTGTGTGGGAGAACAGAGACCTGGGATGAAGTTTCTGGTCTTAGGACTGGCTCTGTGTTTCAGAAAGTGACCCTTTAACTTAAAAAAAAAAAGGTCCAAAGTCTACAATGGTGGACAAGCCACTTGCAAGCTGGAGCCAGATATCCCTGGGCTGTCACAGGTCAAAAGCCAGAAGCTGCTGGAAAGGGGCAGAAATCACACAGAGAAGGCTGAGCAAAGGGAAGTCTGACCTAGGGGGATTTAATGGCACAGCTCAAAGGGTCTGCTGCAAAACTAGCTGAAGACATGGGGAGTATTTCCACCCATGTCTTTGGGATAAGATTTGGGAGCCATTTCAGGAAAATGCATCAGCACATAATAAATCCAATTGAAGATGATGACATTTAATCACATCCTTAATTCTGACCTCATTCTTACATACATACTTGTATAGCATACTGACAGCAGCATTCTCATTAACTTTCACTTTTTAGACTTTCCAGATGATCAGATCCTTACATTGCCAGGGTCACCTAATGGGCTGAAACAATACACAGGTTGCCTGGCCAGACATAAATCTATCCTGTGAAGAAAAAGAAAAAAGAAAAAGAAAATTAAAAGAAAAATTAAAAGAAAAAGAAAAATTAAAAGAAAAAGAAAAATTAAAAGAAAAAGAAAAAGAAAAAGAAAAAGAAAAAGAACAAGAAAAAGAAAGAGAAAAAGGAAAAAAATAGAAAAAGAACAAGAAAAAGAAAAAGAACAAGAAAAAGAAAAAGAAAAAGAAAAAGAAAAAGAAAAAGGAGAAAGAAAAAGGAAGAAAAAGAGGGGAAGAGGGAAGAATTAAATTCTTTTAAGTCATTTTCATATCCCATACCTTCAAATAATGTAATTTCACAGCCTATTTTGGGTTCTGGTTTTGGCTTTGCCAACAAAGGCAGATGTATGATTTTTGAAGCCATCTAAAGGGTCCTACTAAGGCAAAACTCAAACTCTTGTGCTGGGCTGCCTTCTTGGAGAATTGGGCCCAGCAGTGGAGCAGGTGGTGTGTGGGTCATCCATGTCTGTGTGACAAACTGTGATAATTGGATTGTTTGGGGAGAGGGGGAGGGATGTGACTGCTGTGTACAAACCTCAGAAGGGAATTAAAAGCAAGTCTGCATCCCAGTTAATAGTGCTCTATAAAAATGCAAAGTGGCTAATGATAAGCAAAGGAAGTTCCATTAAGCCATGTGCCTGGCGTGAAGGGGCATCATTGACCCCGCCAAGGATATTTGCTGGGAACAGTCAGGCGGCAGAAACAGGTGCAGAAATAAAAGCAAACCAATGGCTCGTTTTAAACTCCCCAATCTGCAATGTTAATGAACATGCAGGCCAGGGGCAGCCAAAGAGTCTAAAGTGGCCAAAGCATAATATTTGGTACCCATTTTAAGTCACAGACATGCTCAAAACCAGAGGAAAATTGGGAAATGGCTTGCCCAGCACTAGCCATTGGTTAGCCTTACACAGCAGTGTGCTACACAGAGAGCTTACTGAGGTTACTTGGGGTGCAGTGGGATGGAGGACAGGGAAGGAATACAGGAAAAAGTTCCCCTCAGCCCCAAGCACTCATCAAGCTGTGATGCGGTCAGTGGGGAAAGGAACTCTTGTTGGGCCGATAATGAGCCGTCCTCATTATAAGATTAGATGCCAGAGTGAACAACACCCTCTTAATAATGCACACATCACTATGACAACCACAGAGTTTGATACCTGAGGACAACTTTATTGTGCTTGCAAAATTTCCTTATTTTAAAAACAGTATTTATACTTATCAGACATCTCTTCACCATATTCACCCTCCTCCTCATCTCTGGCTTCCTTGTTTCCAAGGCACGATCGGCCAAAGTGTTTATATGCTGCTCCTAAGGTTAGCAAACTGCTGTCAAGTATCAGCGCCAGAGTCTGCTGACATAATTATCCTGCTAGCCCATACATAATTAGTAAAGCTAAGCCCAAACTATATTAATACCAGGATTAATTACGGTGGAAGCATAAACAAGGATATTAATGCTATGAAAGTAGCAGTACGGCTATTCGACAGCCCATATGCTTGTCTGTAGGACCGCTAGGGATTGTGTTGAATCGGGAGCTGCGCGGTGCCCTGACTGTAATGAGAAATGAGAAAACTGCTGAAAAATTGATGCCGCCTGCAGATTGCACAATCCGCTGAACAGCAGGGGGTCGGCTTCTTACATCTCCCACTCTCAGTACAATATGCTAATTTCTGCATGCATACGAGTGTAAAAGGAAAGAAGAAAAGATTTCACAAAAGGAAAAAAATGCAAATGACAACCACAAAGATCACTGCAGAGAAATCCATGAGCTTTATATGGATTAACTGTGTTGGAGCTAGTGCTCGACTGAGTTTAACCCTTTCTGTCCTAGACCCATTGGCAGGTTCTTTTTGTGGTGCAGAGGAATACTTGCAGCTCCTTGGTGGGGAGGGAGGGAGAGAGAGAGAGAGATGGAGGAAGAGGACATTGGGGAGCTGAAAGGATGGAAAGGATCTTTTTTGCTCTTTTTCATGACTGCACTCCTCTTGATTTAACATTGACAAGGAGGTAAGAGCCTGGAAGGGGGCAAAAATGGACTGGGAGAAGAGTTGAGAAAAGGATACTAATGCAACATTGGTAGCATTTGAGAGAAGACCACTTCAGCACAGTCTGGTCCAGCTTTACATGGAAGGCGGTGGGGGTGGTTTGCAACAGACCTCCCCTAGTCCTCCAAGAGCTCCTCTAACACCGTAGGCCCCTTAGAGCATGACTTTGCAGCATGTGGTCAGCAAGGTCCTCCTAATAAAATGCTACAAAATCCTCAAGAAGACGACAATTACCCCATGATTATTTTCTACTCTGAATTCACTACCTCTTCCTCTCAGGTGAAAGAAACAGATGTGCTATGTCGATGACAAACCCATCCCTTCGCTGGAGAGCTCCAATGTGCCGGTGGTCCTGTGGTTCCCCGGCGCGCCCAGAGCATGCAGCACACTTGCAGACAAGTGGGCTCCAGCAGTGCCCAGACAATCCTGCTGCCATCTGCATTCGCCTTGCTCCTAGAGAGAGCCTAACCCTGCCCTCAGCCTGTCCCCCTCTGCTGCCCATGGGACCTGAGGGAATCACTTCTACCACAGCTCCAGGGAGCAAACTGACCCCTCTGCCTTGCATGTAGTGCTGACAGTGTGGGATAAATCCCATGGGTGCCAGTTCTCACCTAGACAATGGAGGGGTGGTTGTCCATACAACTGTACCCTTCCTTTGGGTGCTGCCAATGGTTTAAGCCCCTCGTGCAGCAGAATAGGAAGGTAAAGAGCATCTTCTTCCCAGCCTGCAGGGGGGAAATATCTATGTTTCTGCAATAACACAAATCAAAGACTTAATTCTTCTCAAATAATTAAAGAGATTAGTTGCTCTCTCTTTAGTAGCAGCAGGAGCAGCAGCAGGTGCTGTTATGCTTGGTCCAGTGTATGCATAATGCGGTTTCTGTATGCAATTGCTGTGTCCAAGCGTGAACAGAAACCTTAGGAAATATTTGTCATTACAAGGTTGCCATTGGGCATGTGTTATACAGTAAGTGCTCAGCAAAAAGAAATTGCTTACTCATTTTAAATAGTTCTGGCACAAATTTGGCACTCCTGGAAAAAATGTTAGTGCTCTGGTAGCCCAGAGCACAAAGACTGGAATGCCCATCTCATGTCCAGCAGGGAGAGAGATGTGCACCTTAGGATGCCCCGACCTGGACAGACATTTGCAGTGAACAGTAGAGGTAACAGAAGAGAAAAATATGAAGAAGTCCATCCTCTCTCCCAATCTGAACATGGGAGAGACTGTGAGAAAGAAAGAAAGGAGAACAAATGTTTTGGGGGTTTTTTGTGGCGTAAATTTACTACCAGAAAGTGGGTCAACAATCAGTAAGAAGATTTCAGTACCTATCTGAATCTTCAATTCTCAAGTGAAAAATATTTCTACCCCACTGGAAAGTCTCCAATCAGCTTCTCACTGTTCTCACATCTACTAACCTTCTCTCTCAATATATCAACTCACTTCTTCCCCTAAGTCTCTTTTACCCCCAACACTACTAATATTAATTGTTGATTATTTTTTCCTGATTGTGACTTACCAATTTGATTTTAACCTTTGTATCTTCAATTGCTTGTACACACTCTTCTTCCTCTACTGGGTATTCTTCCCACCAAATTATATCAAGTCTGTGTCCTGGTCTGATGCTGGAACCTGTAAAAGCAGGTCAGTTCTCACCTGGGAGATCTCCACAGCAGATGCTTCTTCCCATAGGGTTGTATAATGCCTTTTAGATCCTGATGCTGACCTGCACAATTAGATCACCTAACCTGACAAGTCAGAAAAGCTTTGACCCAGGTCACATGGGTGGTAGTTGTACCCTATCCTAGATCTTCTGACTCCATAGAAATAGCAGTAATAGCAATAATGGATGAAAAAAAGCAGTTGGCAAGTTGACAAGAGGAATATGTTTCTTGCCTTTTCTCAAACACTTCGGCTTGCAGCTGAACAGGGACATCGGTACAAAGAACAGTCAGTCCCCTCATATTTGTGCAAGAAAAGTCCCTTTAGGTAGATGTTCAAATAGCAAAGAAATAAGTAAATAAAGTATGAGTTGTTGTTGAGGAGTCATCAGTTGGAATAGTATTAACTATTTGAAACCAGCATTTCTACTGTATTTGATCAGCTCTGCCATTAAAATAACCATCCTGAAATCACACACACAGTCTAGGATGGCACTAAATATTTTTCTTTTTCCATCACTCTGTTTGCAGCAGCCTGACAGACTAAGAATATGAATGCCATGTTTTAACCTTGTTGGAGTTAAAAGGTGTTTGGGGAAAGAAGGAAGCAGTGTGTTTATAGCAGAAAGACTGTCCCCCTAAATGACAGAATAGTACAAGAATATCACAGGAGGAAAAACCCACAATGAAAAGCCCAGGTGAAAGAATGTCTTTTTGGCAGTAATTTAGAGCTGCTATGTTTCAGGAAACAAAAGCTGCCAGCTCCTGAAACCCCTCTATCCAAAGCTGTTAGCCAGAGCCAGCCAGCTGAAGAAAATGTGGAGAATTGAAAAAAAACAAAGAAAAATACAACATCAAATGTGGCAAGTGAGAACCCCCCATTCAGGCATCCTTCAGCAGCTCTGGGGCACACACCACACACGACACTGGCACCCAGGGGTGAACACCGTGGGGTAGAGCACATTGCCAGATCTCATCCCCCAGACAGCCTGGCAGTGCCTGTGCCAAAGCCACCACAACCACTTGAACTACCTCAGATTAAACGAGCTCATTAAAGTGGCCTCTCAGATTTATAATGAAGGTTTCTCATTTATATAAGCCAAACTGGCACCCCTGGACTTATACATCCATTTGATTTGAAACAGAAACAATGCCTAATTCTTCTATTCCTCACTGGTGTGGCTGATGAACAGTTTAATTTTGACTCCCACTGCAATTTAACGCTATGGTGGCAAATTTCAGTTTAAATAATTTTTACTTCTCTTCTGCTTTTTTCCATCCCTGCATTATTTATGGGTAAGATTGTTTGCACTGTAAAACCAACCCTGCCTATTTTTGTTATTTAAACCTGGATCAGGCAATTGATGTATTCAAAAGCCCAGCACCACAAGCAATCAGACAGAAGAAGCACAGATGCAGGGACAGAAGCCTTTAAACTAGGAACATCACTGAGAAAAAAGTGAGAGACACACACCATCAGTGTCTTCTACAAACACCAAATACTTTTTCCACTGGGGAAACTAGTATTTTAAAATATGTGGCAGAGTAAGGTAGGACATATTTTCATCAGGGCATGTCCATTTGAATTTGTGCTGAGCTCGGGGGGACCAGGTGAGTTTGCATAATTAACAACCTGACCCTGCAACCCAAGTGCAAATGCAAATACTGTTCCTCCGAAGTCAACAGGAGATTGCTGTGTGTGTAAAAAAACAAGGCTCATATACAACTTTCACATGTGGCAGTGATGAATTCAGCCATGAGAATGTTTATAGGGTGATGACATTTTCTTTTCTATTTTTTAAAATCTTCTTAGGAATTTGTTGTGGCAGTGAAGTACAGAAAGTCAGTGACCATTCCTATGACAACACCTTGCTGCTGGTGCAAAAAACACACATAAATTACACTTCGCAGAGCACTTGTGTTGTCACAAGCCACACTGAAGACTTTGAAGGAGAAAAGGAATGAGGCAAGCGGAAGATGCCCTTCTGGAGGCTGTGGCAAAAAACTCGAGCCATGTGGAGATACGAGCCCTAGCTCAGATGTGCTAATGCTCTGGCTCCCATCCAGGGATGCTATCGCACCACTGAGCCTCCCCTCCCTCTTGCCCAGAAAGTTGTGTAGTGCTGCTGCGGGCGCTGTTAGACAGATGCCCCTTGCCGCTCCGACCCAGGGAAGCCCCGCACGGCACGGGGACGCGGAGATTTGCACAATACGCTTCTGCCTGACACTTGGCTGTGGCGGTGCTTTGAGTTGTGGAGGGTTTTTTTTCCGGATAAAAGGAGCTGCATGAACATACGTCCCGATTGCTACCCTGGGTTGCGTGCAAGCCCTCTGAGCAGGACTGATCTGTCATGGTGGGCAGTTCTTTGTCTGATGTGACCTGAAATAATTAAAAGTGGCCCAGCAGGCTGGTGCCTCCCTCCCCCGTCTCTCCTCTCACTCTGTTTGCTGGCATTTACCCAAAACAACAGTGACTGATGGTTCCAAGAGGGCTGTCGCTGCTTTCCCTGCCATGATATGGTCATTGATCTGGCAGCATCTGCCAACTCATCAGCGCTCACTCTAATTCCCTGCATCCAGGTTTGGGGTTTTGTTTCTTCCCTTTTCTCCCCCCTACCCTCCCGCAGGCGATAATTGCTGTGAAGTAGAACTCCCTTTTGACCAGTCCAATGTGATCGAATTACCACCATGTCAGCGTTCAGCCTCGGGAGTGCTCGTAACCACACACTGACCTTGATCGAGGATGTTCAGCCCACTGTCAGGGCAGAGGGCTGAGGGCAGAGCACAACAGCAGTCATTTTGCTCAGCCCCTGACTGTCCCTCCACTTTGAGCCCAAACTAGGAACCTGCCTCGAAGTTAATCCACAGTATGGCCCTAAATACAAGAGCCTGTTGTGTGTTTCTCATCTTTCTTCTCATTTCTCCCCACATACGAGCCATGGGAAAGATCCACATCAACCACCAAGATGGAGTTATACTCAGAAATTGCAATCATTGCAGCGAAGATATTATCAAGAGACTGGACATGGCCTTTTTTCAAAGCATTAATGAACTCCAGAGCAAGAAGCACCTGCTGTAGCTTCAGAGATGTGAAGTGGGTCTGCCCTGAGTCAGCTTAGGGCGTGCAAGCGAGTGTGAGGAACTGCCCACCAATTTCCCTGGTGGAAAAGCACTTGTCACCATTGGAGCCAAAAGAACAACCAGCACCACTGATATGCTGCCTTTCATGTGGTCAGGTCATTATAAATGAATCCTTAGACCTACAAGTTACATGAGCTGCAGGAAAAACATCATACGAGTTGGATTGATTCCAAAGGACTCACTACATTGAAGTTTTGGTGGATCAAGAGCATCCAGGGGATGCAGAGCACACAGACAACACCAGCAGAGATGTCAGCCTGTTTTTGAGTGTCCAAAAGTATCTTAGAATCATAGAATCATAGAATTGATTGGGTTGGAAAAGACCTCCGAGATCATCAAGTCCAACCCTTGGTCCAA
>JAWWEV010000083.1:44282209-44292842 GCA_035583235.1 Hafferia zeledoni
GTAGTTCTAGACAGTGATGAGGTCACCTCTGAGCCTCTTCTTCTCCAGGCTAAACAACCCCAGCTCCCTCAGCCTCTTCCCACAGGACTTATGCTCCATACCCTTCACCAGCCTTGTTGCTCTTTTTCCTCTCTTCTCTGTTAATGCCTGATATTACTGTATACTGCCCACAGATAATGTATATTTCACTATAGTTTTAAATTCAGCACTGGGCCAGACTAACCAGGAACGTCAGAACACTTCCTGTTTTCTGTTTTTTCTTCCTATTATTTTTATTCCTCTTGGCTTGTTTTCAGATGGAGGCGTGTACACACAAAGCAAAGTGATACCACTTTCATGTCTTGTAGGTGTAAGGGTGACTGCTCCATGAGGCACCCCTCTGGCTGCCTGTGCATCCTGGGCTGTATCCTGCAGGCTCACTAGTCACCTGATCCTCTTCCACATTGCAGCACGCCAAGTTGCCCAAATCATGCTTACACATTGTCATCATGCACCCACCCAAGGCAATGACATCCATGAGCTCCTCTGCCTCAGAGAGAAGGAACAACTTTTAGCTTCTCACTAAACATCTAGAAAACTATTTTGGTCCAGGTCTTTTCTTTCTCAGTCCCCACTCGTCCATATGATCAGCTTATCAATTTCAGCTGAAAATGTGATCTTTACAATGACAGGCATTTTAGTATCATCCACGAAATACTCAACCAGCTTAAGAGCATCTTAAACATGCTGGGATTTGTGAAGAATATTGCAACACCAGTTTCCTCCCTATAGGAAGTTCTACGTTTCCAGGAGGGAGGAGAATCAGGGTGCTTGGTGCTGTGTCCTCTGCTCCTTTTGGCTCTTCCTCCTTCCCTGCAGTGTTGCATGGAGCAGAGGGAGGGAGGTGAGGGCACATCCGGCTGTCACATTTCAGCCTCGCTGGGGGTTTTCACCAAGCACCACGTGCAGCAGCAGCAGCAGCAGCAGATGCACTCAGGGGCCGCATGTGGCCCGTCAGCTGCACTTTCATCACCCTGCATGGCGGCTCGGGTTGAAAGGAGCAGTCAGCTGTGCCGTTTTCTTTGGGCCCGAGAACGCTCCATGAAATCTGAAACTCACGTTTCGTCCAGATGCACCAGTGCTGCTGCTGAGACAGGCGTGGCGGATGCAGCCCCGGGAGGCTGACTCGACCCTGCAGGCATCCCACAGGCTCCAGACCGGCAGAGCTGAACTGCAGCTCACCCTCTGGGGGCGGCCAGTGGGCTGAGCACAGAGGAGTTGGAAAGGCAGGCGGTCTTGCCTTTCAAGTGCCACATGGACAGCAGTCAGGAGGACTCCTGATCAGCACCTCTCTGTGGTGACCTTCTTGATGAAAGTTTGGATTTTGAAGCAAATATATAGAGATACATTTAGAGATGCAGGAGAGAAATGGATTTTTTTGCCCACTGCTCTCAGCGATGTTTTGGCTCTTAGACTGAGCTGACTTATATGCAGACTGCCCCCAAAAGAGGTGGAGGGTCCTGCCCTTAGCCCAGCATCTGTGTTGTCTCACTTCTGTTAGTGTGTGTGGCAGTGAGGTCATGCAGAGTGACAACCTAATCCACCTGGACAGTATTCCTAGCAAAAAGTAGTGATAACTTTTCAACTGGACCAGTCCTGACAGCAACGCACCTTCCTCATCCCAAATGACTGTTGCTATAGAGGTGTAGAAACAAGGAGAAGCAGCAAAATATTCTACATGCACAACTTGGAAGAAAAGGAAGTAAAGACCTTCTAAAGAAGTCTAGAACTACTTACCTAAATATTTCCTTTTTTAAATAGCACTCTTCCACAGTCTAACCACTCAAGTGGTAAATGTGTTTCTTAAGATTACTTGTGTGATTCCCTTATTTAGGGATCACAAGTGTCCAAAGATGGTATGAGTTTCACCTGGGGGAAAAAAATACCTTCAATTTATTTTCTATCATTGAGGCAGAGGCTGCATTTTTTATAAAGTTCCCAAAAAGTATTTGGAGACATCCCTGGTCTGGTGAGACTACAAGACAAACACTTTATGCAGAGCCAGAAGAACTCTGCTGGCTCCTAAAAAATAATACTGTAATAATGAATAGCAAATGTGGGTCAGATGCTCAGCTAAGACAAACGATCATTGCTTGTCACTCCTTGGCAAAACTCAAGTGGTTTACACCAGAAAGGACCAGGGTTTCTCACTGTACCCAAGGATATCTATAGAGGAATTCCTATTTGCTGGGGTGGCATAAAGCTGTTATGGACATGAATTTGGGATGCCTGCTCCACTCATGATTAATGAGCCCACAAGTGAGTTATATTAGTCACTTTGGCATGACTGACACTTGGATTTTTACTGTGCCACACCACTGCCTCTTGTTCATGCGAAAGGATTTACAAGCACAAACCCTAAATCTGAGACTTTAATAAAGTCTGTTTTCTTAATCTCTTGACCTATACTGATAATTTGTCTTAGCAGAGACCTAGGAGGGAAAATAAATAAAAATGGTGCATTTTAAAATGTCTAAGCAACTCCATAAAATAGCAGTTCTGTCAGTCAGTATGATTTTAAAATCTTGTTTTTCTCCTCTGGAAAGAAGGATTTCTCAGCCATCCATTAGCAGAAAGCCTTCTTTTTAAGCACTCATAATGATACATATTGATATTTGTTTCTCACAACTGTCACTTTTCCAGGGATTTAATATTGTACATACAGCAAAGCCAGCCAACAGACTAATTGATTGATTGCATGGTTGATTTTCAAGTGGAAGCAGGATTTTGTATTTGAAAAGGAAATTTTTGCTCTTGGCCAATGTGGAAGCTTAAAGGAAATTGGCTGAGGTATGAAATCTCAGATATATGTTCGCATTTACAAGTAGATAAATTTGTTCTAATTAGAGTTGAGATTTCCAGCTATGTAATCCCAGGGGAATTTGCAACCAAAAAGTTGTTCTCGAAGAAAAGTCTTCTTAAGCAACCAAGGCTACAGACTGAGGTGATCAAAGGTGAAAGTTAGATTTAGAACAATCTAGCACCTGCTTCAGCAGCTTACCACATGGGTGTATGATCACCTCATAGGGCATAAATCCGGGCACGTGTGCATATCAAATACAGACACAAATCACTTTAACACTTAAAAGCTTGACTCAACAGGAAAATTACACTGCTATAAACTGAAGTGTGAATCTAAATTCTTACAACCACTCAGGCAGTGTCGTGCGTGGATATCCTTGCTCAGGGTTGGCCATGTACTGTGGTGCAAGCACCTGGTAAGATTTTCCACTGCAGGCAGTTCTTAACTCTCTACTTAGCTGTAAAAGGCAGTTTAAGTGATGTAATCTGCAGGCACAAAACATCTATTTATTTACACTGGCTACTTAATTTCCACCATGACATGGAGTTAGCTAAGGCTGAATTGAAAAACCACAGGTATCTATGGAGATAGTTCAATAAATGAATATTGCACACACAGCCACAAACTCATTTTCACTCAGGAGGTGAATGGGCCCAGGAGAGTGGGTCTGAGAACACTCTTGACATTTTCATTCTGTTGGACAAAGGGAGAGGCTGAAGAGAGAGGTTGAAAAGCCTGAAGAGATGGAAGTCATGTAAAAGCTGCTTCCAACCGTGTGTAAAATGTTTTGCTACTCTAGTGCCATAACAGTTTGACAGTGGGTTGGCAGGGTTGTGCCTCTGTGCCAGCTTCTCAAGAGGCAAAGGACAGCTTTCCTTGAATTGCCAAGCCTGCTCCTGTGGTCAGATATGATTGAAGAGGTGACAGGGGCTGGGACTAGTGAGGTTGGTTTGTTTTCAGAGGTCTTAGAGGTGTTTTATTCGGTTCCAAGTTAGTGACATCTGCTTGGACTCAGATCCTCATGAGGTGCTTGCTCCTGTATATCATTTACAGTGTACCTCTTTTCCAGGGGCAAATGTCTAAGGATTTTGTAGTTGGCTTTTTTTTTTTTTTTTTAGAGAAACAGCTCTAGCATGTAGAATAATCTCAATGAAATGAAAGATGGAAATAAAGGCGAGAAGAGTTAGAAGAAGAGCAGACAGGAAAATATCAAATATAGCTAATAATAAAGCAAAGTGTCCAGATGATTTATTTTCTTTCTTTCACTGATGCCTTTTGCCAATGTTAAATATGAAAAGGAGACCAAAACTTGTGATACCAACAGTTCCTCCCTGCTCCTCTACTAAACTTCAGGGAAGTTCAGCCTCAAACTTTATAGCTTTCTCCTTTTTGATATTAAATGAAAAAAATCCTAGCATTTGCCAACAGTTACATTCCTCAGCAAATCTATCTGCTGCTGTGCTGTTTCCATGGAGGTTGAGCTCACCAGCTTTTGCGCTATTTGGATGCTCATGCACGTTTTCAGTCAACTTGAAGGCACACCTGAGGAACTGTAATGACCCTCTCTGCAGAAAACTTTTCGTAGCTTGGTACCTGCACCTGACCAAGCTCACTGCAGGGCTGAGTTTTGAAGCAGTAACTGCAGCTAAAGAAGGGCCATGCCAAGGTGAAAAGTGTTTAGTTAAGGAACCTAGTCTTTGTTAACATGCAAACACACATCATAAGTTTAGGAATGAACTTCTAATTCTGTGTACTTCCCACCTACTCTCATTATCAGGAATCACAAAAATCTCAAGATGCTAAATAACTTATATAGGCTGTCCCTCCTCCCCAGGTTTGCTTATTGTGTGCTTTTAGAGCATGGTCAGCCTGCTGTCCTGGCCTCTGGCACCCCTGTTCTCTGCCCAGCCCCCTCCAGAGCTCACTTCCCCCTCAGTTTTGTCAGCGTAACTGCACATGAAAGGGCTCTCTAACCCAACTGCTGAAGTGATGAGAGTTACAAAAATAAACATAGTACTGGAAGTGTTGAGGCTGACCCAGATTACTGTGACAGAACTGGGTTAGGGAGCACCTCCAACCTGCAGTTATGGCAGCAGACACAAAGCGGGGATGATGTTTAGCAGGGTGAAAAAAGACAGCTGGGGCACGGGAGTGCCCCGAAAGTGGGTTCATCTGAGGCCAGAAAAGCACATTAACCCCTGCTTTAAACAGTACCTGCTGTCAAGAGACCACCTCATTTCTTAGCTGTGTGAGCTGTTCCCTATGATACAAGCATTCAAGGAGGCTTTTCAGTGATAACAGCAGTGAAGCTAAAAGAAGGAATGAAGAGAAAGAGGGACACAGTGAGAGGCTGATAGGAGATGAAGGTTGTCCTTGTTTTAGTATCTAGTCAAAAGACTCTTCTGAATTACTTACAAGTAAAAGAAAAGCCCTCTTCTTGTGTCAAAACTTTAGAAGATGGGTTGGTTTTTTTCAAACCAACTGAAGCTGCAGGCTAGTGATGAACTCTGCCATCTTAGGAAACACCTCTGAACTGAAGTCCATCCCTCACTCAGCATTGGCATTTCCCCCTCTCCTGGCACTTGCTGGAGCAGACACTTGAGTCAGTGAATGTTAGACCCTTTCAAATCTCTGCAGCCTGACTCTGGTCATGTGTTAGAATAGATTATTACAAAGATAGGAACAATTATTACAAAGAAAATAAGGTTCCAGTTTCTTGGAAACCTTCTTCAGTGACAGGTTGTAAATCAAATGGTATCAGAAGTAAATATTTTTTCACAGAAGGGGAGAAAAGGACAAAGCCTCTGCACTTTCTTATTTGTGGTAGGGATGAGTGGAAAAGCAGACAAACTGGGACTGGAAAGAAACCAGGCAATCCCCCAAGGGGAAACTGCATGTCTTTGTAAAGACAGGGAATATGTCAGATCCGTCCCAGAAGTCAAGCTTGGGAGAGGAAAAGAAGATATGGGAGAAGAGGCAGAAAGACAAGCTCGTTTTTTTCAGACCACCTGGAGCTTTCCTGGAAGGGTGCCTCCCATGAGAAAGGTGTCCTGCTCAGAGAGCTCCATCCAAGGGAAGTCACCAAAGGCAGGAAGTAAGGCCAGGAAAAAGTCTTCAGCACTGGAACACAATTAAGACATGAAATTAAGGGGAAGCTATTTGTGTTTGGTGAACAGGTTGTATTAGCATAACAAACCCCTACAATTACGCTCTAGACATCAGTTCTGGACATCACCTACTGATGACCTCTGGGTTGTTCCTCATGAATTATGTGTATATAGGTGATACAAGGCATTCCTTCTGTAGCAACTTCAGATCAGTTTGAGGGTGTTGGTTTTGAAGCCACCCCTGGAAAGACTGGGCTCTGAGTCAAATCATAACAGGGTCACCTCTCATTCTTAGCAGCACTCCTTCAGGTGATCAGAGATATTAATAGACATCACATCCAGCTGGAAGGTGGGAAGCTGAGTGCAAACATGAACGTCTCCCTTAAATGAGTTTTGTCTCTGAGCTTAGTGAAAGGACCTAAGTGCAAGGGAGAGAAAATAATTTTCATTTCCAATAATATTTTATTGGTTTACTTCATATAATGCAGTTCAATAACTCATGCCCCAAACAGATGAAACTTCAGCTCCATAAATAGGTATTAATCTCAAGTAAATTACTGATGAGTTTTAATTAAGCAATAAGATGGAACAGCCCATACAGTCAGGCAGATTAATGGCACACCTTGGACACACACCAAGGCACAGGAAGGCACGGGGCAAAATAAAGGGCTTCCAGTCCACTCATGGCATGATATCAGTCAGCAGAACAGTAAACCCAAACACATCCTCAGAGTATTGACATAGTCAAGGGCTTGACTGTTGCTCCAGCCTTGACCATACACCTTCCAACAGTTTGTTTGAAAGAAAATGTGGCAGAAACTGAGCATCTCAGATTCTTCCAAAGCAGCAGGCCATTGTGATTGCATCGCTGTTTGCCTCTTTCTTATTCATGCCAGTATTAGCAGCAGAAGCATTGGAGAAGGTGTATAATGCAAGAAACTCACCAGGCAGAGAGATGTCTTTGCAAATCCCTCAAATACATCGTGTTCTTCGGTGCAAGATGAAAACAATGCTGCACATTTTAGGGGGCATCCTTCTGATTTTGTTTATGGTACTGTAAGTTAGGAGGGACTCCATGGAGGTCAACAGAACTAAAAGACTGTGAAATTAATGTAAGGGAGAAAAGGCAGGAGGGTGGGGGGGGACTCTATATATTTCTCTCCCTGCACACCAGTGTCACAGTCTGCTTCCTGGTTTATCAAAGCATGCTATGGCCCTTTCTATTTCCCACTAGAAGAGCAGACTATTAGCATACAGCTGCACCTCTTAGGAGAGCAAACCAGAAAGAACTGGAGTTTTGGTAGTGCAGTGTTTTTCTGTTGTTTTGTGGGGGTTTTTCACAACAGGCAACATAAAGTACACAGAAGAGGGAGACATGACAAAGCAGGTTCTCAATCAACTACAGTTCACTTCATTCAATTCATTTCAGCAGTGGAATGACACTGATTTACTGTAGATGATCAATTTATATCAGTTTGCCCCCACTTCTCTCTCTCCCTGGATCTAGAGAGATTGAAAACAAGCACTGAAGAGAAAACAACATACATGGCCAAAGAAATTCAAGTGGCAGAGAACCTGGTGGAAGGAGAATGCATCAATGTTTAACAATGCAAAGACTGTGCCAGAGAGGGAAAAGGGAGATAGAGGACATTCCTACGAAACTCAGCAAAGTTTTCAGTGGAAGCGCATTGCAGCTGAACAGCCCTGAACTGCTGAGCTCACCTCTGAGCCTCTGCTGAGAAGGGGAAGGGGTACATTTAAATGTGTAAATGGGGGACTCCCACTCTACATGCTGAGATTACAAGTTCATCATTATATGAGCCCATTGGTCACATGTTCCCATTCTCTTCTTGCTGAGGGTCCTCCTAGTCTCCTGAACCCTGGGGCTCTGCATGCCTCCATTCCCACTGTTCTCCCTTTGCCTCAGCAGAATCCCTCCCTCACACCACCACAGGAATTGCCTGTAATCTCCTTTTGTTATTTTAACTCCTTTCCTCATATATCCCTTCATCACTGATTTTGTGGGCTCTGCTTTGTTAAGATGAGAGGAAGAAAAGAGTTATTGGCCATTGATTATTAGCACCAAGGACTTCAGCCCCAAGGATAACGGCCCTTGCTGATTAAAGTACTGACTGTGGCCATCAAAACACTTTCTAGTTTAATAGTACTCTTCCTGTCTGCTCTGTCCACCCTTCTGATCCAAATGAAAAAGTCCAGAGCAGGCAGGAAACTTTGACAATGAAAATCAGATCTTTTGTGGGACTGTTACAAATAAAGCACTTGTTGGGAACATTTTTTTTTAATGAAATATGATTGGTTGTTACATGGGGCAGCTGAAGGAACAACCAGGACAGCTGTTCCATCATAGCCTGCCTCTGACAGCAGTAAGCTCTGCCTGAGGTGAGGTGAGAAGTCAGCAACCTCTACAGCCACCTACACTGAATCCAACAGACAGCATGAGTCAGCGGGTCTTGAACATGTCAGGATGCCCTGCTAATTTTTCTCCTAAATTCAGCACTTTGAGGGGTTTCACCCAAACACCAGAATAACAGATTGCACATTAGAGCCTTTTTGTTTTCACTATTTACTCTGCAGTTCTGCTACCCTCCCTGCACACACACACAGACACAGCACACCTCCTCTCCCCATCTGACCTACTGGCAGCCCAGCTATATCCATCCTAGCAAAGTCCTCTAGGGCAGATGTAAGTAAAACCAGCCAAAAGTGCTTTGAGTAGTGCACCTTTTAGTCTGGTTCAATGATGTAAATGAACTCTGTCAGGGAAAAAAAAATGTTTGTTTTTATGTTTCATGTTGGTTTACTGCAGCTACCATAAAAATATAGCTGGAAATGTCACAGCAGAATCACACCCTGACTGACAATGAAATACCAGCGACATCTCTAGCATAAATCTTGCATAAAGTACCAAGGTTTAGTTTCCAGGGCAAAGGGAAGCACGCAGACCCAGCAGGCAAGAATTTATAGGAAAAGAAAGAAGAAAAGAATTATATTATTAAATAGATATTCATTCATGTACATTAGCAGATAATGCTGCATCCCATTAGTAGTCACTCCTACAACAGTTCTTCTGTCTGTTTAAGGCCTCTGGATAAAGCTGCCAACTGTTGAATGGAAAAAGCTCCAATGAAAATATTTAGTTTTGGCAGAGACAAGGCCACCTACAAAGCTTTCCATTTCCCTTTTTTCCCCTGGTTCTCCCTCTCCCAACCCCCTTGCAGCCATTAATTTACTAGCAGCAGCTGTGATTGTCTGAGATATGCAGAGAAGCATAAGACCATCCTGTGCCTCATGCCAATGCTGTTAGTTCAGGAATATTACGGGATTATTTTTTAAGATGTTCCTCCTCTTCTATGTAAGGCTGGAATTGAAAAAAAGGAACTTAAGAGGATTTTGATGCAGTGTGTTTGTTATTCATTTTGTTGTTGCCACAGCATGTGGGATTTGTGTGCATTTAAGATACCAACTTAACTATGTTCCCTTCACTTCATTATTTCTGTTTGCCAGCTGATGGGATGCCAAGGTGAAATAACTGAATCAAAGAAGATTTAAAGTAAATAGCTTTTAGAATATGGGGCAAACAATGTAATACTAGTGCAGTGGCTAGGGAAGGGGGAGAGGAGGGGAGGAAAAGAGGTATCATGCACTGTTTTAATAGAAGGTGGCTCTACAAAAGACTAATTCTGGGAGAAACCAGCTGTCTTGATAAAAATCATCTCAAATGTTTTCAGAGATTTCTGTTGTCATCAGTCCTTTCTTTCAAAGGACTGCTGCACTCAGGTTTTATTTGGCTATATCTTTTACTGTGTTCTGAAACACATTCCGATCATTAGTTTTCCTTAGGAGGACAAGTAAAATAAACGACATCATTGTGCAATAGATCTTTCTTTTGTCCAATTTGCACTGCTTCTTTACCAGATAGGCCTTATCAGTGCATGACCTTCAGATTTTGCCCTTCATCTGCTCATTCTCTGATTTTTTTTTCTTTACAGGTACAAAGAATGTAAAGACTCAAAGTTGGACACGATGTATAAGCACTGGCCACATGCTCTGTGCCCTCACCTCCTTGTTTTGGAGAGTCTTATTGAGTAAGAGGATGTGTTATTCACAAAGGCAGGTGTGTGACATTACTGTTTTCTAGCTGGGTAGGTAAAATCTACTATCACACACCTATCTAAAATTTCATTACTCAAGGAGAGTGACAGTGGTCAGTAGTAAAAGTTCCAGAGAGAAGAACAAGACATTCTTTTCCTGAGAATAATGAAACAATTTGGATCTTGAAGAGCTGACTTCTGTCAGGAATGCTCCCTACTTGTACTTTAAGCACTTCAAGGCTATGGTAACTTATTTTCATTCTTTTAAATAATAAAACAATATTTCATCTAGGAAATACACTAGTGTGGAGAATTCAGAAAAATTATCTCTTTATAGCTCGCTCTCTCCTCCATCCAGATTTTGGAAATGAGAATATTTATTAACAGTAGCAAATTGGAAAAGACACGGCCTGGTGAAGGGGAAAAGTTATTGTTACTCCTTGCAAAAATCTTTTCTGAACAGTTTCAAAAGTCATGGACCTGCCAAGAGAGCCGAAAGGAAAGGAAAAAGGAGAGGAGAAAGGAGAGGAGAAAGGAGAGGAGAAAGGAGAGGAGAGGAGAGGAGAGGAGAG
>JAWWEV010000083.1:44292942-44304980 GCA_035583235.1 Hafferia zeledoni
GAGAGGAGAGGAGAGGAGAGGAGAGGAGAGGAGAGGAGAGGAGAGGAGAGGAGCTGGAATCGGATAAATATCCTGTAAAATGTGAAGAGCCAGTGGCTGAGTTACCATGCAAAGGCCTGATTTCAAAATGGCTTGCTTGCTGACCCCCAAACCTTGCTGCCTTCTGAGTCGCTGCTCCTGGTATTGAGTTTAGCCTTAAAATGGCATCAGGAAGCCTCGAGCTGTGATCCCCATTTTACAGGTACAGGGGCAGCATGAAGACTCAGAGCAGGGAGGAGACAGATGCAGATCTCCCAAGTGCTTAGTTAGTGTCTCAACCACAAGTGAAGCCCAATCCCCATGACCCCTTTGAGTGGCACATGTCACCTGATAGTCCCAGCTGTCACTGTGCCAGCGATGCCACTGGCTGTGCCCAGACTGTGCTGGTGTACCTGCCTTTCTGCCAGCAAGGGTAATGCCAGCAGGGAAAACGGGGGCAGCAGGGCTTTGGCAAAGAGTAGAAATCAAACCACAGAAGCAGGATCCCTGGAGTGTTTGAATGCTGGTTGCTAGCAAATGTTTGAGTGCCAGCAGTAACACAGGCACAGCTGCTGTTGCCCACAGCTCTCAGGGTAATGTAAGCCATGACACAATCACACCTGTGCTCCTCTCTGAGCCTTTTGGTCATCGCTCTTGAGTCACAGCCTAGGGGCGCTGGACAAGATGTTAGGAGACCATGGCTTGAGACAGGTCATTCCACTTCTGTACTTCCACTTCTCAAGGGTTTACAGCTCTAATAATTATTCCTATTATCAATTATTCCTGTTATCAATTATTCAATTATCATTGAATCTTCTGATTCTGTTTACCATACAGCTTACTAGGATGCTGTGTATTGCTCTCAAGTAGTTTTACTTTTTTAACCTCCACTGTTTACAAAACCCCACTTAAGAGGCTGAAAATAAAATTTCATTATTGATTTATTTTCTTTTTTCATTTGGTGAACATTGATTTTTTTCCTTGTGTTTTTAATGGAGCTTGAAATTAACACGAATCTGTTTGTTCAGATCCCTGTTTGAATTAGTCTAGTTTTAGTACTAATGTTAGGTAGCTGTTACCTTGGAAACAGAGCTCTGTTTTAGCAAACACTTTAACTAATATTAGGGCCTACACAAACAGGAGTACTAAAACCAAATTCCCTAGTAAGAAATTGTTGGATGCTGGTATCAGCCTTTACCTTCAGCCCAGAGCATGTCACCTGCCTGATGGCAATCATACAAAGAATGTGTTAAATCAGTGGCTTTGGCTGTTTCACAATGTTCAAGTTCTTGCAGGTGCTTTTTTCCCGTATCTATCGACTGGTGCCATGTTGTCAGTCAGCATTAGGGATTCCCTGCTTCTCACTATCCCTTAATTGCCAAGCTAATCTGAACTACTCGGCTTAGCTGTGTGATCCTGTAAAGGTGCAGGCATACTGTGTGTACCTCTGATTCCACAGCAGTATAATATCCAAGGCACTGGGCACAATTGCCATGGCAGGATGGTCACAGGGAGCTGATGATTAGTTGCAGAGATACACTATGCTACTACAAACACACAGGTTTGAACAGTAGCCCACATACCAGGAAATGGATTAGGCCTCATCTTCTGCAGAAGTGCAGGAGGGAGCCTCGAGACAAAAAAACTGAAGTGTAGGTGACAGTCCAGAGAGCAGTGGTACAAACACACAGGCAGAATATATCCCACAGGCAAAACTGGAAAGCAGTTGTCCATACACAGCAACTTCACTGGACTAAACAAGAGAGAGAACAGACTGAGACAGCTGTGTTAAGTTTTATTGCCTGAAAATTGCTATTTAAATCAGTTAGATAAGATTAATTTTTCCTAATTGCTTTAGTTTCCAGGAATATCCAACTGGTGCACCAGGACAGGATCACTCCTCTTCTTTCTCCCCTGTGAAAGAAGAAGGATCTAACAAAGACCAAAAATCCTCTGGGAGAGCAGAAGTGTTTTAACATCTCCTTCAGAGGTGTGATTCATGTACGTGTGACTTTCTTTGACCATGAGGCTAAAGGTGTCTCAGCCATGCTTGCTCAGATTCCAATTAAAAATAAATAAAAGTAAAATGCTGAAGGAGAGATGGCATGCTGTTCTGCTGAGGTTTGTTGTTTTTTGATTGTTTCTGGCTTCCAATATCACCTTCAAACAATCCAAAACTTGTAGCTTTGCAAAAACACCAACTGGCTGGTTACTTATTTAGCTCGGTGTATCTCTTGTGGACAGGCAGAAGAACAATGAATAAGAAAAGATAATGCTTAGTGTAACCTCAGCATTAACATATGCAGCATAATAGATGAGTAGCCACCACATTTGAAGAGCAGTTCATGAAGCAAAGTAGAAATGATGTGTGTGCAGGATATAATTACAGCAGTAATGTAATAACATTCCATGTTAGATTATTAGGGGTCTATTCTGCCCTTGACATGCCTACATAACTCCCATTAATGTTAATTGAGGTTATGCACGTGAATCAGCAACTGAGCAAATCACTAAATTAATTACATGTAAAGTACCTGTTTCATTTTTGCTAACCTGCTGATATGTTTAGTTGGTGCAAATGCTTATAGTCCAGGAATGAATTACCACAGAGTGGAGGAAATGGGATGTGGGAAAGACTACCTGGATTTTAAAACCCCATCAAATGAAATTAAGTTTTGAAAAATAGGCAAGGGATAGTGGGAACATTAATTCCTAGACAGGGCTTCCAGTACATTCCTCAGAAACCCTGGGGCTCTGTTTGAATAATCTAGGAGAGACTCTTGCTTTTCTGTAGCACCTCCTGCAGAGTACTGGAGCTTGGGTTATCTGGAGCTTTGGTAAACAAAGGTGTAAAACACTGGCTCTGCAGGGAAAGGCAGCAGCTATTGTGAGTGCAGCCATAAGACCAACAAAAGCCTTGGATAAGGCATACAGCTACTATTTTTTTTCCTGCTTGGCAATCACAACCCCCAGTTTCTGTCCAGGAATGCTTTGATCAAGCAGATGTGATGACAAGGATCTGTGCGATGACAAAGTCTGCATATGGTGGGAGAAGTTTGGGCTAGAAATTTAAAGCGTGTGTTTCACTGAAGGGCCTCATTCTGCAAACACTTATCCTAGAGTCTGAAGAGTGGAGATTGTTACACGAGAAACTGAATCAACCTTCTCTCACTCTTTGTTTCATTTTTGGTTTAAGCACCAAGAGCTCTTGAGTTTTCAGTACTCCTGAGCTGCTAAAACTGGGTGCAAAGAACAGAAAGTGCTTCCTGGAGAAAGGAGCAGGGGTAGTAAATACCCTGCATCATCTTTATCTCTAATATTGCCTCCTTCTGATGCTATAATTGGAGCAGAGTTGGATTGTCAGCCTTTTCCACAGCAGGACCCCCCTGGAATCCCCTTCTCAGCTGGGCAGGATCTAGAAGGGATTCCCCCACCCATTTAGCAACCCGAGAAGGCCCGGATGGTCATAAAACCCTGGCACCTGTTTGTGGTCCCCCACCGGGAGGAGGGATAACTGCCCCACACTCAGACTTCCTGAAATAGAGCAATATCCACCATACAACCAACAGAGCCCCCTTGCTCCAGATTAGACAAGCTGCCTGAGCTTTGAAATTTTTATTTCACATGGAGTAAACAGCCTCTCTGGTTTCATCTGGACCTCCCTGAAAGAGCAACTTCTGGAGTGACTTTAGTTACTGGAGCTTCACTGCCCCCACACATAGCTCGTGGCCCAGTTCCCTGTGTGTACTGGGAGGCACTGGAGCATGTTGGACGTGCTCAGCCATGTAAAGAGGCCTGGCTTCAAAGAGTTAGGCTTACAGGATCACTGCCTGCCTGACAGGCAAAGGGGAACTTAAGTTTCACCTCAAGACAGTGCAGACACAGCTGCTGAAGTAAAGTGAAGCTAACCCTGGTCAACTGCACAGCAGATGGGGTTGCCAATTTAATCATCAGTAGCATTACTTTCTGTAATTCTTAATAGATATTTATACCCATTTATTTGTAATAATTTGCACTTAGGAGTACCATGTCATCACTGGTGGTATAAAGAGGGCCAACTGGAGGTATAAGCAAGGTGAGCAGTTGCCCAACCTGGCAGAGAAAGGAAAGTGGTAAAATTGCAGCTTTAAGTGAGATCTCACCACAGTGGCCATGGCATCATCCTTAGCCTGCATTGGTTCAGTGGCAATGGCACAGCTATTCCCACAGGTCCTATTCTTCGTGAGGAATAATGAGCAGTGATGGCTCTGCTGCCTTGGTGCCTGGCTTGCTGCTGCCTCCCTCCCTCCTCTCTCCCTCACAGAAGAAGACAGACAGCTTATACAAAAATTATGCTTCCCAGTGGCAGGGAAATAAAGGTGGGATAGAATAAAGGTGTCTAGAGACAAAACCACGTTTCTTCCTCCTCCCTCACTGATCTTTGGTATGTGTCTCAACATTGTCTGGGTGGACCCCATCAGCAGGACTGGGGAATCAACTGCTGGGCTGGGGAAGCTGTGCTCAGTGCCTCGAAATGCTGAAGAGATGGAGCTTAAAGAAACTGCTCTGCTGCAGCAAAGATATCTCAGTGCAGGTAAGATGGTCTACTTCACCCTCCCCACACTATGCACTGGGTACACTGCTAAGGAATTGGAAGTTGTCATGGAGAAAGGACTGGTCTTTGTCACAGAAAACTGAAAAAGTAGCACCTGAAAAAATGAGAGTATAGAGAACAGATACTCAGGTGCCAAAAAAGATTTTTGATGCTTAACTTCAGCATTCATGTTTAACAATACAATTATTTGCTTGAGAAGCAAAATGACTTGTTCATCCCTCGGTTCTATTGAGTTAAGTTTACAGATGTCTCAAAAAAGCATTCAAGGTTATAGAATTGATATTTTAAGAAGGAAAGGTGGACCTTGTGGACATAGGACTGGCTTTCCACCTATGTCTACATTCCTAAGTGTTCAGCTCAAAATCTCAGTGGCCACTCACTTCTATTTAAAATTACAGTTACAAAACAAAGAGAAAACAGCACGTGAAAATGCAAATGCTCACTGGCGGGTTTCACCCTGGTTTGCCAAGGACAGCCATCTTACTGTTCTCATTCAAAAAAGAGGGGACTGGCCTTCAGGATAAGCTGTGAGTAGTCAGGCAGCCCCTAAGTGGCAGATTCATTTAAATGAGCTCCTGTTCCTTATCATATTGTGCAAGTTTCATCACCTGATGTGTGCATGGATCCTATTTGCATAAGAGGTCAGATTCAAGATATCAGAAAACCATATCATGACTTCATGGCTCCAGTACATACTGCCTTTCTAAGACATCCCCTACGCACACAGGCTCAGTGGTCTAAAGGTTAAATATCCAGGTATCAAACATCCAGTAGCTGGAAATTTTACTCTGCAATTCCACAAATTAATTGACCTGAACTCTTCTGCACTTTATGGCGTATTAGAAATCACACCTTTCTAGGGCCACTCCTTTTGCATTACCGATTGCACTTCAGCCTAAATATTCAACTCCAGTTTGTTCTGCTTAATAAAATTCTGGGCACATCTGTGCTGGGAAATAAGTGATAAATAATGTGAACAGATGACAGGTCAGGGCACTGCAAATAGAGAACCTGAAAGATTCAGATATTCATGATACTGAAGTCTGAGCAGTGGCACAGAGAATTGTGCTGTGGCTCCCTCACATGGATGGGGCTGTTATGGAGGCTCCCACTGAGGCCAGGGAGACTTTGCACTTAACTAAGTTTCCACCTCTGTGTATAATTATTGCAAGATACAGCCTATAACCACTACTCTACACTGGAAAAAGGAATCCTTTCCACTGTTTATTCTTCATTGAATGTTATGGCTGTCTTGCTCAGCTCCACTTTTGTGGTCTGGTTTTGGGTGCTCCACAGGCAGTCCCCCATACACTTTGCAGTTAATCTCCCGCCCATCCCCAACCCACACAAGAAACCTGACTGCATTACACCCATGAGATATGTCACTAATCCTGGGTTGTGGTGGTCAGCGGCCAGAGCAGCGTGCCAGCCCTGGTGAGCCTCATCCCTGTCCCCATGTTCTCACTAAGCCTGACCAGCCTTGAGCCCCCGAACCCTCCAGCTGGGCACTCTGGGCTCCCACTCGCCCACGGTGCAGTCCCCAACAAGCAGCCACCACCAGCCAGTGACAGGACCCAAGGGAATGGCCTGAAGTTGTCTCACGGGAGGTTTAGGTTGGATTTTTAGCAAAAGGTTCTTCACCCAGAGCAGGGATGGGCACTGGAACAGGCTCCCCGGGGCAGTGGTTGCAGCACCAAGCCTGGCAGAGTTCAAGATGCGTTTGGACAATGCTCTGAGGCACATGGTGTGACTTGGGGATGGCCCTGTGCAGGGGCAAGTGTTGGACTCGATGCATATTCAACTTCCAGCTCGGCATATTCTGTGGTTCTGTGAACCCAAGAACACAGCTCTCCCACCGGAGAACAGCATCGCTCCACCTCACCCCTCGCAGCACTTCGCTCCTCACTCATCCCCAATTACATACAAACCAGAGCAGCAGGTGTTATACTACAAACACGGGAGAGGGAGGAGGGAGGGAGAAAAAGGGAAGGCAGGGAAAAATAAGGAGAAATAAACAACATAACTCGCAAAGCCCCAGCTCGGAGGAGTACGGGGCGGTGCAGGGGCGGTGCGGGCGGACAGCGTCGCCGAGCCCTCCCGGGGCGGCGGAGCCGGGGATGCGGGCGGTGGAGCCGGAGACAGCCCCGCAGGGCCCGGCCCGGCCCCGCAGCCCCGAGCCTGGGGCGCGGTCGCCACCTGCTGCCGTTCGGGGGAAGCGCCGGGCAGGAGGAGCCCACCCCGCTGGGCATCCTCCTCCCTCGCAGCCCGACATTGCCCTGCAAGCCCCCTGGAAGGAAGGGAAGCAAAATTCATCTCTGACGCCCTGTTCGCCCCTGACTGTTTTCAGGCTTAAATTAAGGGCACAGTCTGGCTACAGGGGAGTGTAAATCTCCTGGGTGTCTCTGGGCAAGAGAAGCCTGAAACACTCCAAATGGCACCAATGATTGGTCGGGAGCAGCTGGAACTAGACAGTGGAATAGGGCAGGAACAGGGCAAACCTCAACATTTTTTGCTATTCTTTTCCCTTTATTTTGCTTTTTACCTGCTAATAATACTCATTTCGCAGACAGATCCCAGGCTGATGCAAATCACACATCATCATAATATCCCCTCACATCCTCTCTCTTAAACGCTGTAGCTGCAGATTGCTGTCTGATATTTCCAAGATGTCAAGACACTTTGAGCAAGGGTTTTTTTCTTCTCCACTGTTTTGGACGTAATAAATTGATGATGGCAAATAATTATTACCACTGCAGTCAAAGAGTGGATAAACACTGTTGTGACTTCTGAGCGTGGGAAGAGCCAAGACCAGGAGAGAAGTTTCTCTTGTGATCCTCCTTTGGTATCAAGATGTAAATGCTGTTGTCTCTCACTGCTTTGCTCACAAGCATAAGAGCCAGGACACAGTCCTGTGGGTCTTAGAAAGGTGAAATAAGGCTGGAGAGGATGCTTACTTGGTTAGACAATATTTATTCCTCTGTACTTGTATTGATTACCTTTAGTATAAATAGCAATGACATTCTTATCTTTCAAATGTTCATTCTAGTCAATGACAAAATTAATTTGTATACCAACAAATCTGCAACTATCCATGAGGCAAATGAGCTCTGTATATAATAGAGGGGAGAGTTTTGGCAAAAGGGAGAGTGTAGAAAGAAGATTGCTCATAAGAATTATTGATAAAAGAATTATATGTTTATAGAGTCCAATTCTCTGTCTTGAAGCATTTTATACACTCAGTCCTCAGTGATATCTGCAACCATTTCAATAATCACTGTTTGCTGAAGAAAATTGATTTTAAAATCTCCCTGATTCATTTACAAATTACTATTATTTTTCTGTAGTAAAGTAGCAGCCCAGAGTCTGAGGCAGATTAGGGCTCTGCTGGGGGAGGTGCCATGTAAACTCATGATAACATCACTGACAAACTGGATTTCTAAACCTCACAGCTCAAAAGATTCATGAGTATATATTTGTGTGTGTGGTACTGAATGACTGCACTAAAGTCAACACTTGAGATAAAAGCATTTATTTATTAGAGCCTACACAGGCTCTTAAGCACTGAAAGGCACCTTTAAAAAGCTTGCATCCACACATAAAAGTCTCTAACTCACTCAAACCCCAAATTCAGCAGGTGTTGTAGCTACCATGTACTCTCTGAACTCCTTAGAGCTGCAGAGAAGCTGGAGGATTGGTCAAGTGCAATTCACAGGCACTTTTGGCCTCTCAATGTGCCAACCCAAAGCTGAGGGCAAAGAGGGTCCAAATGAGATGTGCAGGGGTCCAACAGAATGCAAACATCTTGGATTGCTGAGCTTGAGAAAAAGTCTCGCATGGCAAATGCTCACTCATGCTGGTTCTGCTCAGGAGGTGAGGTGAACAGGCCCCTTCCCTCCTAGCAAGGAGGATTTGCTGGGTGATGTGATAGCCTCAGAGCTGGGGCTGTAGTGGGTAAGAAGAACTAAAGAGCAAATGGTCCAAGAGGTACAAGAGAAAATGAATTGAGGAACTTGCAATTTAAAAATGTTGCACCAAAACCTGCCAGTATGGAAAAACAAGGCATAAAGAAACAGTATTAGACAGGAAATATCTGACAGGAGCAGGAAATTATCACAGTTGCAGTGTCTGAGTAACAAGACTTACCTTAATCTCAACATTAACCAATGGGCAAAATGAATGAAATCACATTGCAAGATCAGGTGATCCCTCGCCACCGACAGTACCCACAGGGAAGAGAAAAGGAGTGTTTTGAGCAATGCAAAGCACAAGGTAGAAGCAACTGATGTGGGGGAAATCTGCCTTCAGATAAAAGCCTGTTTGGAGCCAATGCACCTTAGGTTGAAACTCTGGGGGCACCTGGGTTCTGGTGCACTGACCTGGTGGTGCACTTTATCCCCCAACAGAAGCTGGGGAATACACACACAGAATGCACAAGGGCAAGGAATGTAGCCGTGACCTGGACACACCAGAGTATCTGTGTAGTTTGTCCATCTATCTCCAAAACATGTGAAGGACAATTCTTGAGCAAACCAGATGAACACACATGGAAAAGCTGCTCTGGACTCTGATTCAAAGCACAAGGCAATTAAGGGAAGTCCCCTATGGCAAACCACATGCAGTACCCACAGCTCCAGTGCATTTGATCAGTCTGTAACAAAAAAAAAAAATCAAAGATACAATGGGTGTCTTGAAGCATTCTGACAAGCATTTCACCATTAAGAAAAACAACTGATAGCATACTTCTCTCTCAAGGATGTTGTAAACCAATTTAATGGCCAAATATCCAGTCATAATGCTACCAGATTTCACGGTAACGTTGGATTTTTTCAAGTCTCAGCTTCTGGAAGCATTATGTGACTATGCAAAATGCCCAGTTTTGTTTTGGTTTTATTTTTACTTTTGTTTTTATTCTCTGTGTATCTGTAAAGAAAAGCTCAAAAGCCATGAATGTGGAAGGGGCAGATTCAAACTTATATATATATATAATATATGCATACATAGGCATATATATATATATATATCTATCTACACACATGTATGTTTACCTATATATATTATAACCCCACTTAAAGATTTGAATAGAATTTTTTAGAACCTGAAGGCTCGGCAGTACTGTGATCATCAATGTCCAGGCATGGCCTTTGGGGAGAAAAACATGGGTCATATTGCTGAATATGAAGGTACTACCAGTCACAAGAGTGACAGCACCAAATTCTTGGCTGCCAGAAACCAGCATAGCTCCACAGAGCTTCACAGATCAGCAGCTGGGTCATGAACTAAATCCTGAAAAATCTGGGAATGCAGACTTTTCAGCTTGCTTCACACCCCTCCATCTTTTGTTAAACTTTTTTTTTCCTTTGGCATTTGCACAGAAAACATGTCAGTGTGTCTTTTACAGCGCTCCAAGGAAGAAAATTCAAGCTGCTCTGCCTGATATTAAAAGATGTGGCATTTGGTAATAGTTGGATGCAATCCAACTGCTAAACTGCTGAACTGCAGTTTGTAACGCAAGCACATCTTGAAGGGAAAGCAGCAAAAGACAGATGAAAATGAAATTTATCAACAGGCATAAAAGAACATGTGAGCAGAAAGCAGGAGGAGGGGTACCCAGTGTGTGAGAATGGAGAGATGGATACCAAGCACAGTAGCAGTGCTATTAGTTTATTTAAACACAGCCATATAACGAAGCTGAGCACGAGCGTCATGATAAATTGTAACAGAGGAATGAGCTTTGGAATAAGTGAGTGTAAAGTACAGCATGTGGCCAAATGTGTGATGGCATATGAAATGAGAGTGACCCACCTGGAATACTTCAGATGCTGAAGGCCTTTGCTGGCTACTCACTCAAATGACAAAACGAAGTTGAAGTATGTAGGATTAATACGCTTTAGAAGAGACAAATTCTCATGCTATTAAAAAGATCACAGTCTGGTCACAAAAGACTCATAGTTGTGTACCCCTCTAGTATTTAGCTGTTGAACAAGTTCATTTGTGTTCCATGCATTCCAGTGTTAATAAGTAAGGGTGGGATATCAACCTTAAGCTTTGAATTTTCCCACTTACTGTCAGTTTCAATCTGACTCTTGCCATTGCTATAGCACAGTTTTGCTTTTAAAAGGAATGATAAGGTCCTAGGGATATGACATCAGCCTTCCTAATGAGAGAACCAGAGGAAATAGGGCTGGAAGGGACCTTGCAAGGTCATCTAGTCCAGCCCTCTGCCCTAAGGCAGGATCAATTATACCCAAATCATTCCTGACAGAAGTTTGTCTACCCTGTTATTAAAAATGTCTGGCAATGAAGATCCCACAACCTCCCCAGGCAATCTGTTTCAGTATTTCACTACTGTTACAGATGGAAAGGCTGTCCTAATGTCTTCCTTAAATCTCCTTTGCTACAATTTAAATCCATTAGTTCTTTTTGTATTCCCAGTGGACACAGAGAACAATTTATTACTTTCCTCTTTGCAGCAAGTTTTACATGTCTGAAGACTGGTATCACATTCTTATTCCTTTCTCCACATCTCCTTTCTCCAGACATACAAACCCACTTCTTTCAATCTGTCCTCACAGGTCATGTTTTCTAGACTCCAGATCAATACCACTGTTTTCGGTTGGATTTCCAATTAGACTTCATCTTTCCTTTTTGAAGCATAGTGCACAAAAGTAGACACATTACTCCAGCTAAGGTCTAAAGAAGAGAATAAATAGGGAAGATTATTTCACATTTCTTCTCCATGACACATTATTTATAAAGCTGAAACTGCATTATCTTTTCTTCCACTGTGGCCTGTGTTCAGTGTTCAATTCACAGCAGCCACAAATCCCCTCCCGCAGAGCAAGGACCACTGAGTCAGTTGTTACCACCATTTATGAATGTTGTTGGCTATAGGAATTCAGTGGCAAGACCCTGAAGTGTCCAACACTTAACTTCTTTGCATTTAAACTCACTCACCTCAGACTACCCTGTTCAGGTTTAGTGAGGAGCTCGGGTATATATCAGTGTCATTTCACTGAGAGCAATGCAGTAACATCAGAAAATAATTTAGTCCAAGTTGCTCATCCAGCACAGAGCAATTCAGCAATGGTTCTTACCACTAGTACCATGTCTAGCATATTCTGAAATAATATGAAATACAATGATGTCAGTTTAGAAGAGTTGAAGCAGCTTAAAGTACAGAAAATTACTCATGAAACATTATAGCTCAGAGGTGTCCCAATAGGATGAAAGGTCTCCAACCTACCTGTACCCTGATGGCCTGTGCTGGTTTAAAGGTAAGCCAGTAGGAGAAATGAACTCAACAAGAGAGAGATTGTAAGTCAGAGCTACAATTTAATAATAATAATACGGTAAATACACTGACACAAAGGGAAGTTGCTTTCAACTCCCAAAACCCAGCAGTGTAACCCAGTGTCCTGGGGTACAA
>JAWWEV010000083.1:44327988-44340023 GCA_035583235.1 Hafferia zeledoni
TAAGGGTTGGACTTGATGATCTCAGAGATCTCTTCCAACCCAACTGATTCTATGATTCTAATACGGTTGCTGAAATCTTCTGTAATGACATCTTGAAAAGGTAAACCATTACTTTTGAGTAGTACTAATGATTTTTTTTAATTTAAAAATCTCTTTAGGACCATCTGATTCTGACAATTTCACTCACAGTCTGAGAGGTGTAATTCCACGGAGTTTTGAATACTTATTTTTTCTAATTGAGCGGGAAAAGGAAAAGGTACATTTATGTTATATTTATTATTGCAATGAAAGTAATGTCTCACAGTAAAGATTAGCTAAGGCTGGTAAACCAGGTGTGCAGCCAGTAAGTTACCATGATAATTGCCATCACGCATCAAATTTATTAATGAGAAACAGTAGCATCTAATACTCCACCAAATTATAGTACAGTGTCTTGAGACACAAGTGTAGGTTTCTGGATGCTGGTTGTCATTGGGCACCAGAAATGTATAGTATACAGAATATAAATGCAAACTAATAGCCTTGGATATGTATGAAAAAAGACTCATTGCCATAGAATGCTAGATTAATTAACCAAATCAGTTTATAATGGAAATTACTGTGTTTTTTCAGGCTGGCAGTGGAAAGAGTTTTCTCTGCAAATGCTCATTCATTGAAATCTACAACGAACAGATATTTGACTTGCTAGATTCTGCTTCAGCTGGACTCTTTCTTAGGGAACACATCAAGAAGGGAGTCTTTGTTGATGGTGCTGTTGAACAGGTGTTGTCATCTGCTGCTGAAGCATATCAGGTATTTTTGTCACTTTTTAATGTTTGGATTATTTATCTTGATGCTTTTTTGGTAAATACTCCTCTTTGACTGAAGCACAATTTTTTTTGCACAGTGTCTGTGATGTGTTCTTCCCCTGTCTCTGTACTGTACAACACAGTGTAAAGAAGTCATTTCCAGACAATTCTTCCTGACTATCCCACACCTGTAATAAATCATACACAGTTCTGGAGTGTGGAATATATGAAGTGCAATTACAGTAACCTTTCTCTGGAGTTTACCCTACACATCTCTGAAACAGCAACAGAAAATTACATTTCCTGCTAACTGGGCAGTGTATGTTCTAGAATTGTCAGGTTTATTTCTTCATGAATGATACACATACACACAGTACTTGTGTGACTTCAAATATTTTTTTTTCCTTGGGTACTGCTACCATACACCAGTATTGGGTATGTTACACTTTCAAACAGCAATAGCACTTTTGGAAGAAAGAAGTGAATGTTGTAATTAATATTTCTAATTAAGCTTGACTGTAGCTATATTTTTTCACTTTTAAAATAACTTCTGTTGGAAAATAGTCAAAGTCCTTTTCATGAGATTTTTGAAAGGTGTTGCACTAAAATGTGCCTATGGCTGCTTATCTATGTAGGCATTTACATGTATGTAAAGTGCAGTCTGAGGTACTTGATATTACTTGTTGTCTTTTCCATGCTTAGGTATTAACTATGGGCTGGAGAAACCGTCGTGTAGCATCAACCTCCATGAACAGAGAATCCTCAAGATCACATGCAGTTTTCACTATCACAGTGGAATCCATGGAGAAAAACAATGAGGTTGTTAACATTCGGTCTTCCCTGCTCAACCTGGTGGATTTGGCAGGATCTGAGAGACAGAAAGACACTCACACAGAAGGACTGAGGTTAAAGGTTAGTTCTGTAACATCTTTGATATCTTTCTCTTTTCAAATGTAGTGCCCTGTTCCATCCACCAAATCCCACTCGCCTTTCTTTTCTCTTTTTTGTTTTTAGGAAGCAGGTAACATAAATCGATCACTAAGCTGCCTGGGCCAAGTAATCACAGCACTTGTTGATGTGGGTAATGGCAAACAGAGACACGTTTGTTACAGGGATTCCAAGCTCACTTTTCTGCTGCGGGTAATGTATTTCCTCTGGATTTTACATGCTGCTACTTGGGATGTAGAAAAAATATTTGCTTGGGTTTTTTTACTGTAAAAACCAAAACTCAAGTGCTTTAAAGTTGTTTCAATATTGGGCAAGCAGAAGAAAACTTGAAAAACATCTTTTTAACCTAAGCAGACTTCTAGTTGATTTATGGCTGTTAACTGAAGACAAATGTATTTATGCTTGTGATCTCCTATTACGTATTTGCAAGTTTTAAAGAAAAATCAGCACACATTTTCATCCCTTTAATCTGGGAAATACTGTGTATCAAACTGCAGTATTTAGAGATGTGCTGAAACATTTGACATGCTTTCCAGAATTATCCTACGTGTGCTTAAGTGTCTGTGTGATGTTAAGAATGAGATAAATTTACAGTTTCCTACCTGAGAACTTAGAGGCTCTTTTCAAGATGAACAGAAAACAAAGACACAAGCAGTCAAAGATTTGTTGGATGCCAGCACTCACCAAAATTCTGTGAAAAGTAATGAACATCTTTAATATGTTTTTGTATTATAATACAGTACTTGTGCATAAAACAGTATTTATATTACAACACAGTATTGTGATCACAGCAAAATTTCCCAAACATTCCATCCCAGTTCTACGTAGATCTTAGATTCATGGAACTCTGAAGAGTTATGTTCTTCTAATGCCACCCAAAATACATAGAAACTGGAAGAGAATTGCATCTGTATCAGCTGTTACTTTAAGTAGTTATTTTTTTAGATGTCTGTACTGCAAAGAAATCCATAAACATGACCTTCTCTGCGAGAGAGGGAGAGAGACAGAGAGTGCTGTTGAGGTTTGTGAACTATTCTGTAGTACTTGACTTTTAGTTTTAGGTATAACTGCTGTCTTCTCCAGAGATTTGAGAGCTGCTTGTCTAAGACATGAATGTAAAAGGGAGAGGTTCCTTTCATATCCTTGGTCAAGAATCTGTTCATTTGTGATTTTGTTTGTTTGGCACTTGCCACCAGAAGGAAGATGGGTTGGAATAATTAACAGGCTAGATGGTGTTCAACAAAATGCTAACAGTAATCTGCTAATTACCAAGATTAAAGTGAAATTGTACTTTATTCCCTGAATATTTTTCCATTTGTTTGGATTTTTTCTTCTACCTGCTGTTCAGATGTAAAAAGTACCTCAAATTGTTGTTAAATAATGTAGTCAGGGTTTTGAAAACCCAAATATAGTCTTTATTCACAGTCACATCCTTTATATCCACATTTGCAATAAAATCTGAGAAACTTACCTAGCATGGGTATTTGTCAAATGAGATTCTTTCTGCAATTTGTTCAAAATGATACACAGCAGCTCTTAGGTTAGAGCTCGCAGCTCTTGGCTTTCTATTGACACCAGAAACATGCAAATAAGACTTAACTTCCATGTTTTTAAATAGGATTCCCTTGGTGGGAACGCAAAAACGTGTATAATCGCCAATGTCCATCCAGGATCCAAGTGCTTTGGTGAAACTCTGTCTACTCTGAATTTTGCTCAGCGAGCCAAGCTGATTAAAAACAAGGTAAGAGAGTTACTCCCTGTCTTCAATGGAGCAACAAACAATTTCTTGTCAATTAACCGACATATCTGCAAGCATGGCAGCTTCATTGAAATACTCCTGTGTTTTCACTAATTCAAATTAATTCAGCTTATTAGAAAACACTAAATTTGCTTTTTGTTTTATGACCAACTGTTTTTGAAAAGGGCTTGTTTCCTCTTGGTTATGAATAGAGGACAACAGGTGGGAACTGGGTGATGGCTGATAATAGTATGTATTCATTGCTCATTCTCAGAGCACTTCATTAGAAAAGTAAAAAGTAAATAAATCTGTACTAAAAATGAAAATTGTCATAAAAGTTTTATTTCAGTGTTATTTCAGTTATTTAGTTTTATACATACGCTAGTACCCAAAATGTAATTTCTTGTGAGTGGGTTTTGAAATTATCTTGGCATTCAGCTGAAACTGCTTGTTGGTCAAAAAGCTCCAGACCTTTGTCTGCAGAAAATATTAGATATTTTAACCTTTACTTTTATCTGAAGTGCAACTTGCTGGTTTCTCAGTAAATGGAATGCTGCTTTTCCCCCAGGTTCTTCCTTTCCTAAGAGAAGCTTCGTTGCTCTGTATTCTCTGACTTTTATCCTGTAAGATTTTTATTTGTACCTTTTCCTGATTTTTCCTAATTTTGTCATATTTATGAAAGGCTGTGGTAAATGAAGACACACAAGGAAATGTGAGCCAGCTGCAAGCTGAGGTCAAGAAGCTGAAGGAGCAGCTTGCTCAACTTACTTCAGTGCCACCTGTGCTCAATATTTCTGTACCACAAGGTAAGAGTTGAGGTGAGGGAGAGAGAATTTGCTGCTTCTGTAATCTGGAGGGTTGAAGGCCTTCATTAAGTTTCTGAGCAATTAATATTTCTGTAGGAACTGACTTACAGAGATTGTATTTATCTTATGGATCCCACTGCCTGTATTTGTATCTAATACTTTGCAGAAATTATTAATGTGATTTTTATTTTCTTCCTTTCACAAGTTTGGGTACTGGACCCAAACTTATGGTACTATATTTATTATATAATACCTACATACTCTTCCACTTCATAAAAGGTATGCTGCCTAATCCCTTAAGTAACCAAATTTTGCCTGTGATTCCTTGTACATTTACAACAGACAGAAGGCACAAAGGTGTTGATAATGTTGTACATTTTATAAGCTCAGGCCTGGATCTTTTTCCCCTCTTCCCTTTTTTTCCCCATTCAGGAAGAACCGAAGAGGGATGTTTTTTCTCAATAAAAGATCCATTTCAATGTAAGATGGAAAGAGAGTTTTTGCATAACTTTTTCCTTCCATAAGCTTTTCACTAGACCATTTTATCTGCGATGCAGATCCCAGCAGAGCTTTCTCCTATGTTTGTTTCTCACTGAAACGCACCACCTTATTAAGTTTGATTGCAAGGTAGTAAACATTATCTTGTAACTTTTACTGTGTTGCTGAGTGAACTGTTCCCAGGCCTTGCCAAGAAACAGAAGATATAGCAATAGAAGTTACTACAGAAGTGAAAAAGCCTTATCTAACACAAAGCGTCTGTGGTTGAGGTTTCCTAAGGACAAAGTACTTCTGTGTTTGCATACACATTTAGCCAGTGAGAACAAGTCAGTAGCCATGTAGGACACTGACTCACTGTTTATAAACACACGAATATTGACAGAGAGAAAGGGCTCAATGTTTAGACCCGCCATAGAGTTCTGAGGGAAAGCAAGTGATAATTCCTAAACACTGAGGAGTTTTGTGCAGAACCTCATATATCAGAGCTGTGTTTGTTCTATGCATTTAAATTATGTTTGTAATAGTTGATCACACAAATAGAAAATCTGCTTGCTAGCTAATCTAAAAACATGATGTCATTTTAAAATGTATTAAATTACAATAGGGTAGTTATTGTGCACCTAGATATTGTGGTGATTAGTATTCCATAAATAAGTAGCCCTGCCTGTGTGAGGATATTCAGAAAAGCTGGTTTGAATTAATTTCTAAGTGGATTATTAAGCCCTTTTAATCCCTTGTGTGGACACTTTCCTTCCAGATTAAGCTACTAATTGTCCATATAATTCATGCTTATTTTCCTGAATTTCCTTCTCATAAACCAGTCAGTCCAGTTTTATTATGTACAAACTATGCTAATAATGCTAATAATGGCTTAGTGTTATCAAATTAATTTCAGAGGGATTTTGCATTTTATAGATATACTTAGCTGAATGAACTGATTCTTTTATTTTAAAAGTTCACTGCAAGGCCATTCAATGCTTGCACAACTTTGCTAATTATACAATTGTGTATATTAGCTCTGTTCTTTATCAGCACTTGCAGGTGACTAGGAATTACTGTCTCAACAGTGTGCTCTGGGTATGGCATGTGATCTTTGTAGAGGAATTCCACTGTTCAAAGAATTCATTTGAATTTTCTCTACACAGTTGTCATTTTATATATGTAGGAAAACCTGGTTAAGTGGTATTTTAATAAATATGGCATTTGTTTCATTGACTCTCCCTACAGATGCTGTTGAAAAAGGGAAGAACAACATAAATTACATGAACAACTTTCTTGAAGCAATGTTGTTTTGGGAGAAATCAGAAGGTGAAAAGAAGGTAAGAAAGCACTAATATTTCTAAGTTTATTCAGTGCACTCTCTGGTGAGAGACCACTGAGCATATTGAAACTGACTCTCTTAATGATTTCTTTGGTTTTGAATAAAAATACTCTGTCCAAAGACAAGGTTTAGTAACAAAGGAACTTCATCCAATGACATTTAAGATGAAATCTGTAGTGCTCAGCAGGACTGCAAAGATGTTTTGAGGTTACACAGGGAGAAAACTAGTAAGGCCAAAGCCTAAGTCAAACTTAATCTCACTACTGCCATGAAATACTTCTATAAATACTTTAGCAAGGAAAGGAGGTCTGAAGAGAAACTGTCCATTATTGGATGAGTGGGGAAACAGAGTGACAAAGGCTGAGATACTTAATGCCACTTTTGCCTCAGTTTTTAATAGAACAAGAACAGTTCTCTGGATACCCAGCCCCCTGAGCTGGAAGACAGGGACAGGGAGCAGAGTGAAACTCCCATAATCCAAGGGGAAGTGGTCAGCATTCTGCTACACCACTTAGACACACACAAGTCTGGATATTAGGAAATAATTCTTTACTGATAGGGTTGTCAGCCAGTGGAAAAGGCTGCCCAGGAAAGTGATTGAGTTGCCATCCCTGAAGGTCTTTAGAAGACATGTAGATGTGGTTTAGTGGTAGCACTGGGTTAGCAGTTGGACTTAAAGATAATAAAGGTCTTTTCCAACCAAATGATTCTATGCTTCTGTTCTATTTTTCAAATTCCAACAAGACATAGGATAGCTTTCATAGTATGTTTAGTTTTAGGGGTTTTTTCAAGTGGGATTTTCTAATAAGAAAAAAATTGAATGAAATTATAAACTTCTGTTTCACTTAATTTTGAATGTGCTTTTGAGTGTTTGAATCAACAGTGTTTTTTGAAGCAAACCTCCCAGTTATTGTGCTTCGGTCATAGCATAGTACTGAAACAGCCAAAATGGATTTGTATTTTTTTTTTAAATAAAATTATCTGAAACAGGTTCTTTAGTGGTGTGTATCTGCTGTGCTTAACTGAATACTTAGCCTATCAGATTGTACTGGAGTTTCTAAGTACAAGTTTTGCAACATGGTGTGTAAATTGGGTTCTTAGTATGAGCTTTGTTCTCTACAGATCTGCTGCAAATGATGGTCTGTTATTCACCTTATTACTGTTAACTGAGTTTTGCATTATTTGTCTGCCTGTGCCTATATATGTGATATATGCACTTTAAAAATTCACCTAGTGTAGCTTGTTTTCCCATTACTCTGTGTATGTACTTTCTAAGGGTTTATTAGAAAAAGTTGCTCAGCTTGAAGATCTGTGTGCCAAGAAGGAAAAATTTGTTCAGTCCAATAAAATGATAGTCAAATTCCGGGAAGACCATATTGTTCGTTTGGAGAGACTACATAAAGAGGCTGGTGGAGTTTTATTGCCAAAAGAGCAAGATGATCTCCTCAGAGACTTGAGGGAAGAAGTGCAGACACTCAGAGAACAGGTAAGTCTCTGGTTTTAATTTTCTAGAACCATTTTTTTTGGTGAGAATAGCTCGTGATGGAGTTCTGTGGTGAGCAGATAATCTTTTTAGTAAAGACAGGCAGGAAAGAAAAGGATGGGTCATGGGTTCTTCTGTAGAAGCATCTCAAATGCATGGAGTTCCCCTACAGAAGGGGGACTATGGGTGGGGTTTAGAGCTTATGAGTTTGCACAAGAGGAGAGTTTAGTAAGGCTGATGTTATGGTGGGAGCTTCCACAGGCCACCTGCTCTGGGTTAGGCAGAGGACTAAGTCTCCTTTCAGCAACTCAAGGAAATCTCCAAATCACAAATCCTCATTCTTACGTGGGACTTTAAGCTCTATGACATCTGTTGAAGGGCAAAGACAGCAGGATGCAAGCAATGCAGCATGTTTCTGAAGCATAATGACACAGGTACATGCCAGATGGACCAGCAAGGGGTGATGTGGTCCTGGAGCTGCATGGAGAAGGCCAATAGCAAAGGACACACTAAGGCTTCACGAGAGGAGGCTTTCGGTTATTCAGATAACTAGTAGGTATGGTATCATTGTGAGGCAGTTTTGAAGAACAATAAAAGCTCAAGAGAGAAGGCAAATTCTTTAAAAGCAATTTCCTCCAAGCACAAGTAGGAAAAAGGAGTAAATGTCTTGGAAAACTAGCATGCACCTGTAGCACATAACTGAGCTTCAGAGTTAAGGGATGGGGTGGGAAATGCCAAAGTCAGGACAGTTCTTTAATGACTACAGAAACATTACAATGCCATGCAAAGACAGCGTTAAGAAAGCCAATCCCCAAAGCTAAAACTCAAAATCAAGAGCAGCAAGGAAAGCACCTGCTGTCTTATTACCAGTAAAAGAGTTAATAAATAAGATGTAAACTCACTGTCTTGTTTCAAGAGCAGATTCCATGTCAGTTAGAAAACTAACAAAAAAGAAATGGGGCAGTTTTAACCACTGTAGGGAAAAACCACTTTTCCATTACAATGTAATGCTTATGAAAGGTAGTAGAGTAACAGCTAGGTAGGTATAGCATTGTCTGGAAAATTAGGACTGTTGAATAAAATATTGTTTATCACAGGTGGAACAACATCCACGAATTGCAAAGTATGCCATGGAGAACCATAATCTCAGAGAGGAGAATAAAAAACTTCGTTCTTTGCAGTCAGTTAAAAAGGCTCAAGAAATTGATGCTCAGACCATTGCAGAGCTAGAAAAAGCTTTTTTGGAAGCCTCAGCCAAAGAGAAAAATACTGGAGGTAAAAATACTAACATTTTTCAGCTAAATAAGTCTCCTGTATTTTTGTTGTGTGCAGCATAGTGTTGAAAATGTGTTGATGTATTTTTGCCTTCTTCAAATTGATACATGAAGACTGGTAAAACAACTTTACTTCATTTTATTCATGTTGGCCTTCAAGCAGTAGGGAATCTGATTTTGCATCTTGTGAACACCATTTATAATCTCATTTTGTGTTCTTAGTTGTCACGAAGACTGCAGAAATATATTAATTAGTCTATTGGTTTTCATGTGGACTGTTGGTAATACCTGTTTTGTCAGTCTTAGTGCTGTTCAGAAGCCCAAAAGCTTTAATTTTAGTAAAACTGTAGATACTTGATCTACTGTGTGATTTCAGAGGGTACATGTTTGTCCTTTAGGTCATCGTTTCTATGCCACCACCATATCAGCAGAAGGGACCTCCCTGGCGTCTGTTGAAAGGCTGAAAGCACGTCTGCTGGAGACTCAGACTGAGCTGGCAAGTTCAAAGCAAGAATATGAAGAATTTAAAGAGCTAACCAAGTGAGACAAAACAGTATGGAATTGTCTGTAATTACATGTCTTAAGTAATTATTTATATTGATTTTTAAGTTAGTTTCAGATCCTGAATACAGTCCAAGTTTGTTCTTTGCAAAGAGAGGGCCATGTTAAGAGCAATGGCCTGCACACAGAACATGTTCCTGTTGAACGTGGTTACTCCCAGACTAGGGAACAACCACGACTCAGCCTGAAGGCATGACTGCTCTGTTGCACATTTCCTTGTTTTTTCCAAAGCCACTCTTCTGTTTTAGTATAAACATAAGAAAAAAAAGCTTCATAACATGCAGGATATTGGACATACCCAGAAATTCTGATAGTCACCTGTGTTAACAACACAGGGAGAGTTTGGCTTAGTTTCCATGTCGAGCAAGTATTTTCCAGTAACTGAAATATTACAGATGGAAGCAGTGACAAGAACTAAGAGCATGAGGTGGGTATTTTGGGGTTTGTCTTGGTGCAACAGTAGCCTTTAATATAACCACTTTCAGACTGCAAGTTTGAGTCACCATAAATGTAGAATCCAAGCACCCCAGAAAATTCTGGCTAACCTGTTGGTTAATTTTTTTGTCTCTACTTCAAAGTTTATTTTTTTAAGAAGGCAATAATACCACTATCTTGAAACTTGTTGGAACAGATTTAGTTCAAATCAGTGCAAAGACATCGTGTTAGTACATTTATATCCATTTGCTTTGACATCTAAACATGAGATAAAGGTCTACTTTGTCCTTACTTTAATTGTTCTGCCTTAGGGCAGCACATGAAAGGCCTGACTAATAACCAGTGTACACATATTCATATGCAAGTGAATAATACATGATTTGATTAACCCCATTTCTGAAAAATTCAGGTCTTGTTATGGAGATACAAGAAAAATCATTGCATTTCCAGCAAATGTAATGCAAACCTGGAAGGCAAAAGGGAGCAGATTTACATAACACACACACACATATATAAATTTTTAGTTTGTACCTAACATTTGCTTTTTAATGATTTTAGTGAATCTAGAATGTAATTCTAAAACATCAGGCACATGATAGTTCCATTTTTGCCTCCCCACTTTTTTTTTTTTTCCCAAAGTAGCTTTTAATATCCTTTTTGCTTACTCAGGCAATTGTACAAGTCTGTATTTTTATTCTTAGACTTCTTTGTAGCAAATCCCACAAACTTCTTTGTAGCAAATCCCATAAACTTTGTAAATAATAATGTTATAATCCACTGAAGCTACCAATTCAGCAATCAGTTGTCCTGTATGATTAATTACAATGGTCTATTTATATCTTCATATATTAATTACTTTTTTCCTACCCATTAAATGTATTCCTATTTTATGTATTCTATTTTTTGTGCATGTCTTGCTTTCTTGATAGTATGTATGCATTTTATTATCAATTACTGACATTTTCTTAGTGGAGTTCAGTTAAACAGAAATATGCTTTTAAGCCTAAGAAGTCACTAAATTACCCTAAATTTTAAACTTGTTTTTAGTTTCAGAGTAACTGGATGCTTAATTTTACATGCAGGTGTAACTATATGCTGCAAGTGAACATGTTGAGTATAATAACAATTTCACAAAAAGCAATGTATGTTTATTTTTCTGCTCTCTAATAGCAGTCAGAACTAAACTTAGAGAACTCTGTTCCATAAGTTTTGTTGCAGATGCCAAAAACATGAGAGAAAGTGATAGCATTAAACTGCCAAAAAGATGAAGTAGCATGTTTGCTGTAGACTTTGACCCTACCATTATGTGAGTAATGCACAACTATCACAGACACAGCGAGTAGCTCTGGAAAATACCTAATGAAAATTATCCCTAAATTTCTGCTAAACTGTTGGATTTCAGTTAAAGTACTCTTAGACAGCAAAATAATCTTAACAGAGCAGCACTTCCAAAAGAAAAAAAAAAAAAGAAATCTTTAAAGGATTTTCTTTAATCCTGGCAAGCTCCAGTTCAGACTTCTCATATAACTGGATAACATTTTTAAAGCTTAAAACCATATTGGTATGGGTGATATCACTTTCTCATAAAAGGAACTGCAGAGCTCTCACATCTTATTTCTTACCATGTAATGGATTTTTTTCTGACATGCTTAGTTACCCATCTGCTTGCTTCATTATGCAAGCACAAATAAGCTTCTTAGCTTTTTAATTTTCTATACATTATTTTTACTTTTTAATACAGAAGTGGTGACTTTCTTCTCAAAATAATGCCTTTCAGTGTTTGGGCAAAAGTTCAGCTGCAGTTTGCTCACTGGCAGTGCTGCAGCATTTTCTTACTGATGGGAGGGCAAACTGATGGAGTAGTTTTAACAGTAGTAACATACTTCCTAAACAGGAAAAAGCACATGGAACTGGAATCAGAGCTTCAATCCCTCCGCAAAGCAAACCAACACCTTGAAAACATTCTGGAGGCAACCAAAGCACACAAGCGCCGAGAGGTGTCTCAGTTGCAGAAGTTGCATAGAGAAAGCCTTAAGGTATAAGTTTTTTTAAAGCCATGCACACTTACTCCTGAGTGGTGTGAGAATACAGGCAGTCACTTGTATGATCATAGAATCATAGAATTGATTGGGTTGGAAAAGACCTCCGAGATCATCGAGTCCAACCCTTGGTCCATCTCTAGT
>JAWWEV010000083.1:44340083-44391095 GCA_035583235.1 Hafferia zeledoni
TCTTCTCCAGGCTAAACAACCCCAGCTCCCTCAGCCTCTCCCCACAGCACTTGTGCTCCAGTCCCTTCACCAGCCTTAATTCCATTTTACAGTTAACAAATACTGCTTTGTAATCTTTATAACAGAACATAACCACTCCAACTAAAGCCTACCAGCTACGGTCTCGCCTAGTGCCGCGAATAAGCCCAGACTATCATTCTGAAGATTTTCAATACGTTGAAGAGGTGATGGATGACATTCTCCAAGAGCCAGTTCCTCCAGAAATGAATGAACAAGCTTATGAAGCCATGGCTGAGGAGCTCAGAGTGGCACAGGTGAATGTTCTGAATAAAACCTGAAGTGTATGTGTAACTTTATAATAGGGTGGGCTTTGGCATGAAATACTTCCCCCTCACCAAAGCTATTTTAATTTGTGTGCGAAACTGAAGCACTTAATCAATACTTAACACTAAACAGTTCTCTAATTATGCATTGTACTTGGAAGAGGATTTACAACAAAAATACTGAAAGAGATTTGAGAGTTAAATATTCTAAGTTGTTTAAGATATACATGGCATTTGTACTTTTACTTTTTTAACCTGGTAACTTGTCCCTGAGGAGGCCTCTTTATAAGTCCCTGTTGACAGCTACATTTGGAACAATACACAAGCTTAATGTATAACACAGCATTATTTGAAGAAACCTGCCAAATAATGCTTGTCCTCCATTATATATTAATTGTCTTGTAATGGGCAGGGAAGGTCTTTTGACACATAGAAGAGCACTACGAAGTTATCTGAACTACTCTCTAGAAGCTGGAACTAAGTTCAGTGCACGTAAACCCCTGGCACAACAGCCAAACCCCGTCTCTGATTCTCACTGTAGTGCAGATCCTGTAAGGAACTTAGCTAGTGTATGTTTTGAGTAATTTATTTTTAAAGCCTTATTTCTCCAAGATAAAAACACATGTCTGAAAAGTGTTTATTGGATTCATTCCTTGTAGTCCCTGATGGATTTTCTTGTGTTTTGGCAGTTTAGTTAGAAACAGGAGAAATCAGCTTCTTAAGATACCAGTTTATTTTTTGAGTGTTCTGTTTTCTGTTGGCTCAGGTCATAAAAATAGAAACTTGTTGACATTTTTATATTTAATATGCACAGACTGCCATATGGCATGTGAGAATAACTGGAAGATGAGTGCTCTAATTTTGAGTGTCTGTTGTGTCACAGGAGCAACTGAGCACAATGCAGACAAAGCTGGATGAAGAGGAAAGCAAGAATATAAAACTCCAGCAGCATATTAATAAACTGGAGCATCATTCTGCACAAATACAGGAGGTGAGAGAGCAATACAATTCAGGGCTCATTTAACAATTTAATGCAGTCATGCTGCTGTGTTGTCTAGGGAGGTCTTGCAATGTTATGTGCATTTTGACTTTTGAAAAGTTTACAACATGTCATAGCTCAGGGATACACAGGAAGACAAGGACTTAAAATCACAGAATAGTTTGGGTTGGTTTAAAGGCCACCTAATCCAACACCCCTGGAGGTGGAGTGAGCAGAGAAGATTCATTTAACATAACAATGCAGGTTTGACTTTGATTTTGTTGTTTTAACTCTTGTGATTCTGAGCCTGCTTAATATAAGCAAATAGACACTAGGGTGGTTGGATTTAGCCAACTTCTTGATTTTTGGAAAACAACAATAGTAACAAGGAAATTTTAACTTTGGAATGCTGAAAATAGTATTTGTCTCAATTAGAACTATCTATCAAGTATTTTTAAGTCTTGCTTAATCACTAGGGTTGATAATAGAAGAGGAAATAAGGTCTGTATTCTCTCCAGATCAGTCTCACTTTTGATAAGCTCTGTTCTGAGAATATCTCAGCTCCTAAGCTGTGGGCTGCTTTTAAATGAAATTGTTTAGATAAGGTAATGTCTTCAGTTATATAAATTATTTTTTTTCTTGGACTCGTATGGATTTCAGAGTCACCAAATATCAAATTTAAAGAAAAAAGTGCCCTGTATTAATAACCAGGTGATGAAATGCTTTAATACATTATTGCATTATTGTTACAGCTCTGTGACCTGGCCAATCCTACATTTCCTTCTATTTAAAATTTTACTTTTCTTCTTCAGCTTCTTTCATCTGAAAGGAATGACTGGAGTAAAGAGCGCCAGGAGCTCCTTGAACAGATAAAATCACTTGAAAAGCAATTTCAAGACAGTCAAAGCAAGGCTGATAGTAAGTCTATGTAATACTGAAATTTCCCAAAAAACTTTCGAGGTGTCTTACTGTTTTGAATCAACAATAGCATGTGCTGGGTAACTATTTGGGTTGTTAGGTAGTTGGGCATACTGGTTTGATTTTTATCTTTTTTTTTAAGAGTACAGTCTTTTGTACTTAGAGAATCTTTGCCTAATCTTGCATGGTATACAATATTCAAAATGGCTGGTTTTACTCTGAATGTGAAGGAGGTACAGGATATAGTATTTTAAAAGAAAATATTAAATAAAAATAAATGAAAAATCATCTACTGGTCTGTGGAAATACAGTGATATTTCCTGGAATGTTTTTGATTCACCTTTACTACTTAAACTTGTTTCATTGACCTCCATTCACAAAGCCTTTTTGTGTGTGACTTTGGAGGTAATTCCACTGAAAATGTGCAGAGTTCTGTAAGACTTTCCCAGCAGGTTCTGTAGCATTACATGTCCTATATCTAGCACAGTTTTACAAGTAACATGAAATTTATTTGGGATTTTTTTAACAGTATTAAAAAGTGAAGTCCGTGACTTGCGCATTGTCCTGCAGTCTGCAGACAAGGAGCTGTCTGCTGTAAAACTGGAATATAATGCCTTTAGGGAAAAGCAGGAGAAAGAAATGAGTCAGCTTTCTGCTAGACATATGGATGTACAGTTCCAGCTGGACAGTGTCAGGTATGTTGACAGTTGGTAAAATGCATTAACACCCTTTCTGGATGCATCCAATGATTTAGTCCTTCTCTCCTGCACCTGAACTTGCACTTTACATGTCTTCTTGTTGTTTTGTGTTTATTGTCCTTTGCTTATTCTTTTTTTTTCTTTCTTTTTTTTGTTCTTGTTTGTTTGTTATGTTTTGGGGGTTTTGTTTTTTTGTTTTTGGTTTGGTTTGGTTTTGCTCAGTTATTCTATGCCTATTGCAGAGCCATGATGGGGAGGGAACATGGTGAAATTAGCAGAAAGAAAAAAGAGGCTGCCTTCATTTTGATTTGCATTTTCCCATTAAATAGGATAACCTATAAACTCAGGGCAGTCCCGTGGTGTAAAGGAGAGCACTCTGGACTCTGAATTCCAATGTCCTGAGTTCCAGTCTCAGTGGGACCGTCCCCTGGCAGTTCAACCCTCCCTGCCATCCCATCCCTTCAGATCTCGGATGCTCAGCAGGGTCAGCCCCGGTCAGTACCGGGGGCTGTGACAGCCCTGAGGACTTCACTGTCACTGTCCAAGCTCGCTCGGCCGTGGCAGATGGACCTGAGGACTTAAACGGTGGGGCCAGTTCTGTGCACGCTGAGCCTCACCTAAAACATCCACTGCGCAGGCTGGAAGGGCACGTGGGGAGAGCCCTGCCCAAATCTGTGTTCGCGAAGTTTGACCATGCACACCTATAAACTCATTGCTCTCCAAAAGTTAATTGGCTGAAGAGACAGAGTTAGTCAGTCTGATCACATGCATTAGGGGAATGCTGCTCGAAAAATACAAGTAGAAAGAAATCATAAAAAATAAGTGAAGCTTGGCTATGGAAACCAAAAAAGCTCATTACCCTCTCTGCAACAATTGCCATTATTATTGGGAGATAAAAATCAGTAGAGTTTTGAATTATTAGAATGACTTTGTTGTGTTGGTTTCTTTTGATGTTGAGTTTTGCTTGTTTTGTTGTGTTTTGGCTTTCTGTTGGTGTTGGGATTTTTTTCCTGAGAAACTTAGCTATGTTTTACATTATATTAAGTCATGTAGTAATTTTTTGATTGATGCATTTTAAAACCGGGAAACAGGAATGGAAATTAAATGCTACAGTTTCATTGATGCCTTCTGTGTTAGTGGAAATACTGACCATATGTGGAGGATATTCTTTCTGTAGGCCCTCCTTTAATATGATTCACACTTGTCTAGCATGTCTTTTACCCCTCTTTGCTTTTCACTTTTTTTAAAAATCAAATGAAATAAATTTTAAGTGCAACATTTTAGAGAGAAATAACTCAAACTTGTCCAGAAAATAAAAGGATTAAAAGGCATAAATAACATCAATATCAGCTATGCAGATGTTGATACTGAGGATCCTTCTAACAGAGATTTTTGTCCAACCTGCCTAAAAAAAAATTATTTTTTTTTTAATGGTGAACTCCATTATCAAGACATAGTGACTGAAATAATAAGTAAGAAGTAAATTATTTCTGGGGATCATCAAACCTACGCTGCCTTTTTTTGCCAATGCCACTTCAATTTCCCATGACCTTCAGTAATTTGGTGTTTCTGAGTTTAAAAGAGAGTTACCATTTATGTCAGTCACTCCTTTCTAAAATAACTGTACTCTGTATATTATCTGAAGATTCTAAACTACAAATGATTGGAGAATTTTTATAATGACACAAACCTTATCAGAGTTTTTGTTTTGTTTAATAAAGGTTAGAGCATGAAAAGATTCTTGAAGAAAAAGCAAGTCTGCAGGATGACTATGACAATTTGCAAGAAGTAACAAAGTTTGAGACGGACCAACTGAAGCAACAACTTGAGGACAGAAAACAAGAAGCAGAAGCAATGAAAACTGAGCTTTGTGTAAGACAGTCAAGGATTTCAAAGGAGTTCATTATACCACAGCCAGATCATTTAATTTCTGCTATTGTATCATTCATAATAGATTCCACAGTATAATAATAGATTTCTTGGTGATTTCATTTGGAAGATGTACCCAAAACGTTTTTCCAAACTTGGTGCAAGATTTTTGCAACCACAGGCTACAAGAAATATCCAATAGCATCATGAAGTAGTAAGTTTTCAGGCTGAAGAAGTTGCTCTGGAAATGTTGAGGGAGATGGGTTAATTAGTAAAGGAATAAGAAACTTCTTTGGAAAAGAATCCTGACATTGAAATGCTGAGATGACCTTTCATCTCAGTACTAGCCAAGACTAACCTACTTATTCTGTCTTTACAAAGCAGTTTCTTAAAAATTTTGATAGTGGATGTGATCTTGTTAAAATGATCTATGGCTTGTGGGGGATCAGTGTCCTGCAATTTAGTTGCTGCTGCCCTTGAAAGCCTGTCAGACTGCACTGACTGCAAAACAGCAGTAAGGCTGCTCAAGGGCTTTTGCAAATGATTTTGTCTGCTTTTCTGCAGTGTACACTGTGCCTGCTCAGGAAGTTTGAAATAAGTTTTTGTTTTTAGTGTTTAAAAGAATGCTGACAGACTGAAAATTCGTGATTTAAGTTCCTTATCGTTTAATGTTTTGAACAAACCTGGAATTTAAAAATGCCCCTAAATTAATCTGCAGTTGAAAATTCTAATTTCTCCCTTCACAACCTTAGATATTGAGGAACATCATAGCTATATGAAATTGTCATCAATAGCAGGTGAAAAGAACTGATTGCCTAATATGAATAAGAGTTTACTTCTGAACTTGACCAGGACAAAGCTAAGGATCTTTCTGTTTCCAGTTAGGGTTTTGGGAGGGGTGAGGTGGGTTTCAGTCATCTTAAGAATTTGTTTAGATTTTATTTTGTTGTGGATTATTCTAAAGATCTTATATTGTAACTTCTTATGGCAACATATATTTTGATATTCTAGAACCTTTTTCACCTTCTGAAAACAGAAAAAGAACATAATGAAAAACTAACATTACAATTACAAGAAGACAAAGAAAACAATACAAAGTAAGTTTTAATTAGTGGTGGGGTTTATTTTCATCTGACCTCATTGTTTTTGTCCTGTGCTGTGTTTTGTATTGAGATGGGGATCCTGTTTGTAGAAGTGTTTTTCCCCAGGTGGTTGATAATAATTACATAATGGGCTTTTTTATTTTATCTGGATTAGAACAGCACTTCATTTTAATGTGTTCAATTAACATGACAAAAGTAATTTTACTGCAAGTATAGTTCTTCATGTCAAAAATAAAGTTCCACCACTGACAGCAGTGTATGCCTGGTAACTAAACAACTGATATTTTGTATAGCACTGAGAAGGTGATTACCAAAGAACCGTTAAAAAAATTAAGTGCAAATAAGAATAAAGTAATAATATGACTTGATTTTTGTTAAAACTCCCTTATGTTTTGATTATATTTCTCACTAGAAATGTTTTCTTCACCAGGGAGCTCTTGAAAGTACTTGAAAAAGCACAAGTGGAGAAACCTTTCTCTGAAACGGTGACACTGCGTGAGCAGCAGGTACAGCAGCAGATTTGAATATTTGGATTTGCTTGTGCATTAATAGCAATTTTATTTGTGGGCTGACCGTTCCATTTTTTGCTGGTTACCAGCAAAATAAATGTAGAGTGTTCAGGTTACAGATTGTTTTGTTAAGCTACTGCTTAATTATTCTGGTACGGTTAACAATTTACTTCCTTTCTTTTTCATGACTTGGTGCTTTACAAAACACACCTCAAAGGCAATAAAGACCCTCCCTTCACAATATTATTTCCTCTAGGAAGCAAAACTGAGGGCACTGGAACAGGAGTTAGCTGCTGCTGAAGAGACTATTGCATCTCTGAAGAAGACAAATGACACAGATAAGGTTTGGGCTTATTTCTGTTACTGATATGCAGTTTTGTGGGTGCCTGTCCTGCAGCAGAGTGGAAAGCCCAGAGCCATTCTGTGATACTTAGTTTTTTGTGCTCTTAGACAATCCTGCCTTTTCCTAGCGTAGAGTTTGCAAAGAGGTAGAAAACGGGTGTGCATTCAGAGAAAACACAGGTTAACTGAAGATTAAACAAAAAAATCAAGGTAAAGCTGTCTACTGGACAAAACATTCAGTGCCTAAATGATGCATAATTACTCTGATGATTAATGGGGTCTTGCAGTTATGTTGTAAAGGGCAAATAGAAGAGGTAAGGAAGGTGATGTAAGAGTGTTACTGTGTATCTGTATTAATAAAATCAAAGCACTTTTTTATGTATTGCAGTGTATGAAAGCATAAATATAAGAGTTCCCCCAGAGAAGGTATGGATGCTGTGTGTAAAACAGGCATAAGGAGTCACACAGTGCATTTAATGCAGCATGATGCAATGATAAGTCTTGCTTTTCTCATGCTAAACCAAAGATTTGACATGTATAAGGTCAGAATAATCTGGCATTGTCAATGGTGTTTCTTGAATGTGTCTTTTTCCATGTATCCTTAATCTACAGTACTTCTATTCTCCTAATAGAAGCCCTTTATGAGCCAAGACTAAATCAGCAAGACAGTCTTCTGATGAACACAGCAGGTTATTTAATTCTTCATTTAAGTGCTTACACCAAAACTCGATGATTTAGCAACAAATTTTCTGTTACTCCTTTACACGTGCAATTTGAGGCCTCATTTTCACATGATTGTTTGAAATTTGGGATTGACAAAACATCTACCAAGAAAAGTCCAGTAATAAATTCTACAGATTTTATATGTATTTTAACGGGATTAACTTTTTTTTATGTTGCAGGAAGTTGTAACTGACTTGATGAAACAGATCCAGGAGTTGAGGTCTTCAATTAGTCATAAAACTGAGTCCATACATGGGCTGACAAGAGAGCTCGAGGATATAAATGTATGTTCTGTCATTTTGAAGGACATGGTATCGTTCTTTAGAAATGACATGTCTTATCATGGGTCTCAAACAGTATAACTTGCTGTAGCATTTTAGAAGGAAACTTCTTTGTTTTGACATGTTGAAATCTTCTGAACATTTTATGCCTAAGGCTGTCTTGAAAACTGAACCCTCTCCACGTGGTGGGTAAAAAGCTGTGTCTCTGAAGGGACCTATTCACATCCTGTAAACTACACTCAGCTGACAGTCACATTTAGATTTTCTCAGAAATTGGCAATTTAAGACCTCAACAATTGAAGCTGAATTGTAAATTTATTTTTTGAGGGAGTGAATTCTTTATATTGCTGATATTGCTACGTTATACATCTGAAAACAAGTATAAAGAACTAAGTCTGTATTTGAATAACTGAATAAATATGATGCATCTGCTCTCTTAAATCAGATCTGGTTTTCAAACTGATAGAGCAACCCACAGAATGCTTTAGACAGTATATTATGTGTGAACTATGAATTCAAAAGGTTCTACAGACAGAATGTGGATGAGACAAATTTCTCTATATGGATATCTTTCTTGTAATAATGGTTTCAGTGGATAATATGTATTTTGGGGACTAATTAACATAAAATTATAATCTTTTTCTGTCATCCTGACAACTAATTTCTAAAAATATAGTTTGTATAATTTAGAAAGTATGATGTATAATTCTGGTTTTAGTTATTGAGACAGGTTTCTAAGTGTTTCTAATTGTCATCATAAGATTTGTGATATACATTTGTATTCTGTTTGCCAATTTGCCTTGATAAAATTCTTCTCTAAAAATTTGTAGTGCAAGTATAATATTGTTCTGGCTGCAAAAGAAGAAAGCAAAAGAATCATAGAGGATCAGGAAAAGAAGATTGAAGAACTGAAGGAAGCCTTGGAGGGAAGAGATGTAGCTGACAACATTGAGGTAAAAGCATTGATGTTGGTGTATTATGATTATTTGTTTAACCAGACCAATTGGATGTGGGTTCGCTTAAAATAGTCATATAAAACTTAACCTCATTTTAGTTCAGACTGTAACTAGTTAAGCTGTTTTTAAAAGAATTTTTCATGAGATACCTGACAAATTCTGTTAAATTATCATGTCATTTGACATAAATATTTTATAAGCTAGTTCATAAAAGCCTATGCTAAAAGCCTGGTTTAATTTTGTTAAGGCCACTGAGGAATCATCAGCTGAATTTAATGGCAGTTTTAGATTATGCAGCTGAGAAATTAAAATAGATAGAAGAATATTTTATGTTTAACACTATCTGTTCCCCTTCTGCTACTATATTCAGTAACAGCTTTTCTATACTCATAATTTTAACTAAAAGCTCCACCTACTGGAAACAGATTTAAGATGCATTGTTGATTCAGCTGTGGGATTGGCTTTTAAAACTGAATCTTCCTTTAACTCTTTTCTGTTACTGCTCTTGCCGTTATTTTGGTGAACATGTCTATCAGTGAAAACCACCAGCACCTCCTTGCATGTAATTTCTGTGAGATGATCTGTCATCAGATTGGCTAATCCAATCTTATGGCACCAATAAAGTCTTCCAGAGAAGGGTTTTTTTCTCAAAACTCATTGAACGTAACGGAAATATATTTGAGAACAAACTACATTCATTAATAATCATACCTGAGTTTGACATTCTGGAACCTACAACTGAGTTATCTGCCAAATGGATCACTCTGGGGTTTTGTTTATGGTGGGTTTTTTAACTGAAGTACCAGTTCTTAATCCGATGTTATCCTTAGGTGTATCTGGCTCCTGGTAAAATCGGAGTGTTACTCCTTGACTTTGCACTTCATTTACTAATTTCTTCACGCTTTCTTGACTGGACAAGAAGAAATAATCCAAGGTGGCATTTAAAATACCAAATACAGTGTCTCCTTCTAGGTTAACATGCCTTGTGTAGACATGATGCCCTGTCAGACAGTGTGGGAGAATAAATCCAGAGGTATCTACAGAGTACCAGTACACTGAAAAGGCTGTAATTGCTTCAGCATGGATTAAAATCTACACATTATTTTCTGGTTTCTTATTTAGAGAACTGTATCTCTTTTTAAGTACACATTAAAACAATGGTTGATTCCAAAGACCTTCCACAAGAATCAAATTGTGACTCTACTGCAGATTTAGAATTTTTGTTCTGCAACCCAGACCATGGATATGAAAACATGTTAAAATAAGAAATTTATAGATTGCTACAATTCATGATGGAAAAGTGGAAGAAAAAGAGAGATGCTTGTAGCTGTTAGCAGTCTTGGCACCAATGACAAAACACCTTCAAACAACTGAGTTAGAGTAATAACTTTAACATTTCTTTCCTTACTCATCCAATAACTTAAAATAGAGAGACCTCCTGTGTGAAGAATTGCGTCACACCACTAATCAGCTGATAAGTCTGACAGAGGCCTCCAAGAAACACGATTCATTGCTGCAGTGTGCACAGGAAGACATAGCAAAGAAGGAAGCTATAATCCAGGAACTTAGGGAACAGGTAAAACAAAGTTTGATAATGAGGTCTTTGAGAGGGAGTTGTGGTTTATTGTAGCTTTTGAAAAGGTTTTAATTTTAGAGCATCTTGTACTCTTGATGAAGAGCAACGGTCCTTGTAAAAGCAAAGTAGTCCAAAAACTTCTGAACAGAGGCTAGATAACTTTTAAATGTTTTGGAAATAATATCTAGAGATAGCAGAGTAAAATAATCACTACCTATAACAACTGAGCAACCTGAGGTTATTGGCAGTGTCAGTAGGGGATTACTTTTTCCTCTGCTTAACTTACCCACAAATGATATCATTATCTAGCAGAGGTAACTGTTGAGCTCTATAAATTATGTAGTCTGAGGATGATTTGGAGCTTTTGCAGACTAAATGTCTATGTTAAGCCTTTGTCCAAATTTTAGCTCTAGTTCTCACAACCATCATAGTGCTGAGTAATGTATCTGTGTTGGCAAAAACTGTAATAAGTTATTTCTGGAAAGATGAGTTCTTTTGTCAGCTTGGGAAAGTGATCAAATCTATACCACAAATATCTTTGTATCAAATAATGTTTTGACCAGTAAAGTTTACCAACAAAGTTCATAATAGTTTCTTGTGTACTAGCAAACCCTTGAAAGGTAGATCATATTAGTAAGGCAAGAAAATCAAATAGTAACAAGAAAAAAATTCAAATTAACTACACAGTATATGGTATATAATGCATAGATGCTTTCAAAAATGCTTGTTACTGTTGAAAATTTAGCAGTTATTAGCTAAATATACAAGAGAGTTATGAAAGTGAAGTCTAAGTTAATCTAAAATAACTTGTGGTGTACTTAAGCTTGCTTAAAATAGAGACTTTCTGTTTTCTTTCCTAATTTGTGTGTATTATGAGCTAATTTAATTCTTACTGATGTTTCTAGTTGGACAAAATGACAGAGGAGCTGGAGAACAGGAAGAATGAGTATGAACTAAAAGTGAGGCAAATAGATTGCTTTGTGGACCCATCTTCAGTAACATTTCCTCAGGTATGGCATTTGTGAGAGAAACATTTTCATTATAATGACTGTTAAAACTCACTGAAAAGGGCTAATAAACTTTACATCATGGCTTCAGGCTTGGACCAGAAATTACAATGTATCAAGAATGGTCAATTCCCATTCACACAGTTTGTAACTTAGTTGTATTATTGATGATTTGTCTTCCTGGAATTTATTGATATATGTCTCCAATTAAGTAATAAAAAACATTACCAAGACACAGGGAAAACTATTAGCTTAGTTCTGTACTAATAGTTTGTGTGGTTTGTTTCTTTTAACTTGACAGTGTCCAAAAACTCCCCCTAATTTTGATGTCAATTTGGCAAAGCTCTTGGAAACTCACGAGCAAGAAATAGCTGATCGCAGAGCCTCTGCCATAAACCTGGAGCACCTTGTACACGAGCTGAATGAAGAGAGAAGAGCTAAAAATGAGGAAATCCTAAGGCTGAAGGTACTGTGAGCTGATCCCTACAGGCAATTTGTAAGGTTAAAATAAAACAAAATACAGAGTTCAGATTTTGAATGAGCTCTGCTTGGTAGTATGTCCGATAAAGCAGGAAGGCAGTTTTTGGTCTTGTCTTTACCTGAGCTGGTAAGAAATGGTGCCAGCTGTCTTGAGATGTCAATATATCTCACTTTCCCAAGGAAAGAATTGTTTTATGTTCATGAATGTCAAATGCTAATACTGGTTTTGCTGCTGAAGCTGTTCTGACCTCTTCTAAATCAAGTTTTTAATGCAACTATAAATGGAAGGGTAATGAAGATCTTTGCCAGAGAACTGTGCCTGTTTTCTGAAAAATAGTTTTGTCTTCTGTTTTACTTAGAAATATGTTCAACTTAAAATGAAAACAGGAATTGCAATTTGGTCTTCCAATAAAATGTTTCAAATATCTTTATTTTTCCATGCTTAGGAACAACTAAACGAGTTGGAGAACTTGCGTCTGGAAATGCAGATATTGGTGGAGAACAACAGGAGTTTACAGAGCCTTGTGGAAGCTCAGAGACCAAGCAAGAACAGGTAAAGTAAAATAAAACACAGAAGATCTGTCTTAACATGAAATAATTACTTAAGATAAAATTTACAATTTTTATTTGAAATACAGTCTTACATACTGTTTGTACACTAGGAGATTGGCTCAGACTTTTCTATGAAAACTGTTTACTGGCTTGTAAATATTACTCCTTTTAAATCACAAATTCTTAAATGCAACACAGTTTTATAAAGGAAATGGAAATAGTGTGTAAAATAATTACATACATAGCCATTCCTCTGCATTATGTATTGCCCTATCACTTGTGGAGTTATGAGTTCAACAGACAGGAAATGTCCACATGAATTCAACAGAAGTTTTAACACAGATATAAATGAACTTTTAAAGCCTCCAATGTACTATTAGCCTTTGGTCTATTCAAACCACAACTCGTATCAATTAACAGGAGCAGGAAATTGTTAATTTTATCCCAAGGTCCAAAGTCAGGAATCCAGCAAGTGGGGAACATAAAAGTAATGCTTTTCTGTGGGAAGACTGGGTCAAGGAAACCTGCTCCATAAATTGTGAAAAACAAAGCCATGGAATCCAGTGTTCCATGGCAACATAACCATTCTTGTTTTCCTGTGATTCCTATTTCAATTCACAGCACACTTTCAAATGACTGCTGCAAAGCATTTGCTAAGAGGAAGGCCTCAGAAACAACATAATTGTTCAGTAACCCACCTGATCTGTTCAGGAAGATTTTAAGTTACTGAAAATAGTGGTATTATTGTAATTGTAAAACTCAACCAATTAAGTTCTTTCCTTATGGCACACTACAAGGATGAAGTGGTCCCACTGATGTGTGTTGTTTTGTGGGTTATTTTAATTGCATGGTGTTTGGTTACTTCCATCCCATGTCATGTTAATTAAACACTAACAAAATAAAAATTATTGAAGTCTTCTGAATACAAAAATCTTTTACTTTCTTAACTTGGCAAGATCACTGAGCAGTTACTTTATGGGAAGGAGTTGCTTTCTTCAGTCAACATACATGTGAATATCATCAACTAATTAAACATCTACCTCGGTCACAAAGCTCTCTAAGGAACAGTTGTATTAATATTACATTTGTAATTGTTTTAATGAAAATAGTTTCTCTATACTCTACCAAAAGGAAATGTGGTGTTTTGAAAAACAGAAGTTTAAACCCTTCCAGAGTTTTTCCATGATGTTCACTATTTTCAGTATGAACACATGTGAAAACACCTACACATATTTACTGGTTTCATCTGGATAAGATGTTTTTACAACTGGTTTCCTCTGTTTGTGAGAAACTTTCCTGATTCTTGAATTTCCTAGTGATCAGAAACACCCTGATGTTCAGTACCTCAAAGAGAAAGAGGAGGAGATTGCTGAGGAGCGACTTGCCAAGGTATGTTACCCTTCTCGTGTCAGTTGCTGTTGACCTGCTGTGAAGTATTATCGTGTTGTCTTCTGTTTCACAGCAGTGAAACAAACACTGATTTCTAGTGAATTCTAACAGGCAAAGCCTGACATTGAGCTCTTAGGGCTTCTCTCTTGGCCTAACACCAGTGAACTGGGTGTCAGATTGCACAATAAGCAAAACAGGATTCAGATTGCTAAATCTGACACGTTCCCACAGAGCTGGAAAGTGAAGATTGTGGCACTTGCTCATGTCAGGTCTCTGTCAAAGGGATGTAAATGTCATAGAGGAGGCTGCCCTGGATCTCCCAGACAGAAGAACTCCCCTGTTAGAGCCCTGCTGTGCATGAGTGGGCAGACATACTGCCCTGGGTCAGCTGTGCATATAGCAAAGAGATGAACTTACAGTGAATATTGGAGATGTGAGCTACTGAGCAGCAGGATCTGGAGTGAGATATGTAGCATCAATTAAGTGACAAATAATTTTAAATATATATCTCTATGTCAAACATTAAGACTGTATCTAATGCTTTTGAACTTTTACAGAATAAAGCGGTGGAGGAAATGCTGAAAATCAAGGCAGAGTAAGTCTAAATATTGTTCCTTGAACTGGAAACTTATATTAAAATAATTAATGACAAAAAAGCTATATATGAGCAATAGAAATCTAAGATCTGAATTTATAAAAGATGTAATTTGGAAATGTTTACACTTGTGCAAGACACATTGAGTTCTTACTCTTTCTCATCAGTAGGTGGTAGTAGCACCTATTACTATATTTTCTGAAAAGGGGATAGCATTGTATCAGGACAATCCTCTGAAATAGGTAGAACCATAAAAACTTAAATTGGAAGAAATATTTTTAATTGTTTAAAGTTATTTATGTTTTGAGGTCTTATACAATCCTAGAACACATTTCTTTTCAAACTGAATTGAAATGCTGTTCATTTCTTTATTAGTATCACAAATGTTTTATAATTTTAAATATAATCTAATTATTTCCTTTTTATGCTATTTGTTTAAAGTTTTGCAGTTCAGCTTGAATAATGAAAAGGTTTTATTATTAGAAGACTCTTAGATTGTGTTTGCACTATTGTGCAAGTAGTCCTCAAAATTCAAATGTTTTGCACCTTGGATGGATAGTGGCAAAGAAAGAAAATACTGAATTAGTAGATAAAAATTAGTTTGAAAATGTTGGTCCTGCTATTCTTGCCTAATCCGTATTGGTTCAGTATTCATAGTGGCTGAATCTTCTAATATTTGAGTTATTTACATTTAATGGAATGCTTTCTATATAAGTGACTTCTTTTAAGGATCAAGATAGTTTTTATGCAGACAGTCATTTCAAAAGTAATTCTCTAGTCTGGAAATTAGGGATTATTTTGCTGTTTGATGCATTGGGGTTTCATACCTGTCTGATCTCTGAAATACACTTTATAACAGTGCTACAGTGTCTCATACAAACTAAAAGTGCACAAAGAAGGAAAAGATTCTTTCCTCATTAAGAAAATGTCTTGACAAATGCAGCAGATAAATACTGTTTTCATAGAGTAGGCCTTAAACACCAGGCTTCAGTAAAAACTGATGACAAAAACAATTAAATTGATACAATATTTGGATAGACTTGGAAAATTACTAAAGTTCATATAATCAGTAGGCAGGCTGTGAAGTTTGATCGTGTGGTTTAATATTCTTCAGACTTAGACATCTTGTCTGCTGGAAATGTTTTAATTCTATCCAAAGTGGTGGTCCTTCTGTTAAGAGGCCAAACAAGCTCAGCCTTTGGAGCTGCTCAGAAGTGTTTCTAGGCAGCAAGACCACTGGGGGAAAAGCCACATCAAAACAAGCAATTTAGGGGAAACTTGAAGAGCAGCTGAGTTTGGCTGGAAAATTCACATTCCTTCGGTGAATTAATTCAAAGTGTTCCAGTAGGTGAAGCTTCTGTTTTCTATGAGTGGAGTTGGATATCCTGGATTGGAAACAGTTCCCAAAGAGAATACAGTTCTCAAAGAGAAGAGCAGCTCCAAAGCACTGCCTGGCTGACAGAATCAAACACAAGAGCTGTGAAACAGAATGAAATCTTTCCTTCCCTTAGCACTAAGTTCTAAAAAAATACATTGACTCAAAAGGACACTTTAAAAGGAGCCTCCCTCTATGTCCAAGACTGACTTAAAGTAATTAAGTTGTATGCCATTTATGTTGTTTTTTAATGTTTTATGATTCTTTTATATTGGCAGATTAGAAGAGACCAAAAATATCCTCAGAATCCAAGAGAATACCTGTCACCAAATGACTCTGGAGATGCAACGAACAAGAACTTTGGAGCTCAAAGCTTTTAATGAAAAAGAAGAAATTAGATCAAAACTGGAGCAAGCATATGAAGAAAAGGACAGAACTGAAAAGGTTACACATGTATAATCTTTCTGTTGTCTTTACAATAGAACCTTATTGAGCAGAGGTAGAGCTGTTTTGTCTTGCAGTTTAGTTGTATGTTTAATGTTATTCTCTGCACTAGTGCAGGTCTGGGTATGGAAATCAATGTGGCCATTTGTAATACAAATCAAATAGGGCTCTTTTTTGCCCTTTAGAGGAATCTAACATAGTATTTAAGGAGACATAAGACAAATACATATTTCCTGAATGAACCAACTCTTGCATCATGTGTTACAACAAACTTGAACGTTAGTGCGTTTATAGCTCCAAGAAGCTATTGCTTCTGAAAAGAGGAGGAGAGGCTACTGCTAAGAGGTACACAATGTATTTATACTAATTACAGGAAATAGAATTGCTGAAGAAGCAGGTTGACTTTCTTGCTGAGGAGAACGGGAAACTACTTGGTCATCAAAATCTAAACCAGAAGATTCAGCATCTTGTGAAACTGAAGAAAGATAACGCAAAACTCACTGAGGTAAGTTGCAGAGTAGAATAGAGATGAAGTAATGGCCTGGCATAGAGGAGAGAGCTAAGCTTTGAGGATGAAAACTAATTCTTGCTCTTCTGTTGGAGAGTAATAGAGAGACCTCTGATTTTATGCAGTTACATCAGTCATGGCTGGTCTGCCTCCTCACAGGGCCCAGACAAAGATCACCCTGTTTTATTTCCTCAAGTATCTAGTGTATGAAACACTTGAACAAATGTAGATATCACTTATTTAGAAATATGAAAAAGTGAGGATAATTTCCTTAATATACTCATGGGTTTTTTTCTGTTTTACAGGAGACTGAGAAACTACGAGTTGAAAATGCTTTTTTGAAAGAATCAAAAAAATGTGACATTTGTAGACATTATGATCAGCTGTAATGACACAAATAAAGCTGCAGAGCCATATTTTTTAAGTGTACAGAGTAAGCAAAAGCCATTTGTCAAACTTGACTTTTGCTTAGGTCCTGGAATAATCAAGTATTTTAGTTCATAGATTTTTTTGCTGGTAATAACTCTTAGTGAAGGATGTTATTCCAGCTATGTGGGCAGCTTCCAATGACACATTAACAACTTTCTGCAATTTTCAGTTTCCAAAACTGATTTTGTACAGGTGCTGGAAGGTACTTCCTTGGAACTTTTGTAACTTGCCACGGAAAAGCTTTCTCACTGGGAACACACCTGGATCTTTGTTTCCTTTTATGTTTTTATTTAGGTTCCTACCTCTACCACCAGAGCCAAAATTTTAAAAGCACAATTTCTTTGTGATAATTTTTTTAGCTAAACATAGGATGAATTTACTGAGTTGCTTACAAGTAATTTTCATACTGAACTTTGTTCAATAAAGCAAAATGTGAATTAAGTGACAGATTTGTAAATAGTACTATAAATATATTTTGGCTTTCTCTTCTTTCTCTGAAATTTAAATGCTTTTCAAACCTTTTTTTCCTCTATTAGAGTTTCCTACCATGCTAATAAGAAGTCTACTGTAAGACTATAAGTATTTTGCAACCATTTTTTAATCAAACAAGTTAATGTTATGAAAGATGATGTGAAAATATGCAAAACATTTTAGGAGTACAGCATAAGTCAATTGCTTTTAAGATTTATTACAGATAAGTAAAATGTTTCTTAGTGGAGCAAAAAATGATGATTCTATATAGCAATATCAAAAGCTTTTTTTTTAACTGCCACTAAAATCCTATCGTTATGGTTTTTGGCTTCTTCATACAGGACTACTTTTACCCACAAGAGCTGGGGCAAAAGGGAATAAAGAGGAAGATGTGTGTCTGGTAATGGGCAGGATATACCTAGTGAGTTTCTACATGATTTAGCTGGCAGGAAGAATTTTTACCAGCTTATCAATGAATTTTAGAGTTGCCTAAGTTCAGTTCCCACTTGAGCTTTGATGTGATGTGCAGAAGTAAAAAGCTGACTTTAAATGCATAGGAAGTTTTGGGTTTTTTCTGTAGACACTCTAGATCGGATCAGAGTGAGAGGGGTTCATCAAGGACCACAGCACTGTTGTCCCCTGTGTGCTCTATTCGTTACTGCCGTGTTCGAGGTTTACCATGTTCCCTTCATGTTTCTGGACTATTTCCATAGTTGGCAGCAGTTTCTGCCCTTTTTCTGTGTTGTACGTGGACTCGCGTTGTTCTCCTACTCCTCCTTTTCTGTCCGTTTGTTCCAATAAAACCTTTGTATATAAACGAACACCGCACACGTGTGTTTTATCCTCTGTACACGTCCCCTCGGAGCGCGCCCGCCCGTGCTGGGGGCGGTGCTGCGACGGCCGCGCCCCGTGACCCGTGCGCGGCCGTGCCGAGCCGTGCCGGTCTGTGCTGAGGCGTGTCGGGCCGTGCCGGGCCATGCGGGCGGGCGGGGCGGCGGCGGTGGTCGCGGGGTTGCTCGGGGCGGCAGCGGCGGCCTTGGCGAAGCTGGCGCTGGGCCCGGGCGGGGAGGCGGCCGGCGGATGGGTAAGGGTAAGGGCAAGGACGGGCTGCGGGCGGGCGGCGGCTGCGCTGCTGCATCAGCCGAGCGCGCCGCTCCTTCCCCCTCCGCTCCCAGGGGCTGCCCTGGCGTGGGGGGAAGTGAAGCCGGGGCTGTCTGTGAGAGCGGGGCTGTGACTCACCTCCCGGGGGAGCCCAGCCTGGCAGGGCTGACTAATGCGCGGTGCCGACATCAACAAGCAGCAGGGAGAGGGAAGCGAGGCGGAAGGGATGTAAAGGCAACAAGCGTGGTACGGGAATGCCCCGGACCAACCCTTCTTCATTTGCAGTGGTTCTACGTCAGGGTTACTTTAAAAGCAGGAAGTGAGTGCTCTTTAGTATCAAACGCTTGTTCTTACCCACTGGTTTGCTAATAAGATTACCCTTCTCCCTCTTGTTCTGTCTCAGATCATTCCTTACCAGAGCAGACAGGTGGAGCCCTTGATTTCCACTCGGCTGGTCCTTGGGTGTTCATTGGTGATGATCTTTATCGCGGTTGTGTTTCCCAAACCTTGTGCTTGAGGTTACGTGGGTCTGCTGGCCTTTCCCCTCACTTACCTGCAGGAGTGAGCTGTGGCACAGGCAGGGAGAGGTACACGAGGCTGGGCATGAGTGGGGAGATGCTGATAGGCAGCGTACATGTCTCCTAAAACACACTGGGGAGATTAATTTAGGTACAGGTTGTTATATGACAAATGTACATTTGGGTTTGAAACTCGCTCTGAAAAAATCCAGCCTTGCACCAGGAAAAAAGAAAATCGACCTGTGCGATTATTAGGGTTAAAGAGGCAAAAACTCAGTATCTGCCAACCCTGTTGATCCTTTCTGATATATCAGAAAGGAGAATAAAAAGTTTAAAACCAATACTCTTCCTACCCCCTCCAGAAAAAAAATCCCCGAACTGTGCTCTGCGCTGACAGAATACCAGAGCATGGAATTACTGAAAATGTTGACAGCATCTTTTCTGAGTATTTTTCTCTGTTGAAATTTATAAAAATATTACATATTTGTTTGGTTTTGTTTGGGGTTTTTTGTTGTTGGGTGGGTGGGTGTGTTTTTTTGGGTGCTGTGACAAAGTGTCACATGATTGATGTGAGATGTTGCCAGCGGGTCAAGGAAGATGATCCTTCACCTCTGCTCAGCCTTAGTGAGGCCACACATTGAGTGTTGGGTCCAATTCTGAGCTCTCCAGTGCAAAAAAATAGATAGAGCTACTGAATAGAGTCCAGCAAAGGGCCATAAAGATGATGAACAGACCAGAGCACCTCTTTTGTGAGAGAGCTGGGACTGTTCATCCTGGAGAAGGGGAGGCTCGGGGGATCTCATCAATGTGTAGAAATACGTGCAGGGAGGATGAGCAGAGGATGGAGCCAAGGTCTTCCCAGTGGTGCCCAGCAACAGGACCAGAGGTCATGGGCACACCCTGAAACAGGCTCTTTGCTCTGAACATCTGGAAACTCTTTTTCATTGTGAGGGTGACTGGGCATGGGCACAGGTTGCCCAGGGATGTGATGGAGTCTCCATCCTTGCCGATACTTAAACACTGGATGTGGACATGGACAACATGCTCTAGGAGGGTTGGACCAGATGCAGTCCAAAGGTCCCTTTCAACCTCAGCCATGCTGTGATTCTGTGAGTGTGTTTCTTTTTTCTGGATAAATTGGTTCCTTCCATTTTCAGGTCAATTCTTGACGAAAAATTAATCAGTTTAGCTGTAAAACTAGCCAAGTTTTATGCAGATTCCATAATCTTCCTGGTAGCTTAAACTGTGCAGGACTATAGACACTGAAGTGTTTGAGTGGCTCCCTTTGAATCCTGCATGCTTGCTGCAAAGGCAGTTCTGCAGAGCAGCCAGGAGGCAACAGATTGGAGGAGTTTTGTGTTCAAGGAAGCACAGTGGAAGTCTCTAAGTAGAAGAGCAGCCATCAGTTGAGCAGCATGGGACACACCAGCAAATGTTAAAAATATATTAATGCTCTTAAGAGCTTATGATGTAGGGTGGCAGGATACTCAACAGCAACACAAATAGGGATTTCCTGGCCAGAAGGATGTGTTGTGATGGCTAAGCCTGAGAGCAACCTAACCAGGAGGGGTCATTTCACTTGAACAAAAGTTTTACTTTGCTTTCTCCGCTCCCCTGCCAATCTTCATCTAAAATTACTTCTTCCACTTCAGAAGTGATTCTGGGTTATCTGAAATGTACGCCGAAATTAATCTCTGCTTAGAAAAGCAATCAGAACAGTAATCCTTGACTCACTGGGGTGGCTCAGCTGAGTCTTTAGCTGGGAAGGAATTTGTATCTCCCTCCTTCCTTGTGGGGAATGAAACGCGTGGGGATGTTGCTGTCTCACTGTCTGCATGCCATTGTGGTGGCCACTCCACTGCCCAGGGTGCAGAGGGACTTGACCTTTCTGTGATAAACCTTCCTTCTGGGCATGTGCCACCTGCAGAGCATACTGCAACTCATTTACCTGACTCTGCAGAAGATCAGAAGAAATACCCGTGGGTTCAAGGTAACTTTTGAACATAGCATAGTGGTGATGATGGTGGGACCCAGCTTTGCTTCACCACTGATGGTCTCACAGACTAATTCAAGTCAGGCAAGACCTGTGGAGGTCTCTAGTCCAACCCCTGCTTTGCAAAAGGATACATGTGACCTTCTCCAATTAAGTTTTAAGTACCTCCAAGGTTGGAGAGTCCATGACTTCTGTTCCATGCTTGGTCACCTCCAAGGTTGGAGAGTCCATGACTTCTGTTCCATGCTTGGTCACCTTTGCTTTTCGTTGTATTGGATTAAAATGTCACTTGATTCAAACCTCACTTGTTTCTACTTACCATGTCCCAACTCACCTTATAGAGGAGCCTGGGCTCCATCTTTTCCCCTCAGATGGATAGTTCAAGACAGTAACAAAATCTCTTAAGGCTCTTTTTTTCCCCTGGCAGCATAGTCTATTCTAATCTGGAAATATACTGAATTTAGGGGAAATAGAGAGTTGTTTTGCCCTCTCATCTCTTTACTACCAGATCTGCCTACCCACTAGTGGTGTGTGGATGTACATAACTGCCCTGAGGAAGGTAAAATGGTCTGGTCATAGAGGCAGAGGGTGAAACTGGGAGGGTGAAACTGGGAGGCAAACCCCATCCCAGGGTGAGCCATAGCATGGCAGAAGTTTTCTTCCTCAGAGGAGTGGTAGTAGCTAGGCATGGTTGTCCCTCTTATCTATCCCTACAGATTTTGCCAGGGTGATGGTGGGAAAGCAAACTACTTTACTGGTGGGAATCATTTTGGATTTTTGCTGTTACCCTGATGAAGTGGGAGACCTTTACCACAAGTGGGGCAAAATGAGGCTACACACCTGCACCATCCCTTGCTGGAATGGGGTTAGCCTAGGAGAGCTTGCATGAGCCATGGAGCAGGATTTGCTTTGCAGTCTTTTAACTTGCAACATCACTTGCTTCATCCTTGCTTCATCCCTGTGACCCCCTCTGCTTGCAATTAATAATTTTTTCTTCTGAATGGAAGCAGAACACAGGTATGGCCCCCATTGACTTGAGCAGCTGGTAGGGGGCTGCTGTGCAGCCATTCCCATGGGATGGGTGCCATCTCTCAGCTCTGTTTGTTGGTGACTTCACACCTACATTTCTGTTTTCAAGACGGATCCCACCAGTGACTGAAAGGTGACAGGCTGTGAAGCCCTGATTACTGCAGGCTTAGATAAGGCTTTGCTTTCCCTTGCCCTTGTGTGCTCCCTGGGTGTTTGCAAGTCATGTTCTGCCTGTGATTTCCCTTGGTGTCTTCATGTCAACTACATGGCATCCATGGGCTGGGGAGGTGGCCTCAGCTGCTTAAACTAGGAGGCAGCAAGGGAGGCTGTGAATGGGGAGGGCTTTTTAGGTACAACTGTGCTCTTTTTTTAGACTGAGGCTGTTGCAGGTTGTCTAAGGAGGGAGGTTTCCTGAGTACCTAATTGGCATTGACAGCACTTGAATTCAGAGGTAATTTTGTTGCTGCTAAATGCTAGAGCAGACCTCTGAGTAAATCTGCTCTCCGGTGAGTGTGCAAGATAAGGTGTGAAGCCCCTCAGCTCTCCCTTTGCTCACAGAGAGCTCTGCTCTGCCCTCACTGCAGCAGTAAGGCAGGCCAGGTCCTGGGAGCTGGTGGGGACCAGTGCTTGGGGACCATGGTGTCTCAGTCCAAATTCACAACAGTTGGGCCCTGGACCACACACAGCACCTGCATTTACATCTTTGGTATTTCTCCCTGTCAGGTCTGAATTTCACCCTTTTCTGTACATCTGTATATGTTAGTGATGAGTCAAGGGCATATCACTGCATTTTGTGTCCACCACATCATGAGCTGGAGAGTGTTCTGAAATTTGTCTTCTGGCATGGCAGCTGCTGCACCTTGTCCTAGCACTTCTTGGCCTGCAGCCTGAGGCTGGACTCATGGCAGGACATGCCAGGCTCACACTCCATCCAGGGCTGTTTCCTCACTTCCATTTCCTTCTGTGAGTTACATGTTCACCTTCATGTATTAGCAGCTGTAATTCAGCTTCAAAAGCCCACACCGCTGGGTTTGGCTCCCAAATGCCTATGAATTAGTGAGGTGAAAACACACAGCCTTTTCATTTCTGCCCCACAGCTGCCAGTGCTGCTTCGTGTCAGCTGTGTTGGCTTGGTGTTCGCGTGCAATGCAGTGATGTGGACGGTGTTTGCAAAAGCCTTGCGCCTCTCCTCCTCCTCAGCTGCTGCCTCTGTGACCACCACAGCCTCCAACTTCATCTCTTCGGTGAGTAGATCCGTTCCCCAGGCACTGAACCTGAGGGGCACAGCTGTGTGAGAATGCTGGATGCCACTGGCCTTAGCTCCTCTCCTGGCACAGCCAGCATCACTGGCCACAAAGGGAGGGTTACATGCAGACATGAAATCAGGCCTCAGCTGCTCTGATATTTGTTCATGATAGAGGCAGTGGAACTTTTCTGGGTTATGGAGGAGGAAGAGCACTGATGCCCTCCATGGTACCTTGAAGCAGTTGTAGAGTTTACTGAGCTTTAATAATTGCTAATGAGAGCTGGAGCCAGGAGCTTTGCTTTCCTTTGTTTTGCTTTTCCTTGCAACACTTCACCTGTGACAAGCCAGAGTCACCGTAGCTGGGTGTGAAGATGCACAGCCTCTAATGACAGCGAAAGGATCTTTGACCCACAGGTTTTTCCTTTCTGCTTTTCACTCTTGGCAGCAGTCCATCTTGTTCCTGTGCTCCAGCTGACAGACAGCTCATGGTAGGGTCAAATAATCGACTGGAGCTGCCCAGTCAGTGCAAGGTTTGGCTTCTGGGAAGTGCTGGGAAGGCAGCAAAGCACACGTGCATCTGCCAAAATCCTGCTTTGGGACCACAGTATAGCTGTGCTTCCAGGCTGGATGGGCGAGTCAGTCATTTCCAGCATCACCCACAGCAGCTGTTTCTGTTGGTCATCCCAGCATGAGTTTCCTCAAGCAGGTTTTTGACCAGGGCTGCCTCTCCCAGCAGAAGTCCTCACAGCTCTGGCAGTACAGGAGGCTTTGGAGCAGCTCAACGCAGCAAAGCTTTATGTCTCTCTTTTCCTTCAGGCCATCCTGGGCAGACTGCTCTTTGGGGAGACGTGGACGCCTCTATGGTGGGTCGGCCTCGCCGTGACTCTCTGCGGGCTCGTGGTCCTGCACACAGCTGCGCCCCAGCTGGTGCAGGTCCCAGCGGAGAAGAAGGAGTGATTGCTGCTGGAGGGGGCACGGTGCCATGCTGCCCCTCTCCAGCCTGTCTTGTGACAGCATCCCCAGTCACCACTGGCCTCAGAACAAATCAGCCATGGACCTGCTAACCCCTGCTCACCTGCTCACCTGCTGACTTGCAAAGGCACATTGGTTACATCTTTCGTGGCAGGTTGGCAGTGGTGTGGTGGCAGTGACAGCCTCGGAGGGAGCTGATCCACTATGAGTCAGTATTGTAAAAATCAGGGCCAGAGGCTTATCAGCTGCTCCTCCTCTTCACACCCTGCAGCTGGGGAGCTTTCCCAGTTCAGGGAATGCTGAAAGTAAACATGGTGGCTGTGGAAGGTGCCTGTGTGTTAGTACTTTTCCATAAAGGGATCTGTCCCAAAGTAGAAAAGCAATCAGAAGCAGATGCTGAAGGCAGCTGATACCTCTGCTGTTCATGGCTTTCCTGTGTGTCTCTTGAAATGGCTCCATGCCTGCTGCTGCCTTTAAGGCTGTGGAGCCATTCATTAATTCTTTCAGCTTCCTCTATCAGTCTACACCTTTTAACTTGCCATTTGTATCTTGACACCTTTAATATTCACTTACCCATTCCTGACATGTGACTCACTGTAAGGTTGCTGCTCTTTCCTTTAAACCCTTAACCAGGATGGGGTTTTGATCACCATTCCTACTGTATGTAGGTCAAACTAATTTTAGGACAATACAACAGGCATCATCTGAACAATCAGCTGCTTTCAGTAGGACTGTCAGTGTTCAATGCATATCCCGTCCCACTGAAGCTGACAATTGCTTTAACATTTGGTAAAATGAAGTTTCTAAAGCAGTGGGGTTTTTACACCTCTGGATGATGCTTATTCCCATTCATGTGATGTGATCCACCAGATCACTGGTATGCAGATAATCTGCTGAATTTTGCATCAGTGATTACTTCATGTTCAGATGTCAACATGGTGAATGTGCCATGAATCAACATTTGTAAGGTGTCGACTCCATTCCCCTGCCCGTATCTTTTCTTTTTCTTTGGAAATTCTGTAGTTGGAATCCTAATTGAGAAATATGATGCCTATAAATGTATGCATCATGCTTGTGATAACATTTGTTTGCTCTGGGCTTGCCAGGTTGTCTCTGTCTCCTTGTAACCACAGAAAGTTAGTCACAGCTGTGGCATGTGCAGCAAACCTAAGGACACATTTCTGTGAGCCTCCTGTCAGGTCTGTCATGACTGGCAGATTTGCAGTGTCAAGCAGGAATATAAAATAGACTTGTGAATGGAAATGCCACTGATGGTGGGTTCATGCCTTTTTCTTCTTCATGTCAGAAAGAAGAAAAGTACCCAGAAGAGGTCAGGAGCTGTTTGCTCCAAGCCCCCTGCTTCAGGAGACCGTTCTCAGTCCCCACATCTGGCAGACACGTCACTGGAGGGGCAACACCTTTGCCTTTCACCTCAGTGTGCTATTCAGTCTTCTCCTCAAAGAGGGTAGCTGCATCTGTGGTGGGAGAGAGAGCAGAGTGCTCTGAGTGCCTTTCCTTCTCACCAGCACGGGTCTTCGCACCTGAGGAGCTCCATGAGTAGCAGCAGTGATAGAATGGGACACATCCAGCCACCTGGGAAGCTGGGACTTGACACAGTCCCTCATAGGTCTGCAGATATGACAGCCAGGAACTCTGCATTTCTAAGTACATCAGGTCCCTTTAGATCTTCATACATGATGGAAAATTAATGAAGCCTGATTTATTTGCCCTTGTTATGAACTCGCAGCCAGCTGTAAGCCATGGCTGCCTTCGTGCAAACAGCAGTAGGACCCAAATCTTTGATTCATTTGGCTGTTTCCCCATTTCCTAACAAACCATTTGGAAAGTTTTTTAACATGGAATATCTCAAAGCTGACATTTCTTTACCACCATCATTGAACATCAAGGTTTAGGAAATGTTTGCTTGTGTGCAGAAAGTGTGGGCAGTGCTTTACCTGGTGATCCTGATTTTTAGGGCAGATTAACATAAACTAAGGCAGTAAATTCTGTCATAAATATTTGAGGGTGGAAACAGAAGTGAGTTTTCCTCCAGTTCATGGGAAGAAAAGATTGCTGAGCAGGGTGTGTTTTATGGCAGAATTTCCCTTCTCTATGTACACGAGGTTTGACCCACATTTGCCAGTGGGGCCAGGGCTGCAAGGAAGGTTTGCACTGTGTGGCAAAGTGTGTGCGTCTGGTAAACAGTTCTGGTGTGATCATCCAAAATGCGACTAGAGGTCATCTCAAAAAGGGGCACTAATATTTTTAAAATAAAACAATGTCCAAAGCTCAGTGGCTGAAATTTATTATTTAAAGGTATTTCAGACTATGCACACAAAAAAAAAGGCAATGTGAGACTAATGAGTGAGTTATGTTTGACGAGTCAGTTGTTCAGATGGGGTGGACCTTGTGGCTGAAGACCATGGCCAACTGTAAGAGTTTGGGTTTACTGGGACAGAAGGTGGGGTACCCTTGTGTGGGCACTACAGTATTGTGCTTGCATGGAGATTTTGTGCACTTTGTGTTTTTAGAGAAGAATCTTGTGCACATGTTTCCATTCCAATTCCAGCAAAATACACTTCTGTTTGCTCGTCTCATAAAAATACATTTTTGTTTGCAATGCAGTATCCACAGCATTGGTGGATAAGGGCAAAGCAACTGGCATTGTCTACCTGGGCTCGTGCAAATGTTAGACACTGTTCTGTATGAACTGGGGAGACATGGATTTGATCCCAGGCACACCTGCAAGTTGGGCAGAGAAGTGATTAAGAGCAGCCCTGTGGAGAAGGACTTCGGGTTGATGGTTGATGAAGACGTGAGCTGGCAGTGTGTGCCCACAGACCAGAAAGCTGACTGAATCCTGGGCTGCATCAAAAGCAGCAGGGCCAGCAGGGCGAGGGAGGTGACTTGCCCCCTCCACTCTTGTGAGAGCACACCTGGAACACTGTGTCCAGCTCTGTGGCCCCCAACATAAGCAGGACATGGAACTGTTGGAGCAAGTCCAGAGGAGGGCCACAAAGTTCATATGAGAATGGGAGCACTCCCTTATGAAGACAGGCCGAGAAAGTTGGGGTTGTTTAACCAGAAGAGAGGGTTACATGGAGACCTCATAGCAACCTTCCAGTATCTGAAAGGGACCAACCAAGAGGGTCTCTTCATCAGGAACTATAGTGATAGGACAAAGAGTAATGGGTTCAAACTGAAAGAGTGAGTATTTAGGTTATATACATGGAAAAAATTCTTTGAGAATGGTGAGGCACTGGAACAGATTGCCCAGAGAAGCTGTGGATGCCCTAACCCTGCCAGTGTTCCAGGCCAGGCTGGATGGATCTTTGAGCAACCTGGTCCAGTGACAGGTGTCCCATGGCAGGGGCATTGGAACTAGGTGGTCTTTAAGGTCCCCTACAAGCCAAACCATTCCATGGTTCTCTGATCTCACAAGTGCTAGCTGTAATGGGTCTTTACTGCACCTTCCCCTCATTCTCACAATCCTAATTTTTCAGCACCTTGTTCATATTTTCCTTAAGCAAGGCTATTATACCATGTCATTCTTTAAACAGTAGAAGAAGCAGGTGCATTGTTAACAGGAAGGCTCACAATGACACTCATGAAGATTGAAGTAAGTGTTCTTGAACTAACGGTGGGAAGCGCTTGAAAAATCTGTTACATAAACAAGGTCCAAGAGTATTGTATTCTAAGGCAAATAATACTTTGTATACCTTTACAGGGAACAAAGTCAAATGAAATTATAGTTTCAGTTGAACCATAAAGCATAATTTGACTGATTAGATAAGGAAATACACATAAAAATATTAAAATGTCTCTGATGTCATGACAGGAAGTCACTGAAACTTGGAAAGTTTGTAGAATATCTCAGTCCCAGCATATGTTGAAATAACTTAAAGGATGGTGTGATTGCCCAGGTAGTAAGTGACAAAAGTGCATGTGATAAGATCTACCAAGTTTGGTATAGTTAAAATTTTCAAGGAATTTGCTTCAGTGCCCTCTGTTGACTCTTCAGAAGCCTCAGATGTTGAGTACATTGCAAGGGTATCTCGCACACACGCACACAGAATTCCACAATCTTGCAAGGAGTGGGGTGTTTTCGAAGAAGGAAGTCCTGGTGACACAACATGCCAGAAGAATGGTGCCATGGCTCTGACCTTGTCTGACACAGAAAAACCATGAAGTTAGGAATAAGTGGGTGCTAATCCTGTCATGTCTGGGGTGTCAGATGGTCTGGTCTCCTGCAGAAGAGCAGTAGGAAACCTTTATTTTGGGGATCTGAGAGTTGCAGAGGGAAGTTGCACAGGGTGGGCACTTATTCACAGCAAGTATTGCGGTGCCAGCAGCTTGTTTGGTCTCAGAGAAGAGTCTGGGGTGAGGTCAGGTCAGTGGTGAAAGGCTTCCCAGGAGAACCAGGACTTTGGCCTTAAAAATTGAGAATGTGGGGCAGCATGACTTTTTAATGGGAAGGACTGAAGAAGATAACATTCCTGAAAATGTGGTTCTGAGGAAGAAAGACTTTTAGACTATAAAGCAAAACCTTCTGGCTTCAGGTTATTGGGCTGGTTGTTTCAATGCCCTTTCTAAGGAAAGTCTCTTTCTACTTTAACACCAAAAAACAAAGGTCAGCTTGTGAAATCTGAAATCGAATGGCAGGGTGGAGGGGGAAGCCCTGGGGTTGGGCAGGAGCAGCCAGTCCCAGTGGTGCCCTCATGGCCCTGATGTAGTCAATGGCTGGTGTTTCCAGTGCTGAACCCCCACATTAACTGGTCTGGCTAAAGGACATGAAGATGTCAGGAGACTATGAGGAGAGGCTGAGGGATGTGGGCAGGTTGGAGTCAGGGTGGCCCAGGTGATCTTACAAGCACCTAACATGAGCTTGGGAAGGAGTTGCAGAGGCAGCATAGAAATGGCCAGTACAAAACAGGCAACAGGCACAGGTTCTGTCTCAGAACTTTCAAGCTGGCCATCAGAGGAAAAATTGTCACTAGGTTGTTAGTTGCCCATAGAGGCAGTAGAGTCTCTACCCATGGAGATTTTCATAGCTCAACTGATCCAATCCAGTGTTGGTGACCATCACACTTGGGCAGACAGTCAGGTTTCCTGTGACCTAGGCACCTATTCATGATCAATGTCATCTATAAAGGAAACTTGGCCCTTCTGCCTCTGTGTTTAGCAGTCCCCATTAAATCCTGCTGTGCCTCCTTGAGGCACTTATACAGACTTAGGTGACCACGGGCTTGTTGTCTCACCACAGAAACCATAATGGACACTTTCATATGCATTCATAGCCTGAAAACAAATTTATCAAAGGAAAAGGACACCACCGTACTCAGCTGCTGATAGTGCAGTGCTTTGTGAATTTGAACCTTTTCCTGGTGAGAGGACATCCAGCTGGGTGCAATGCCAGTGATGGCTCCCAGGGCAAGGCATTGCTGACCAGAGCAGCACCCCAGCATGGGGTGGCTGAAGGGGTGACAGGGAAGCCTGAACCTTGTGGTACTCCATCCCGTAGCACCACAGTCACCCATGTCCAGCAGCAGCACTTGGCATACACAGGACAGTGTTTGCACTGTGGAGCAGCCAACCAGCCATGCTGTTCATTCTCCCATAAAATTTTTGGTTTCTGACTGTTCAATAACCCTTTTAGATGTTTCAGTTTTTCCTTGAGGTTTAAGGAAACGTGTCTGGGAGTGGCTGTACTAATTGCCAAAACTTCCTAAGCCATTCCCTTCACGCCCTTGAAGTCCTGAGGGATTGCTGGTTCTGGGTTAAAGCCTGGGGAGCTCCTGGGTGGGGCCTCCCACTCCCATTTCGCTGGGGGGAAATGATGCACACCTTGGACAGCCCTGCACAAGTCTTGCACGACACAGAGGCTCCTCTGCACCCTACGGGGATAAATCCATGGCAATGGAAATAAGTGAGAGGGAAGGGCTGGAAAGAGTGGTAGTAAGTGGGGCGCGGTAGATGGTCCCATCACTTTTTGGAAGAGACAAGTACATTTTGAACCTGTTGCTCAGTCTCGCTTGGCTCAGAGGTCACTACGAGCTGTGGTTTTATCCTGCTGGTGGGAGTCAGGGCTGGGGCTTGGCTGTGTGAGCAGCTGGGGTCATCCCCTGGCACAAGCAGAGCACCTCTGGTTTTGCAGGGAGAGAAGAGTTGGACTACTCTGCTTGGCACTGTGACATGCAGTGTGCAATATGAACATCAGGCAGGCCTTCGATCCTAATTGCTTTCAGTAAGTTAAGGCAACACTTAGGGAGAAATGAGCAGCGCCCCAGGGAAGGATGAGGCATTACAAATGCCACATTTTCCTCTGCCAGGCAACTGTTTCCTCATCCAGAGAGGAGGTATTTTGGATGACTCTACACGACACTCCAGAGTTAGGCAACTCACAAGCATGATTCTGCCAGGAACCTGTTCTACATGAAAGTGCTTCCTAGAAAACCCTGGTGGGCGTGGAGCTACTCCAACTGCCCCCCAAGTTGAGAGCAGCGTGAGCTGTGAAGGACAACAACGTGGGTGCTGTGACAATGAATGGGTGGGAATATGACAGTTTGGTTGCTTTTCAGGGCAAATAGCCACAGATCCCTGCCCTCAGTCAATCCCACCATACCCAGGTGACTGACACATATGACAACTGCATGTCCAAGGGCGAGCCAAAACCTTTGCACCTGCTGTGCTCTGGGTCTGCTCTGGTACAGCACATGAGCCAGATGCCTGCACTGCATGGGACCAGCTCCTTCCTTCAAATCTTGGTCTAGGAGGGTTCTCCCTTCCCACCACGTGCCAATTTCAGTCACAGTGCTGACTGGGGGAATGTGGCATGGCATAATGTGATCCGTAGTCTGTAGACTGTGTACATGTAGGTGTATATAGACACACACACCCACACAGACAGGTGGGAGAAGCTGTTACACCACCCCTGCTGAAAGAAATGGTACTCGAAGACACTGGCATGCAAGTTTCTGTTTTCTCACTTAGACATTTGCAACCAAACACATATCCTGTAGGTGGGAAGGTATTCTGTCAGTATTTTCCTTGTTCTCTGGAGCTGTTTTTAATACATGGATAAACTAATTTATCCCTGATTCAATATTTGTGCTGTTGATTTCCTTGCCCTTACCATTTATTTTTTGCAGCCCTCTTTTGCTTTATTTTTCCTTGTGCCTTTTCATATTGTTTGCTTTAGGTGTAGGCTGTGGATATGTGTTCACACTGCAATCACTCAGTGTGGTCACACATACAAGCAAGTTCATGGGTCAGTGGCAGTAGGGTGGATACAGCCCTGGAGTAACTGCACCCACCCCGTTGGGCCCTTTCCAAACACACACTGTGGTTTACAAGATGGCAAGGTGAGGGAGGTCCTTCTCCCCATCTCAAGTCTCTTGATGGAGTGGGACAAAGGCATGAGTAGCGATTTAGCAGGAAAAGAGACAGTGGTGGTTTGTAATAGGGGCTGAGAAGACCAGGAGTTGTGTGGAGAAAGTAAGCTGGGATAGCTGTCAGTTGTCTCCTCTGCCACAAGGATGGGGGCCCCGAGGGAAGCCAGCAAGCAGCAGCTTCAAAGCCAGGGGAGCTTCCTCTTCCTGCAGTGTGTCATTTGACTGAGGAACTCCAGCCCACAAGAAATCCCAGAGGCTGACCAGCTCCTCGGGTTCAAAAAAGGGGCAATTCTATTCTTAGAAAAGCTGTTCCCTGAAAAAAGTTACATCAGAGAGACCTTTCTTTGTAATTTCTTGCACAAAATTCTGAAATGTTTTTCTGAGTAGTACCATCTGTTGCACCCCACTTACTACCACTTTTTGGAAGAGACAAGTACATTTCAATGTACTTCACTGTACTTTAGATATTTCAGTGTTTCCAGTGCAACAGTTGAACCAGAGTTAAGGGTCAAGCAGCCACAGTGCCATGGTACGTACTTCCAAGTTCAACATCATTGTTCCATGTATATGGACTGACATTGCAGTTTTAACTTTTGCATCTCAGCCAGGGAAGGGATCTTGAAAAATATTTGAACATCATAGCATTTTGGCTTGCTCTTGAAGCAGCTGTGTATTTTATCAATGGCCTAAACCTCAAATTTCCCTCATGCCTGCAAGACTTCTCTTTCAGGGCACAGAAAGCAGTACACAAGAGTGTTTTGCCTGAGTAGCTGTAAGCCTACATTTGATGTATGTATGTATAGTTGTGGTCTCTGTTTGATCTCTGCCTTCTTCAGGAGCAGAGTCCTTGGGTGGCGCTGGGTTGGGCACAGAGTGATATGGTTTTCATTCCTTCTGTGGGTAAATGCCCAAAGCCAGTCACCTATATCCTTAAGTTCAAAAGCCCTTTTTCAATGTTCAGTGAGAAGGAAGGATTTGGACTTCAATGGCCCTTGTAGGTCCCTTCCAACTCAGGATACTCTATGATTCTGTGATTCTATGAAACAATGGAATTTCCGTAATAATTATATTGGCATCAATCACCTCTCTGGTATTTGCCTGTGAGAAACTCATTACCAGGTAGCTGGGGCCAGATGACTTGGAATCAGTTAAGATCTGGGCTTGGCCATCTTGCATCAACCCCTGACGTCCAAATGCCTGCCACAAGTTGGCTCACGTTAGATTAGAAGGGAATCTGCCTGCTGGGTACACGGGATGCCCTGGGGGCACAGGCCACTGTCATGGCCCATAGTTGGTGTATATGAGTGAGAAGTGATCAAATCAATGCTCCTTTCAGAGTAACAGGAGCACTGGCATGTCAAGGCCATTAGGTAGATGTGATGTGTCTTGATACTAGGACATTCCTAAAGACTGAGATACAAGCTTAATGAAGTCATGAGAGAAGGACCAACATAGCACCTCAACTCAGGTCCAGCTCAAAAGAGGTCCTTCCTTTCAACTGTTCTCCATCTGTGCTTTTTTTTTCTTTTTATTTCCCCAAAACTTCTTACTACTTATCATTCCCTAGTCTGAAATCCAGGGAGGACTCAACACATACAGGATGATATGTGTGGGAGCAGTCCTGCTGTGTTCAGACATCTTGCCATGGCACCCCTCTGGACCCAGACAGGGGCTGTATCCATGTGTACCTTGCCAGGTGCACTGCTCACCCTCTGACACCTCGGAGCAACTCCATGGGAGGAAGAGTTCACCTCTCCAGAGTGCTTTTGATCTATGCTTTGAGTACTACTCTGACCGGACATTGAGAAACAAACCCAAAAAACTCTGACAAAACAGAAGCAACTTGAAGCCTTAAGTGTTTATAAAAAATAGGTCTGTACATTTCTTCAAAAAAGGTAACTTCTCCATAACTGGACATGGGGTTGTAAATCCATAAAAGTGTAAATCTAGGTATTGGACTGCATTATCCTTCCTACTTGGCATCAATACCTGTGGTCATGCTCTGGAAGTTTGAATTGTTTTGTCATTTTTGATTCACAAAATAAACAAAACCTGAGATAAAGGGAAAGCTTGTAAATAGGGGAGCAGCCACTGGGGAATTCTATTTTATTTGGTTTAATTTTACTACCTTCTTATTCCAGTTAATAAGGTGACCTTGCAACACACAGATGCAGATAAGGCTGATCACCTCTGTTGTCTGATTTTGCAAGCTGGGAAGTAAGTTGCTAAAGTTACTGGTAATAGGAAGATTTCCTAAAAAAAGAAATAATCTCCTGCTTCTGTTAATTAAGAGTATACTTTTATGAGACAGATGAAGTGATTGACATAATTTTGGGGGGGAGAAAAAATTCAATAAAAAAGAAACTAAAAAGGCGTGATATCTTTCATTGCTTCACCAAGGAGGAAGCAAAAAGCCACAGTGCTGAACCACAACCAGCCCTCTGACCAGCAGAGACAAAAGGAAATTTGCCTGTAAGAAGGCGGAGAGCACCCACTGACAACATTAAAGAAGTTGAATCCATGTCTTTTAAAAACATACCTGTAGTTTAAGTTGAAATTCCTTTTCTAGGACCTTGCCAACAACTGTCTTGGAAAGTATTAGAGTTCAATGACTTTTTCTGGCAGGGCAAGCTTGTATGAGCCAGGGGCGGAAGGTTGTGTAGGAGCGCAGGACCATATGCCAAGTTCAGTTTTGTTGAACTGAGATACTACTAGTGCATAGAAAAAGATAATGGCAGAGATAAAGGCAAGGCCAGCAGCTGCACAAAGCAAAAGCAGAACTGAAAGGTAGGTGTTAGTCTGCTGACAAAAACAAAAAAAGGTCAGCCATCATCCAAGATGGGGTAGGTTCATGGCAGGGCATGGCACTCACACCCACGTAACTTCTACAATCTTTCCTTGAACTCTGAGGTTCAAAGTGTGGGTCAGAACATGCACACTGTTGAAATCAGTCTTTTGCAAAACCCCATATGACTGGAAGCATGAATGTCCCTGGTGAATACATGTCCTGTCTCCCCTGATTACCCTCCAGCCCACATCTAACAAAATTTTTTTCAGGAGCAAAGTGTTGCTGACATCAATTAGTTCCTGTTTGCCAAAATCTGTAGTTTTTCCTGCAGGACTATTGTGTCAACAGAATTTAAGATGCCTCCAACCAAGCATAGAATGATATATAAAACAGGTTGAGACTGGATTAGGAAGGTACTGTCAGTGACTTCAGATGAAGTGAATTATTCTGTTGCTGCGATTCAGTGGAAACCAGTAAGATACATCATAAATGTTCAGATTACATGCATTATTGGTTATGTTATTGTACTGACGTTCCACGTATACTTTAGTTCATCCCATACTGCTTTTAAACAATGCCTTTCACCCTCCAGGAGGAAGGAAGTGCAGAGTAAAAGCAATGCTGAAAGGTAAATTGGGGTTTCAGTGTTTTTGTCAATAGCGAAATATGTAGTTGCCAGCACATTGTCTGGTGCTGAATGGTGAGTGATGCTCTGTCTACTAACAACACTGGTGTTTCAGATGTTCTTGCAGATGTCCTGTGAGATTATAGATGTGTACTGAACCCTCAGTGCCCTGTGATGCGCTAATCATGCTCTCAAGAAAGGACACCCAACATAGACCTGCCTGCAAGCAGTGACATGCTCAAAGGGTGGCATCTGCTAACACAGCTTCTAGCTTGCACCAAGTGAAACAGTCCTCCTAAAGTAAATACTGAGTGAGCTGAATTGATGGAGAAAAGTCGGTGCCTTTGATGTCTTCCACAGTCAGATCATGTTTACAGAGATCCTACATTTAGATGAGGCAGCCTTGCAGATGGAGTCCTACCTTGCTGGACCCTGAGCTGCTGCCATGAAGGGAGGCCATCTGGGGGATGAGGCTGCTCCCACAGCTGAGCCACCTCTGCATTTCTAGGTGTCTGGGGACATGTTTGTATCTCCTTGTCATCTCCTTGTGCCCTTGTCACTGTTGGTCTGTATACCACCAGCTCTCCCCTCCGTGGGGTAGGCTCATTTCTCCATCTTCAGCCACCCCAAGGACCATGGTCTCAGTGGGGCATGTGGGGTCCAACCACCTCCTGGGCAGAGACCTTTCTTTGGTACAGTTGTCAGCAAAGAGCAGCCAGCAAACAGATCCTGTTCCATCACATTTCTTTCTCCTCCTGAACATTCTCCTCTTTCCCACTCAGTGCTCCCTTGGACTATTTCCCTTGGTATGCCTCACTCCATGGGGAGGGGGCCAACACCAGGATCCTTGGGCTTTCTAACCCTTATGTGTAACATCTGGATTTTAGTCCAACAGCTTCAAGTATTTCTGTCCCAAATGTGATGACAAAAATCTCATTAACTCCAAAGAAAGTGAGACTGGTCCTAATGGGGAACTCTGTTTTCCTGAGAATTAAATGTGGGCTTCCTTGTAAAGTTAGCCTTGGAGCTGCAGTCCTGGTGACCTGGATATTAGGGCGTAGGTGAATTCTTGTTACTCATCTAGCCCATGATTTTACTGTTTGTCAGTGAAGGGTCTGTCCACTTGTCATCTGATTGTGCAAATTCACCTTCCATATGAGTCGGGATTTGAGTTTCACTGTTTTTCAGGGTCTGACTATGTGCAGAGGGAGTTGTAGTCATTTTTTTTTTTTTACCCCGGGAACTTCCTTTCTCTAAACACCACCCCTTGGCAGTGGACCTGGTGACACCTCAGAGCAAGACACAGATAAAAAGGGCAGCCTGTCTTCCTTCACCACACTCAGAAGCAAGTGGCAGAGACTACTCAGGAGCTTGGAAGCTGCTGGCATTACAGACATCTCGGGTAGACCCTCTGACAAGAACCATGAGCAGCTATGCTGGTGAGTTTTTAATGCTCAATTATTATATGTTAGATGTGTGGTTTGGCAAGTCTCCTGCAAGGAGGATGGCAGCTCCAGAGATCCTCAGCCCTCTGATTGCCATGGGTGACACCTTGGGGAAGGGAGTTTTGGTGTCACCACTGCTCATGGGGGATAAGTTTGCTCTTCCTCTGCAAATTCTGGTTTTGGCATATCAGTAAACCAACTGAAAAATGAAACCCATTTTTCATCACTTTTCATCGACCTATTGGCATCTAGTTCTGTTGATGATGGGAAAGAAATGCAGCTCTTTAAAACTTGTTCTATGCCAAAGTTAAAAGAATTTCTTTTTTTCAGGCTACTTAATCGTGTAGACTATTGCTCCTTAGTGATGACTGATATCATCTGACAGAAGTTTCAAAATAATTGAAACGAGGGTTTATTTGGGCTTGAGCTCTGTCCCATGGCTGTCCTGCCTGCCCTTTTGTCAGGAGATCCTGCACCTACCTAGAAAGATGCCTGAGGCACTCCTGTAGTAGCTGCTGAACCACCACCACTGGCCAGCCCAGACCCACGGTGCCCAAAATCCCTGGGGTTTGGGATGTAGATGGGCAGCTGCAAGTGCAGGCTGGGTAGTGCCTGCAGCAGAGTTGAGAGTATGGCTCCACAGCCTTCAGGAGGGGAGGGTGTCCTGACACCACTCCAAGCCCATCACTTTCACACCTCTGTACTCTGAGTGTGGATGAGCTGAAAGTTTCCAGAAAGTCTTGGACAGCAGCTCCTTTGGGATGTGACTTCAGTCTCTGGGATGGGAGAGTGTTTGCCCATAGGCTGGACAAGGATCAGGAGTAAATGCGGGTATCCAAATACTGTTCTCTCTTGAAAAACTACAGTTCTCATCCCACTTCTGTCCTTCTGAGCAGCCCTTGTTCCCTCTGAAGCCAGGGCTACTATAAATGCTCTGCTCCATATTAATATTTTTTAAATCCCCGTCACCTCATCATCCTCAGGGAAGAAAGGCCCCAGATCCTTACCAGTGCCAAGTCCTCATGTCTCCATTTTTGTTCTGGTTGATCACTGTGCTCTTGAAGCTCTGAACATCTTCTCCAGGCAGGTAGCAATGCAATGGGGCCAGCAGGTTACTGTAGGAACAAGCTCTATAACTGATAAATCATGGAACTAGGAGATAAAAATGCTGCCTTGAAATTTCTTCTTTAAAAAGAAGGAAATTAAGATGTGACAGCATTCAGGATTTGGGTTTGCTTCTGGCCTGCCCCAGGAGTGAGCACAGACAGGACTGCCTCTTGCAGCTCGCGCCTCTATCCCGTGAGCGGGCGCATTCCTGGCATGCTCAGCTCTGCTGTAAATCATTCATTTCCCTGCTGGCAAACCGAGGTGCCTGCAGGCAGCCAAACTCAGGGTGTGTGGGTGCCCTAGTCCGTGCCCTGGCCAGGGAGCAGAGCAGGAAGCTGAAAGGTGCAGGTTGTGGGTTGCTCAGGGAAGATGGGCTGTGGCCAAGCCCCCTCGGATGTGGTGATGGGTGTGCCACTGGCTCGCTCTGAGGCATTCCTTGGCGCAGGACACTGTGCCAGTCAGATCGCAGGGTATCACGGGTGTGTTTGCACAGGAATAAATGCAGCACTATTGACGGGCAGTGCTGAGCAGAGACAGGTCTTTGGCACCACGCAGCATTTTCAGGCCATATTCCAAGGCAGCTGTTTTCCGTGGGGTTTTTTGTACATCCTAAACATTGGTGGTGTCCAGAAACAGGGGATGGCAATGCAGTCCCTAAGTTAAGAAATGGTAGAAGGATGGATTCCCCAGGGTCCTTTCCCACAGCCATCCTATGCATTCAACTCCCACATCCCTTCATAGCTCTCCCATCACCAGGACTGTTTTCTGGTATCTTCTCAGCATAGCACCAGTGTTCCATAAGGAACAAGGTTGAGCAGCTTTAGTGTTTGGAGATTTCTTAATGCTGAGGAAGGTGCACTTCCTCTTTGTCCTCAAGAGGATTAAGCTGCTAGTTCCAGCTGAAATTTTTTGACATAAGCACACTCACACCCCGTTGCGCAAAACATCAGCCCAAGGTTGGCCACTGGCATGCAAAAAGCAAACGAAAAGCACTCAAAGATTAAATCAGTTAACAAAAGGTGCTGGTCAATTTTAAGTCTGTTTGCTGTGGCACTGATATCTGTAATGTAATTAAGATAAATATGGTTTATATAGTTACTAAGAAGAAATACACAGAGGTAGTAAGCTGATCAGTTCAGTTTACTCAAGGCTGCAGTTGCTGCCCAGCACAGGTCACAGTAGGAAGTGTGCCATTGACTTCAGCCTGCCCTGGGTCCAGCCCTGCATGTGGCATCTCTCATGCCACAGCACAGACCAGAAGATTTCAGGCTCTTCAATGTTAGGGATGGCTCTTGTTGATACTCACCGTGGTTGCCTGGTATCATGCAAATCTGTCAAGACATTTGGTGAATTAATCCCTTCAGCCATTATGCCTTTGACTTGCTAACTTCTAAGTTACCGTAAGCTGGTTTTGCCTCTCCCATGTCTTCATCTGAATCACTCATGAGACAAATGCTTATGAGGTATTGTTACTCCCTACTATTCACACGGAATATATCCTCTGAGGATATTTAATGGGCAGGAACAAGACAGGTAAAATGCTCCCAAAGAAATACAGCTCAGCAGCATTCCAGCATGCTCTGGCTTTCCCTGTCATACCTGGGCAGCCTGCCAAGGCCTGATGCAGTGACCCCCAAATCCCCATCATCACTGAAAGCTGAGGGCTTTCTCTTTGCTCAAGTGTATCACTGGGTTGTACCTCTCAGAGCTCCACTCCTATGCCACAGCCCTGACCTGTGAGCTGCCAGGCACAGAGGTGCTGAGGCTTTTCCCAGCCCTGCTTCTGTCCAGAGCTGCAGAAGTAAAGGGCAGCTGAGGAGACAGTGATTTTAAATGTTATGTCTTACAAAATCACCTGCTCTGTTGGGAATGAATGGGAGTGAGGCACTTGCAAGGGATTCTTGCTGGAGTCGAAATCTGTGCTGAAGTCAAATGGGAAAAGCATCAGTTGCTGTGAAGGGGGGCAGTGCCCTGTGGTGACTGTGCTGCAGGAATCCATGAGGAGTAGAAATGAGCTCCTGCCTTGATCTGCTGCTGTTTGGCCTTGAGCTGCTGCAGCGTGACTCTGCCTCTCTGCTGCACTGCCCAGGGTGGCTGAGGTTAACCTCTGGGTATTTATATTCTTTTATATTCTTTTATCTTGCATTATTTTACATTACAATAAAATCATAGAATGGTTTGGGTTGGAAGAGACCTAAAAGATCATTTTGTTCCAATCCCCCTACCATGGACAGAGACATCTTTCACTAGTCCAGGTTGCTCAGAGTCCATCCAATCTCACCTTGAACACTTCGAGGGATGAGGCATCCACAACTTCTCTGGGCAACCTGTTCCAGTCTCTCACCACCCCTGAAGTAAAGAGTATTAATGTATCTTTTTATATTCGATGTTATATTAAATATGTTGTATTATATGTTGTTATATTATACTATAATTTTTAGTGCTTTGCCCCCCACATTTAGCATCCCCATAGGCAGGGAGCATCCCTGCAGCACTACTACGTTCTGACCTTCCTGTTGTTCCTCAGGTTGTAGAAGAAACCAAGTCCTTGGATAAAGAAAAGCAACCTTGCAAATATTCACATATGCATATTTCCATAAGAAGATGAGGGATGACTGTTGTGATATCATTTGGGACTAATTTTTGAGGGGGAAATATAAAGAATCAACTTCAGTGTCATGAAGAGTCCCATTTCCCAGGCCTTTGGCATCCCAGAGACACTGGAGATTTCAACAATTGAGGGGAGCTGTTTTGGCACATTTGGTTTACTCCCTGTGTGACTGAGTGTGAGAAGCAATAAATGATACTGTAAATTGTCGTTTGATGATCCATGAGTCATGGTGATACTCGATGTGATTCCTTGTGCTGGATCACTGGTCACTCAAGATGTGTGATGACTCACAGGGCTGCAGTAAGAAGAAAACTTTACTGAGCAATTTACCATCAATCTCTTTTTTTTTTTCCTCTCTCCTTTTCTGATAATGTCTTTCCAGGGACCAGCCTGAAGGCCACTGGGGTTGACTTTCTCAAGAGCCAGAACACCCGTGAGCACCACACGGATGGGTACAACATCAAGAACCTGGTGGTGCGGCGTGGGCAGCCCTTCAAGGTGCAGGTCAGCTTCAACAGGGAGATGAATCCTGGTGACAAGCTGTCACTGCACTTTGGCACAGGTGAGCAAAGTCCCCTCTGTGGCCATGGGGCAAAGCCAGAGAGCCCCGGGAGCCTCCAGCTGCCAATTCCTGGCACTGCACAGACACTGCAGACCTGTGCAACCCTCCCACATATTGTCTTGGGTTTATTTCCAGGTGAAAATCCAATGAAAATCAGGGGGAGCCTGATGTCGCTGAAACCAGAACGGGAGGAGGATTTCAATGGGTGGAAGATCTCCATGGTCAAGAAGGCTGGCAAAGAGGTAGAGCATGTGGACAAGGGGCTCAGTGCCCAGTGCCAAGCCCACTTGAAGCTACAGAGCAAATTGTCCTCATACCCCTGTCCTGCTTTCCCTTAATCCTATAATTTTAAGTGGGCAGCAGCCTTGCCTTGCCTAATTCATTTTCCCTGCCATGTGCAGGCAGGATTTGCCCCTTTTCCCCTTTCCCTGCATGGACCTCCATGGCCACCAGCTTTGCCACTCATGCCAGTCCTGCAGTGCCATGTTTGTGCCATGTCTGTAGCCCTGGTGGAGTGTCCCTCATGCCATCTTTCCTTGTCACCTCCTCAGTGCGTGCTGTCTGTCACCAGCTCACCCAATGCCCCTGTGGGAAAATACACCCTGCACGTGAAGACAGGGGCGCACATTTACAAGCCTGAAAATGGTGTCATCTACCTTTTGTTCAATCCCTGGTGTAAAGGTGAGTGGTCCTGCAGCTGGGAGTGATAATTACTGCTGCCAGAGACTATCCCTGGCAGAACTTTTCTTCTTGTTTTCTCTCTCTTTCTTACATACATTGCTTTTTCCCCATAAAACACTGTAAATAGCAACTCATCAAGCCAGTGGGAAGCTGGGCAATAGCAGTGAGCCAGCTCCTTGCTGGGCATTCTCCAGTGATGCAACATAGAGGGCCATCTCTCTGTCACTTCTGTTTGCACCTCTGTGTCACCCCTCCCTGTTTCCCTGAGCCAGCACAAACGTTAACTTAGAGGAAAGAGTTGGCTTAAAACTCAGACAAAAAATAACCAGACAAAAAACCACTGGTCCTTGGTTGGCATCAGTTCCTCAGTTCTCTCTACTGTCTACCTAGTTCATTACAGTGTTCAGAAATAAGCTTCTTGCTATAATAAAAGACTGGTCATGTAGCAATACACCTACAGGGGGAAAATAAAGATTAATCTTATAGGACATTCTTCCATAAAGGAACAAAAAAATGTGAGTGCTATATGATTATTTGGTGTGAGTGTTTGCAGACCATCGATTCCCCCAGTTTAGCTTTCCACAGGAAACTTCATATAATGTGTGCAAACCACCTCACTCTGAGGGTTATTTTTTTCTCCAGATGATGCTGTCTTCATGCCTGATGAGGCACAGAGAAAGGAGTATGTGCTCAACGACACAGGCTACATCTATGTTGGATCTGCGTACAACATATACGATAGGCCCTGGAATTTTGGGCAGGTAAAACAAAGCTGTCTTGTCAGCCCTCTTACTCTTATTGTCCCTTTGGCATTTGTGTCAATGAAAGACTTAAAAACAGCTTAAGCCTGTGAGCAGCAAAAAGTGCTGGAATGGTCCTGCCAGCTTTGCTGGGAAGGCTCACCTGCTTAGGGTAACCCACCCACAGCTGGAGAACAGTTTAAAAAGCACATTTATAGTCAGATTGTGTGACCCCTGGAAAAGGATGTTGAACCCTGGGACAGAATATTTCTGATTGAAAAAGTTCCCTTAAGGACATTCCTGCTCTCATGCAACAATCGCTGTTGGTAACCAGCTCATGAGCTGTGGAAAGGGCAGACAGGGGGGAAAAAAGTCTGATTATGTATCTGTTGCATTATGATCAGGAATAAAAAGGGTGGAAGTTCTGGCAGAGGTTATCACCTATAAAGTGGTGCCTTCACTGACGGCTGGGTTCAGGGCACAATTGCCACTTCTCAGGAAGGGTGTTCCTTCATACTGCCTGAGATAACTCCGCAGGGTCAGAATGTCTAACTGGTTTGGGTTAGAGTTTAGAGGTGGGTGCTAAAGCAGATTTATTTGCACCCTGTAGAAAGCACACTGGCACTCAAACAGAGCCTCCTGCACCCTACCCAGGCAGAATTCCCCACAAAAAAATGCTGAAATCTGTTTTCTGGGTTTGTTCTAATTTTTTTTTGTTTGTTTTGTAAGTCTGAAATTTCAAGCTGCAGAATACAGAGAGCCCAACAAAGGTGCTCTCGTTGATGCCTTTATACAAAAGGGGCCAAAGGGCATCATCCGTAGGGCTGTTCCTATCCTAATATTTATTCTCCTGTTGAGCAATGAGAATTGATATTGATTTCTGCCAGGCTTCCTTGGATCGGATGTTTGACATCTCTCTGAATTGGATCTCAGGGAGCCTTATCACCAATTGCTAATTTGGAATCCTTGCTGTAATAATCTGCATTTACGTACCTTTCTTTTTTCCGAGGTTCCTTTTGTACTTATGTCAATAGACTGAATATCTGTAGTGGTCTTAAATTTTCATCACTCTTGTGAGTAATTTGCAGAGTTGCAGGGATATGACGTTGGTGACATAGTACTGTTCACGGGAGTAAAGATTACTGGGTCAGGTCCCAACAGTATTTGCAAGATACATGAGACAGGCTTTTGTTTTCCAAGGTGGGATTTCATTTTAGTGCTTCTTTGGAGAGAACAGCTTTGGGAAGCCCCCTAGCCTTGAAAACTTATTATCATAAAGAAAGTTTAGAAGTTAGAGTTTGTCAAACAGTTTCCTATGAGTACATACTTTACAGTGAAAAGCAAATTCTGTTTTAGAGCAGTATCTAAAGATGCCTCCATTTTCTCCCCAAAACAGTTTGAGGAATTTGTCTTGGATGCCTGCATGTATCTACTGGACAAAAGCAAACTCAGCCTGGCCAATAGAAGGCATCCTGCACATGTGTCCAGAGCCATGTCTGCTTTGGTAAGCCTCTCTCAGTGAAGTGCTTTGTCCCTCCAGCACTCTCTTCTCCTTTCTTACTCTTATTTTCCTGGGACCATGAACACTGTTTCAGGAAGCATCTGAAATAGATTTCTTTGGGAAACTGCAAGGAAAGAGTCAGAGGCATTTTGGGTCAAGGGAAGAGGTGGACAAAATACGATATCTCTCCATCTCCAAAGCTTGCAGCTGCCCCAGTGGTTCTCCTTCCTCATCAGCTATGTTGGTAGGGTCAACACAGGGGCTGTGTTTTGCTGGAGTAACTGCTGTCTGTGGTGGGACCCTTCTTGGAGCCCTGAGTGCAGCGTTAATTTTGACCACCCTGAGCAGCGGTGCCACATCCCTCTAGATATCCAAATAGAGAGTTTCCAACTGGGGGAGCACCCAGACAGCACCAGCAGCCTTGTTGGGTGCCATAGGGCTGTGGAGCACCTGGGAAGACACAGGGTGGGCAGAGACCCCAGGGGTTTAAGTCTCATTCAGCTTCATCCCTTTATTTTTCTCCTTTGCATGTGTGTGTGGCCACAGGTTAATGCCAATGATGACAGCGGTGTCCTGCTGGGGAACTGGTCAGGGAATTACAGAGGTGGGACGGCCCCTATGGATTGGATCGGGAGTGTCACGATCTTGCAGAAGTATTACAAGACCAAGAAGCCCATCAGTTATGGCCAATGTTGGGTCTTTGCAGGAGTCCTCAATACAGGTAAACAGTGAACTATCTCTCTTCTCTGACATCCTAATTACCGTGCTAGTAAGCCAAATTACTGCACCTCTGAGCAGTGGAGGTGGCAGGGCCTGTCATGTAAGCAGAGGCTGAGAGAGCCAGGACTGCTCAGCCTGGAGAAGAGAGGGCTCTGGGGGTTTTATCCTTTTGTATAAATACCTGACAGAAAGGAGTGGGGCACAGACAGGCTCTACTCAGTGATGTCCAGTGAAAAGACCAGAGGTGATAGGCACAACCTGAGACATGGGAGGTTCTGTCTGAACATAGCAAAGTAGCTTTTTTTCACCCATGAGGGTGACCACACACTGGCAGAGATTGTCTGGAGAGGTTATGGAGTCTACATCCTTGGAGATACTCAAAAGCCATCTGGACACAGACCTGGGCACCTCCTCTAGAGGACCCTGCATGGGCAGAGGGATGAGACAAGATGATCCCAAAAGGTGGCCCCCAACTTGAGTGATTTTGTGACTCTGTGTTTTGTCTGTCTGTGCTGCAGTCATGCGTTGCTTGGGGGTCCCAGCCCGTTGTGTGAGTACCTTCAACTCGGCACATGATACAGAGGAGAACCTGAGAGTTGACATTTACTTGAATGAAGCGGGAGAAAAGCTGAACTCGATGTCCTTCGACTCTGTCTGGTACTGCAAATGGGGCTAATGCTTCCTTCCCCCCATCCTGCCTTGCAGCGTCCCATTCCCACCTTGGCAATTCCTTTGAGAATTTCCTCTATTGCCCAGGAGAGAGAGAGAAAGCCTGGGGTTCACAGGGTTACACACGAATAGCCATTAAATCTGCCCTTACTAAAGGATTAAGGGAGGAGATCGTGACTCTTCAGGTTGTAACAGCTCACTCCTTTTCTTTCCAACCCAAATGCATGCAGGAACTTCCACGTGTGGAATGATGTCTGGATGAAGCGGACAGACCTGCCCGATGGGTTTGATGGCTGGCAGGCGATTGATTCAACCCCTCAGGAGCAAAGTCAAGGTAGGATTTACTCTTCTGCAGCTCCTGAGGGAGGCAGGGACATTTTGTTTGAAAGCCATGCTCCCCAGCCAGCAAAGCACGTACTGCCCATGCTCACCTTCAAGTGCTGGGGCAGGGACACCCTAAAGCAGGAGGTCTCAATCCTGACATCTCAGGCCAGGATGGGAGAAACAGCAGGCAGAAAAACAACTTTGTAGAATGCTCTTGGGACATGAATGTCATTTCAGAGGTTAGAGGACACCTAAGTGATGGAGGTCACAAGACTGCTCATTGGTAGATGAGAGGAGTGACCATCACAATTGGTGACTACCCTCCCTGCACAGATTCAGGGAATTTGGAAGCAGAAAACCCCCTGAAACATTAGTCTTCAAGACAGTGCAGAAAGTGGAGGATTGCTAGGAGATCAAACACAGATGTCTGGACTGAGTTAACTCCATAGCCGACCTGTGACTTTCTAACCTTAAAATTATTTAAGTGATGGGAAACACATAAAACCTCTCACCAGTGTGTGGTGATCTGTAAAAAAGCCAAAGCAGCTGTGGGATAAATAAGAGCTTTTGGAGCTCATTACTGAGTTGGAGGACTGTTTACTGCTAAGACAACCCCCATGGCCACAGACTCCTGCTTGAGTGTGTCAGAGCATGGAACAAAAGTTGGATTCACTGCTGATATTTGAAAAATCAGCTGTTACTGAATGCACTTTCTAGGTGTTTTCCAGTGTGGTCCCTGCCCAGTGAAGGCTGTCCGAGAAGGAGATGTGTATTTGCCCTTCGATGCCAAGTTTGTGTTTGCGGAGGTGAATGCTGACAGAGTCTACTGGATTGTCAAGAAGGTGAACGGCAAGGACAAGTTCATCAGGGTCAGCACGGAGACCCAGGACATCGGCAGGAACATCAGCACAAAAGCCGTGGGGCAGAACAGGCGGGAAGACATCACCCTGGAGTACAAGTACCGTGAAGGTGACTGCCCCCATCCTCTAACGTTGAGCCAAAGAGGCGACCCCTGTCCGTGTAGGTCACCCCACAACACATGTTGTCTCAGGAGAAAGCTGCAGGAGTAGCTGCAGTGGCAAACCTGGTGTAAGACCTGGAGACCCCCGGGAGGCAGCACTTCCCTGGCCATCCTCATGCACACAGTGACACCTATAGGCTGTTCCTTAGGGTCGAGCAAGCTTGCAGGCAGTGAAAGAAATGGGCTGAGTGATGAACCTGGTCGTCAGACTGACCTTTGCTTTATTTCTTCATTCTTTTTCTTTTTGTCTTTCCATTCCCCAGACAACATTGGAAAGAAAAAATCCCACATTTCGTCCAAAAAATTTTCAGATCCAGCCACGTTGTCCTAGACCATTAAATCCTTTCCAGTGAGGACAAAAATATCAAGCTGAAAAATTTAAGAGCATCCATCCTATTAAAGTGTCTCTTTCAGGAAACTCTTCCAGTCCAAAATGCTACAGTTAGATTTGGTGTTAGTGTAAAGAGGAAGGTCTCCTGAGCAGAGCTGGAGGTGCTCTGACATCCTCCATCCTCTCTGCTCAGCAACAGAAGCATAAATAAAGGAAAGGTGGCTCTGGGTGAGGAGACCAAGATACAGATATCACCCATATTTTTCTTTATCCAGGCTCCAAAGAGGAAAGGAAGGCCATGGAAAGAGCTCGCAGCTTCATACGCCCTTCAGGACTGACCCCTCGTTCAGGCTACGCTATGACTATGGGTCACGATATGATTGCCAACAAGCCTGAGGTCCTGCATGAGACAGTCACCAAGAGTGGGATCCGGCTTGAGATAACCAATACAGAAGCTTTGCATCCTGGCAATCCTCTTGAGCTGGCCATCACAGTGAAGACCTCCACTCCTGGGAGCTGGACCATTGATCTTACTGGCTCCTGCCAGCTGCAGTACTATACTGGAAAAGTTCAGGCCAACCTTGGAACTATCAAGGAAACCATCAGGCTTGAAGGCCAATCTGGTAAGCACAGAAAACTTGCTGTGTTCTGTGAATTATTTATTGTGGCAGTCTGTGGTTTGCAATAGCTCAACTATAGACCCATGTACGGCTCTGTACTTTGTGAAGAGCAGAAATTGCCTGCCTGCGACCACCCTCCCTTGTTACTGTATCTGGAAGTCTCAGTTACAGACTGGGATCCCTCTGTAGCAGGGACCAAAACATGAAGACCCTGTTCCTGGTGCAGCTTCCACGAAGTGGTTAGAAATACATCAGTGTGGGCAGACAGATGTTTTCATAGTGTGAGTGAGGTGTGCCAGAGCGTCTCCCCCCATCCTTACTGTGTAAACATCAAAGGTGCCACTGCAGGCTTTGTGTGTGTCCATGTGGATCAGATCCCTCACAGGGATAGCTGAAAATTTCAGCCTTTTTTTGTTCCAGTGTTTGCCACTCTAATAATGGTGCTGGTGATGCTGGTGAGTGTTATCTTCTGAATTTTGCCCAAACAAATTCCTGCCTCATGACTGCCTGTCTGGCTGATCCCAGGAGCAGTTTGCTGTTGTGCACTGTGCATCTTTGAGTGATCTGGGCTGCATTTCTGATCCCCAGCAATGTAACTGAAATTTGCTAAACAAGAGACTAGCGAGTGATGAATAATTAACAACTCTTGTTCATTCCAAGCATGAGTCATTCTTGGGAAAAAAATTCTTTTCTATTGGTGAGTGCTGAGTGTCTTCACACATAAACAGGCACTGTCACAATGCAGCAGGGTAGGACACAAAGCTTCATGCATACATACGTATATACAAACATACACACATGCATTTAGGGAAAATGACCAGCATTTTTGTTTTCATTTCCAGAAGCCAGGAAGCTTTGCAGCTAAAGCAGTGCTCAGCTGCTGACTTCAGGGCTTTTCTGAGCCACTGGAAGCTTGTCCAGGCAATTAAAGATAAAATCTGAAGTGAAAGGAAAGCCAGCAGTTTTATAGCCAGCAGTTCCTCAGATAAACCCTAGGGAATACAGGTTTAGGTGTACCCAACCTCCTGCTCCTCTGCCTCCTCCTGAGTGCTGGGGCAGCCAGGGGTGAGGGCTGCTGAGATGCTGGATGTGAGCCTGAGCCAGTGTCAGTCTGGGCAGAGAGATGGTGGGGACTCAGCCACCCTTCCCATGGCTGCATGTGCCAAGTATCACCCACCCAGCCAGGGCTTCCTCCAACAGGGTCTATGTCCTGAAGGGAAAGCAGGATGGACTCAGGGAATATGGCTCATCCCACACCCTGGGACACCAGCCACCAGAGCTGATTTTGCCACCTAATTCCTGAGCATGTGATGAAGCATCAGGTTGTGTTTTCTTTCCTGCAGAGATGCAGATCCCCATGAAAATAGCACCTGACGCGTATATGAAGGCATTCGCCTCAGTGGACGATGAAGTGCTCATTCTTGTCACTGCCATTGCTGAGGTCAAGGAAACAAATGACAAACTCACCAAGGAGACATCAATGAGATTTGAGTACCCCCCCATCACCATCCAGGTGAGGCAGGCACCAGCTGGGTGGGCTCGTGGGGAACGGGAGTTAAAGCCTTGCTCAGTGTGGCACCAGGGTGGTGTTAGCATTCCCAGGGGCATTCCCCAAACAGCTGCCTCCTGCAATGCTCAGCCCTTGGCATTTTGTTTGGCTATTCAATCCTTATTTGAAGGTTGAAAGCAGCCATGAAATGTTATTGCCCCATCTAAAAGGTGAAGGCAGAGGCTGCTGCAGGGAAGGGGATGGAAGAGGACAGTTTGTGCAGAGCTGATTTCCAATTGCAAAGCTCTCCCTTCTGAAGGAAAAACATGTTGAGAAACCAGAGAGAAACCAGCTGGGAAAACACAGTGCCATGGGAGGGTGGAAAGGATGGGAGGGCGGAACAGGTTTCCCCACACCACGCTGGTGGTGAGGAGCAAACTTGCAGCAGCTCTGGCACCTTTATTACCCCTCTGATCCCAGGTCTTTGGGTTTGTTTCTCTCTTTCCTCCTCTGACAGATGCCAGAAATGGCCAAATTGAACCACGAGTTCAGCTGTGCCTTCACCTTCAAGAACAAACTGAACGTGGCCCTGGAAAACTGCAAGCTGCTGGTGGAGGGCTTGGGCATATTTAAGATGACAACATTTGATCAGGGGTAAGGAGATGAGCCCGGTATGAAATGAACATGACAGGACTCTGTTTCTTTTTTTTTTTAAATTTCCCTTGGATAAGTGATATGGGGATTTGGAGTAAGAGGACCTTGTGTTTGAAACTGCACCACATTTGGCCATAGTCCACATAGTAGAAAGACCCACACAGTTTGGCATGCTCAGGGCATTGGGGCATGGTAGGGGCTCCCCTTGTGCTCCTGCTGTGATGCCATGTGAGCACAGCTGCTTCCTTCAGAGCTGAATTTAGTGGGGTCCCCAGGATCAACGGGACCACCAGCCAGTGCCACCATGCTAGGCCCGACTTGCTGCACGTTGGTCATGAGAGGAGGGAAACACCAACCCTAAACACCAGCACTGCCTATTTCTTTAAGTGAAATCATTCAACAGTGGCAAATAGCAATCCTAACTCATGCTGGCATTATTTGCTTTTTCTTTGTCCTTAGGGATATAATGCCTGGCAAGATCATGAAGTCTGAAGTAATATGCACTCCGACAAGACTGGGAGAGAAGAAAATAGTAGCCAAGCTGATCTCAAACCAGATCAAAGGGATCTCTTCAGAGAAGGCCGTCACCATCATCGAGTAGGATGGGTGCCTCGGTGGGGTGCAAATGGTGGCCTTGCTTAAACACATTGCAGTGTTGGTTGTCTCAGGCACTTCTTGCCTCTTTTGATTGCTGGGTAGTACTTTCAAAGTAAAGAGCAAAAATGCCATTAAGCTAAGGAATTAGCCTGATGTAAAGGGCACAGTTGCATTGATTGCAGTTATTTGTGATACAATAAAGATTGTTAAAATTGACTGTGTGTTTGGGTTGTATGATATCGCCACAAGGATCAGAGGTTGTGGTGGTGGCAGCTTCAGCCAGTGATGGGTGTGAGCCTGGTGGGGGCCAGCAGTGCTGTGGTCCTACACGGGACCTCCCAGGAACCTCACAGCACCACAGGCTGCTGTGCAGCTCAAGGAACATTTCAAGCAAATCTCTCCTGGGTGATTCCCTCTCTCTCCCAGCTAACCACCTGGAGAATGTATTGCCATGCACCTTTTCTTGTCTTTAGAGCACAGAAAGAGCAAACCTTGCGCAGTCTCCCCAAACACCCTTTTTCATACACTTCTTGCTATGCCACCTCTTTTGGGGTTTTTTGGGGCATTTTCAGAAGAAGTACCATCTCCAGTTGCATTACCAGTGCTGGTAGCCCATGGCTTGGACAAGTGTACCCTCTCTTGGATTAGGAGCTGGCTGGAGGGTCGGGCCCAGAGAGAGTGCTGGTGAATGGAGCTGCATCCAGCTGGCGGCCGGTCACCAGTGGTGTTCCCCAGGGGTCTGTGTTGGGT
>JAWWEV010000083.1:44391195-44535665 GCA_035583235.1 Hafferia zeledoni
TGGACTAGAGATGGACCAAGGGTTGGACTTGATGATCTCAGAGGTCTTTTCCAACCCAATCGATTCTATGATTCTATGATTCCCTAGAAATGTACAACCCTTATTCTTCCCCTTCCCCCTGAATGCTGCCAGATTGCAGGTAGAACCCTGACGGCAGTGTACATTTGGAGCTCTTCCAGCCACAGTCACACAGAAGACAACAGCTGTGCCCAGCTGGAGCCCACTGCACTGCACATTCCAGCAACTCCTGAGCCCACCTTTAGCAAGGGATTGCTCTGCCCCACAGCATCACCACAGCATGGCCAGCAGCAGTCTGGCACTGGGGTTTCCAACATTTCCATGAGTAAAGAGAACATAAAGTCACACAGTCATATATGGGATTATTTATTTGTTTATTTAAAAGGCAAATGCTCATGCATTAAGGCCATAGAGTGGGAAAAAGAAATGGGAACTACACCTGGTTATGTGCCAGCCCATAAAAAGGAAGGAGAAATCAAAAAAAAAAATAAAAAAGGAGGACAAAAAAGGCAAAAACCAAGGTTTTAACCACTCTCTTGTATTTCAGAGGTGGCTGCTGGGCCACAGAAGGGGGTCAGGCTGCCCTGACCCCTGCTGCCCCTCTGCCCTTGGTGTTCTGGTGCCCCACAGCTGCACTGGGTCCCCAAAAAGCCACCTCCTGTGGTGGCACAGCAGGAAGTGGGAGCTCCTCTCTGCAGGTAGAGTGGGTGCAGGGTCCACATGGGTCATGTCCACAGGGTGGTCCTTGGCAGATGGAGTATTAGTTCTTTAGTAAGTACAATAGCAACTGAAGGCACAAAAAGGAGTTACAAACAGCAAAAAATATATTTTCTCAAGAGATGTAAATTTTTTACTTGCATAGAAAACCTGGTGTAGAAGATGCAGGTAAGAAGTACAGGAACACTTTCCATGTCTGCCACAACCCTGTCCATCACACATTAACACCTGACATCAGAGCAGTAATGGGATCTTCAGTGGCCCACGTCCCACTGAGCAGTGCAGGGGCAGCATCCTCCCCAGCCTGCCACCACAAGCATGCCCTCCAGGACAGCCTTCCCTGGGACCTGGCAAGGTCCAGCCAGAACCCAGATGGGACTATAGCAGCATGGCATGAAGATGAAGGCACAGTTTTACAAGGGGCAAAAAGGTCATAGAGGGAAGGGAGGGAAACGGAGGGTTTGGTTTCAATTTCATGAAAATCATGTTTGGTCTCAAGCTACCATGTAATCATTGAAGAAGAAGGTTTATACTAAAGCTATGAATAAAACAGATTTTTTTCCAACTTGTGAAGACTTTTGTGATTTCTGACAGTTGTCACACTACATTGAGACAGAGAGGAGATACACCAAGAGGTACTGGGACTTTGAGAAGGGAGAAGGAAAAGGAGAACAAGGGGGACTGACAGCCAAGAAACACCAGAACTGACTTGATGCACACAGGAAGTTCCCCCAGCAGGTCTTGGGGGCACCAGAGCTGGGGCTGGGCTGTCTGCCCATGCTCTGCATAAGGCACAGGGACATGTCCCTGTCTCTCACTCAAACTGTAACTGGAGGAGGGGAGATGGATGTTTTGGCTCTCACCCTCCTCTTCATACTTCTTTTCTGTTTCATCTGTTAAATAAAAATAAATCCAGAAATGCCATCACCTGAGGTATGAGAGGTGGGAAACAGAAGCAAAGGACACCTGTTATGATGAGGTGAGCCATGTTTGAGGAGAAAATATGCTGCTTGCATCCATGCCTCTCCAAAGCCATGTCAGTAGGGTCCATGTCTGGAGAAATGCAGCACGTGGGGGTCTCTCCCAAGCTGACAGCTCCATATGCCTGCCTCAAGGTGATTTTTAGCCATTAACTAGTTTCTCCCTGTCACACCATTCCCTCTGCAGACACAGCACAGGAGGAGGGATGTCAACTGGATGCAGAGGTGGAGCAGCAAGCCAAAATTAGAAACCATGAGCTAAAAAGGGCACTCTTACTCTTCCATCTTCAACATCCCCATTACTCCCTACAGGGAATCCCTTATAGATGTGAGTATGTCCTTGATGTCCCTTTCCTGTGGGATGCTAACAATAAGGAATGTGGGCTGGCACTGAAGTAGAAGAGCTTCTTCCCTCAATAGCACACTGCTGCACAGGGCAAAATGACATGACATGAGAGGGTACCTCAGTTCCCCTCAAATGCAGTGTGTTTCCCTTTTCCCAAAAGGTTATAAATACACAGTTCTTTTCTAGATCTACTTTTCACTGACAAAGAGGAGAGACATCCAGAGGTAACAAGGGATGGGAAAACTGTTTGGAAATAGCCCCTGGATTTTAGACAAGCTGTGTTTCTAACAGTCAAGCCACTCTGTTCCCAATACCTTTGCCAGAAAAAGGGACTGCTGTGGTGGAGAACAAGTCCAGGAGAGAATCTCATCCCTCTACAGTAGCCCTGAATGTCACAACATTAATACATAAGAAGATGCATTTGGGGGGTAAAAAAAATTTTAAATCTCGCATAAATTCCATTTGATATCACTCCTATAAATAATAAAAACTTCATACAGGTCTTTCACAATACTCAGCTTTCATCCCAAAAACTCCTTTGTCTTGCTTCTGAGAGGAAGCAGTTTTCTTTGGTCCATGTTACAGGGCAGGGGGAGATAAAATCAAGCATATTCTGTGACGGGGAAACCAGGAACACGTCTCTAATATCCTGCAAATTTAATGGCAATTAAGCTAAGGGATAGGACAGAAGAAAAAGAAAACAAACAAACACTTGAAAAACAGCCTAAATTAAAACTACCCTGACATCTGGAGGATGCCAAGTGTTTGTAGTGCATCTGAATGCAGGGCCTAGCAACACCCTTGCATGACTTTGCTGCAACTACTGCCACCTGCAGTGATGCCTTCTTTGAGAGATGTGTGTTCCTTCTGTATGTTCACCAGCATTCACCAGGAGCTGGCTGCAAAATTAAAGTAAGGAAACCTGCGCAATGGCACGGACTATCAGAACAACGTTAAACCCCAGGAAGATTAAGAGGCACTACTCATTCTCAACTAACTCTAGCTAACAAGAAAAGAAGGAAAGAGAGACATCTAAATTAGAGAAGTCAAATGGAGAGAGGTGTTCTCTCAACAGGGTGTTCTCTCTCTCTCTCTCTCTGACTGCAGAACTAGCCCTGGTACCTGGCCTAGACCATTTCCCTGCTTTCTGGGCTGCAGAGGTCAGACAGGCAGCTCCTGCTCCACGTATCTTATGTACAAACCAGCTGCAGCCCTGGGGCAAAAACTTCCCCTCACCAGCAGCTCAACAACACAGCCAACATTTTCTTGGCTGCACTGGCCACGGGCAAATGCTCCTGCCAGCCTGGCATTACCACAAGCCCAACAGTTCCAAGAAGCACCACCAGTTTTGGGCAGCTCCACAAGCACAGATGGTAGAAATTTATTCCTGGAGATATTTCAGAGCCCAAAAGAATTGCATCCAGGGTGAGCTCATGGATCTGCTGCATCCATAGCCCTGTATCCCACCTCTGCTAAGACCTGTGCACCAGCAACTTTCATAACCCAGAGGCAGCATCCATAGGATGAGATGGGCTAAAGAGGATGTGTTTTCCACAGAAACTTTCAGAGCTGGGCTAATCTTGCCATCACTCATTTCATCCTCCAAAAGGCTGTAAGAACAGAAGATTAACCAGACTCCCTAGTTAACTAGAATTCCACATTTCCGGGAACTGGAACCAATCTATCCAACAATTATAAACTTTCCTTAAAGGCCACGTAAGAAAAGCTCAGTAAAGCAGTTGACACAGGTCTGAAAAGGAGCTTATAAACCCCATCACTTATAAAGCTCTCTCTGGAGATTTGCATTGCTTCTGCTAGTGCTGTACCTGACTTCCAGACAAACACTCCTGAATTTTTTAATGCACCAAAAGTATGTTAAAAAATAACCTCTTGAATCTCCAGCACAAATAGTTATTAAAAAAACCAACCAAACACCTGAAAGCTTCTCCTGGTATTGTGGCAGATGTTTTGCTTATTCATGTAACATCTGGATGGCAACATCTCGAGCAAGAAACTGTTCAATTTCTTCTTGGGTGAGTATTTCAGACGCAGGAGCTGCTTCCACAGCTTCAGGTGGTGCTGGGCTCTCACAGTCCAGGTTTGAAAAGGGGTTGAACCAACCCAAGGAGAAGGCACCGCCGAACGCCGCCTTCATTCCTTCCCAGCCGCTGATCTTCTCCCAGGTTGGCTTCTGGTTTTTAAGTCGCTCAATGCCCTGCAAGAAGAGAAGAGCTTAGGGTCGCCTCACATTTATAGCAGGTATTTGGGCACCAACCACTGCAGCACGTGCAGAACTGCCTATCTATAGGCAGGCTGATGCTATTCAAGTTAACAATGAAGACAGAATTCCTGCATTACTGAGAGTTGCATCTCCCAATTTAGCAATAAAACCCTCAAATGAGATCAAATTCATGGACAATCTGAATCTTGTGGATGTATTTCGGCATCAGTTGCTATGGATTTTTTATGGTAGAGATGGCTCCTGAAAAACCAGCCTTTTCAGAAACATGGACTTCTTCTCACATGACCTTTTGAAACCCTCGAAGGTGTGACAAGGTACAGTCAGAACTTCAGAGCTTATTTTTGCAGTAGTTCAGATACAGGCAAAATACTGCACGTTTTTCCAGGAATCAGGAATTTATCACTGCCACACCTAGAAGCTCACTCTGTGCCAGTTAAGAGCAAATATTTAAGAACACAATTTCTATTTACCAAATTGTCAAAGACAAATCACAACGCAAGCCGGATAGCTCACTGGGAGGTGAGGAAATCTGTACAGGTGGAAGTGGAGGCTTCAGAATGGGACCAGAGCCTTAGTCAGTCAATATTCTGATTCATTCTCCCTCCAAGAACATCCCTTTTAGGAAAGCAAACATTTTGATTGTATTTAAAGAACAGATACATTGCATTTGGGCAGGGACTTTTTTTTCCTGGTACTCTTCTCCATGTAGAAATAAAAAACTAAAATTTATTTTCTTAATAATCTTTTTAAGGCCACTACTGTGTGAAATAGAGCAGATTTTTTTATGTGCATCTTCTGTATCATGTAAGAGAGGAGTCAGATCTGCAGCTGTGCATGATACGCTCATGATGATATACAAGTGACCACACAAAAAGTCTGTTCTTAGAGAAATGAGAGCACTGGATCCAAGTTTTGAGAAACTCAATGAGAGGATAAAAATGAGCAAATTCAGTTAAAACTGTATGAAAGGAGGCTGTTAGAGGAGCTGGATGAACAACACACTTGTCACGTTCTAATTCTACAGATTTTTGCTTAATGACAAAAAACATTCAAAGCTTGGCAGTGGGGGGGAAATGAACCCAGGCAGGAGCTCAGCAGCACCACAGCTGCACTCACAGGCAGCCTTACACAACAGCAGCAGCCCAGTTTTGCAATAGCATTGAGTCAGCACGAGCAGACCCAGGAGAAAACACCACAAAACAAAGCGCTACGTGCAAAGCTTTCCTGAGCTTCATTCATAACCCATTTCTCTGTTCTGACTTAGGAGAGACCCAGCAGTGAATGTGAAGAAAGGAATGATGCAATACCAAACTGGAATCCTTCAGGGTTGCAATTTCAGGAAGAAGTCACGCCCTGAAGGACTTGGAATGCTAAGCACAGTTTTGCATCCCCTCGCTCTGCTCCCAGGCTTGCAAATGTAGCATTTTGAGTGCTCCAGGGAACATGCCGTGCAGCCTCTGGTCCCTTGGGATACCACACTTGATGCCGCAGCCATGGCCCGACCTCACCTCCCTGCTGGGCAAGCTGGGAGAGGAGCAGCGCTCACGCACAGCAGAGCCTGGCAAAGCGTTGTAGCACTACCACGTGCTCTTCCTGCAGGATGCTCCACTGCCAGCACCCACTGGCTGTGCAACAGGAGGCAGAGGCTTTAGCAGCTTAAAGAGCAGAAGAGCACCTTTGGTTGTCGGCTGTTCCTCAGCAGACTGCAGAGGCTTCCCATGTGTTAGTAACAAATGGCACCGGGGCTGCAGCACTTACTGTGTGAGTATCTAGGGAGAAGGAAAACAAGTAGCACAGAGCAGGAGGAGAGACAGACATCAAGCATTTAAACCCTCCCCTGGCAGCACAAGCTTTAACCCTGCCCTCAATCACGTGCTTAATCTGTTTTGATCCGGGCTGCCATCTAGATTGGGAATACAGATTTGGAACACTTCTGGGCAGCAGCCCCTCCTTTCCTCCTCCAAAAAACATCCCTCACCTGCTTCAAGCAGCATCTGCTGACCAAAGAGATAAGCAAGGTCAGCCTCAGTGAGGTTGTGCTAATGCCAATTAGGGAGCAGTTCATCAGAGCAGGCACGGGTGTACTTTCCCTCTCTCAGCCTGACCTCACTAATCCCTTCACAGCACGTATTCAAAATAAGCACAAGTTTTATAATTGTATCTTGATCTGATTTGGCTGCCAGCCACATGGTCAGTAGGGCATGAGGTTATGCCTTAAGAAGAATTTAAGGGGAATGGAAGGCATGCACAGCTGTGAAGACATTCTGTTACTGCTTAATGAAACTTTTTTAAAAACTAAAATATATTTACATAAAATCTCTCGCCATTACTTTAGAAAGTCAGAATTTTGTATATCAAGTTAAACCAACACCTGTTTCTCTTTCCCATCATTCAGCACCATCTTTCACTATTCCAAACTACATAATTTTGAACCAGTACTGAAGAGAAGACATAAACCAAGAAATATAAAATACTGGACACTCCCATTTCAGTAAGAGGTACAACATTGCAAACATGGGGACAGGAAGATCAGGTTGACCTGTGGCCACTGCCATGCTGGAGAATATACCCTGTTTCCTCCACTATTGCCCTCAGTTTCTGCTCCTGCCCAGTGCCAGAGGAGGATGGTGGGCTGTGTGGCCTGACCCAGAAGCAATCTGTAGGGCAGCTCTTGCATGTCACAAGAAATGCATTAATTTCTTTTAGTGCACTTTCAAAATACAAAAGGAAACAGTGAAATGCAAAGACAAGCATTGTGACAATGTGATGGTTAAGACACAAGAAGCATTGCCATTGGAAATTATGGTTAAGGCAGACTTTCCTCACAGCAGTTCCTTGCACTTATTTCTGCTTGGAGTACCACTTAGTTTTCCAAAACCAAAGTTTTTTGAGTTTGTCCTTCAATTTGAGTTTGTCCTTCAATTTCTCTTGGCCATCCTAAAACAGAACCAGCACCTGGAATCAGGCTGTCCTGCCTGAGAAAATACTTTCCAAAAGCAAACCAGTAAGTCTGCCTTTCTCATATTTAGTACCCATATTTAGTATCATTCCAACTGCATCAAATTGCACCACAAAGTCATACAGAGAAAGGAAAACTCAGGACCCCCAGTTACTGCCACATACACATGACAGGTACTGATGGCATTTCTGTGATGATGTCTCATTTAAAAAAAAACCATAACAGTTTGACTGAAAATATCAATACTACATAATGTTGTTTAACAATTTTCATTTGTTTGAAACAAGAAACACTTGGTAGTTTTGCATTTTTCCACAATGGTCAAAACGCCAGAGCAGTGTAACCAATCTTCCTCCAAAATGCACAATCATCAAGGGTAATTAAAATAAACCCAAACACAAATGTAGCATTTATAATCAAAGCAATTTTTAAAGCAGTGAACTGAATAGAGATGCATTCATTAGTTAATTGCCTAGGTGACTAAAGCCTCTCCCTGACGCCTTAAAATCTAGGATTATATAGAATTTAGTATAACTCTTTTAGCACTTCCTAGTAGCAATTTAGCTAAGAACTTCTGTTCTAGATTCCTGAAATATCGTTTAATGTTCCTCATTGTGATGGGTTTGATCCATGGACACTCATCGAGATTTCAATATATAAGGACTTTAGCAAGACCATCTAGTTTGTATAGAATGTACCTAGAAGAATAGGCACATTGTTTGATATAGCTCTAGTCAAAACTACTCAGAAGGTCCAGAAACCTTGAAATGATTCCAGGTAGGACAGAGATGATGAGCAAGACAGGATGAAGACAAAGGGTCATCAAGACCTCTGATTCAATTTGGGGAGGCGTGTTGAGAGTGGTATTAAGGGAGGGAGAGTTTTGGAAGTGGGTGTAGCAGTATTAGGTAATGCTTTGAATTGTTAATTAGGTAACTAAATAAAAGCAAGAGGCTTCTGTAACTCTGTATGCACACTTTTGAAGAAACTAGATTCTTGAGCATCCAAGGTTGTAATAAAGGAATGCTGTCTGCTAAACTCAGAAATTGAGTCTTAGGGATTTTCTTTTTAAGAGCCAGTTTTAGGCATCATCCCCTCTATATGTGTGATTTTGCATCAAGGCAGCTCTAGGGCTGGATTCTCTACCAGTTCAAGTTACCACCTGCACATGCCTCGCTGGCTGAGCTGACCCTGACCAAAGATTCAGCCCTTAATTATTAAGCTGGGAGCATTCTCTGAGAAACACCATTGCATATTAATATCAGAGTTACATCCTCTCCCAAGTGGTGAAATAAACCCCCTGATTAACAGATCATCATATTACCTAATAACTCACTTTTAAACATAAAAGTTGGATGCTTAGTTAATCGACCTTTGTGTGCTTCTGCTTGCTTGCAAATGGAAGTGAAAGTTCAGAAAATCAATGGAAATTTTCCCCAACATTTGAAGCGAAGAAAGAAAGGACAGCAAACAAGTTTTTGTAAAAGTTTTATTGCATTTGTTTTCCATATGGAAGCATTGACAGATTGAAAAGATGCAGCATTCACATTACTTCCAAAATGAGACATCCATTAAATTTCTCCTTCCCCAGTTGCCCTCCCTTTCCCCGTGGCTTTGAAGCAGTCTAAACAGGTCAGTTTCCAAAAAAATACCATTTTACTTTAAACCAAGGAAAGAAAAGATTCCTTGGAAGTCATAAACACAGCTGATTTGTATACTTCCTTTGTTTGCAATTCATCTGATGAGCCCATGGGAGTGATAATCCAAAAATATAAAAAAACTCCTGCCTGAACACAAGATGTCAGTTATAGTTATGAATGGTTTAGCTTTACCCGTTTTTGGAATGCCTTCTGTCCCTCCCACTTTCATCACCACACAGTTCATAACAGCATGCTCCTTACCATAAATATTTGCCAATTTAAAGCACTTACACATACATATGTGCGTGCATTTACATACACACACACACGTATGTATAAATATAAGAAAAGATTTACAAAGCTCTAAACCAGGGCAATGCTAAGAATATAGAATCAGTCACCCTGGTACACTTACACATCCCATCAATATTAGTCTTTATAGTAATCTGGGCATTCATGTCTGTTTTTCACGTGAACACTGTTCAGCAGGCATTGCTCTACCAAGTCATTTACCAAGACAAACACACACAAAGAACATGATTCCACTATTCTACAAACTTGAAAATTAGCTTTCTTCCTTTCCTGCAAGTGTAAGGCATTTAATAATCCAAAGAGTCTTCTAAATCTGCCACCGTTATCCTAAAAGGGCAACAATTTCCTGCACACTAGGGAGGGAACAGACAAAACAATGCCACAAAGATGGAATCAGTTCTGCGGCTGGAAGGAAAAAAGAGGGTGGGTGGGAATTGGTGTTGGCAACCTTTAAGTATTTTAACTGAATGTGATCACCAGGTCAACTGGCTCTCTTGCTGTGTTGCCTTCTGGTCTTGCACCTTTTGGTACATGAAGTATCTGCTTCCCCATCCAAGTTCACTTATGAAAGAGCAATGTGCTCCTTCAGGAAGTCCAGAGGTGTCTGTGTAGGGCTGTTGGCACTCACATGTCATCCACAGAGCTCATCACAGTCAGGAGACAGCATGAGAATCTACTCAGAAGAGGTGGGTCATAACAGAGAAGAGAGGATCCCCTTCACATTAGTTATGCCATACAGAAAGCAGAGAGAAACAGATGCCAGTAAAGTTAATGTGATAAAAAAAAGTGGGGAAAAAAACGAAAAAGAAAAAGAAAAAGAAAAGCAGCAGCAGTTTCAGCCAGAGATATAGAATTATCTAAAATGGTGGAATACAGGGCTTTTTTTTCCTCTGCAATTATCAGCCATTTAATAGACATAAAAAAGTTCATTTTGCTTTTTTTCTTTTAAACATTCATGGAAAATTTGTAACAGTAGTGCTGTAATATGTTTCTATTTTAGTGGAAATGCTGGTCAAGAATTCCTCAGACCACATACTGGTACGGGTCTGCTTTTCCTTGGTCTGGTGTTGCGAATGGGCTAAGCCATGCTATAGAGAACGGATGGCCAAATACTGCTTTCATGTTCATCCATTTTGTTTTTTTAGCCCATCTTCTCTCTTCCTTTTTCAACTGTTCTATTCCCTGAAAACAGAAATATCACATTTTCAGTCAAATACTCAGATTTTGTGTTTCTGGATTTGGGGAAAGGTCTACTCTCATTTACCCCTTATCCAAAGGGTGGAGTAAGAAAATACAAATGCACCTGACTGCCTTTCCTTTTTTTCTCACTGTTTTATATTAAAAAATACTAAAGCAAGACAGTGTTCCTTTGAAATAAATGACTTTGTGTTCATACCTAGATATTTCAGAAACATTTTAAGCCCTGCCATCCAATTGTCTGTGATGTCAATTAAAAAAAACCCCATCACTTAAAACCAAACAAAAAGTATGTGCTTTAATGGCTGAATGCATTATGTGCTAATCAGATGGAAAAGTTTTAGAAGAAACCATTGCAAGCTTGCAGACAAAAAAAAAAAAAAAAGGAACCAAAACCCCACAGATAATCTCTTTAATGCTCCCAGATTCACCAAGCAAGTTCAGGAAGTGCCCATGGCTCAGTGTAGCTGAGTCTACCTGTTGCCTCCTCATGTGTCATTAGAATCATTGGTAAAACATGCACGGGCTGACAGCACGGAGAAAGGGTTAAATAAGACACTGATTTGAAGAAATCATTGGCATTGTTTAGTAAAGGTTAGATGCAGAACAAAAACAAGCCATCAAGCAATCAGCTGAAACATTCACTAGTTAAACATTTTAAAAAATTTAAATTCCATATTGTGTCTAAAACCCACAAAGTGAATTTGGTTTTCCAGTAAAGCCACATATGCCTGGCTGCCACAGGAGCAAAATGAATGAGTGCAGCCACTGCAGAGCATTACTATTCCATGGGGAGCTGCAGGCAGATCACTCTGTTCTTTAACTCTGCATCTTTTGCAAGGTAAGGTTTCTCCTGACCTACATGTCTCTCCCGTGCCACAGATTAATGCACTGCAATACATCTGTGTTCTCAAATTACCAGTCCTGGGAGCTCTGAAGAACACAACATGGGTCAACTGCAGGAGTTGTGCTGATCCCTGGCAAATGTCACCTCTAGAGATGACAGCAAAACACCAGGGTTCTGGGTCCCTTCAGGCAGAAAGGAACCCTCTTGGTGGGACAGCATACTCAAGGTGAGGAGCGATGTCTCCCAGTGATTGAAGAGAAAAGGTGAAAAAAGGGTAAGACACAGCCCTGTCTCTAAAATGTAAAGTAAAACACTGCAAGAATGCACAACAAGAAGAATTTCATCTGGAAATATTCCTCTGCTCAAAACAGATTGCTTGCCAGACACAGTTAGCTCAGTCCTAGCAAATCAACAAGACATTCCACAGAGTAAAATCCTTATGGGTACGTATTCAAAAAAGAAAACAAAACCGAAAACACACAATCCAACATGGGAAGACAATATTTCTTTTATTTTAGAATGTGGCATTGCTCCTTTAACATCTATGAATCCCCAAAATTAGAGGGGAAGGGAAAGTCTGTGGACTTATTTGGGTGTCCGGCTGTAAGAAGCAGCTTCTAAGAACTGACAGGTTTCAAAGATGGAGAAATTCAAATCAAGATTTCACAGGCAGCATTGCTAATTTACACACTTATTGATAAACTCTAGCTCAGCAGGATCTGTAAAACACTCTACTTCTTCCTGGGGCTCTCCCCATCAGAAAGAAGAGTGAAGTCTTCCTCTGAACACAGAAGAGCCACAGGTGGAACATCAGCCTCTTGTAGAAGCCAAACATTCAAAAAAGCACTGCAAAAAAAAGACTGAGGAGCAATGGGCCCTTACAGCATATGATGCCAAACACAGCTCTCCAACGGCAGCAAAAATACCTATTCTAGCTTCCACTGGCCATGGGCAAACAAGGGAAAGAAACAAGGAGGCAGAGGAGGAAAGAAGAGTTGTCACTCTTTTGGACTATCACTTCTCTCCCACCACTCTGGTCAATCAAATTATCTGAGCATGCTTGGTGAAGACTACAAGTATTTACAAGTGTGGGAACACACCCAGGAGTCACCAGCTCCATCTATACAGGAGTTGGGAAATGCAGGGATACAGGATGGACTGTAACACTGCAGTGTCGATGATCCTTGTGGGTCCCTTCCAACAGAATAGTCTGTGGTTCTGTGAATGTAACCTCTACTATGCCACCTTTGAATTGGGGATGATTCGGTGGCTTTGCAGCAGATTGTAACCAGAAGGCTTCCATGAGCCTACTCCACTCCCTTTTCTTTTTCCCTCTGGCAAGAGTTTTTGAACTGTTCAATAAGTAGCTAAAACTGGAAAATCTTCCAGGCTAAAAGAAGTCTCTGTGTGTGTGTATATACATATATGTGTGTGTGTGTATATATGTATGTATATATCCCTCTCCCACCTACTCATCTTGGTTTTCCAGCACATAAACCTGTAAATAGTGACACCCAGCACACACCTCAATTTCAGACAATATCAATGGAAAAGCACTTCATTAAAGGAAAAAGGTTCCATAATCCACAGGGACAAATACTCTGTACAGAGTGATCCCAGTTACCTGTGCCTGCCTTACTGGAGGTACTGTCAGTACAGCAGCCCAGCCAACACACAGGCATACACTACTTCCCACAGTAACCTTCAGAGACCACAGTCCAGCACTGTGATAGCTCAGTTTATTACACTGGATCTTTACTTAAAGGGTACATGAATTCCCTGTGAAATGAGGTAAAAACCTGTAGCCCTTCATTGTTTCTGCAAGTGGTGAGAGATAAGGTAAAGAGAGAGAGTGTGAGACACTCACCGTTTCATCAGTGCAGATGGAGTGTACTTGGGTCCCAAACATAACTGAGGTGAAGATGAGAAACAGGAGAGCCTCGAAACACAAGAGGATGAGAAGAATCACTGTGGTTGGTGGAGAGAAGGAACTGCATTCTGCGAAGACAAAACAACAGAGCTGGAAAGGTAGACATCAAGTAAGGCAGCAGCTGCAAAACACCTGCTAGGCCACGAGTTTTCCATACTTAAACTGACAAAAAAATTATATGGTCCCTATTCCCAGAAAAGTACATAAGCAAGCTCTCACATTCTTGAGGATATTCAACAATAAAATGATCACTCCTGCAAGTTTAAAAAACAATCAATAAAAGCAAAAAAAAGCCCCACAAACACCCCCCCCCCCCCCCCGAACAAACACAAAAACACAACCAAAAACCCTTCAAGAATGTAATTTGCTTTTCCATTTCAGTGTTTCCCCAGCACACTGACTAGGACTCCATTCTACTCCATTTCACCTGTAGCTTCTCTCATAAACCTTGATCTTAACATATTTTCCACAGTGATAAAAAGTCCCATTAGAAATCTCAGGCTGGTAGACAGGACATGAGGATATGTAGCAGCAAATAAAACTTGAGCCTGTTTCCTTTCTTAACTGCCCTAAGCCATAACCTAAAGAAGGTCAGATTAAGCCAAATTCTTATTTTTCCTCATGATCTGTAGTGCAAACTCAAGCAAGAGCTCAAAAAAAGAAATCAAAACCCCAAGCAGGTAACTACAAATGAAGAGCAGATGAAAGCAAGAGGAAGGAAAACGTTATGGGGCCAAACTCATGGTGTTGAGTGTTGTAAATGCCAGAACATCTCCAGACTTTTTCAAAATCCAAGACTCTCACCAAAAGCCTGTGTTTTTCTCATGAGATGCTGAACTTTAATAAATACACCATGATCAGGGGCTAACACAACCTGCACAAATGGAAGGCAGCTGGAACAACCTATCCACCTCTCCTAACAGCTCTGTTCTGCCACCTAAACCTGGGACAGGTGGGAAAGTGCTTTCCCCACATAAACAGGCTCGGAGAAATAGGGTAAAGGAAACTACCTTTGAATGTCTCCTTCCCTTGGGGCCCTGGCCACTCTAGTCAAATGCAGATGTTCTCAGCAACAGCTGGCAGGTGTTTTACGTAGTTTTGAACTGCAGATCAACCTTGTCAAATTCAGTTCACGTATTTATCTTCTCCAGTATTATAAACTAAAACCTGTCATTATATTGAATAACACAACTGAATTTCCAAGAAAAAAGCCCCTAATCCTCTTCCAAAAAAATTCGCAAGCAGCACATACATCTGTATACACATTCTTTGACAGCTTGCTGTTTGACTCAGCATTACCCTGAGGATTTCCTATATTCATTTGTGGGTCAAAAGCATATTTAGACTGGCTTTGGAAAAATTTACTCACTGGCTGCTTCAGAGTGAGAGCTGGAGTTTTTCTTTTGGCTTTTTTGAGCTGCTTTGGTTCTGGTTTTGGTTTGGGATTTTTTTTGGAAAGGAACTGTTTGTTATTGTGAGGGTGGATTTTTGGATCTGAGTTAGCATGTTTTCCTGGCAGTCTTGCAAGAACGATTCACATTACCCTTCTAGAAAAAGCAAAGGCATTTTTCTTATCTTGTGTTGGCATTCAGGAAGTTAGTGCTGTGTTCATGTCAACAGTAGGTTATTGCACATTGTTAGGTATCTTTACATCTCAGCTTTTTCCTAGGCAGTATCAGGTGTAAGCTGAAACAGGACTTTTGAGGACAGAGATCCCAGCAGGTCAAAAAGAATTATGAAGGTCCAGGATTGATCATTAAAAGAAATGTAAAAATAGAGCCAGCATAGCAGAGCCCTGATAGCATTCTTACGAAACAAGCAAACTACAAGTTCTTATTCAGAGGGTAATCTTTTATTTTAATGAGGCATTTTGTTAGTACTCACTTGTCCAGTCTTCTTCAAAGCAATACAAGAAGTGAAATCCCACCATGATTAGAGCATGCAGGGAAATCAGTGCTATATACATCTGAAAAATAAAGGATGTAACATATGTACCAGGTGAGTTTAAAGACCAACATCTTCCCAACACTTCAAATAAAGCAAAGTGCCAACATTTCAAAACAAAACCAAACCACAAACAACTCGAAAAACCATCGAGCTTTTCCATCTCCCCTAAACAAGCTGGCAAATACCAAGACTACACAGACTCATTCTGGCCTCACTAACAGCTCTGAGCAAACACGAGGGAGACTGCTGAATACAAAGCCAGCTGGATACAAAACAGCCTCACACATCCCAGAGTGTCCTTCCACTCAGCTTACTGCCCTTATCTCCCCTGAACACAGCACAACTTCCAGACAACAGTAACACTGACATCTAAGGTATCATGTTGTCAAAGCTTACATCCTTGCTCTTGAGAGCACTGCAGTTCCCCAGAGAAATGACAGGTAATTTGTTTTAACCAGAAAATGCATTGTATCTGTTTTCCACCACAGGTTTCAGAAAAATGATGTATTTTTTAATAAGTACTTTTTCCCTGAGGCAGATACTGGCATGGAAAGTTTTCTCTCAGGCCTTAATACTTTGTAGTTAATATTTTTTGTTTTAAACTAGGTCTTAGATTTGTAAAAGAGAGTGTATGTAACAAAAAGTTTTAACAAACTATATGCAATGCTATGTATACACTGCAATGTACTAAGACATGGCCAAAGAGATGACTCTCCTGAACCTACAAACAAAGGTAGGCAGATACTATAAGTGAGAGAGATTTTGTTACAAAAAACTCCTGTGGAAACAGTACAGTTTTTCCTTGCAAGTTCAGCATGCTGCCATTCTTTCACTTCCTCGGGTCTCAAAAAGCATACCCAAGAACAAAACCAACTACATTAATGTAATAATGTAGTTTCTCTCAACTACATTAAGTGTTTATTATAGTCTGCTGGAAAATAGATGTCAAGTTTTAATAGAAACTGAAATCCTTTTAATAAGACTAAAACACCTACCTTGCTTCTCAAGGTGAAAAAAACCTTGCTCAAAGGAAAGAGACAGGATTAATTTTGTTCTGTAATCCACACTCCAGCAAACCACACCACAGAACACTGAGCCTTTCCATTTAACTGAAAATCTCCCCCTTGTTACTTGGTAATAGGAGAACATTCTTCCTCAAACCTACAGATGTCTCAAGAGATTTATTAATAAAACAGAGCATCACTGAAAGTGAGCTTTGTAATGTTCACGCTACTCCCACAGGGTATTTGCAGTTTGCTTTGATGAAACACATTTCAACCCTTCCAGAAATACGCAGCACCCAAGTGTGCACTCCTCTTTTCTTACTCATGATGCTACAGATATAGTACAAAAAGTCAAACACCTCCTTGGTTTTCAAGTACAAAAATAAACCCCTTGGAATTAAAAGGTGGGTAATTCTTGCCAAAGGGGATGCAGACTTCCCACTCCTTGCTTAAGATGTGACAACAGCTCTTATTACATGATCCCACACAGGTACTCATACAACTGTAATGGTTAGGAACCCTGCATCTGGCCTGGGACCCTCCCAGACAGCCCCATGTAAAAGGATGGCCCATGCATCAAAGAGCTCAGTGCCACAATAAACCACTGCCAATACAAAATAGATGCTGAACAAGCGTCAACACAAACCTCAAAAACCCTGGCAAATACTTCCTGTGATGTTTTTTCCCATTGCTGTAGGTGAATGAGTGTGTGTGTGTTCCCTAACTAGTGAAACAGAAGTCTGCAGCACCTCCCCTTAAAGTTCTTCCACATAAAGGAGGAAGAAAGAGCCAACCCTGGAGCTGCCTCACAGACTGCACACAGCATTTCAGCGCTTCCCACTGGACAACCTCAAGCATCACTTGTAAAATACTTACTGTAAACAGTACAAAGTACTTCTGGTTATTCTCTCCCACACAGTTATTGACCCATGGGCAGTGATGGTCCATTTTCCGAATACACCTCTTGCAAACACTGAAAGAACAGAGGTCTTTATTAACAGCACTTTTCACTCCAGGAACACAAGATATCACATGGCTCGGAGAAACTAAAAAAAAAAAAAGATCTACTTGTCACCTTATTTATATTTGTGGTTTGCTTACTTGCCTAAGTCTGTTCAAAATGAACCATACAACACCAGATCTCCACTGCAAAAACTGATGCCACATTATCAGTGGTTATGTCAAAAATATGGTTTGAACAATACATTTGGGCAGACAGAAAAGATCTGTGATTTTTTTTAGTTTTAACCTATTTGATCTGTGAAAATGTCCACAAATTCAAAACAAACAGAAACCAGAAAGATATAAAAAGTATTAATGAATATTTTTCAGAGTTGTTAATAACAGACTAAGGTTTATTTACCAACATCTGTTAGTAGCAGGAACTTGCAAAAAGAAAACTAAACAAGGCACTAGTAAAGATTCTTGACATCATGGTAAGCCACATACTAATATGAAACAGCTGTGGCAGTCAGTCAGGAAGACAGAACCACAATATACATTCAAGGTGAAATTAAGATGTTAAAGCACTTCACACAACTGGACTAATAAAATCAAAACTCAAATTCTTGCCAGCGTGCACACTGTGGCTAGAAGTCAAATAATTAAAACATCATTACTTTGTCTGAACATCATTCTCTTGCTTAGTCAGTAACTGCTTCAATTCACATAATAAAGGAAGTCTTTTTCTCTGCTGCTTTCTCATATGATAGGAGACGAAAGGCAGTCTCCTGATACCACATTGCACAAACAAGCACAGAAATCAAATATGAAAAAAAACCAACCCAAAGCAAATAAACAATAGACCCAGAAAGGAAACAGCCATTCCAGAACAATTCTGGCAGCCCTGGAACAGAAAGGATTGAGCACTCTGCTAATTTTATTTTTCTTCTTACAACAAAAAGTATCTTGACCTTAACATAAACAATAAACTCCAACACCCAAACCCTTCAGTGAAACTCAAACAAAAACATAAACATGTTCTTATCAGCACGTATGAATAAATAATAGAAAACCTCTCAGTCACAACAGCCTTTCACTCACTCTGTGGTGGGAGGGGGTAATCCCCAGGGATACTCACCATGCCTGAAAACAAACGAGTTGCTATAACCCCGATCCTAAATGAAAGGGCAGGCAGGCCCCAACCTCCCAGCATGGGGCCAGACCAGGAGCTGCTTCTCCTTAGGCAGGCCTGGGCACCCCATTACCTGCCAGCCCCATGTGCAGTAGAAAACAGCAGAAGCCTCATTTTGCTACAACAAGCAGCTTGAAATTATTTTTGAGCTACATGGGGACTAAAATCAGCTGGCACAGTAAAAACAATTTATCTTCCAGATAATGTACTTCACATGACAAGTTTCAATCCATGTTGTTTTGGGGGGGTTTTTTTGTTTGTTTGTGGGGGGTTTTGTTTGGTTTTTGGGTTTTTTTAAAGGAGGGGGGAAGTCAGGGCAGGTGGTGCAAAGGAGGAGGATGTCTCACTGTGTGCAAAGTGCTCACACTTCCCCTGGGCTCTGAGACAGGTGAGTACCCAAGCAACCCCTTCAACTGCTCCTACGTCCTTGTTCCCCAGAGGGGCAATGGAAGCAGCCAAGCCACAGATGTGGAAGAGGTAGCTAAGGCTGGGAGGTTTTATTCCATGTACAGGTACCAAAAGCAGTTGGATGACAGGCAGAATGGGAAACCTAGCTGGTGGAAAAAGGAAACACAGAAACCATGACTGAAAACTACAGGCAGCAGGGATTGCCCTTACTCAGACACTCTCTCCCCACTCAAACATCCAACTTCCAAAGGTTGGCAGGACTAATTTACCAGGCATAGGGGACACACTAAATAGCACATGAATCAAAAAACACCCTGGTCCTTTTGGCATACAGCCAACAATATCTCCTGCTGATGCATATGAACAGCCTTGATGTGTTAAAGTCTAATAAATCTCCCTAGCTCATAAAAACATCATTTGACTGAAGATTCTCAATAGCATCAGTGCTCAGTGGATCAGTTTCCCAAATCTTAACATCTAAAAACTTATCTTACAGCACAGAAAAAAGGACCCCAGTGAGGAGGTCTTGTGTTTAGCCAGAGTTGACTTCATTTACCTACACTGTGAGTCATCATCAAGACAGCATTTTAGATGTGAAGTTTCATTCATAATTGAGGAGCTGCCAGAGGGGATTTTACAGTAGCATTAATAAGTGATAGGTATTATCACATTGCTCCTGCTGAATAACCAACTCCTGATTTTGATTAGAATAAAGAACCAACAAAAAAGAAAAACATTTGCAAACTAAAGCTCTGGAAATAAATATGAAAAAAGCAAACAGCAGAACAAGTTTGCTCAGCCCATTACCAGGTATTTCCCTCCCCACACGACCACTGCATGGACCAGCAGTGATCCTGGTACAAGCTCTCTTGGTATGTATTGGGTTTTGAGCAGGCAAGGAAGTGACACCAGTGCAAACTCATTAACTACTTACTGGAAAGCAGGTTCGCTTGCTTTAAAAGGGGAAGAGAATTTTAGGAAGTAGTTATTTTTTTGCTCACTGCTTTTAGTACTAAAAAGCTCACTACCAGTTACTCTCTTCCGGGAAGTTTATCCTACCAGAAAAAGAAAGGACATGACAGATCAGTGGGCATACTGATCTATCACACAGCACAACACAAAGTCACAGTACTCAATGAAAATGTGGAAGTCTGAACCCTTAAAAAATATAGTTACCTGTACTTGAGTTTTAACTTAAATATCACTTCTAAATAGAATACACAGTGAGACAAATGGGTTTGTGAATAAAAACAAAAATGGAAAAGACACTGATGCTTTGTGAGACATTACATTGTACAGATTTCTATGCACTCTGGTATATTAAGTCTCTTTTTAAGTCATGTTTACATGAAAATTTATGGAATGCCAATTACAAGGCTGGAGCCAAGGCAGCAGTCATTTTAAGAAACGGCCCCAGCCACCTATAGATGAAGATCTGCCAGAAAAGGCCTGAGATTTTTTCAGAGACACTGAAACATGTCTGGCACTATTGGCAACAGAATTTGGATGCCAATCTCTCAATTTACCCACTCCAGTCTCAGACTCCAATAACAATTTAGAGATCAAGGCACACTGGTGAATAACTCTGGAGGTCTTGATAATACAGCCATTTTCAGAAAAGCCTTTACCTGCAGTGATGTGCTCTGTCAGGTTTGATGCTACAACACTTTGGGCACTTGTAAACCACTTGGCCTGGCTTTAGCTGCAAACTCTCAATGAACTCTTTTGTGGCATTACCTTTGGGTACAGCACCCTGCAGAAAAAAAAAAAAAACAACCAGAAGATTAACCTGTGGACATTACAACTGCTAAGAACAACAGGATGACTTAAAACTATGAGAGGGGAGGGACGAGAAAGAAATAAAAACTTCCCTAAGGTCAACAGAGTTGCAAGAAGATTCAGAAAAGAAATTAAGATATGGTTCTGAAATATGGAACCACAGACTTAAACATCATTTTGGTGGGGTTTTTTGGGTTTTTTCAAACATCACTAAATCCTCACTTAAGCAATCAGTCTTTTGAAATCTTATAGTATCCTTTAAATATTTAAGAATCCTCTTTTCATAACAATGAACTTATCATGCCAGTGTTTCATATCATAAACTGGAAACAGCAAATGTTTTAATGTTTATTCCAGTACAAGCAACTACTTCCTGAAGTATCACTGTGTACACTAAGAATTACTGGTAAACACCTCATGTATTTATAGTTAGGCTTTTACTGTGTATTTGTTATTTAAATTAGGGTGTAACATTCAAACAGTGAACACTAAGAATCCTCCCACCTGAATAAGACTAGGTAAAACATTCTAAGGTGTGTAATTTCCACTGTAAAACAAATCTTGAAATATGTAACATATTGCTGCTGCAGGAGCCCAAGTTCATGAGTTTCTGTTCTTTACAGGGGCATAAATTTGCTCAAAAAAACTGTATCAAAGAAATTCCCTCCCCTCAAAAAAAAGTTCTGAAACACGCCATACAAAATCACTGCTGGTACATTGGTACAATTCACATTTGTGAATTGAAGGCATTTTTACTGAAACAAAAGCACAGATGTAATATTTTGACAGATTTCTGATGGAACAGTCTCTTTTTAACACATCTGTACAACCTCCTAACACCAATAAACACGAATGATATACATCAGTGAGAGAACTGCACATTAAACCAGTATTACAAGGCTTTCTTGAGCAATATTTGGGGTTCTTTGCACAAAAACTCCCAACAGGCCTGGCCAATTTAAAAATTACCAAAACCTACTTCCAGAAAATACTACAACTCATATTCTCTCTCTTCAGTACTCAGCAAAGCTCAAAACCTTAGAAATGTTTTAGCAAGAACCCACAGGAAGCAGTTCCTGAAATGCAAGACATGCTATCCAGTCCGAAGAACTCAGGTGTTCATTTATTTACAGTAAGAATTTTGTTTGTTTGCCTCAGCAGTGCTTTCTGTTTCATTCTGATCCTAGACATGCCCCTGGTTCCCCCTGTCCTGGCAGCTTCCTTAATCCCTGACTCACACTGCCTGCCAGATGTTGCTGCATCCTTTCTCTGTATCTCCCCTCCTGCATTTTATTTAGCTGAACTCCTCATTAAAGAAATGAAAGAAAACCCCACTGGCTCTTGCCATCCACACACATAAATCCCACCTCACACTAGGAATTAACATATCTTTTCCCAATTACTCTCAATAGAAATAGTATCTGCTTCTCCAATGCTGCTTGCCCAGCCTGGCTTCAAAATACAGATTTTGTTTCAGAGGAGTTTCTAGTAACTCTGCAAAACAATTCCAGCAACTTGAGGGTCCCTAGGCATAAAAGCCACATAAAATACAATAATTAACAACAACTACCCTTAGGATACAAACCATCTAACAAACTGCTGCAACCCTCTATTCCCCAGTCCAATGACCAGAAGTTTCAGAGCCTAAACTACTGCTTACAGTTCTGCCCAGCAGCAATTCAACAGTCTTAACCACAAATTGTGACATTACACCAAATCAAGCCATTTCTGCAGTGCTGTGGCTTCTGGAAGAGCTGGAACTTGAGCAACAAAGATTGTACTTAAGTATTAATGGCACCAAACAAGGTTTCAAAAGTAGGAAGGGACATTTGAAAGGAACACAACAACAAAGGTATGCCACCACTCCCAACAGCAACAAGAACACTCGTGAGGAAGGGGACAAGAGAAGTCTAAGCCTGTCTGTCCTTGCATTGACTAATGGAGATGGGTATGGGTTTTTGAATTGAATCTACTGTCCAGAGGTTATTAAAAAAATAAACCATCACAGGCCACTCAGAATTAGACTCATGGTGCTAAACTGTATCTTCTCACCAGCTGAAAGACAACAAAGCAGTAGATCAGATCTCTCAAAGCAATGCCCTATGAATACACACAAGGGTATCTTACAACTCTGGTGCTTCCCAACTCGCCTGAGAACTGTCAGCTCTTAGCATGCTTACACAGTATTTATTTCAGCATTGTCCAATACACTCAACAACATCAGTAGAACGAGAGATGGTAACATGGCTTTTCAAAACAACACACGTTCTGGTCCATTCTGCTGAAGCAATACTTGCCAAGGCAGACAACCAAAACCAGCTTTTCCAGCTCTCCTATTTGTCAAGACACGACAAGCCACAAACACAAGATCTGCCATTGGGGAGAAAACAGTGCCAGAGAGAAACACTCTCCTTCCCAGTGCAAAAAGAGTCGCTGCTCACACACTGGGAGTCTAAAGCTGGGTCCTTGACTTTGCTCCTGACTTGAGTGGGATGAAAAATTAGCATACCACATCAGCAGCCTCACTCAGCAGGCTGACACACAGAAGATTATTTAAATCTGCCACTCACTCAGCAAGTGAGTTACCCAACATCTAGCAGACAAGAAAAACACCGCCTCTTTCTTTCCGAGACACACAGAGAGAGTTATACTTACTGGATCTGTCAGCATAGCACGAAAATGTGAAGCCAAAGCGAGGAAAGCCAAGGTGTTGAACAGGGTGCCATTGATGACACTATAAACATAATCTCTCGATGGAACTAGCATGACAAGAAGGACTACAAAGTCGGCATAGAACACCAGCATCCAGGTAACGACAGCACATGCAATACCACAGCCATCTCGAATAAACCACATTGTTCCCAGGGAAGCGCGGCTAGGAGGTGGAACACACTTTTCTGGCTGGAGGTATTCAGGTGTCCTTTCAATATCTCTGAAGCGGTGGACTGGAGTAATCATCATAGGCTATTATGTCCATACTTGCATCTGAAAGAGAGTCAGAAACAGTGTTCACTGCTCTGCAGGACATGCAGACCTCTGTTTGTGTAATGGCACAGCATCACGTGGGAAATTCAGAACTGCAGAAAGTGAATTGAGAAAGGAAAAAAGGGTAAATAAATTAAACACGAAATAATGGATTTGGAAACCACACTCCTGTGCTTATTGGAACACTTCTTACTCAGAAGACTCTCTTAAGTGCTTTTATGATGTGCTTAATCACACATTAGGTCCACCTGTGTGCCACCACCTCCCACTGTGGAAAAGCAAGAAACCTCTTAATGAATAAAGTCATCAGGTAGGAGCCACCAGGAGCTGCCACAATAGGAACTGAAGCAAGAACTGGGCACTGCCATGTGAGGAAAAAAGACCTAGCACAGCCTGGCAGGGTCTCTTCTTGCTGCCTCAGACCTTGGGAAGGGTCTCTCCTACAGATAGTAGAAAACTGAGCAAGTGGAAAAAGTTTCTTTTCCTTAGCCATTGACTCACAGCTTTTGTGTAAAACCGCAAAATCAAACCACTGTAAAATTAGATTTGCAGGAACTGATTAAGAAGCAACTCAGGCAAAGATCTTGACAGGAACTTCTAGTCTTGGCTGGAGTATGCTCTTCCCCAACTATAACTGTCTCCTACTCTCACCTTCTCCTTTGGCATTACAACCCTTGGAAGTCTTTGCCACCGCTCTCCCACCACCTTTGCTCCATCCCTCAATGGCATTTGTTTTGCCTGCCCTTTAGCACTTCTGGTCCACTCCACTGGACTAAGAGTACTACCACTGACATTGCCCTGTCCTCTCCTCTCCACCTCTGCAGACACCTTGCCTATCCAGAGGTTAAGGTCCATCTTGGAGCCAGAAACTGTAATACTCCAGGAATGTGCGGCACCTACTGTAGTTTCAAGGTAACTCCCACCAAACACAGGCATTTGAGAAAACAGAAAAGGTGCTCATAAGTCTCTGGCAAGGGATCAATCCACTTGCACTGTGAACCTACACCACTCAATGTCAGACCACACCTGGAATGCTACGATTCCAAAGTGGCTCTTCACACACCCAGCAGCTTCTTCCAAAGACACTTGTGCATGGAGTATTTGCATAGTGCTCTAAGCGCCCCAAAACACTACAGCCTCCAAAGACCCACCTTCTGCAAAGATGGCTACAATAATTTTACTACCAAATACACTGAATTGCACATACCTGAACTGATCAGCCTCTCACAGCTTTCCAAAAAAGAGTGTGCATTATGCCACTTTAATTCAGAGAAACAATGTTCACCATTAATTATGCTATCTGCCAAAAAAGTTCATTCTGAAGCTATTTTTGTGCTTTTTAAAAAGTTACACTGTTACCTACATAAAGTGGGGAGATTTTACAGAAAACATAGTGTGAGAACTGCAAAAGTACCGAGGACCTTAAACTTCTCTCTGAATTTTATGGTTAAGTTCTGTCAAGTACAAGGAGAAAGCTCTGTCCTTGCAGACCTAAACAGAGATGTTACTGCCCCTACCTAGACAGCAAAGAAGACAATAGTTTGCTTTTTAGTTCTTATTTCAAGAAGACAAAATTCCTAAGAGCACAATTAGTCTTTTAAGGCCAAAGATTAAGGTTATTAATGAGCAGGATGATTAATTACATTCAAAGCAGAGAAGTGATGAGCTCAGTGCACCTTAGTGCGAGCAACACAGCAGAGAGGTGACTGGAACTGCTATTGCCACAGTGAGAGGCAAGAGCCAGCAGCACAAAGTTTCCAGGTGCACAGAAGCAGATGAACTGCACCATTTACAGTGTTTGTTTTCTAACACAATTGGTATATATAAACTAGGAGAACTAGGTATTTTCTTATCTTTCTGCTTTGAGCATTTCACATGCTGCCAAGCAGGTTTAAGACAGTTTACGAATCTGAGGAAAGTCACACGGATTAATGCTAAAGCATATCAGTCTTGTATTCATACATACATCACACAGAACAGAAAAATCAAGATAAAAACGTCCTTGTGAGCATGTCATTTACTGTGCCGAGAAAAAAACCCCACAACAAAAAGCCTTCTCCTCATTCACAAAATTCACATACATTGTAATTACTCTGTATTTTAACCACAGCTATAATTTAGCCTCATGACTCCCAATACTTAGGAGCACAAGCTATATAATTTTCATAAATAGTGATTACTCGAACAATCTGGTGGTCTAAGTTCAGATAAATCTATACCTACTGGTAAATCCACACCTTTATTTCAGTTTGTCACAATTTCTGTAAGGACAGTTATGTACTCATACATTCACACAGACTTAACAAGTATTTCTAAGAGCCAGTCCTTCCCCTCCCCCAAGGAAACAGGTTAACCTTCACTGCATTACTTAATAATCTTATTAAAATTGTTATGCTGGTTTGTCAGCTCAAAATAAGGCTGACATAATTAAAGACTCATGCCTGACAACAATGTTTAGTTGACAGTAACATCATATTGCATTATAAAATGAGAAAGGGAACAATAATTTTGGTCTTTGATGTTCAACCTGAGGTCTTACACTTACACATCAGGAGCAGTAACATGCTGGGATAGTCCTCAACACAGACTTTCCGGATTTGTTGCCTGGACACAGCTCTTTTTTTACTTTTTTCCCTGAGGTTTTGTTTCCCAAAGCAACGGAATGAAACAGTCACAGGAAAAGCAAACTCCCATTTAACAGAGGAATTAGTTTAGCAAGTCATCTTAAGGTCAGTATTAGTAAAGACTGACTGAAAGTTAAACAAATACGCGGTGATTAAAACTGTGGGTTTGGACCTGAACAGAACACTTCAACAGGGAAATAAAAATTAATCTCTCTTGCAAGTGCAGGAAGTGGTTTCACTCCAATAAAAGTTCTACAGCTCTGTCCGAAATATTATTGAGCTAAACTGTGGGGAAAAGAGAAGAAAAATATACAGCAGTTTAACCTACAGCTGGAAGAAGCCTCGAGGCACCTCAGTCTGAAAGTCTGGAGACTCATTTTTGCAGTGCAGAGTTATGAGACAGAGCACAGGCTTCCAATTCTGGCTGGAGGACAAATTTATTATTTAATGTACTTTGCTACTTAATGCTTGGTTTAGAGGCATCATTAGATGACAAAATGACAAAACAGTAATAGGTACATAAGCACCATACATTATTTGAGAAATATCTGTGTTTTAGTGCTCGTTATCTTAAAAGTCAATCTATAGGAGCTTAAAGTCTCAGCTTCTCTCATACATGGCCCAGTTAGTGGTTTTTTCATACCTTGTTCTTACATACACAAACATCTGCTTTTGTTTATGTTGTCCAACTTCCTATTTTCATATAAATAATATACAACAACAAAAATATTGTAGGGGGAGGAAGCAGTAACTTGCCCTAACTGGTTTGCCCTTCAACCATGCTGCACATGAACTTAATTTATAACACAGATGGAATAGGTCAGTCCCGCCTGCTCTGGAGCAAACAATATGTAAACAATGTAGGCAAAGGGCTTAAGGGCTTAATCTTGGTGTCAGGCTACAAGGGAGGCCACTGGTAAGTGTGAGATACAATGGCAACACACACATCAGTTCAGCTTAATGACAGGACAGAGAAAAGACCAGTTCTTTTCTTTTTATCTGGAAGGCATTTGGTGTTACAGGAACAACTGAAAAACACGTAATATACAAATTAGAAATATAAACAAAACAAATTAAAATCCACTTCCTGCTTCAATAAACACTTAAAATGCACTATTACACCCTACATAAATTAAGTAACTGTTTTTCAACCTGCCATAAGCCACGTCCAAAAAAGCTTGTTTTTAATGGCCTGTGACCGCCAAAGAATGTGCTAAGAATGAACAAACAAACAATGTGAGTCTTCACTCAAGAAGTACCTGAGAGTTACCTGAGGTTCTGATGCTGTAAAACTTACACCAAGCTTAAAACCAACATCATCATCAACCTGCTGATTTTCATGCAATTACTCATGCTAGTAAAGTCAAAAGCACCTGGGCATGACTTGCAAAACTACACTATTACTGTGTACATTGCAACCATTCCCTCTATTAGAAGCCCATTAACACTGAACTATGGGAAGAGGTTACATTTTCATTTTTTCATATGAACTAAGTGGATTTCAAGTTTAGCCAATTACAGGAAAATAGTTCTGTGAGATAAAAAAAAGAAAAAAGAGACACGAGGGCAGATCATTGACATTTTTTAGGTACTCAGTTTGCTTTTTCCTATACTTTAAAGAGCATGCTCCAAACAGCTTTTACAACACACTGAATATCTTGAGAGCTGACAAACAACACTACAGTTAACTTTTTATCATCATCAAAAGGAAGCAAAACCTAAGTAGTCATACTATATTCATGACAGCTGAAGCAGGCAATCTAGATCCACAGGACAGGATGTCCCTTTAAATAAAAGCAACAAACTCAGATAGACAGAAACTGCAAGAATTCCTTTTTATTTCATTTTCCTGTACATAAAACTTAATTGATTAAGACACTGCATATTTAATCTTCCTTTGTAACAGGCATGAGAGACAGTGTGCTTTCTAACAGGATATTTACCTATGCCTCCCCCTCCTGTCACACCTCCATGCAGCTGAAATCTAACAACAAGCTTACCAAAACTTGTCAAAGCAAGTTCTAGCAGGGATAATAACAAATATATTTTTTCCCTAACGGCTCCTGCAAGGCCTAAAAAGCTTTATCTGATCAGCAGGAGTGGAATGAAACAGCCCAGCTATGCTGAGAATTTTCAGCAGTCTCCTGCAGATTCATCCAGATATCCATCAGCATGGCAGTTTCCAACCTCTGGTTTACAAAACTCTGGAGGGTCAACGGGACATTTCTAACAGGTCTATGAAAGGCAGCTAAAAAAAGCAAGCCTATTATTAGCAGGCTTAAATTTGCTATAGAGAGCTGCACCTCCATTGGAATATATTCAGGACTCCACACATGGTTAAAAAAAGTCCCAAATGAACAACAAACAAAACAAACCCGACCCCAACTGGAAAGGCCAAACAGGTAAAAACCTACTCTTGGGTTAAAATGGCAAAAGCAATAGGGAAGGACTGGGCACAGAAGTCAACACTGCGCTCACAGGACACCCGATGACTCAGATCAAATGATCAGAGGGCAAAGTCAGTGCTGCCAGCCCTGCTCCAGACACCCAGGAGCAGGTAACAGGACTGTGCCTACCACAGACACTTTTCATTTTCCTCTTGAAAATTCAGGCTACATTAAGGAGTGTAGTTACTGCCTAAGTACCACATTTCCAGCTACGCATTTGCTTTTAGCAAGAGGTGCACAAACATCTCAAGATTGCCCTGAAACCTTTGGCCCCTGAAGTCATGCAATTTCAACATTCTGAGTTCCCACACTGAAAAAAAATGGAACTCAGAATGTCAATTACACTAAATCCACCAAAAATAATCTTCAAAAAATTACAAGGCTTAAAATAAATTTATGTTTCCTGAGGGTAAATGCACAGGTTTGGATTACCTCCTTTGAAAAAGGGGAAAGGAAAGCACATAAAACCTGATGGTAACCCTTTTATAACATTTTTCTATATATGAAGGGAGTAAGAGGCTGTATGACAATGTTTTATAGTCATAGTTTAGAAAACTTTATATCATTAACTATTCTGATGAATCCTAACTTACTATTTTCTATTTGTAATTTATTTCTTATTTTGAAGAGGCCATGAGTGAACAAGACCTTAATAAAAACAGATCACCCTAAAATCATGCTTTCATTATTTTTATTAGAAACATCTTATTAGAGGGGAAGATTTAATTGAAGCCATGAGCTTCTGAAGAACACATTTGAATAGGAGTATGAATACGTCAAGGGAACTTCTCCCTAAGGAGAGCAAGGGGAGGGGGAAATTACCTCAAAGATGTTTATTGGATGTAGAAACTCTATCCTGAGGGCCTGGATCAGGCTGAGTGTGACAGACTCAAGAGGGATGCAGCCACGTAGGGCACAAACCCCTAATTTACGTCAGTGTAGACAAGAAGCAATTTGAACAGAGCCAGAGGAATCGCATTAGTAGAACTGTAAGGAAAATAAGGCCATGTGTTCTCAATGACAAACATGAGGGTTTCCCTCTCCTGGTGGCTGTGGTATGCAAGCTCTCAGGGCAGACAGTAACAGCTCCTGGTTAATGTCTGTATCATTCAATGAATAGATATGTACTGTACAAGTAAAATACAATGCAATAAAGACTGACCTAAGAATCTGAGTTATCTGGTAAGAGAGTGCACCCCCACCTAAAAGGCCTGTCGGCTGCCAGCCTGAGCAAAGGAGAGCAAAGACAATGTAGTTACTGTCCAAGGTACAAAAACACTGGACCACTATGGATGAGTGACAAAATTGGGGCAGCATGTAGGAACAGGACACAAATCACAGGGGCAACAGAGACTGAGGTCAGACTTGGATCCGACTTGGTCTGATCACAAAGTTAGTGATCTTAATAAGCTTTTGATCAGAGACAGGAGGTACCTTATAATACTGTCATTAAGGATAAACCCTTACAAAACAACATAACTTTTTAACTATCAGAGTGCAAGGGGAACAGAGAAATTCTGTCACTTCAGTCTTGCAGTTTTCCAGTAAGACTAAATACACACAAGCCACTTAAACTATATCAAAACAGAACTATTAATCCTGAACATACAAACACAAGCCATCTTTGTTGCATTGCCACCTTTCTGGAGTTAAGCATCAGAAAGAAAGAGCAATCTTGCAGGAGGGACTGCACTGGGAAACAGAAAACAACAGATGGGGATGTCAAGCCTTCCCCCAGCACTGCAGTTATCCTGAATACACAGCCTGATGAGAGACAAAACAGGAGAAGCTGCCCTGGTCTTCTAGACAGCTTTGCAATTTTGATGCTCATTCAAGACTTAACACAGCAAGGGAATTAAAAGTCTCAATTTCTCCTGTATCAACTTTTTTTTTTTTAAAAAAAAAGACAAAAATTAAAGAGGAATGTTTATCTATACAACTGGTATTATTTTTAGCATCTGTTTTAAAAGCTACAAAACTTTCATGGCATGAGGAATATATTTTACAGAGCAGAAGAGTTGCAGCTTTAAGGTTTTAATCATAATAAGAAGCTGGCAGAACACTCTAGTCTAAAAAAAAATTCCAAATATTATCTTTCAAGGCAGAAAGAGCACTTACAACTATCAGACACACGTTTTTACTCAAGATGGTCTAACAAAGCATTTGGCTCTCACCTGCTCCTGCTACAGCCCAGCCTTCACAAGCATGTCACTCAGTCTCTCTGATTTTATTCCCCCAACTGTAGTTAGTTCTTCTTCCTTACACACTAGGAGTAGGTAAGATACAGGTATGAAGGCTGTAAGGCATTTAGATTTTAAATCTAAATACTACACCTAAGCAGATACCTAAACCAAATACAGAAAATACACAAGGTATACATTAAAATAGCACAATAGTAACACAGCGACCACAAAATTACCATCTCTATCCTGGAAAGGCCTGAAGTTAAAATCACGACTAGAAGAAGCCTATGCTGCTGCATCAGGGAACTGGAAAAACCTGTAGGAGCAAAGTTGCTGTATGTCAAAGCTTTTGAAATGTAGCAAAGGACACCTGAGTTGGCAAACTAAGCATTTCTTGTTTTGCTCACTGTTGCATTAGCAAGCACAAGGGATCCCTCCCTCCATAAAAAATACAATTTCTGTGTATAAACCTTAATTTTTTTATTCTTTGAAATACTGAGAGTTCAAGCCCAGACCAACTACAATATATAATACACTGCTTATCTATTGTATTGGACATCAGTAATTCAAGTAGTCATTGCAAAGAACAAAGATGTATATCACATTACTATCTTTCTTTATCACCTGCTATAGCCCCCTTTGTATGGTGTGGCACTATTGCCTTTCCACTGGGCCTGTATACGTATTTTTTAATTTTTTTTAACAGCATAGTACTTTACACTACCTTTACTCATGCCTAGTATTTCAGCTCGAACCCATTTGTTTTAACCTCTCCATGCTGCACCACATTTAAGATTGGTCACCCCTGTCAGTTCTGCATTATCGCAAAACTCACAGCTGAACTTCACAAACACCAGCCCAGCAGCAAAATAATCAACAAGGGCCCTGCATTTCCTCTCATTCAACATTCCTCTGTTGTCCAAGGGTATGAACAGTGAGTTTTCTGTGTCCTTGTTTTAGTTGCTCCTGGAAGAATGTTTCCCAGCGTTTTTCTAGCTGAACTCTCCTGCTGTAGCCTTCCCTCTTATTTCCATACCTTCCCATCACCATCCTCTGCTTTTTTTTTTCCCCCTCTTCTTGCACTCCTACTCCTTCTCCCTTAACAGCACCAGTTCCATATGGTCACCCTGTAACCTGGTGGGGCAAAGAGACACGAGGCTATAAGCCCAGACAAATCTGTCACTCCGGTCCCCAGAAGCACTTCCAAGCCCCCCCATCCTGGGGACACAGCCGGGAGCAGGTGACAGGAACTAACATGCCAGTGCTCCTGTAAGAGGCAGTACCTGGCTGCACCTTGCCTGGCACACCTTGCACCTCATGGTGGGGAATTGCTGCTGTGTGGGGAGGTCTCTGGCACCCACAGCCTGCAGAGACAAGCTGGCTCGCTCTTTCGGGCTCCCTCTCAAAAGGACAGTGTGTAAAGTGTTACTGGCAGACTTGCTGCACTGCAGATCCAGTCAAGTTAAGAGCAATCCTTTTTTCTTATTATCTGCACAGCCCAGGAAACATGCAGCTCTAATTAGGAAAGCTTTAACTTCTCATTGTCTCTAACACAACCTTAAGCTTCAGATTAGTTGCATGCATAAGTGAAATATGATGTTCCAGGTACAATCATTCACATTCAGTTTTCTTCAACCAGCTAAGCACAGGACGGGGAAAATAAAAACTGACAACACACTATTCTACCATGTCATATTTTACATGACCTGCTGCCTTCTGTCAGGAAGGCAGAACAACTGTATACGAGAATACTGCCCTAAGAAAAAGGTCATGTCTACACTGCAGAGGGACCAGAGTGTAAGCTCAGCAAACTAACATCTGCAGAGTCTGGCTGAGCTACAGCCAAGCCATTTTCAGACCGACACCACTGTGGGTGCCAATCTAGTCTCCTCTACAGAAGAGATGCCCTGTTACAGATGTATGGAAATGACTGCACAATAAAGCTTCATGGCTCCATGAGTAAGTTTTCCTGAAATAATGCAACACATGGGTTTAAACTGCATTGACTATGCAACGCTGTTCTGTTGGGAGATGCACAACTATCCACCCATAGAGAAAAGTGAATTCATATTCGATAAGAAAAAGACATTCACCGAAGCTGAGTTACCATTGCCCAGGATACACACATACTGCTGAAGACTATGAGTTGTTCCCCTTTGCTAACACAAGGGGAACTGCCCAGAAAAGACACATAAGTACTTGGGCACAGCAGACCTTCATCTGCTGAGGAATTAAGGATTCATCTTCTTGCAACCTGCTTTCAATACTTGGATTAAATTACATGTGTGTATTTTTGTCTACTACTAAATAAGCAATTTTAAACTGAAACACACACCCTTGTCTGTAAATATGCCACCTAAAATGAAAAGGAAGCAGAAACATACACCAAAATACCCAGCGGGTAATCAATGTCGCAACAAATACTTTGGCCTTTAGGCAGACCTTATATTTGCCCTTTTATAAACCTACAACTGCACAGAGCTTCTGGGTCGCACCTTCTAAATCACAGTGAGCTTCCAGTCAGACACAACTTCCTACCACCAGCAGTTCCCGCTGGCATGACAGACACTATTGCATCAGTGAGACAGCACCAAGAGCTACACTGACAGAGTCGTAGTGTTTGAAGGACTGGCTCTTTATTGCACAGGGAGGCTGCATCTTTAAAGACATATGAATGGCATGGCTCCTCTTATGATGACTCTCACCTCCAAAATGCTTGCAAACTGCACAAAAGATTTATTGATTGCTTTCATTATGCAAAGAAAAACATGGTACTCACTAATGCCTTGCTATCTATTCCACCAGACACCCAATGCAGTCACTCATTGCAACCCGGAGTCCCTTCCTTCTCAGTGATTCCAGTCCATCAGAACAACCATCCAAATTTGTGTTCCTTTCTTACAGATCTGACATCATACACCTTTGACATGTCAGGAGTCTGGCACACAATTACTCTCTGGAACACTGAAAAACACAGTATATCTTTTCTAAACCAGGATCAAAGGAAAGAAACCTATACGAGTTTTGGTGCCCATCCTGCATCCCTCCCTGGCACACAGGCAGCAGGAGAGCCCATCAGGGACCAGACTGCTGCCTCCTCCTCCCCAAGACCTGCTCTCTTGTTCGTTTCCTTGAAGACTGATTTCTAATGATCCATCATGAACTCTGGCTTCTTAAAAATTACTTTACAGAACTACTCCAGTAATACTGCTGCTCTAAACCAGTCCGGATTGCTTCCTACTGCCATGTAACTCACCATCCATTTCAACTAAACCCACAACAGTACAGTGCCATGGCTCCCACACGGATTACTCCCGATGCCGAGGTCGCCAGTGGCCGAAGGTCCCCGTGGACAGGTGCGGTCACACGCCGGGTGACCACGGCCACCCCCAAAGCGAGGGGTCAGCTCCTGTCGCTGTCCAGCCGCTCGCTGATGGACACGTCCCATCGCTGCAATCCATTAACAGCTCACAGCACCCCGACCAAATCGCTGGAGGCTCCGAGTTTTCCTGCCCAGGGGACTCAACGCTGCTCCGAAAGGCCGCGGAGCAGACCTAAACCACGCATTCAGCCCGGTATTATTTATCCTGTTTTAAAGCCCAGCGCTGGATGGCGACGAGGGGACTGCAGGAGCCCACCGAGCCAAAGCTCCTGGAGCCGCCGCTGCGGGACAGGACCCGGCGCCAGTCCGTGCCCGGGGCCCGCGGGGGATGCGGGGCAGCGCTCGGCCCCGGGCGGGCCATGCCCGGGAGCCGCACGGACACCGGGGCAGCGGCAGGGCCGGCAGCGGTTGCTGGCTCGGCGCAGGCGGTGGGGTGGCCGCGCCGCTCCGCTCCGGCGGCCCGCTCCGCTTCCCGGCTCCAGCTCGCCCTCCCGGCTCCCGTTCTCGGCTCCTGGCTACGGCTCTCGCTCCCCTTCCCGGTTCCCCTTCCCGGCTCCCGTTCCCGGCTCCCGCTCCCGCCCCATACACCCGCCCCGCGCTGTCAGTCGCACCCACCTACCCCACTGGCCGCCGCCGCCGCGGGTCCGGCGCGCCCGCCGCCACCCCCGCGCCGGCAGCGGCACGGCCCGGAACGGCACGGCACGGCACGGCACGGCACGGCAGCGGCACGGCAGCGGCAGCGGCACAGCACAGCACGGCACGGCACGGCACGGCACCGCACCCCGCCTTCCGCCGCCCGCCCCTAACGCGGGCCCGGCGAGGAAGGAGGTGGAGCGGCCGCCGGGAGGAACCAGGAAGTGAACGGCGGGAGGCAGCGCATCCCCTGCCCGGCCCGGCCCGGCCCACGGGCACCGGCACCGGCACCGGGCGCCGCCTCTGCCATGGCCGCGATTGCGTCCTGGGCGTGCGGGAAATGCGGGTTCTGGGAGGGGAAAAAACCCACCACTGTTTTGTTTTTATATGGGAGCAGATGGTTGTGTCTCGCTGCGCACCTCTGAGACCCAGGCAGGTCCAGGGTGGGTTTGGTTTGCAGGTGTCCAAAGGCACCCACCAAGACGGAGTGGGAGATGAACCGAGGGCAGCGAGGATGAGTGAGGGACCGGAGCATCTCTCTTATGGGGAAAGGCTGAGTGAGTTGAGCCTGTTCGGCCCCGAGAGGAGACGAGTGAAAGACGACCTCATTGATGTGCCTAAGTATCTAAAAGGAAGGTGCCAAGAGGATGGAGCCAGGCTGTTCTCGACGGTGCCAAGCAATAGGACAAGAGGCAAAGGGCGGAGCACAGCAAGTTACACCTGAATATGAGGAAGAACTTCTTTACTGTAGGAGTGATCATGCACTAGAACAGATTGCCCAGCGAGGCTGTGGAGTCTCCCTCACTGGAGATATTCAAGAACCATCAGGACACAATCCTGTGCCATGAGCTCTGGGATGGCCCTGCTTAAGCAAGGAGGTTGGACCAGATGTGACCCACAGTGGTCCCGTCCAACCTTACCCTTTCAGAGATTCTGAGACGGATTATACTGCTGCAGGGGTGATGTTTGGAGCCAGAGCAGGGGCTGAGTTTGCTTGGCACTCTCTACATTGCTTCCAGCATCTGCAGCCTCACCAGGCATTAATCACACGGTGTGAATCTTCACATTCCAGGGGCTTCCCTCAGGCTGGCTTTATTTTGGCCAACGCATGTCATTCATTTACCATAATGAGGTTAAAGACATTGCTTTGCCTTTGTTAAAAAACCCAAGAAACAACTGCCATCCCTTTTTTGTCTGACAGCCTTCACCACTGCATTGCACTGAAATTTGAATGCCCTCAGAAGTGCTTTTTAGAGCAAGAGGATGCCTTCTGCCCTCCCTGAGGAAAACCAAGCCAATCCTGGGCTCCTCCAGCGTTTGGAAAGTTGCTGTCTGTATGAGAACAAGATTTTCTAGCTGAGTCTCTGGACTATGCAAGTATTCAACTAACATTAGGTAAACTCCAGGCTTGGATGGCAGAGGGGAAAAAACCTAAGAAATCACCCTTTCCTTGCAATTGGAACTGTGAGCTGCTGTGGGCTAAGCCATGAGACGGGCAGGACTGGGAGACAGAATATCATGTCCCTGTGCTCTCAGTGGGAAGCATTAGGTGCATCTGCATTAACACTGTGTTTCAGATCGAGAATTCACATTTACAAGGGAATTTCTGATTTCTTCTTACTTGTTCTTTGTTTCACACTGTGGAACATGAGGACACAAGTATCACTCTATGGGTCAAACAAGGGTCCATCTGTGATGGACAGCAACACTGGCAGATGCTATTTAGAGAACATACAAACCAGGTCCATTCCATGCATGGGCATTGCCTTTGTCTGGCACTCCCCTGGCCCAGGAAGGAGGCCTGGCCCTGCTCACCTCCCCAAGGTGAGTGGGGAGGACAACCTCTCCAAGCCTCAGCTCCCAGCTCTGCCAGGCTCCACTGCTGGCTCTCCCACCAAGAAGCAGTAACCAATTCCCATGCAACAACCTTAGCATGCAGAAATGTGATTCCTTATGGATGCATGTAAGCCGTGGGAAGTGTCCCATACACTCATCCACTCTGCTCTGTCTGCTAACACATACACAGCCTGCCAGTGGGACCTGGGCAGAGCTAACCCAAGCTAAAACCTCCGAAACAGCCCATGTTCTGGAGGTTTGTTCCTACCACATCACACCACCTTCTCAGGTAGGCACAGCTGGGAATGCTCTGTACACTTGATTGAACAAGGAGTCATGGAGAGCTGGACAAACTCCAGCAGTGTGCTGTCTAATCCTTGGGAGCCATGGGTCATTCTAATCCAAGCAAGCATCAGCACCAAGTCACATAGCAACTTTTAAAATACTCTGAATATTATACACAAGAGCTGTGCAAAAAGGTGTGAAACTTACATTAACTGTTAAGAACCTTTCAGTTAAGGCTGTCCAAACCCCCCCAACCCTTAGTTACTCTTTCAATATATAATGTGAGGTTTTAATTACATTTCCCACACTACTTTCCTAGGGATATCTGGCACAGGACCAACAGCACTCTCCTAACTGAGAGCATTAAAACTTGGCTGTAATAATGCCAAGGTCATGGGTTCAATCCCCTGTATGGGCTGCTTAAGAGTTGGACTCAATGATCCTTGTGGGTCCTTTCCAACTCAGAACAGTCTGTGATTCTGTGATTTGGTTTCTGCCCTGCTCCTGCACCAACCTGCCCCGAGCACCACCCCTTGCTCAGACCTTTCTGAGGTGAAAACTCTGCAAGGAAAATGGGGAAATGCAGAGACTTCTCACTATGCTATACCTTCTCGAGCACTTGGGCATTTCCACAGCCTCCTTCAGGAGCTTTTGGCAGAGGGCAGAGGGGGTGCTGCCCCTTTGGTTTACCATGAGGATCTGCCTTCTTGAAAGGGACAAGGAGCAGTGCCATAAACTGAAACACAACTTTCACCTCAGCATGAGGAAGAACTTTCTATTGAGGGCGGCAGAGCACTGGAACAGCTGCCCAGGGTGGGAGTGTCTCTGGAGACATTCCAAACCCACCTGGACCCATTCCCGTGTCCCCTGCCTTAGGTGACCCTGCTTTGGCAGGTCGGGCTGGAGGATCTCCAGAGATCCCTTCCAACCCTGAGAATTCCCTTGGCGTTTTTCGAGCGAACCCTTTGGTTTAGGACGAAGGTCATCTTGTTGGAGAGGGCGTTTTAGGGGGTTCCTAGCGCCGCTCCTGCTCCCCGTGCGAGCCTCCCGCGGCTTTGGGGCTGCGCTCCCGGCCCGGGCTGTACGCAGGGGAGCCCCCGATGTGAGATGCGGATGCCGGGCGGGACACCAGCCATGGATACCCGGCAGCTTTCCCGCCGCTGGCGGGCGGAAGGAAGGGAGGGAGGAAGGAAGGAGGGAGGGAAGGAAGGAGGGGCGGGCGCTGCGCAGGGGCGGGTGCAGCGGCTGGAATGGCGTCCGTGATGCTGAGCGAGGCGGAGAAGCTCTACATTGTGCACGGCGTGCAGGTGACAGGAGGGGACGGGTTACGGGGCGGGATGCGGAGGAGAGAGAGAGGGAGAAAGGGAGGGCGGGAGCCCTGCATAGTGTCTGTACGCGAATCTGCGGGGTGGTGATCTCCGAGCACGTAGAGCATCACTGCGGGAAGCCGGCTGAGAGCGGGACGGGGGGTTGTTTTCTTCCACTTCTGTCCCCCCTTGCCCTTCTTCCCTTGCTCTTTCCGCCTCTTCCCGTGCTCTTTCCGCCTCTTCCCTTGCTCGTTCCGCCTCTTCCCCGGCTCTTCCTCAAGTTTTTGCCGTTTGGTAGAGTTTTAGCCTGTCATTTAGCAAAGGAGGCTGAGTGGCCAAGGAGAAGAGTGAAGGATGTGCGGGGAGAAAGGCCAAAGATAAAAGAGCTGTATTTTTACTGAATTATTGCTGGAAAACAACCTGTTTTTAGGGGGGCGAATGTGTAGTATCAAAGGATGCACTCAGATGAAAGCGTTTGGAAGGCCAGCGGGTTATTTTTGTCTTGTGGGTCCTAATTTCTGATCTAAAAGTACAGAACTGGAAAGACCTGGGTTGGGGTAAGTGAGGTACCATTTAAAGCCAAAACCTTTACAGTTTTGCAATCTGAAGCCTTCTTTTGGAATGGAAGGTTCTTGGTGCAGGAGTGCATGTCTACCTGCAGATTGCTTGTTGCAAGCTCTGCATAAATGAGATAAAAATTAAGAAGTCCAGTTGGTTCTCTTGTACTCTTAAGTGGAAGTCCATGATAAAACTATGAGCGAATGCTTTGGTATCCCTTTTCCTTTTTTTTACTTTTCATTACTGATTCCCTTAAGCACAATATATTGATTGTCATACTTAGGAGGACCTTCGTGTGGATGGTCGTGGCTGTGAGGATTACAGATGTGCAGAAGTGGAAACAGATGTTGTATCAAACACAAGCGGGTCTGCAAGGGTAAAGCTGGTAGGTAGATTTCTTGGGGATTGTGTACCTTGCTAATGAAGTTTCTAGTTTACATGGCTGGTCTTAAAATAAGTAGAGGTTATTTGTGTGTATGTATAGCATAACTGAAACTATAGGTTAAGGAAATAATTCAGGATATACAATTCATTTTGGCTGGTTTAACTATTTATCGTGATGCTGAAAAAAAAAATCAAGTAGAGCTGGATTTACCATGGAGTAGCTGGACGGCCTTTAGTCTGAACTTATCTAACATTTATTCTTGAAAAATGCGATCAGCCTAATCCCTGGATGAAAATAATTCTACTACTTTAGAGTGAAACAAGATTACTTCTGGCATTTGCAATATTATAATGGTTCTGCAGAAAGAGTTGTTTCCAGAACCAAAATGAGAGAAGTAGTCTTGGATATTAAGAGTGCTTTTTTAACCTAGAGAAAACTAATATGTATGGTAATTATTTGAAGGCTTAATACTGTTCTTCTAAAGCCTTTCTTTCTTTAAAAAAATGTTATTTTAAGATCACTCTGTTAGAATGATTGGAGAACTGAATGATAGAAATGTCACCTTACTGTAGACATTGAAACTAAAAAAGTAGTTCTATTCTGTAACTGTAATTTCAGTTGTGTGATGTGTTTTTGTTTTAACAGGGAGACACCGATATCTTGGTGGGCATAAAAGCTGAAATGGGGACACCAAAGTTAGAGAAACCAGATGAAGGTTACCTAGAATTCTATGTTGACTGGTTAGTATACTAGAAAAGAATGAAATAGATCTAATGGTTGGAATAAATGACGGATCAGATCTTGTTATTCTTCAGAAGTTTATACCTTCATTCCACTAGCCTCATGTAGGGGTTTGAGTAAGAGAAACAAGTTATTTTAGTGTTTGTGTAGTGGTGAATATTCAGAAACTTTCTGCTGGTTCTGCAGACCCAAAATAAACAAATCAATGGGAGTTAAAGAATTAAAACAGGTTAAATAAAACAATCCAAAATTGCATAGCATTGCTGCAGCTGGAAAAGAGTAATAGTTCAATTACACATGCATTTAACATGTCTTCATGACTACAAGTCAGCTTTCATTTTTACATAGAAATCTCTTTCAAAAAAGGAAAGGATTCCAGAAGAAAACAATTGACTGATTAAGACTGTTCTTTAACTGTACAAAAGGGTTTGCTTACTTTGTGAAAGCAGTGGGAGAAGTTTGAAGTGTGTTTTGTACAAATTCATTTGTTTAAAAAACAAAAATCCCCAGTGTAAACTTCAGATGCAAAAGCTAATTAGAAAATTCAGTTAGAAATTTATCAGTGAATCTACTTCATTAACTGAAATGGTATTTTTTAAATCATATTTCTTGCTTTTTCTACAAGTGCACTGTTGTTTATCCTTACAGTCTTCATAGTGCTTGACTTATGAAGGAAGATAGATGAAAACTGAGAGCTGTTTTCAGGTTGCTGAGATAGCATAGTGACATTTCAATGTTATTTTAGACTGTCTGTGGTCTGAGACTACGCTATCCCTGCCTTGCAGACTTCCTAAAACTGTTCTTTATGAAGTCATGTGCTTTGGGAACCTCTCATAAGAGCCTTGGCACTGTCAAGTTAGCTGGTTTGCATCTGACATTTCTTTTTATTAAAAACAAAAGATGTTGCTACTCTGACATTATACCAGCATACCATTGATAAAGTTAAGGTATGAACACTACAAAGTCAATGTATATCTGGTCATCTTTCAAACCTAATTAGCTATTTCTGCCTTGACATTTGTGTGTCACATTATGCAGCCTTATCTAGGACTGCCTCTGTATGTCACAATGAACTGGTTAACTGTGGATACTTACACATTGTGGAGGAAAGGACTTACCTATTAATTAATAGTTTGTCTACCATTACTGTTCAAAAAATACCAGATGGAAAGATGATCTCGAATGTGGTCCTGCTATTATAGAGGGTCTGAGCTTGACTGCTTCATAAAACTCATGCTTGAAATATCCTAAATAGTATATACTTTTTTTCTGATAGTTTCTATATGAAGAAAGTCCACTGTCAGCAGGGACATTTCCTGGTAAAACAAGTGGTCTGTGGACATATAGCAATTCTGTGACACTTCTTGCATATGTAAATAAATGTTAGAGAAACTTCAACTCATTAGATTGATGTTAGGTTGTTTTTTCTTTTCATCTCTGCTTCATGAGATGGGAGGGTGATGTGTAGCAATATTGTGCAAGATGCATTTTGTCAGTTACAGAAATAGGTAATAGTTAATTCCTGTGACAACACAAACCAAAGGCCTAAACATTAGAGAAGTGTAGTCACTTCTCTTGTGCTTGTGCCACAGGGAAAGGTGTTCTCCAGCCTTCAGAAAGATCCAAAAGACAAAATGTGAAGTGGAGGCAGCATGTTCTTTGTAAAGGGAAATGAGCTGCTGTCAGTACTCCGATGCATTTCCAGGCTGCCACTGGGGGGTAGTAACTGCACATAGTTTGATACGCTGCCTCTCCCAGTGAATTTCTGTTTTACTTGGCCTGTTGAAACTAATAATAAAAACTCAGACTGCAGTGATTACTATCTTAAAATACTTATTTCCCAAAACTTTGATGGTTTGTTTCATGGATGAAAATAATCACTTTCTGGATCATGTATATAATTATCTGCACCAAAATCCTATTTTTCTTTAGTCTACTTTGAGTCCTTTACATAAAAATCTGAGAAAGCACATTTAGTCACATTTTGAGGCATACTTTAATGTGAGTCTGTGGAAGGGATAATTTTTTGGGCACAGATTTGTGAGCCTGGAAATTAATTACCATAGTACAAGTCCATGTCCTTACTGCCCATCATCACTGGAGTGGATATTCATCCTGGCCACTGATGATGAAAGACTGCTGTGTCTGCTTTTCTCACATTTGAGTTTTGGGGCTGTTCTGAGCTACCATTTTCAAACTGTAAGAAATAACGAGAAAAGCAGAAATCTGAATTCCTTGAACGCATTTCATTCTGTTTGTGGAATTAGGAATATATTTGTTCCAGTCTGGCCATCTGTAAATTATATTATATTAATGGCCTGAGCAACAGGTGGAAAGTGCTTCACTACTGTGAGAGAAAGGCTTTTCTGGTAACAGCAAGAGTTTTGAAACTGAGTAGAGATCTGTGGTAGAAGCAGCATTGTGCTTTAGGAGGAGTCTTGATTTTTAGGAAATGTGACACTGGGATGGTTTTGATAGTCTTGAAAATTACATTTTGTTTGGGAGGAAGAATTCTGTGCTGTGCAAACTTCTTTGTATGCTACATAAACCAGTTTTTTTCACATTTTCTAGTATGTTAGACAACCCCTTTTCAAATTGTACCCAGTATATTACTGTAGTAATCTGTAGGCATTAGGTGGCAGTATCTACTATATAGTTAGTATAATAGTACCCTGCTAACCTTATTTCTTTATTTCACTTTGATTGCAAGGAACTGAAGTGTTAAAATAATGGAATTAAGAAAAAATATATTCCAATTGAGTCTTGTGTTCTTTCTACTCACTGTCAAAGAAAGTGCCCACTTACAGTCAAAAAATACATTTGATGAAACTTTGTGTTTAGAAATGATAATGAGGCTTAGATTGAGGTTTGTGTAATTCTTTTCAGCTTATCATAGGAATTGTAATGCTTGCATAACTATGCTTTAAAAGAAAAGGTTTAAACAGAATTATCTAGTTAACTTGAATAAAAGCTGCTTCCATGGGTAAGTGCTTGTTTCACACATCCTGAAGACTTGACTCAGCACTGAGTTATACTCAGATATGATCTTATCTTAAAAGATTGGTGTCTAATATTAATGCAATAATATTGTGAATAATATTGTGTGTCATACTTGCAGTGCTTATTCATGTGGCAAATGTAGTTTGGAAGCCCAAGTCAGTGCTTGACTGGCAGTAATGTCTTTTCTTGTGTTTTTAAGCATGTATAGTGCTATCTATTTATAGCAGCAGGAGATAAATTTTATAAAATCCACTTGCTCTTCCTGGTATTCTGAACTTTCATAAACTGCAAAACACATTGGGAGAATTACTGTGATGTAACTTACAGGTAAGAGCAGTATAATTATGTGTAGGCTTTTAGGTTCTGCAGTATTGTGGATACAGTTCACTTGATGTTTTAAATCATGCCTAGATAATGTGACTCTTTAGTTTTGATTTTTTTAAGATGAAGGGATTATATTCTAAGGCTTAGTTTTTTGCTGTATTTTTGTACTCCTGGTGTGTGTGTTAGAAGAGCTAAGATTTTTTATCATCATATGGACACAGAACATGCAGGAGAAATTGGCACTGGGAAGTACCCAGCCAGGAGAATAAAGGCCTTTGCTATTACAGGTTTTGAACATACTGAAACTGCTCCTGTGGAACCACTTCCTCTCCTGAGTTCTGCAATGAGAAATTAATTTGGGAGAGGTCTGGCTGGTTTATTTTGAAACAAGGTTTGCAATGCTGCTACAGGTCCACTTGAGAGTACTCTTGCCCTCTCTATAAACCAGAGGTTGTGTTCAGAATCTTTGTACATTATTTCCCAGTATATGTAACTCTGCTCTATTTTATTGTGCTTTGGAGGAAAGGCATTTTTGTTTGGTTTGGATTTGGGGGTTTTGTGGCTTTTTTTTTGGTTGGGTTGGGTTGGTGTGGGGGTTTTTTGGGGGTTTCTTTGGAGGCCTGTTTTATTGTTAGCAGTTTGTTCTCAGCTGTGTACGAGGCACCAGCACCCAAGGACTTTCTTGCAAGACTGCTCATAAATAACGTTAGTTATGTTGGAATCAGGGAATTGAAGACCACACACTTTTGTCAGATCTCTTCTGGTAAATATGTTGTTTGGTTGCTGTGCTCCATAAGCTGCAGTTGCTGAGAATAACAAGCTGCTTTCTGCAAGGGGCTTGATAGCAGACAGTACACTAAGTAAAGAAATTACCAATTAAGGTCAGGCAGTCATGTTACTTTAAGAGAAATGTGTATTCTGCTTGTCATATCATCACATCATCTTAGCCACCCTCTTAATAATTTAACATTCAACTCTCACCAGACTGTCTTGTTAGCTGTTCTGAGCTTAGTACAGATTTCTATCACTTTTTTATTTTTTGAAAGGGCTGAGGTGATAGAAGATGACAGTGCTTAAGAAATAATCCCCTGAGAGAATTCACCAACTTCAGCATTGTAACTTGGGAACTGAAGATAGTAGTGGAATTTAGTTGGTATCAGTATTTGTAGCAAAATGTCAGTGTATTATCTACCTCAAGATGTTGTCTTATGCAAAATGGAAATGATTTGTTTTCAGATAGGATGCTCATTCTTGTACAAATAAATCCTTAGATATTTTTAATGCTTCATATTTAAGAGTTGTTCTTTGGGTATTGGCTGCTTCAGAAGTGAAAGTATTTTTTCTTTCTTTATCTAGTTCTTCAAATGCTACTCCTGAATTTGAAGGCCGGGGAGGAGAAGAACTTGGCACAGATATAGCAAATACCCTCTACAGAGTATTTAGCTGCGAGAACAGTGTAGACTTGAAATCCCTTTGTATTAATCCCAGAGAGCACTGCTGGGTTCTCTATGTTGATGTATTGGTAAGTATAGAAATGAAAATGAAGGTTCAAGGAGACTTTTAAGACAGAGACTGACTTAACGTAATGTTCTGTATTTTGTTACAAAAAAAAGCTTCTCATAATGATAGAATGTTTTATAGCATAGATGGCTATTTTTTTGTGAATCTACTTATAATAGTTAATCACTGTTTCCAGCTTGCTACTCCTCTTGATGCTGCTGCTCCACTGCAGAGCTAATGAAACACTGAATACTCCAAATCTGTCTCAGAAAAAAATCAGTGTTCTCATTCTGACAAGGAAATTGCCACTAAAGAACACTGATCTGTTCTTCCAAGCTAGATGTAACAGCAAATGTATTGTTCTAATAAATTTAAGTTAGCATAGGTGTATATTAGCCCTAAGATAATGGTCCATCTTGTCTGCTCCTTGCACTATTACCAGTATTCATTCATTAATGCAAAATAGAAACTTTTCTGAAAGAACCTAGGTTTGGCCTAGGTGCTTTTTGGTTCAATTTGTAAACATGTATTGAATGTAGAAGGTAAAATGAATATTTGTTCCCATTAAAATTGGAAACTGAATTTTATGTATACAAATCTCATACATGTAGCAGCTCCATTTCCAAACTATGCTGTATTTAAAGCACTCTGTCATGGAAATTTTAACAGAAGTTTGCAAGTCAGACTATCCTGAGCATTATTTCCAATTGTTTTTGTTCCAAAGTTGAGTTTCTGTTTGTCAAATTTGGAAGGGAAAATATGCTGAGGGATCTTACTCACAGGAGCCCATTATTGTCTATGAAATGATTTGCAAAATGTTAAGCTGTGTGGCCAGAAAAATTAAATACAGGGTTTTGTTAAGCAGAACAGGAACATTTAGATGAAGACCTAAATAAATGTGACAATTAGTTCATTAGGTGTTTAAAAAGCAGTGCCATTAGCCTAATTACAGTAGGTGTGGTACATAGAGCGACAGTCCGTGTACAGAGTGATGGAGTGTGTGCCACTGCTGAGTGCTTTAACAGCCCAAGTCACCAGCTTATTGGAGCTTGGCGTAGTTTAATAAAGAATGAAGTGTTAGTTCTCAGAAATCTCACTGGGGCCTTTAGTTACTGGGTAATTACAAGCAGAGGTACAGAATATTAAATACTGTGCTTATTTAAGCAACGTACTGCTTAACATTGCATAAACACAGCATAAACAAAGACTTGCATAAAGCTGCTGCAGGAGTTCTGTATAGCTTCTCTGTGAGATATAACTGGTCATTGGTTCTTCCTGGGCAGATTTGTTGGTTGTCCACAGCTACAGAGCAAAACAGCCCTAGTATTTTAAAGGTACTGGTTGTATCAGAATTATGAACATCAGGACCTGTGTTATGTGAGGAATTTTACATTTAGCTTTTTTTATAGTGCTGATAAAGAACCTGTTGAAAGTTCGTAATTAGAACTAAACTTGATAAGTCTTTTTAATGTTATATTCTGCAGGGATTTTATGTGTGAGCCATTGAAGAGCTGCTGGTACAGTTAAAACAAGATACTGTTAACATTTGTCTCTTATTCTGTTGCGTCCCCCTCTCATTCTTTTTCCACATCAGGCCTCTTTATTTTCACACTTTGAGGTAATTGAGGTAATTTCCTTTTCTATTTTTACTAGTACTTGGGCTAATATAAGGTGGAACTCATTAATTGTTTGAGGGAGACAGATTCTAACTATAATAACACTGCTTATAGAGAGTCCTTTGGGTGATATTTTCCTTCAGAATTCCTGGAAATTGTTTACATTGGTGTTTGTGTTGCATAAAGTTGGAAAATAAGCCTTAAATCAGTCATAAGCCTGAAAATACTCGTACCTTGTGGTCAGGTTGGAAGGTGCTTGTTTGGAAGTCTCTTGTTCTGAAAGACAAAAACCCAGAAGGAATGTTACGAACATGGAAGTTCTCCATTGCTGTGCAATTTAGGCATGTGCACCTTGGTGGAAGCATCTGTATGCAGCTCCTATGTGTAAACAAAATAGGATATCTGCAACCTCCAAAGAGAAATAGTGTGTTTTGCAGAGTCATGCAACTTATTGATTAAAAGCATCTCTCACATATTTTCTAGTGGCCAGTGTACTTGGGATGTGCTCTAATTGGGTACAGTCAAACTGGAAAGAAAATAACTTCAACAATACACACCACAAAAATGCTGAAATATGGACAAATTCAGCTGTGTCTCAAAGGTCAAGAATATGTATCTTGACCTTTGAAAATAGATGCATTCTTTCTTAGTAATGTAAGGCATTTCACTTCCAAATAGTGGCTCCTGAATGTGGAGTATGGTACCACAAAACTAGAAGCCTGTTCTCACCCTCAGTGCTTCCCTTGATTTATTTCCCTTTCTAAGCCACTGATGTCAGAAATAAGCTTTGGGCATTTTTGAATATGCTTTTGATATGTGTAGAGCCTTCTCCATGTAATTTGCCCCAACATTCTGCTGTGCTGAGCAAAGAGAATCAAAGTGTGCAATCTCTTTATCATTCCCTACTCAGTAGATGATGTGTCGAGAGGAAGGGACATCACAGGTTCTATTGAAATTTTAGCAATTCACTACTGAGAACCTCTCAGGATTTCCTCTTGTTTTCTATTCCCCCCAAGGTCGATAAAGAAGTTAGGAATTTGCCCTTTGGGAAGAGAAGTTTCTTTGCATAAGGCAAGGTCTACAATGTTTTATCTTTTGTTGCCAATAACTTTTTCATTTGCACATCAGTAAAGGAAAAGCAGTCCAATCTAAACAATCATTTTCTTCCTGTAACTCAGAGTTGTGCAGATTTTCTTAGTCCTAAAGGTAAACAAACAAACAAACAAGCAAATAAATAAATGTAGGGGTCTCAGTACAAGGTGCTTCAGCTGAGAAAAGTGTTCATTTCCTTGTGGAGGAATTCTTGCACCCTGCTTGGTACAGGCTGTGTTCTTAGCCTGTAGGCACCACTGTAATACAGATAAGGCTTTGGAATAGCAGCCTGAACACAAGCCTAGCAACAGTGCAAGCATATCACATTATTGTGTTTTAATAACAAAGATATTGTGGGGCTTATTGTGTTATCCAGTAAAATCCAATAATGACTGAAAGTGGCAAGTTAACCTCTCTGTATCCAGCAGCTGTTTGCAAAGAAGTAATCTGATCACCTTTGTATTTAGCTTTCTATCCCAACTTTTTTGTCGTTCTTTTTGCATTATTGAGTCTGTCTTCATGAAACAAAACTGTCTTTATGGAATATCTGATTTATGATTTCGTCCCAGTGTGGGATTCCATCTCGTTTTTAAACAGATTTTGAAGAACAATCAATGCAATCAGTGTTGCAAAACTGTCATCATACAGCATAGATTGATGTCATGGAGAAGCATCCATATGATCTTGCCAAAGTGGTTTCAAATGCTCGCTCTGTGTGTGTGTGTCTGTGTGTGTCTGTGTGTCTGTGTGTGTGTCTGTGTGTGTGTGTGCCTGTGTGTGTGCCTGTGTGTGTCTGTGTGTCTGTCTGTGTGTGTGTCTGTGTGTGTGTGTCTGTGTGTCTGTGTGTGTCTGTGTGTCTGTGTTCTCATACAGTAGTACTGGCAGCTGAGAGTGGAGCTTGTCAGAGGAGTAACAACAACCTATGGACAAACACATGTCTGAGTTGTCTGGCAGCCTACAGAAGGTACCAGGGTTTGGGAGCCCTGCCTTTTTGCCTAGTGTGCAGTGCTGCTGTTCTCTTTGATGTTTTCCTGATTTTCATGGGAAGAAGCTAAGCTGGATTCCCTCCACACACTTCACTTGTTGATAACAGTATTGTTTGAATTAGACTTCAACATCAGGATTTCCTTACCTCATTTTCAGCTACAAGACAAACACGATGGTGACTTTTTCCTAAGGAGAATTAATCACGGTGTGCCTTCATATCTGTACCTTCTGTAACTTGTTTCTCATACTGTGTTCTTGGTGACAGTTCATGTTGCTTCTTTGAAAGCAATTCTGCCAGTTGGTTTTGTCCAGATGATATTTTAAAAAGGCTCCTCTTTGAAATAAAGTACAGAAAGTTGATTGGTTTGATTTAACATTAAAGAATGAATGTGATGGGTTTATAAAGAGTATTCTGGTCAAAGTCTAGTTCAGAGCCTTAGCAAAAGAAGATTAGGAACAGAGGTGGTTTCATTTAAGCTTCTATTATTAAATTTTATCATTAATTTTATTATATTTTGCATGTATAATGCAGTTAGTCGAAATCTTAATTTCCTATCTGTTTCTTTTCATAGATGGCCTTTAAAGACAACTTTGTTTTTAAAAAACCTATTCTGGTTATTAATTTCCTATCTGTTTCAAGTAGGTTTAAATAAAGACTTCCTTTAAAGGCACTAGTCCGATTTTCTTGTAAAGAGATTCTTCTTTTCCTCCTCAGTTATTGGAGTGTGGTGGGAACATCGTTGATGCAATCTCGATCGCGGTGAAGGCAGCTCTCTTCAATACAAGGTAAAGCACAGATCTCATTTCATGTGAGTGGAAGTGGAAGAGAAGTACCCTTTGTGAGCAAAGCATTTTTAATGCTAATTATTTAAATAAGAAATACCCAGTGCAGCTTCCATTCAGATACAAGGCAGTCCATTTGCATGCACGTAATAGGAATTAATGTTATTTTAGTTCAGTTTCTAATAATCAAGTGTCATATTGTGTTGTGATTGTGTGCACTGTCAGGTGCACAATATAACTTTAGTTCTTTAGCCAGATCCATAAAAATTGTCTTGATCATGTGATTTTGTTGCAAGTAGTTGGAGGCCTTTGTGTTGATGCCTTGGGGGTTTGAAATAAGAATTATTTACTGGTACCTGATGCACTTGATTAAGAAGCCCTCTGTCAATGTGACTGCTAACTTATAACTAGCTCTGATTTTCCACTTCTATTTCATTCTCATCAACTGTTAGTCTGGAATTCTTGTTAAAACTAAGAGGAAAATAATGATAGTGAGAGGTTGTGGGGAGGGGGAAACAGTGTGTCTTTAAAAGAACTTTGCCCCATGCATTTTATTTCAAAAACTGGTAAAACAAAATCTAGTAGAACGAATTATGCAAATCTTCTGTGTGTGTTTTTAATGGTAAATTTCACTAGTATTTTTTTTCTATTTTTTTTTTCTTCTTTGTCTGTAGGTGAAAGGAAGTACCGAGTTTTGTAGCACTGTTGATAAAAAAAAAACAAACTATTAATGGTTTTCCTGAAAAACTTACATGGCAAAAATAGCTGGAAGGGGTGCAAAGCTTAGTCCCTTAAAAGCGTAAATGTTTTAGAAGTGGATCTCAAATTGTTCTTCAGCATTAAATTAAAGATCTGCTAAAGTCACTAGTGTAGTTCTGGCTTATTTAGCAGGGAATCAATGACAGTACTAGATCTGGAAAAGTATGTGCAAAAAAAAAGAGGAAACTGCCTTTGAGGACAGGCAGTATATCAGGGTATAAAGACTTTAAGGGGATAAGGGAAGACTCCATCTGAGACTAGAACTTTTATATGTTGTTGAGAAATTTCCCATGTTAATCAAATTCTCAACAGTAAATTTTAACAGTAGATTGTTTTTATAACATTAAGAAATACTGTCACAAATGTAATGGCTCACAAAGGAATTGGCAGTACACTAAAGGGAAGAAATGTCTGTGTTTCTGCCAGGATGTGAAAGTCTTATAGTTAAAACTGTTACTACCGTGTGAGTTGCTTTGCAGATCCAAGGCACATACTTTATTTTAAGATAATGAGGCCTTTTTTTCTTATTTTAACCAGCATAAAGAGAGAAGATCATATAAAAAGTAATGAATTAAATAAGTAACTAAAAATCTGTTGCTTGGGAAACATGCAGGGTGTAATTATTTTAATGATTCTGCTTTATTTTTATTCCTCTGACAACTTGTGTCCTTTATATAATCTTTAATCTGTGGAAAACATCCAGAGTCTTGTTGAAGTCAGGTATTGTATCAAAATGTGGTACAGCATGACATAATGGAGAGCCTGTTGATTGTTTTACCTGTGAAAACTCTGTCTTACTGATTTGAGCAGGGAATGCTGGCACATCTAATCTCATACCATATCAGAAAGAGGTGAAATTCAAAGTGAAAACCTTTTGTCCTCATTGCTATTCCTCTCACTTCCTCTTGGAAGCTACTAAGTTGTTTAAAAGTAGCTGCCCATTCTCCATAAAATATTATTGTCAAAACAAGACAAGATGTCAGTTTGAAGATTTCTTCAGATTAAGTGTTCTGAACTTTGCCTGACGTGTGTCCCTCTTTGAGACTTACTTGCTTTTCGTACTTTCTTAGAAGTGTTTCCAGGTCTTTGCCAGCCTTGGAACAAAGAGCAGAGAGCTCAAGCTGCTGTTTTTCTTTGAAGCTACAAAATTTTAGATATTCAGATAGGCATTTGAAAACTTCAGCTTCATCTTTAAAATCTTGCTCTAAGCATTTCTATAATAGCTGTGGAGATACTTTTCTTTAAAGCTGAATAAATCCAAAATCGTGACTTAAGGAATTTTGCGCAAGACTTACGGGATTTAAATCCTTTGAATGCCTGACCTGACTCATTGTATCCCCTTCAGGCATGGAACAATGACAATATGACTGTTTTAGGGGGAACATCTACTTGCAGTTTTCTATTGTTCATCATGTTCTAAAAGCTGTATCAAGATCATGTGCAAGATAGCAGCTATCAAACTTTCTTCTGCCCCTGTCTCCAAGGTCTTTAAGGATGGATTTTTTTATAATGGAAGTAGATATTGCAAAATACACAGTTAACTACTGTGTCAGGACATCAAACTTGGTCCTGTGGAATGTGCCTCCTTGCCATTAGACAAGTTACAAAACTACAGAATTTATAACATAATAGCCTTGCAGATATCGAGGTTTTTTGCTGCACAGCATGGTAGAGGCAGAACTGACGCCTGCTTGCAAGGGTGGAACTGATTTTGCAGTTGTGAAATCTGGGTCTGCAGCTCACAGAAAAGAGCATTGTTTGTTACTTGACTGAGTCTTGCTGTACAGATTTCTGCCCTGATTAGTTGCAGGAATCAAGTAGAAAAATAGAAGTCGCAGAGTAAACATGTACAGCTAGTTCTTAAGATAAATATTCACAAGCTCGGAGAGGAAATCTCCAATGTTCTGGGAATACGTTGTGCTACATTCACTTTTCCTAGTTTTTGTGTTCATATATCCCCTTTTGATGCAACTATGATGCTTGTGTCTGATCTTTTTGCCTTTGCAATAGTTCTATTTTACATCTCTTTCACCTGTGCTTGGCCAAAAACGCTCCTTTGCAGGCATTTTTCAGGTATTAATTCTGGCAACTTTTTCTTGCAGACCAACCACTGCTCTGGTTTCATGTCTATTTTAGGATGGAGTTAAAAATTGCTTAATCTCACAGATTTTCTTGGAATCTTGCTTTGTTTTTGAAACACTGCTTTGGCACATACACTTCTTGACCAGGCTGCTGTCCAGTATTGTCCATTGCCCTACATAGCTTGGGGGTCAGTCAACTTGTGACTTTATTCCATCAATTTTCAATGGAATATTTTAAACTTGAAAATAGGTTTTGATGCATTTCTAATGAGTTGGAAAGCATTTGGAGTTTTGATCCAGGAAAAAGTACACTTTGCAATTGCTCTGCTTACTCAAAGGCTTAGTTCTGGCTTGGCTCAGGCCAAGGGAATTGTTGTAGGGAATTTGTTGTCGCTGGAGCAAGGTTAGCTGCTGTGAAGTACTTGCCACTAGGACTTCTACCCATAAAAAACTAAAATACTCTTCCAGGGAACAGTAAAAAAATCACTTTGTGTTGGTGGGGGAAATGTCCATTAAATCAGTCTCTATCTCCTCCTCTTCCAAATACGAGATTTGTTACAGATGGCATAAAAGAATGTAACCTCCAGAGTGTAGTTATAAAACACAGTGTTACTGTAAAAGTACTAATATAAAACCAGATTGTGGCCACTGAAGTTAGCTGTCTAGGGAAGTCTTGAAATATTTTGTTTTCATGTGCAATTGTGTGTAAAAAAAGAGTAGCATGGTTGAGCTTTGTATGGGTTTTACTAGCCAGTAACACAAAGTCTCTCAGTCAGGACTCCATCCTAATGGGCACCTGGATAAATGAGGGTGTAAAAGATGCTGATGTTCTTGGCAGCTTGAGATACCATCTTCTACTAAATTGTTTTAAGTTACTTTATTAATTATACTGAAAAGACTGCCTTAAATCATCCCATAAAACTCCCATTAAGTGGCTATCACAAATGCAATATATGTACCACTGATAAGGAGCCTGTCTGGCTCACTCATTTGTGAGAGAGCTTGTCATTCATAACTGAGAAGAAAGCATTTCTTGGATTTCTGCCTGGGTTTTATCCCTCATCTGTCCTTATATTTTATATATCCCTTGTATATCTGTCCTTAGAACAGTAGAGTCTTCTGGCTTCTTAAGGAATGAGAATATCCTGCCAATCTTCCCATCTTGCTAAAGAGAAAGGATTTTACTAATGTCGTCTTTCTTTTTAATCCAAGTCTCCTTAGTGTTGCTCTTTCCTGAATGGCTTTACTACTTGTATTTGCTACTGATGTCACAGCTTTGCCAAGCAATGCAATTGATGTAATTCTGTCAGCTTTACTGTTATCTGCAAGATGGGAACCACAATACAAAAGGATTTAGTCTTGGTCATTTCTGTCCTATACATCCATGTAAGATGTACAGAGAATTGTTCAGAACTGATTTGTGCAAATTCTGAAAGAATCTGCCCCCATATAATAGTGTAAAAACCAACTCAAATTCTAATGGCTTGAAGGATGCAAATATGATGATCTTATCCTAAATATCTTCGCACTTAAAATGTTTTCCTCCTAATCTTGGGGATTGCGTTGTTAATACTTCGATCACATTCTGGACTTTTTTCTAAACATTTTGCCTCATTTAGAAGAAAAGGCACTTCTTGGAGTTGTGACTGTATAACAGCCCTGTTTGTTATCTATTCTGGCAATGATTTTGCACATTTTGTTTCCACAGAATACCCAAAGTGCGTGTTCTGGAGGATGAAGAAGGCACCAAAGAGATTGAGCTGTCTGATGACCCTTATGATTGTATTCGACTTAATGTAGATGAGGTGCCCTGTATTGTCACACTAAGCAAAGTAAGCCTGACCAATTTCTGACCCTCTACCTAGAAACTTCAGTTTTTGTTGATTCCACCTGCCCTTTATTCTTTCCCTAGAGATAAAATCCGTGTTACAGAATTGGTCAGTGTCCACTTTGTAGATATTTGTTTGGTTTTGGCCTCCTAATTAAAGAGAACTTTTACTGAATAAGCAGGTTTTATGACATCTCTGACTTGGAGGTTTCTACTTGATGCATTCTTAAAATGCATCTTCTTGTATGCAGAAGAGTTGTTTATTGTTTTTTATCTGCTCCTTGCTTAACACCCAGAGTAGCAGATAACTTCAGTAGGTTAGACCAAGGGGCTGTTGTTGTGAGTTGCAGAGGTTGTGTGATCTGCCTGGAGTTACATGACGAGTATTTGTTGCTGGAGTCAGAACTCCAATTCCATGGGTGCAGTACTGTCCCTTTCCTTTCAAACAGGTTTTCCATGTATAGCACACAGCTAACACAGTTGATTTTATGTTTGCTACATTTTCCATTACAAGTGTTAAGTTGTTTGCTTAGTTACCTGAAAGTTTGTTTGGCACTTCTTTTAAGCAAGTTGCATAAATAGCAGAGAGGTCCTTGCTGAAGTGAAGACTTACCTGAGTCTCAGGATGTGTAATTTTCACCCTGAGGGAAGCAAAGTCCATGCTTGGAGTTGGGGGGGGAAGGGGACTATGGAGTTTCATATAGATGAAGGGGTGGTAGAGAGGAAAACAGTATGAAATAGTGACCTGCTTCTCTCACCTCTATTGTGTTTGTACACACAATTTGTGGTCAGAGGCTGTTTAAATACTGTGCTATCTAGTCAGTCTCAGACCACTTCCAAAGGCCACAGGATATTAGGATGGGAGATTGTAGGTAACTAAAAAAGCTACCACTCACAGTTTAACTTCTTAATGGAAGAGCTTGAAAAACTGCAGACTAACACATCATTTTGTCACTAACTTACAGATTGGATACAGGCATGTGGTGGACGCTACCCTTCAGGAAGAAGCCTGTTCTTTGGCAAGCCTGCTTATTTCTGTGACCAGTAAAGGCACCCTCACTTCTATGAAGAAAGTGGGGAAAGGTAGCCTGGATCCTGAGAGTATTTTTGAAATGATGGAGGTAAGGAGTTTTGAGCAATTGACTCTCTTGGATGATACTGGATGAGCTGAACTCGAGTGTGTGGAAAGCTGCAGTAAGGAGTTCCATAGCAGAGGTCTTGGTGCTTTGATTAGGTGCACAGTAGACTTTATGAAGGTCACAAACAGTTTCTTGGAAAAAAATTCTAATGTGAATGGACATTATCTAAAACTTTTAAATGCCTGAAATGTGTGGTACTCACATTTGTTTCAGGCAAGTACTTCACGGGTGTAAGGCAGTAAAGCTTAAGCCAATAAACTTGGGGAGTATTTTTAAAGAACATGTTCTCTCTTTTATAGTTTCTCTTAAAAACTGAAAGAGCAAAACTTTTAACTTGGTAAAGTCCCTATAAAAGTAGAGATGGTGTTTTGAATTGCTAGTGCATGGTTTCTCTTCTAGCACAACTCATTTGTTTTATTATAAGCTTACTGTTCTCATTTTACTGTTGTATTTCTTTGGTTCTTTATTGAGTTCCTGATCTTCTCCTACTTCATAAAAATACTGATATCTGGCTCTTGACCACATCCATGTAAGAATTCCATTTTAAATCTTTCTTCAGGCACTTCTTCAGTCTGTTCTCCAATGTAAATTCTCATGCCTGAGTTTGGCCTTGAGCATGAGACAGAAATGGGTTCTGACCTTGGAAGTCAGAATGAAAATTAGATACTTCAAGCTGACTCGGTTTCCTGGAGATACAGGACTAATTTCAGCATGGCTGTAGTGAGGAATGCAGAAGTTGGAGCCAAGTCTGACAACAGTTGGCCTCAAGTGGGAATTACATGCTGAGTATATATGGCATTTGAATGCATCATGAGGTTATTAGGGATTGCTAATCTTGGTGGTACCAGTGGAGTTTTTATGTGTGTTCAGAGATGTCACTTTCCCCCTTAACTGGGCAGGGGGCTATTGTCTCTAACCTGGCATCCTAAAGAAACCTAACTTCTGTGGCCATCTGATGTGCCTTCCTTGATGGATTTTGTGTCTGATGCTAACTAAATGTCATAGAAAAGTTGAAGGTTTGGGTGCAGGGCTGTTAGAGAGATTGGTGCTTAAGTCAGATACAGGTTCATGGAGAAGCTGGCCTCTCTGTAAAGTCCCTGCACCCAGCTTTGATCAGACCCTCTGTTTTGATCACCAGTTTCTCTCTACACTGAGCCCTAAAAGGGAAATTAACTTCTGCAGATCCTTTGTATATCTTATCCCCAGAGGCTGTGCCTGGGGTTATGTCATGCTCTTCAAAACACTGGTCAGAGGTACACAGGGAAGGTCACTGCAGGACATCTTCAACCATCCTTTTCTGTGGAGAATATTAGTGAATTTGTCCCTACTTGTTGGTGCAAGGAGTTAAAAGCTTAAGCTGATTGTGCCATCTCTCCCTTGCTTTGGAAGAAGTCTTTCCTCCTGGATGTTGAGCAGATTGAAGGAGTGAGAGATAAAGCGCATCAAAAAAAACCCCAAGATGTTTTCTGGAAAGTCAGAGTTTATCTGTTTGGCTCTGCCTTAAACTCAACAGCCTGATTAGGATACCAAGAAAAGCAAAAAGGCCTGGGAATGTCCAGTGGAGGAGCTGCATTAACCCCTCATTTGACACCTCCATTCCCTAATGGTTTGGCTGCAGGTCAGAGAATGTTCTGCTTTCCCTGCCTTGTAGAGAGCACATGTTCTAAAGCATATCTCCTAGGAAGGGAGTTTCATGGGAAAGTTTTGGGAAGCTGCCAGCATTAGGCCTTTATTTTCCTGAGTTTATGAGATCAGGATTAAGAAACCAACAGTCTTGTGTCAATACCCAAGCTCTGCACAGTTCCCATTCACTTTGATGTGGTGTGAGTGACATTGTCCTACATTTGAGGAGCAGAATGCAGAAAGTGTATCACTCCTTGGGACTCAGGACTGCTGCAGTGATCTTTGTCCCAGTGCAGAGCTGTAACAGTTCTTGTCTGTGCCCCCCTTAATTTAGCATGACTCATAATGTCTAGGATTGACAGCTGCCCTGCTGCATCAAAGCTCTTCCCAAATCTCATTTGATACCATGGGCTGTATTCTATCACCTGGTTCTTCAATTAGAAATTTACAGTCATTGTGTCCAACAGGTGAGAGAGCTTTGGGTCAGCTGTATGGCTGGCCTAGGCTTCATTGCATAGACCAGGAGCTAATAAACTTAGTTTCATATAATCTGCTTTGGCTCTTTAGGGATGGATGGGCTGTCTTCATTTCTGTATGGAGTCCATATTTCAGATCATTTAGAGAAACCCTGGGGAAGCTTTAATGGGCACCACTGCCTTAAGATTGTTATTTCAGCATTGCCCAATGCTTCCCCTTACCCTGTAGCTTCCACAGTACAACTGTGCATGTGGAAAGAGTAGAGGCTGATATCAGAGCTAATCCTGGTGGTTTTCCACAGCTGGAGTTTATTTCTATAAAGAAGACTTTGTGTTAACCCCTTTAAGGTCCTCTGCAAGTCATAGGAAGGATCTGCCCATAGACTGGATGTGGTGATGCAGCCAATGTGCATTCTGACCACAGGACACAGTGTTGAGCTTCTCTAAATTCACTCTGCTGATTCTGAGCACCTTCAGAACAGTTTACTGAACTTTCTATTAGTAGACTGCTTTGCTGGTCAGGTATCTCTTGTCCTCTGGGAGCTAGAATATTGCTTCATACTGTGTGTGCTGGCTGATTTGAATGGGTGTTTGTGCCTGATGTGAATTTAATTTCCATTCCTGAGTGATCCAGCAGTGCACAGATCTGGTATTAATGATCATGGAAAGCTTCTCTGATGAATGAGAGCACTGCATTTATATGTGCATTTTTCCAAAACTTAATCAAATTAAAATGAAACTTGCACCACCATTATTTTTCTTAATTAAAAGCGTATTTTTATGGTACCAGCTGGTGTATATGAATCATCAAAGGGAAAATACTTGTCAAGGGGAAGTGTTCCGTAAGAGTTGTCTTCCTGCTAATAAGCATATGTCTCAGATTTGGTTTGCTTTCTTTGCATTGCAGACGGGACAACGAGTAGGAAAGTCATTGCACATAGCCCTTCAGAAGATTTTGGATGAAGAAGAGAGTTTGGGGACATCACGGCCAAAAGTTGGATTTTTAGGATGACTTTTTATTAAATGTTCTAAATTGTTTCTAATTGATTGTGCAATCTTCCGTGTCTGTATATAAAGGAAAAGTTATTTTTTTGTTCCTGTACAGTTCTCCTTCTGGTTAAGAGGCTTTTAAAATGTTACTAAGCATAAAGAAAACTGCAGTTAAGTGCAGATAAGCAAATTAGAGATGTTTTCTATAGGAGTGAGTGTTGGCACCACAGAAGCACACCAGCAACAATTGATGCAGTTGCCTGGGAAGTGCTTGGGTCTGTTTTCAGAGCGACTGGTGTACTTCTGTTAGCACATCTTACACTTCTGTAGAACAGATTCCATGTTCTGGAATGTACATGGGGCTGCCTTTGGTGCAGCACAACTGAGAACAGCACTAAGTGGAAGTCTTCCTTCAAATTACCTTACTATTCTTTGAATAAAATGTGGTTAGATTTTACTATAAATAAAACACGGTCCCAAGTTTCCACATCATATTTTAAAGCAAGATTTCTTTGCTTACTAGAGCTCTCCCTGTCCCTTTTGCCAAGAGGTACAGTAGCAATCGAGCCTCAACTTCTCACGGTGGCTAAGGAGAAGGGGCGTGGTTAAGGTAGAAAGGAAAACAAGTTAATTTTTAAGAGTTAGACATTTCAGCTGGAAAAGCATAGTGTCTGTCAGTAATGATCCTTCACAGGGAAAGACAAGATGGCAGATAAGGCATTCTAACAAGTTGTATCACCAGGTGTTGAAAGAAGTGTGTTCTCTCCCTACATCAATTGGTTGGCCCAGCAAAGAGTAAGAGCTGTGTATTTGCCAGGATAGAAAGAGACAACAGATGGAAGAAATCAAAGGAAGAAGTTGATTTTTAAGGAGTTGATACTTGAGCTGCATGTGTTAGAAGGATCATTTTGAACAGACAGAAGTTGCTACAATAATCCAGGAGCAAAATTTTTTGAATTTCCTGTTTTGATTGCATAATACCAAATTAAGAACATTCTACTGACTGTAACATGTTTAGTGGAGAAATGGGGAAGGCTTTTGCTGAAGGAGAGCTGTAGATACAGGACAGAATATATTACTAATAATCATGATCATGTTAAAATACATGGAGTACTTAAGGTCCCCAAATCTTTTCAGCCCTTTTCCTAGAGCTCTCTCCCATAATTGTTAAAGGTAACTGCAGTACTACTGTGTATTGTACAGATATGTGTAGCCACTGCTAGAACAGGCAGGCAGGTTAGAAAAAATACTGTGACACAAAACTTGCCCAAGGTGTGTATTTTGAAGAGTTGGGGTTTTTTTCAGTACCTTGAGTAATGGGTTAGGTAGGTGCCATATAGTAATAGAGCCAAGAAGTGACAATGAGTATACATAGCATTTTTAATCACTTCAGTAGAGTTATTCTATGTGAGGCAAACACTAACCTGACATCAGCTTTATGGTAGCTGTGATCTATTTCTTGCCATGCAAAGCTACTTGTAAAAACATAAAAAGAAAACTGAAGGGAGAAAAAAACCCATTTAAAGTACCTTAGACTTCTCACAGGCAGTTTTTGTTTGATCATGTGCTGTTTAATGTTTCAGAAAATGGTTAATCTAAATGAGATTGCAAGTCCTGAACCTCAGCCATTCTCTGAATAGCTGTTGCCTGTTTTATTACAGATTTGTGGTTGGGCACCAAAAGGCTGCCCTGAGTTACACTTGGGATGAGTTTTGTAACATGGTATTAATAGTGTGTTTCTACATAGCCTTCCAGCTGAAGGATCTCCAAGCATTTTGCAAGTTACATCATTTAAGAAGCTTTTTATCCCCTCTTCAGATCCTTTTAATTTTAAATTTAATCTTATGAGAGATGGAGGTGGTGGTGGGAGAAACATTACTGTGTTTCAAGCATGTTAACTGACCCCTCTGTGGAGGTGAATCTATGTGCATTCCCTCTTCACTTCTTAATAAGGACAGCAAATATTTAGCCCTCTGAGGTCCAGGATACCCACGTGCTCAAGATGCCTAGAAAGCAAACTCTTGGTACCTGAGCATCCGGGTTTGATGCCAGCCCAAGGGAATCTGGGGAACAGCTGTGTACACAAAAATTGCTACCTTGGTCACAAAATATTTGGTGCCAAGCCCTTCCTCAGAGCAACACAGTCAATTAACACAGTGAAAGCATCTGCAGTGCCTCCCCTAAGCATGGATGTGCTCCCCCAGGTCTTCTGTAGCTGGGTAGGCAGGCACAGAATGAATTTGGGCTCTTGAGGGGTCCTGTTCCTTCTGTACTCACTGCTTCCCATCTGTTGGCATGGAAAAGCAGTGGGGTGGACTGTGATCCCCGTTCAGACTGGGTCTGCTGCAACTCTTGAGATACAAATAATGAGCCCAGCCAAAAGTATTGTAGAGCTGTTAGTTGGTCTCAGCTGCCCCTGGAGGTTTACTGCTACCAGCTCATGTCCTAGATGGATAAACAAAGCTCTGACAGGGGTAAAAGGTCTTACAGCTCTCCCAGTTGATATCATATCTGCCAAGAAATCTTTGAAACTGTGGTTCTCAGGCATGCTAAGGTCTTTGCTGCCCATTTCTATTTGCTTAGCTCCCTTTAACCTCTCCCTTTTATTCCAAACAAAAATAGCAGATTTTTAATAGAGACATCAACTGAGAATGGTCCTTTTCCCATCTGGGCTGGTGGAAAGTTCCATGTGTTGCTGTGCAGATACTGCCACGTTTTCATTGACTCGAGTCCAGTAGAACTAAGAGGAAACATCTGTGGAAAGGGATAGCTCTCTGTTTGTCCCAGAAATTAATTGCTTCTGCTAGAAGTGTCGAGAGGCTGAAAGCTGTGTACTAGAGATGGGGAGTGTAGCAGATCCTGCTAAGCTTCTACTCATGTTGCCTTGAAAGCACACACTTCAAACTTACCTGTTTCACAGGGGCAGTGCCCTTGGAGCTGGAGAAGGCAAGGCTGTAGGTCAGTGGGTCTGGCAGATTTACCAAGCCCAGGAGTCCTGTCAGCCAGCATTTTGCAGCTACAGTTCAACATTGCAGTTGTGTAGTTTGGGGAGGAGAGGGGAGCTTCTTGTGCCCTGTGGGCAGGAGTGGAGGCAATGGGGAGGAGCAGGGCTATGCCACCTGCAGTCAGGCTTTATATGAAAGCTTGTTTCAGTACAGCCTGTTGTCAAGACAGGTTGGTGTGAACCAGAGTTTGCTTACAGCTCCTATGAGACTGCAGTGTGAAAGTCTCTCTTTGAGGGATTTAGCACCCTGATTTGACATTTGTCATGCATTTTCTTTGTAAATAGGAGTTAACTGAGATTTACTCACTTCTGGTAGGACTGCCTTCAGCCTTTCTTCTGAACTGCAGCAGATGCCGCTGCCCTCCTCAGCAGCAGGATGTTCTCCAGCCCTGCTGTGGCCCTGCTTTACTTGCCTGTGGTAGGCAGCCACTGAGATTCAGAGAGTGGAAGAAGCAAAGCTATGACTCATAAGACCTGAGTGCTCCAGACCTTACCCCAGAGCCTCCTTTCCTCTAACACACTTGAGCAAAGTGCAAAAGCAGGTCTGTGAATGGTACTGAATCCCTTCAGCCCTCAGCCTCTGTGTTATTTCTCCCTGCTCCCCAATCCCTTGTCTCCTAGTGCACTCCTGCCTGATTGCACTCCCTGCCCATGTGAGGCAGCTTTTCCTTCTAGGGCAAAATGTGGCTGCGTGTTACCTGTGCCTCACAGAGGCTTCTTTTCCTTTGGTGAGATCCCAGACTGCCAGTGATAGTGCTCAGGCACAGCAGGACACTTTGGTACATGTCTCCCCACAGAGAAACTGCAGTGCCTTGGTTTTATTTTGGATGAGCTGCGTTTCCAGCTATCTAGTAACAACAACATTTTTGCTGTTCCTGCAAAACAACATTAGAATCTCAAACATGCTGTTAATGACTCCCTGGTGATGCTTTCAACCTCAATTTCATCAACTGGAACACTTTTTAGTAAAGTTGTGGTTATCTTACAAGCTCTGTGAACATCTCTGTTGCTATCCTGTTCTCAGGATTTGGGTAAGAACAGCAGCACAGGCACGCCTGAGTTTTCATGTCACGCCATTTGTTGATGAGATTTGATTTCCCTTGTTTAGACTGAGATCATCATAGTAGCAGCAACCCCTTATCTTGTACCTTTGGAGGAGTAAGAGGAAATGAAATCTCAGCCCCTTTCTGATGTGCAGAGGCCCTTCTCCACTCGGCTGGCTGGGCAGAGACCACAGCCAAGCCAGTGCTCAGGCACTGGAGGTACTTGGAGCCACCATCCTGCAGGCCTTCCCTTCCAGAGGAGCTCTTACACCACACATTATCGCTGTGTTTTGGTAAATGGTAAGTTTTGGTATTTCCACTGTTGGAAACATATGGATTGAAAAGTCATTATTTAAGTCCTACCTCTCTTCTTTCCTCCCCAGGTAGAGACCAACTTTAATCTGATGAGACTTTTCAAGGGCATAGATTGCTCTTCCTGCTGTCTGATCATGCAAACTTTTCTCTAAATTAAAAAACTTAAGGAAATCATGCGGCTGATGTTGAAGGTTTTTTACAATTCCTAATTCAGCACCCACAGTGATATGAAAGCAAACCACTTGCTTTAAGGTGGGAACAATGTGCAGGAAGAGCATAAGCTGGCAGAACCACTGTCTGCTTGCCAGTCCTAAATACTGACTTTAGGTTCCATAGTGGCTTTGCTTGAACTGATGCTGTGGTGGGCAGTTTCGTGCAGCCCGCTCAGCAAACCTGCACAATTATGAATTCTTCCAGAGTTTTGATCTTAGAATTAGACACTGGACTGCAGTTTTCCTCTGGCTGTTTGGATTTTGGGATGTGGATGATGGGCAGAAAAACAAAGCAGTAAAGACACCTGGATTTACCACTCACCCCCAGGAGCTGCTTGCTCCAAACAGAAGGGAGCATGAGACCTTGGGTGCAGCTCCTTTGGAAACAGGAGACGTTTGAACAGCTAATACTACTTGAGTTCAAGTTCTCCACATTTATGTTTGGTTTAAGGCCCAAAGATCTACTGAAGCACAGATCCTTCTGTCCTGTGACTCCTGGTGAACATGGAGGAGAGATGTGAGCTGTGCTTGCCATGGGATGTGATGGGAAGGTTTCCTCCTTAGGCTCAGAGCCAGTTTCTTAAAGTTGACGCTGGGGATAACATTTTGGCAAAGTGCTGACTCCTTGGTTTTCCTCATCATTGTCCTTAGGAAAACCACCCTTTCCTGAAATAATACTGCATTTATTCTTCATTTTTATTCTCAAAAACAATAATCCATAGATTTGGCTCTTTCCATTTTAACCTGTTCCGATGTTTGTGCTGGTGGAAATCAGGAGTGACGCCAGCACGAGTTCAGGCAGCGGCTAATTAATATCAGAGATTTTCTTCTGTGAGCCCCACTTCCTCAGCATGTTTTTTACTCTCCACTGCTGTTTCTCTCCTATTCCTCTCTGAGGTTGCTGCGGTGCTGCTGAGACGGATTTGGTCAAGGGAGCAGAGGTATGAAACCCACTGTGCTGCCCCAGCCATGGGCCAAGCCACCGAGGTGCACAGCTGCTCCAAGTGTCCCCTTTGCTCCTGCTGTCAGTGCTGGTGGAGGAGGCAGGAGCATTCCCAGAGGAGGGGCTGCTGCAGGCAAAGAGCGAGCATCATTCAGCACTGTGGTGGCCTGCCTTTGAACTCAAAACTTAGCCTTGAAAGGCCAGGTCTGCTAATTGCTGATCTTGATAATAACCGTGTGAATGCTGTTCCCCAGTCCACCCTTGTGCTTTCCAGCCATTGTGCAGCGGCACTGCCTCATTTCTTGTCTTGGCAATACCTGCTCTTTTCCTAGGAGCCAAAGCAAAATAGCCTCTGATCTTGCTGCCCATTTCCTTGCTAGCTGGGCACAAAATCACAGGTCTGTGTAGCTGCCAGGAGCATCCAGCTTCCTTTTGTGGGCCTATTCCAGCCAGTGTTTCGCTAACTGAAAGCCTTCCAAATGGAGCACCGCCGCCTCCTTACTGGGTTTCCCAAAGCCACGTAAACTTTTCTGACTGTTTCCCTGCAGCCCTGGGATGGTTTCCAGAAGCATAGGTACTTCTACCCTCCTTTTTTCATCTCAAACCAGTTACCTTACCACTAGCATGAGCTACTCTCTCTGACCAGGAGACTGGGCTTGAAGCCAGGGAGTAAAATGCTTTTATTGGGAAGTAAAATCCATGATTGCACAGATGTAAAAAATCATGGCCAAACCCTGTTTTCTTGGTGTAATTTTAGTATTTTGCTGATTACTTCCAGTTCTTTTAGGTCATCTAATAAAAAGGATTATCTCTACTCACCTCCCACACCTCCCTTACATAAGAAGCATGAATCATTGGGATCTCCAAGACATGACTGCCCAAAGAGCCAACAAAGGACCATTGACAGCCCCTTTAAATGGAACTGCAGCCTCCAGCTTCAGCAGGAAACTGGGCAGGGGATGGGCTGGGTACAGGCTTTTAGGTGGCTGTTCCTTGTAGCATCCTCATTCTGGACCCACTGCAGGAACACCAGCTTGTTCCTATCATTTGAGTTTGTGGGGGTTTATGAGCTTTTATAATGTCAAGGATTTTTTTTCCAGTCTCCATAGGACAGAACTGGGGCAAAACCCTCTGTGAAAATAGGTATCACAGCTGGAGACAAGTGTTTGGAGTCTTCTTATTTTCATTTTTCTCTTCAAGAAAAACGATGGCATCCAGCACACGACCTGCTGGCTGCTGAGGAGAGAGCCCCCCTTGCTTGTGGACCTGTTCTTCAGGGGCTAATGAAAAGCCACCCTGCCCTTCTTGTTTCAGCTGGGCAACATTCCAGTGGGTCCCAGACACACAGAAATCTGTGGTTATGGATCACTGTCAGACTCCACACCAGAGCCATCCATTTCACATACAGCAGCAAAGAAAACATTTTGGTTTTTCCCCCAGCTTGGCAGGCCATGAATCAAAGGAAAGGCAGACAAGCATACCTGGAGCCAAGCACAACTGGGCAGTGCTGAGTTCCCAAAAGTACTTTCAAGTGTCAAGGGAAGGGAACATGTATGTGTATGTAGGTGTCTGGCATCTGTTGGGCTTCATCCTATTTTGGGATAGGCCAGGCAGGAGAACAGTAAATCCACAAAATACATATTTTCTGGATTAAATTTGAGTGAGAGTGGGTGCATGTGGCAAAAGGCAGTGAAAATCAAGCCCATTCCTCCGTGGCTTCAAAAGCTTGGACTGCAAGGGAGCTCCTGTTCAGGTAGGACATAAGGGCAGGGTTTTCCTTATTCAGCAGAAGTGAGGCAGGGTAACATGGTGGTGGCCAAACTAAATCAGTAACAGCTCTTTTTCCAGCCCCACCCCTGTGTATCTTTTATGCTCCTACAGCTCCAGTGGTTCACATAGTGGTGGGTGGCATCTTGCCTTAAATTATCTGAAGAGTTTTAAGGTTAATGATATTTTGTTTGTCAAAATACTCATCCCTCCTCTCCTCTCTCTACATGCGTTTCCTCCACTTGCTCAAGCTTCTGCTGTTCCTCTTGCAGGAAGGGCTCACCTGCTTGTGCTGCAGCTGCTGAACAACCACACCACACAAAAAGACAGTCAGTGGTCTTGGTTTAGGCTGCAGGGCTGGTCAGCACAGCCCAGCTGGTCCAAGAAGTCAGTCTGGGACCCTGCAAGGGGAGCTCAGGTAGAATGGCTTTTGTAGAACATGTTCCCCCCCATCCCAAGTCCTAGTCATCTGTTACAGCTCTAGGGGTATTTAGAAGCCTGAACATTCTAAGAACTGAGTGAAAACACAAATTTTTAAGTATGCTTTGGCCATCTAACTACACAGGGGGCCCTGAGGAAGACCCCTCATGTACTCAACCTGATTCAATGGCAGTGGATGTGAAGCATCAACCAGCTTTTCAGAACCACCGTGCCTTATGAAGTGTCTTCAGTGCTTTGACACACTTTGGCCCTCCTTTGGATTATGAATGCTGGCACATGTCAGGTTTCCTAAGTGGAAAGTGCACCTGGTGCGAGCACTGCTAGAGCAGAAAGGGAAGTAATCCAGTGCCAAGCAGGAGCAATGCACTTGGTGTATAGAGAAGGAGCAGCTTTCTTTTAGTGGGACATCTGCAGTAGCAGGTCAAACATCTTCCCAGCTTTCTTCATCCATGCTTTTGCCCAGGCCTGCCAAAACATGGCCCCGTTGCTGCAGAGGCTGAGATCTCACCTTCCTGCTGCCTGGTGGGGTGAGGCAGAGCTAAAAAACCCCTCCATCTCCCAGTCAGGGCAATGGCAAGGGTTAACCTAATCAACCTGATGAGCAGCCTTCTGGTTTGGTTAAAACCTCTGGAGCTGATGTTTCATTTCTTAGCCTACAGAACTGAGAGCAATTTTGGAAAATGAAAGGTACATGAAGCCACTGTGTGGTCTGGTGGCTGGGATGCATTTGCCACTGAAAGAGTCTCACTTTCATGGAAGATGCCACTCAGTCTTCTGAGGTCTAAATGTGATGCTCCTGCCAGGCAGCTCCACAGCACTGACCACTCCTGTCCTTGCATAATTGCCACAGCAGCAGAGGACAGTATGGCAAACATATCTGTCCTCACTTCAGAGGATGGCAATTTGCATGAGGAGATTGATTTACATTGGAACTGTCCCAGAACTGGCAATTCAAGCCCAGGGGTGGGAGCCACACTCCATCCCCTGCCCTCAGCACAAGGAAAAGGGGTGGGCAAACGCCAGGTCAGCCCCTGCTGCCCCCAAGCCCCAGCAGGTCCCACAGCCAAGGAGGGGTGTCACCAAGCTGCCCATCACATAGACACAGAACAAAGCCTCATCCTGCAACATAAATTTGGGAGCTGGGCAAGAGCAAAGGCACAGTCACATGCACCACAGGGCTGCTGTGCATGACAACTCCTTTTGGAGGAGGGAAATCCCAAAGACAGGTCAAAATCTGCCACGTTGGAAGTTTCCCTCAAACTGTGACTGTCTAAGGGCAAACCAGAAATTGCCACTGGAGAGAAAGCAGCTGGCTCTCATGGGATGGCTCTGCCCACAGCAGGCAGGGCTGCCCAGCACCTGCTTCCCATCCCTGCAGTGAGCAGGAGAAAAGGTGTTCCTGCAGCAAAGGACCCTCCAGAGGGGACCACATGCACAGGTGGGAAGAGGTGGGCAGGAGGTACCAGTCCCATCTCCCGTGGAGAAGCAATGGTGGCAGGACAACCCTGCCAAAGCCACAGTGGAACTGGTTTTTTGAGGTCTAAGAGCCGTCCTACACAAGTATTACTGCAGAAAAAACAACCTCTGCCCTGCCACGTCTGCACTCAGGCTGGGGGGCTCACAGTGGGGTTAAACCAGAAATCTCCATGCCCAGTGACACACCATGGCAGGGACTGGGGCATTCAGTCTCCCCATGCATTCCCCTCTGCCTCTATTGGCACTGGCAGCATCCCTTATGGACATCCCCTCCAAGGGGCTGTGGGGCAGGTGGTCCCTCTTTGTTGCCTCAGCTTCCCTAAAGCTCTTTCACACCTCATGTTGCCTTTGCCATCGCTGACAGACAAGTTAAACTCGTGGCATTTTGCTAAAAGCCATCGGAAACCGTTCCAGCTACACCCCCAGCCTTTCCTTATGTTTAGCAGACTTTCAATACGTTCATTCCCTTCTTTTTCCCCTTTTAACAAAAACAAGCAGCGTGCTAAGAAATGCAATCCCTCGGGGAGGTTTTCAGCCTTGGCCGGAGCCGCCCGAGCCCCCCCGGGGCCGGGAGGCTGCGCTGGCCGGGGCTCAGCGGGCGGCTCTCTGGGACAGTCATTCCCGGCTCCAGCCGCTGTCCGAGGGCAGAGCGGAGCCGCTCCACCTCCGCTCGGCACCAGACGGCAGCGGCATGGCGCTCCGGACAGGCTGCCTCCTCCTCCTCTGCCTCCTCTCCCTCGCCCACGTCTCCGGCCAGCAGAACGGCAAAGCCCGGCAGAAAGCGGCGGCTTCCAAGAAAGGTAAGGGACAGGGGCACCCTCCCTGCAAGGAACCTTGCAGGGCTCCGGGGGATTGCAATTAGCCCTCTCGCTGGGACATTTAACTGTGCTTTAATGAAACTTCTTAAAAAGCATCGAAAAACCTAATAAAGTGTCTTTTTTCCCTCCTGTGGGGGTGAATGTGTAGCTCTTCTGTAAAATAGGATATTGAAATGGTTTGGGTGGGTTCCTACCTTGAATAGATTTGTTGGGACAGTTTGGTCTGAATTTCAGAGGGCAATACATTTTCCATGTTCTCTCTAAGGTTTGTCCCAAACCTTTCCTCTACTAAAATCTCCCTTTCTGGAGCCTCCCACCCCTTCTCATTCACTTTTCAGAGGCAAGTAAGTGGCAGATGACAGACAATTGATTTGGAGACAAGAGTGGGCAGAAAATACATAATCCATTAAATATCAACTGAGTTCTGAAAACACTGGCCTCGGGTTTCCACTACTCAGGCTTACCAGAGGGCAATGCACACCAAAAGACGCTGAAGTTTTATTTTCCCTAGTGTGTCTTTTTTATCTTTTCTTCTCCTGTTTTGCTACTGTCTTATCCTTTCTCCCTCTGACTCAAGGCATGGTAAGTACAGGAGACAGCAGGTAAGAAAGCAGCATATGAACCTGCCTGATGTGTCTGACCACATTCGCTTGGGCTTAGACAACTTCTGGCAAGTGCTTTCCTGCTTGGGAAGAAGTGGGGAGCAAGGAAAAAGCATCTCTGGAATTCATTTGGCCAGGCTGCTTTCTATGTTCACCCAGTGGCTGTTGTCAGATCCCATCCTTGAGAAAATTTTCCCTTTTCTACCATTAGATCTTCCTGTGAATTCACAACACAGCTGCTTATTCCACCTCTTATTTCACAGGTTGTAGAGTAACAGAGGAAACTATTTGTGACTGTTTTCCAGACAAAAAACATACCCTTTAGGGCTCATATAGGGCACATATATGCATTGTACTCACTGGAGGTATAAAGACATTCCTTAGAGAAATCCTATTTTAGAGGTACATCTTAAAGACAGGAGGTAGACGTTTCCTAGAGAAATGCTATTTTTCTTTCTGTGTCACTGCAACTGTTTGTAAACAATTAGTGACAAGAAGGTGGGAGAAAAATCACCTTGACAGGAAAAATTGGCTCTGATTTAAAAACCTTTGAGGGATTTGTCCTGAAAATCAAGCCATCTGGAACAGCTGGTGGCAGGTTTTACTCGGAATTTCTTATCAAAGGAGACATTTTCTGTGGGGAAAAGTCAAAACCGCAGCAACTTGGCATTTTTTGGCCAGCAGCATCCAGCCCTACAGTGGATCAGCTGCCCTGCCTTTACTGGAAACTTCCAGCATTTCTTGATTAATATTTTTCAGACTTTTGCCGATGCCAGGGGGAAAGGGAGGAAAGCACTAAGAATCCCCGGTGCCTCCAGCCCCTCCACACATCCAAGCCTGCCTGCCCAGCCACCACAAGGGCCACAGCTCAGCCACTCCTGCTCTGAGCCAAGGCAGGTTGGCCCCATCCCATCTTCATCCCAGCCCTCCAGTACCCCCATCCTGTCTCACCCCCTGCACTTTGCCAGCAAGGGTCAGGCAGGGCAAAGCCACCAGAGGTGTTTGGCTGGATTTATTTTTTTTTAATCTGTGCAGCCAAACCACAAATGCTAGAAAAGAAAGCAGTGATTCAAGCCAAGCATTATATTTTTCTTTACTTTTGTTTTGGGTTGGGTTGTTTCGGTTTTTTGTTGGTTTGGGTTTTGTTGGTTTGGATTTTATTTTTTTTGTAATTACTGCTTATATTTGGATCCGCTTCAGAACAGAAATGGTGCTGTTTCAACATGAAAAATCCAAGTAACAGTTTTTAGCAAATGCTGAGACAGCACGTTCACTTTGCCTGCTGTGCTGGGCTTTTTCCCCCTCGAATTGCTCCCCAGTAACATTTCCAGCTGCTCAGCAAACTCTCCCTGAGCCCTGATGTCTTGGTGGGCAGATGAGACTTGCCCTTGTCTGGCAGCTCTGAGGGTCTCACCCAAAAAGCTGCCCAGGGGAGGCAGGCAATGGCACTCTTGCCTGGGGGGCAATGAAACCCCCAGGCTTGGGGTTGCAAGGCTGGAGACCCACCAGCCCTGGTGACAGTTTCCCTTGGTCACAGCCATGATGGGTGGGGTGGGGTGCTAGGGCATCTCTGCATAGCTTTCACATGTATTCCTAAGGTTACTGGAGACAGAAATTGGAGTCCAGATGCTTAAATCAGTGGGTAGGGAGTAATCGGGGCTCCACTCCTGATGCTGCCCAAAATTTCAGTGTGCTCTTGTAGTCTGGGTGCTCTTTCCTGAAACTGCATGTGAACATTTACACTGAAATAAATCACATGGGTGTGTTTGGTCTCCTCCTCTGATCTAGGGGCAGTATGGGACCTGACTGCTCCAGTTGGAACATTCATGGAAATGCCTGGTGGCAGAAGAAATACTGATGGACAGGGAAGTTTGATGACAGAGACTGTAAATTAGAGCAATGCTCATTCCTCTAGGGGACAGAAAACTTCCTTGGATGTCCAGGCAAAGCTAAGCAACCCATATATAGATCCAAATTTCATATAGGAATAGCGAAATAATTAAGAACAGAGGGATTTCTTTGTAATTCATCCTATAATTAGAATAAGGAAAAGTGGGTGAAGGTTCCCATTTGCAGCATTAAATACATTTCTGGCCAGGCTTTCCAAACAACAGACTACTGTGACCCATATCCTTCTGCGAGGCTCCTGCTCATCTCACCTCTGCCCACACTAAATCCTGCTGCTCACAGTTGGTTGCACAAGGACTCACTCCAGCTCCTATGGGCAGCACTGGCATTCCACATGCTGGCTTGTCACAGCAAACCCAAACTGTAAACAGGCTTGATCCTGGGCTTGAGGAGGTGAGCCTCGAGGAAACAACAGCACAAAGACAAAAGCCTGCAGTAAAAATATAGAAAACTCAATGTCTGTTGACATGGCTGTGGTACTCACTTTGCAGCTGAAGAGCAAGTTAACCAGACCTGGGTCTCCACATGACATCCCAGTGAATGTACTGCTGGAGGAACATTCTTGTGGTCCTGGATTTGGAAATAAGGTAGTGGCAAGGGACAGGGAGCTTAGGTAGTTACCAAGGACACTTGCCACCTCTAATGGCAGGGACCCTCGAGGTGGAAATCCACCAGCAAAACCAGCTGGAACACCATAAGGAGCTGTCCCAGCAAGACTCATTGGCAACATCTCACCATGGCCCTTGGATGTTACTTAAACTTTAGAACATTTGTTCTGCTGCAAGACAAGCTTGCATGGAAAAATAAAACAGGATTAATTAGCCATTTCCCACAAAGTGTTTTCATCAAAGGCAGCAAAATAATAACTAGAGCCTCAGTGTTAAGTGTATCCATTAAAGTTAATTGAGCAATGAGTAAAGCAGCTTAATGCCCTCCTCCTGATGTGTCTGGCTTTTCATACTCATGGCACCATGTAATCTTTGGGCCAGTGATTTTGTTCCACATCCAAGCTGCTTCCCTACTTTCCTGGCTTGGTGCCTCAGGTCTCCATCTCCTTCCTCAAGGAAACCTGTCCTACTGCCTTTGTGGGTGAACTGTCCCCTTTCCTTTCACTCCATGAGAACTAGTAGATGCTTACAACAGGTGAGGTAAAGCAACAGGAGCAGCGAGGGTAGTGTAGGGAAATCCACAATGTCCAGTCTACCAACACCTTCAGTGTATTGGTCCTTTTTCTCCTGTCTAGGAGAAATCCAAGTATCGGTTAATTGCTGGTTGGAGCCATTGCAATGGTAACACACCTTGCAAGATGTAAGCTTTAGTAGCCAGCTGCAGCCAAGTCCCTGGCCAAAGAGGTGTCTTCTCACAGCAGGAGAGCAGCTCTGACTAGTTTTTGGGCACTTACACTGGGGACACTGGAGGTAGAGATGAGGCAGAGGCAGCCTGAACTGGGCAAATTGGGTTGATAGTGGAACCAGACTGGCGAACAAACTCTCACTCTGATGGATGTGCAAGGGGACACAGGTGTTGATTTTGTGAATTCCTTTTGTTTATCCTTCTCTGAGGACAAAGAAACATGGAGTTTTGATGATAGGAACAGATTTGGTTGCTTCCCCTGGCTTGTAACCAGTGTTTGTGCTCTTTCCTTGACTTCTCTAACAGATGGTGTGAGCCTCAAAATGATTGAAGACCTGAAGGCCATGATTGACAACATCTCTCAGGAGGTTGCTCTACTGAAGGAAAAGCAAGCGCTCCAGACAGGTAAAGGACTTGCTGAATACACATGGCTTTTGTTTTGGGAGAGGAGCTGCTTATAAAGAGGCTACAATTGCTCCAAACATTTTGACAGGAGATGCCCAAGTGCCCCACCGCAACAACAGGAGAAGAGAGGTTGGGAGATCAAAGCAGAGTGTGGGCTCACTGCAATTCCTCCAGGCATGTAAAACTCCTCAGGCAGTTAATGACAGGAGTTGTGCAGTGGAGGGCCCCCTCTGTGTGCCAGATCTTCCCATTTGTACAGCTATGGATATTTCTGTGAAACTAAGCTAGATATTTTCCTTTATGAGATGGAGGGATGGGTTATGGACTAGTCTGTTGCTCTACCCAGATGTAGCTTACTTATTTCGTCTGAACCCCAGTGAAATGGTGAACTGGCCTCTTATACATACCATGGTATTGCCCAGGGAACCTCACTGGTGGTCAGTTCCATCCTGCTGCAATAAACATACACAGAAGGCAGTCTCAAAATGTCCATCTTCCAGCCATTCTCCACAGTTATTCTGTGCAAACTCCACTGACATCAATAGGAGCAGGATTTGCAGAACACGGAACAGAAATGAGATGTAAAAGCAAGTTAAAGAGAATTTCCTCCTAAAAAAAAAAAAAAAGGGGAGCACAAGTTAAATCAAGACTTTCATTCCAAGCTCACATTGAGAAATAATTGATTTGGATACTAATGTGTGACTCTGAGTAGGTATTGTTTGGTTACAGTAGCCTGCACTCTCAAGGTTTAGAGCTTAAAGAAAAACAAAATAATTTGATTTTCTTAACACTAAAATTGGGGGAAAGTAGAAAGTTCCTCTGAAGACCTCAAGCTATGCAAGCAAAATGCTTCTGATCAAAGCTTATTAAAAAAGATTTTTTTTCATCTTGCATAATTAAGATTATTTAATTGGCATGCAAGCTTTTCCCCAAAACACTCCAACACTCTGCAGTGCCCATGACAAACCTTGTTTCCAACAAACTCATCAGAGAAAGGGTAGCATTGGCTGGGAAAGAGCAAGGCCAGGGGTTGGGGCAGGAGGACCATGCTGTGCCTCTGCTCCAGCAGCAGCAAAGCTTGGGAAGGTGTCAGGGGGCACCCTGACATTCCATTTTTGCTGACAGTTTGCAGATGGGGAGGGCATGTCCCCATCACCATGTCATGCCCTGCATAGGAGGGAGAGGGGCCCTTGGAATCTCGTGCTGCCATGGGTTGCCATGCAGCCTAAGAGAAGAAGTTTGTAATTTGACTACTGGGTTTGCTGCTGCTACCTCTTCCTGGGCACCATTTTTAAACCCAATTCCCTTTCTGTCTTTTTGTTCTCTTCTTGTGGTATCCTCTCAGTTTGCCTAAAAGGCACCAAAATTCACCTAAAATGCTTTCTGGCATTTCCGGAGACCAAGACGTACCACGAGGCCAGTGAAAACTGCATCTCGCAGGGTGGCACGCTCAGCACTCCCCAGAACGGGGAGGAGAACGATGCTCTCTACGACTACATGCGCAAGAGCATCGGCTCGGAGGTGGAGATCTGGCTGGGCCTCAATGACATGGCAGCAGAGGGCAAATGGGTCGACATGACAGGCAGCCCCATCCGCTACAAGAACTGGGAGACTGAAATCACCACCCAGCCCGATGGCGGCAAGCTGGAAAACTGTGCTGCGTTGTCGGGGACCGCCATCGGCAAGTGGTTCGACAAGAGGTGCAGAGATCAGCTGCCCTACATCTGCCAGTTCATGATTGTGTAGCAGCGGTGCCTCCCCACTGCCTGCCCACAGCCCGTGTCCTCCCCCTTGGCAGCAGGATTATAAAGCTATAGGTGTGTGTACATGGACAGGTATGTGCACATGCTCATGTACACACACACACACACACACACGTGTTCAAGTAGAGTCTCTCTTTGCAAAGAGAATTGTCGCGGCTCAGTGTTGGATGTAGAGTGCTACAGCATTTCATTTGGCCACACCCAGCCCTCTTAGCAGCTGCACTGTTCTTTCTGAGGCATGATTTATAGATATATTTTTTTACACAGGGAATTTATTAGGATGGCTCAGTTGTTTTGGCAAAGAACCAGTGCAGCAGTCCAGCCTGGCATACAGCAGCCTTGGCTGCCCAGGCTTGGCACTCTGCAATGTCCTTTCCCACCTTGCTGAGCTTTGTTGGGACAGCAGCATAGCTGGTTTCTTCCTTCTCTTGTTTTGCTTCCCCATAAGCCCTGGTAGCAATCCGTGGGAGCTCCTTGTTCCTCACCGTGCCCTGATTCAGCCTCCTGAGGATCAAGATCTTGTCTCAGTGAGCGGAGGGAGTTACTCCTGCTTTGCACTGAGAGATACAACTGGGCTCTTTTGGCAGAGTACCAGCTGCTCAGTGGGTTATCCAACTAGTTGAGTTACGTGCATGAACGAATTAGCAAGTTACAGACATGTTTGGTCCATTTCTCATCAGACAGAAGCCAGCTTTACTGACTGCAGTGGGAGAGCAAGACCCACTGCCAGATCTTCAAAAAAAAAATCCCATCAGAAGCTTTGTTTATGCTGCAGCGTCATGGGGGAAGCAGCAATGACTTGCAACATAATTAGTCAAATATATTATTGAAAATAGAAGATGAACATATTACTTAAATAACATAAATGTAATGCTATTAGGGAATATGTTGTTATATAAAAACAACTGTGTATTGAAAACAAACCCCAGGACAACACACTGCAGCAGCTTTAGGAATCATCTGACCTGTTTATGTGATGGGAACCCAGATGAAATAGTCCAGCCTTTGCTGGTCCAGGCACAGTCCTCAGCAAACGTAATTCTGCTGAGCACTGTTTGTGCCAATAAAGTCATGTCCAGATGAAGGTCTGGCCTCAGTAATTTTTTACTGAGAAAAGGCTAAAAGATAGAAATAAATTTAGATTAACAGCAATGATGGGAAAAAAGTGCAGGTCACCCTTGCAGCTTAATGCAGCTTTGCTGGCTGTTAGCTGAAAGGTATCAGAGGTTCTTTGCAGTCCAGTGTTTGAAAATAACCCCTTCAGTTTAGGTCACAACACTTGTGATTCCAAGTTGGAAGTGTCAAGACATGATGCTGTTGGAGAGCCCCTGGGATAGGTATTCCAATTTGCTGGTTTGTTTAAAAGAAGTATGATGGTAGGTCTTCCAAGAGATCCAGTTTGAGCCAGGCTGGAAACACACACACACACACACGAATGCAGAGTGCACGCTTCTGAGGCTGTCACTATTGCCAAACTCTCTGCTGTTCAAATGACTATGAAATAAAAATATCTATATAGCTTGCTGAAGGAATGGAGTTGTGTCAATGTGATTGGAGTGCTTTCTTCTCCTTTTCTTTCTCCTCAGAGCAGCTCCAGGGATCTGTCTGAAGGCTGGAGATATCAAAATCAGAGGGGAAAAGCAGAAGGCAAGAACCTCCCACCCTGTAATACACTTTACAGCATTCTTAGCCTCCTGTCCCCATTATCATCCCAGTCACATGCCATACACAGGATACAGGCAGGGAATCCTTTTATAGGAAAATAAGATTTTCTTCCTCCCCTCCCCTTGCTGGTGGGAAATTTCATTCTGAAATACAAGCCAGCCCAGAAGAAAGGTCCCTCCCTCAGCCCTGTTTGGCAGCAGTAGTGGTGCTGGGGTAGGGGGTATCTCAGGTCCCAGCATTGAGCTAGTCCTTCCCAGACTGCCTCCCACCCTGTCCACAATGAGCAGTGCTGCAGCAGCACCAAGAATTCCCCTCTTTCAGCCACTGATGTGGTGATGACTTCTCCCTCCTCTTCCTCCTCCACCTCCTCCTCTCCAGCATCCCACATAGGAAAGAAGGCCATCCATGAAGAAGACAGTGCTCCACAGACAGTGCTCCATGCCAGTCCATAAAGTTTCAGCAGCTTCAGAAATGCGTGTGAAATTACGTTGCTTTTCCACAAAGGACAGTCCTTTGCTGACCTTTACTTTGGGCCCTGATCCTGAAGTTTTCCAAGACTCTTTGCTGTAGGACATGGTTACATGCTACAAGCCAGCTTGTCTCAATATAAATCCTCTAGTTCCTTTGGCAGATGTTCCATGTTTTGAGAGACACATGAATGCAAAGCGACAGTGCTGGAAGAGTTGCTGGCTTTCATCCTGACTGGACGTAAACCAGTCTTAAAACACAAATGTGTGGTCAGAGAAATAAACAGAGGACTTTTATGAGAGCCCAGGAACAAAAGAGGGTGATGTGAAAGCCATGGACCCTGGCAACGCTGAGCTTCTGGGAGGATGTGAGTGCTGGAGCTGGACCATCTTTGCCCAGTGTGTGAATCTGAAGAACAGCCATGGAGATGGATGCCAAAGAATATTCCCAGGACAATGAAGAGTCAGTCTGTCAAAATCTAAAAAATAACAAGTTGTTCTCAGCAGAGTTTTTGCTTGAATCTCTCTTGCTCTCTATTTTTACAGAGCTAAACTCCTGCCAGCATCATTCCTCATAGGGATTTTGCTCTTCTGAAGCTGGGAGGAGCACAGGGAAGGTTTTTGCCCCTGCTGACCTTACAGTTTCAGTGTTAAATTTATAAGTTTAATATTATTCTTACATTCTTCTTGTTACTGTACACCATGAACTACACATTTTCTGTGAAAAGCCAAAGAATTTCTAGAAGATTCATCATCCTTACTTACCACAGTCCTCTTTGTTTGTTTGCTTGTGGCCAGCTCTGTGTTTTGTGCTCACATTGAATGTGGGGGTGGAGGGGTTGGATGGGGGACACTGGCTGCCTCAACTCCAGAGGGGCCTGATGGAAAAGACCCAGAGCACTTGTGGTCCATTTGCTGAGGGCCAGGACCAGCATCACTTTTTTGATCTTCCATTAAATCTTTTTTGCCCTTAAGCCAGAGAGGAACATCTGCTGTCCTCAAAGTGCAGTCTCAACCAAAGGCATGCAGAATAATGGAAAGAAACCTCAGCTCTTCCCCTACAAAAAGGAAATGTGGATATGATCATGTCTGAATCAACGTACTGTGATGCCTGCAATCTCTAATGAACCCTGTGTTATTAAAAGAGGAGATGCTGTGCAAGATCTTGTGCCACTGATGGCACCCCTTGGCTGCTTGTGGCTCTGTGACACAGCAGAGGAAAGATGAAGAATGAAATATGCATCTATTTATATAAACAAAAAAAGAAAAGTTATTGGGTGAGCCCCCAGAAAGAGTGACCCCATTACTATTCCATCCACAGCTGACTTCAACAGACCTGCACTAATCCACCCAACTGACTGCCCCCATCCCAATCCACCCAGGTCCAGAAGTTCAGAACATGCTCCAGGTCTTTGCCTTAAGGTCCAGGCAAAGGATCAAATGGTTCAGAGTGGAGTGGCTAAGCATAAAATGGGTGATACATTTCTGAAGTCTCCCTCTGAACAAGGGCCAGAACAGCACAGTATTAACACACCTCAGTAGGCAGGTTGCTTTTGGTTTTGCTCAATAAAAGGGCCAGCTAGGCAAAGGTGGGTAAGAATTTGGGAGTAGTGAGCCAAAAGCTTGTTCTGAGCCTTGAATACTTTTGTAGGACTCCATCCTTAGCAGTCCTGGGTGAAATCAGATCTACTAAGATTGGTGACATGGGAAAAGGATACCAAGCAAGAGAAGGCAAAGATTCACACTCAGAACAGGAAACCCAACCCCAGGCCTCTGCTCCTTGTGCCTGTCCACTCAACCTGGGAGCTACTCAGACTGGTGGCTCTCTCCACATCAGGTGCACCATCTCCCTGTCATCCTCTGCAAGGAACAGTCCCCCAACTCCTCTGCTCCTGCCTGACACAGGGGGAATGTATTTCCCACCTCTGTCTGTGACATGAAACCAACAGTAGAATGCAGCTCAAAAGGGAAGGACCTCCTCCACCCCTGAACCACTGAACCTTGTGATTCCTACAGCCTTTACTGTTTGATCTCCCTCCTATGTAAGCACTGAACCCCATTTCAGTACCTGATCTGCCAGTCTCTCCTTTTGCAAATAAAATTAAAACCTAAATTAAAGTTACATTTGTTTGTCTCAGAGGCTGCCTTAGGCAGGGAAGAAACACAGATCTGTGAGACTCAGCAAGGAAGGGTAAACCAAACCACCCCTGGGAGCATAAATATAAACCAGTTGGGGGTCACTAAACTAATGGAGAGTATAAAAATAAACTCCTTGGGGACAGAAGATAAAGAGGATATCAGACTGTGTAGTACAAACCAAAAGAAAAATAGTGCTTTATTGTTTTATCTCCAGTATAGAAGTACCCAGAGAGAGTCCAAAGGTAACAATTGAGGACTGCTCCAAATTCAGCTAAAAATAAATCACAACCATCTTAGCAGTGACTCGCACCTGGCAGCCTCTCCTCTCTGTCCTGTTCTGTGCATCACTCCCTGTGTCCCCTCTCTGTCCTGCTGTGCTGGAGGCTGAGGCCACCAGTGCTGGCAGCAGCCACAAGGCACCCCAGTGTCTGCAGTCCCACTCCAGGAAGGAAACAAGACCCCACAGGTGCTGTGCTGCCAAGAGGTGAGGCCAGCTGCTAGTCACAGGATATAGTTACTTTTGCCTCAGCCCTGTTAGAAAGCTGACCCCGAGCCCACAGAAGAGGACACAGCACATGAGCTGCTTGCCAACCTGGCAATGGAAAACACATCTCAAGAAGCTGTGTTTAGGAGACCCTGTTTGGGAAACACTACAGCTTATTAAAAAAAATGCAGGAAGGAACTAAAATCTGTAATCCCTACTGCTTTGCACAAATGCCCCAGGCCCAGCTTGGTTTCCCACTGCAGTATCAGTAACTTCTTATTTCTATCACACCCATTAACAGGGAGCCCAAAAATGAGGCCTCTCACATTCCACCCTGTTTCTATGTTTCTCAGGATCAGTGAGGCCACAGCTGGAGTGCCAGGTCTAGTTTTGGGCTCCCCAGTTCTGGAGGGACATGGACTTACTGGAGTGAGTGCAGTGAAGGGCCACAGAGAAGATGAAGGCATTGAGGGATTGAGGGAGCACAGTGATGTGAGGAAAGACTGAGAGCTGAGACTGCCCAGTCTGGAGAAGAGAAAGCTCAGAGGATCTTATCCAAGTGTTTTAAGTGTCTAATGGGGGAGAGTAGAGAACACAGAGCCATGAACACAAACTGAAATACAGGAAATTCTGCCTAAAGAGAAGAGAACCTTTTTTGTCTGTTAGGGTGGTCAGACCCTGGCACAGGTTGCCCAAAGAGGCTGTGGAGCCTCCATCCTTGGAGATACTCAAAACCTGACTGGACAAGGCCCTGGACAATGTGCTCCAGGGGACCTTGGTCTGAGCAGGAGGTGTAACCAGATGATCTCCAGAGGTCCTTGTCAACCTCAGCTTTTCTGTGCATACATAGCCTCTGAGCAAGGGATCCTACCTACACAACTGGTTCCTCTTCCAGTCACTGGAGAAAAACAGGCATCTCAGGAGCAGACGGATGACCTCAGACTTGTGATGGATGAGCTGCCATGTAGAAGCCTTCCTACAGAAAAAGATTATCAAGAAAGCCAGTAAAATAATATCTTGTGGGATGTGATTTCTGCACTGTAGTGTTTCCAGAGCTCTAGATACTAACTAGGTCTTGCTGCTCTGCCAAGTGTGCTCAGAAGACAAGAACTGAAACTTCATACAGATATTCAACCAAAAGAAAACCAGAAAAAAACTGCAACAAAGCACCAAAAAGCAAATTAAATGTGTTTTTTATATTAAATGTTCAAACACACAGTTCATGAGTGCATAGATGCTAATAGGAATCAGCTCAAACACAGTGACAGACTTGCTTTACTGTTAGAGCAGGGCAGTCCAAGAGCAGCTTGAATTTCATCTGGATTCGTGTGCAGTGTGGACACTGCTCCATCACTGGGAAGGCTTTGATCCAAACCCTCTGAGTGTTAAGCCATGGTGACATGGTAGATCCAAACCCCAGGAGATGGGCAATGCACAGGTCTCACCTGCCCATGCACTGGCACAGAGGTGTTGCAACACATATTTATTGAGGTAGGGTCTCACACTTTGTTCTGTAATATGTCACAGCAGAAAAACCAAACCCCCAAGTGGGTAGACCTTAAACCAGTCAACTTTTAGGAAACACTCCAGAAATTGCATTGGTTATAAACATGGTTAAACAATTGGTTCCACTGAAGAGTAAGGTCTTGGAAGTTGCTGTGTGGGTGGGATGCTGTGAACCTAAAGTGAGTGACTGACAAGTTTTCTACACAGCCTGGAAACTGAACTTGTTTTCAAAAAAAAGAAGCAGAACAGCAATTAGTGGGTTATTCCTAAATTAAAACATATGCACCAAAAAAGGATGCAAACACAGCAAGTAATTGTAATGTATCACTGGAGAAAGATAAGCAATGGTGAAAGCATAGTACTGGGGGGAAAAACACCTTACAGATAAAATATGGAAAGCTTATTGAAAACAGAAAAAAAAAACATCATTACTGAGAATTTTTCCTTCTTTTAAACATTTATAGGAATTGTTTGTCAGCCTATATGAGTAGCTTATTTTTAATCCTGCTAGAACTGCAGATTTAGATAGGGTCCACAGCCATATATAAAACCACCTTATGACTTTCATCAGGTAATAAATGACCATTAAAAAAAAAAAAAAAAAAGCACAGCCTGAAGGCCAAACTGCAGTGAGCAGTGCATGCACACAAAAACACAGATTCAGCCTTTGATTCACATGCTAATAAGGGAGCTGGGATGACCCTGGAGGTCCATGGAAAATCAACGGGCCACATCAGGTGAGGCAGAGCTCAGGGTGGTGAGATGTTGGCTTGTGGTCACACATCCTCTGTCCTTGCCCTTTCCCAATGCCCTGAATTCACACTCCTTGGGGATTAAAATTGGTTGTTCCAGGCACTTGAAGTTGCATTAAAATTGTCCATTAAAACAAAGTCCCATCACGTAATCTGAGAGTCCCCCAGTGTGTGTATCAGTTATCCATCCATGGGAACAGCAGCACATCACAGCTTATCTGCACACCTCACATCTTGCAGCAGTTCCAAGGAGAGGGAAAATTTAAAAGACTACCAGGACATAACATCCATGCTCCAGGCTTTGTTCCCTTTGCTGAGGGGAGCTGGTTTAGAGGCACAGGCTGGGTGAAGGCAGGGCCCTGGATACCCACTACCCAGGTGCCATGTGCCCCCAGAGGTGTCTGAGTTAGGGCTGTGATCATGATGCAAAGGGCACCTCAGTGTTACAGACATTGCAGTTATGAGGCTTCAGGTTTGAATTCTGCACAATAAAAAGACAACACACAAACACACGTGAAGTAAGAGACATTATGGCTGTAAAGAGATGGACCTTAAAATCAGGAAAATGTGGGAATCAAGGTGATCTGGAAAACATGATTCAACACTCCCCTTCCATTATATCAGCACTGCATTAGCTGTACCAATAATTTCTTATTAGGATTAGAACATTTGCCACAAGCATAACAGTAGCACTAAGCACAGCCAATGCTATTACAGCAGTAGCTTTGCAGAAAAGGATGAAATTCAGCATCCAGGCAGAAATGCACCCTCCCACCCTGCAGGAGAGTCCCTCCTCCCTATTTTGCTCTCCCCAGCTGTCACCTAGATGTGACTGGTTTATGGGCCAAAAGCCAACGTGCGGGTTAGGGTGCCTATTAGTATTCACTATTAGTGTGGATAAAGGTAATATTCATGTTCCTACTGCTGTATAAAATTATCTAAAGACATTCTGCTGACAAACATTAGTGCAGAATAGTGATTTGACTAAATATCAAGGTTAGGAGCAGAAACTCAGTAGTCAGAGGGGTACTGACATCAGCTAAAACCAAAAGAACTGCTGGCTCAGGATTGCCCAGGGATGGCACACTCAGTCCTTGTCACCCCAAAATGCCAGCACAGCCTGACTACCTGCTGCATCTCCAGGACATTGTCAGGAGACAGTTGGTTGTGATTTTTCCGGAGAAACCTTAATTCACAGTAAATGGGCTCCTTCTCTAACATCTGTATCCCCACAATGATGAGATGATGTGAGACAAGACAAAGTTTGGCATACATTATTAAGTGCTAACAATAAGAAATACCAGAATAAGGTGAAATTACCCCAAAAGAAAACATTCAGGAAAATGTCTACCCTCAGAATAAGGAGTAAGTTTCACCTTAATGATTACAGTTAAAATTGCTATCTGAGCCCTTAAGAGTGAAGGGATGAATTGTTCTCATCATCTTTTTCTACTTTAAGGCAGCAGGAAGGGAAACATCTCCTTTGTTTTGTTCCTCAGTGACAGAAAGCCACGAAGCTGTCACCATTGCAACAACTAAAGCAAAGTGTGAATTGGTGGGGACTTTTTTACTACAGTCAATGTTAATGAAGCAATTACAGATTTTGTAAAGCATATCTTGGAAAGAGGTTACTGGTGGCAGTATGATTAGTTGCAGCACTTGTGGACCTGGCTTATTGTTCTGCACACTTCCACCTAATTTAGTGTATAATTAGGTATTACTTATACAAGAGGTCATTCATGTCAAGGGAAGCAATAGTTTCCAGAATAATGTGAGTTTTCCTACATATATTAACATTTTCCCAAGTACCTCTCCAGCCACTTGAGATGTCAACGACTTTGAGTACTGCCACTTCACTCAGTGCTGAAGCAGCTTTGTGGCTGCTTTGTGCCAAAAGCTGGGGACCTTGCTGTAGCAAACCTTACCCAGCAGCTTTGCTGTGTTCCGAGAAAGCTCAGGTGAGGCCAGAGTAAGAAATATATTGTAGACAGAGGTTGTAAGTATCTCATCCCAACATTGAGAAAGACTAACCTATAAAATATTCACTGAACAATCACACTAGAAGATTTTATTATACCTTTGGTTACTTTTGGGGGTTTACTATTTATTAAATAAACTCTCATCAACTAAAGGAAACTGAGGGAAAACATATTAACATTATAAGCTTTTGACTGGGTAAAGCATTAAGCTGTGAAAGGAATTCCCAAGTATCTAAATAGGTTTGATCTTGCAGAAAGTACATTTTTAATTTACGATGGAAATGTGAAATTCATATTCAAGCTTTTGAGCTTGCATTTTACTAAAACGATGATTCTTACACAAAAACATGTATCACAGAATTTTTCTTATTTCTCAGGATGTCAGAAGTTGCATTGCTTTCCCAAGCAGTATAACTGATACTTTCTGGCTCCTGAAAAGGTACCAGTGGACATGCAGGTCTTTGAAGCTGGAAGCTTTGAGCTGTCATGTCCCAAAGTGCAAACGCAGAGTTTAGAGTGAGCAGAACTCTACTCAGCAGCTTAAACTGCAGAGCAGTCATTTTTTTGCCTTTGCAGTGAACCCCATGTTAGAGAATAACATCTCTGTGCATTTGCTTTTGGGTTACTTTATGCTGAAGGCTGCCATTAAATAGAAGTAGCATTTGGGGAGGAAAAACACACTACTAGTTTGATTCTCTTTTACTTTCAAAAGACACACACCACTTTTTTTTTTTTTTTAAAAAAAAGAATTTGGGATGATGAATTTGAAGCAGATGGTAAAACAATTGGGCTTAGGAGCCTGCAGTTCGTAGCCCTGAGACCAAGTGGTGAACCTCATTTAAGGCCAGGTCCTTCTCGGCAGAAAACTAGATTTACATATGTAATTAATAGCTGCTTGGCCACAATTAATCTCATGTACAGAGGAAGCTGTCTGTATAGGTTCTGTCTGTCATTTTTTATCCCTTAAGATAAAGATCAAAGGCAGGGATATTTTCCCCATAATGGCAAGTGGCAAAGGTCCAGGATGTCCATATACCACCTTCAGGAAAAACCATCCCTTGGATTCCTGAGAAAAAGGAATGACCAAACATGTCCCCATTTAATTTGAGGAGGTAACCCCTGAAATGTAAGTGTCCCCTCACCTCTCCCATTATTTTTCTAAGGCAGACCTCTGGAGAATGCAGCCTCCAAAATGGGGGAAAACCAGTAACCAAAACTGGCAACCAATAACAGTAATCAATAGCTAAAAATTAAATTTTAGGTAAATATATTAAATTTTAAAAAATTAATATTAAGGGGAAAATAATATTTAATAAAGACAATTTATTTTAAAATGTTATTAAAAATAAATAAATAAAAAGGGGAGCACATACTTTACATGGAACATTTAGTTGCTTCTACATAATACTTCCTGAAATCAAATAATTTCCAGTTAGAAAAAACAGTTTTGCTGCAAAGATGACAGGATGTCACCAAAACGTTTTCTCTTATTTTCTTCTGAGAAAGCACCTTTCAGAAAGTGAGGTCATTTTTTCTAGCCTTATGTCTACAAAAGGTGCTGTGTGCTGACAGAGCAGTGCTGTCAGAGCACCTTTGACAGGATGCACCATGGCACTGTTTCCACAGCTCTGAGTGGCTGCAGCAGTTATGCCAGGATAGATACACATATCTATATATAAAACACACACACAAATGTGACAAGGAACAAAGCAGTTCCTTCAGTTTTTGAAGATTCATCTTGCCCTGAAGCATAAAGCCAGGTTTGTGTGCAGCAGTGTAGCAATTCTTTAATACAAGAAATGGATGCAGTCAAAACCACAAAAGAAACCCCCTTTTATATGTTAAGTGTTACTAAGTGAAACAATTTGCCATGCTTTATTTATGCTGATGGAACAACATGCCAGAAGTTTCTAAGTTCCTGTAAAAGGACTGTGCCTTCCTCCAGGCTGGATCAGTTTTCCACACCAGAATTCCTCAGTTTCAAAGAAAATTAGGTAACCCATGCTTACCTAATTGCTGTGAAGCCCTACTTTATGAAAGATAAACCAACCACTAAGTTGGATGTAGAAAGCCATTTATACTCAAGGCATAAATCCTGTAAGGTTTTTGTTATTATTATTATTTGTTTCCAGCTTCAAAGTTTTCAGGGAGGCAGATTTGCTCCCACCTTTGGGTACACCACAGTCTGGCTGGTGAGGATGTGCACATGGATGGGTGTTATCCAGTGTTCTGCTTTCTCCCTCTTCTCCAACAACACTCACACACTTAAATGTACTCTCTGTCACACACATATCCCAGGGTGGTTTCTTCAGAGTAACATCATTTTTCCCCCACCCTCTAGGGGCAAGGAGTTGAAGTCTCATTATTAGTTTGGTGTAAATAACAAAAATTACTTTTTCATTTCCTACTGGTGCTCTACAAATTTTTTGTAATCAAAATACCGAGTACCTTGGCTCTTGATTTATCTGGAAATTTCACCAGACTATTCACAAATGTGCTTAAAAATAAAGCAATTACTGAGTATTTTGACAGCACCAGGTTGTCCACACCTTACAGATTCAAGCCCAAGAAGCACAAAGTACCTTTTCAGCTTTGCTGTTTTGAGCAACAAAACCCTGAGCTTCTCTTTTCTCTTCAAAAGGAAATTACATTTGAGCCAGGAGTTTCGAAACTGCTGTCCTGCTATGGACCCCCACCTTTAACAAATGGTTAACTAGACTTAGAAATTTTCATTTTTAGGTAAAGACCACTGTATGGGAATTACTCTAGGACGGCATAACTGCAGTAAAGATACAAATGATAAGCACTTCATATTAAGTGGCAGTTTTGGAGATGACCTGGGGACTGGACAATCCTTGTTGAGATTCCCATGTCTTCCAAGGGTAGATGTAACTAATTCAGCCTAGAATCCACTCCTAGCAATTACTGTTGTCAGTAGTGAGGAATTCAAACATCATTTTCTGTGTGCATTAAACTTGCCCCAAAATGAACAATAACAAAAAAAAACAACCAAAAGAGCAATCAGTCTGTACTGATCCCATGAGCTTTTATATAGAACAAAATGGACTTCACACTTTTTCATAAGGGTCACTTCTGGGCTGAAGTGTTATGCTATTATCTCTGAAAAGAAAATAGTGTTGAATTCAGTTGTATGTGCCAGTTGGAGATGCATAAATTATAAACATTGCGACCCTACTGAGAAGGCCCTGAGCTATTAATTTGTATATGAAAGTTTCACATATTTTACAACACTTCTCCTCAATGATCTAAACATATACCCTTAAAAACTGTAACTAACAGCATATCAATGGCTATGCAAGAAAAAAGAACACTCACAGTCAGCAGTATACCCCAGGAATCTTGATTATTTGGAAACCCATTTCCATTGTCAGGGTGATGGTGGAGCTACGAAGTCAGACATCAAAATAGTTGAGGCTGAGTTCAGACACACACACACATGAGATACACTAGTTACTTTAGCTGGCAGTAGAATTGTATTTCATTTATTTTTTTAAAAAATTACTTCACAACTTCCTCTTAATGAAAAGCAAACTGGGATCTGTGCCTGAACTCTTATTTTAAACACATGAAAATAAGCACAGTGGAAGTCAACCTTAGACTGGAAACATGTGTGAACTAAGGTTTATATTGCCATACCAGAAGTTGAGTTCAAATAGAACAAATAAAAATGTCAGTCAACAAGCATCATATTCTCAAAGATCAAGAGGTTGTGAACAAAAGCCTGAACTCCACTGTTTTCTCTTCAGCTGGTTAGACAGAACATGAACTACAAAAATTCATCTAAGCTACTGCAGCTGAGGGGATGAGAAAGCCTTGAATTTCTCTTACAGACTTCTCATTTCTTTTCAATAAAACAGAAGTGAGGAACATTGACCAGACAAATGCACAACTGGACTACTCTGATAAAAAATGTCTTGTGACAATTCAGTTACATGAGCAAAATAGGTATCAGTATAGCAGAAATCTCTAAATTCTCAAATGACTTTACAATGACCCAGTACACGTCAAAATATGCAATCCCAGTGAGTAGCCAGAGATATAGAAATACATGTTTCTGCATTAAAAGTGATAAAAATAAGCAGAAAGATACCTGAAAAAATAAAAGGCACTTTTAGTTGGCATGTGTTTTGCTATATACTACAGAAAACTGCATCAGATACGACATTATACTGAATCTTGTAGTGGTTCCAAGCAGAATAATGGTACACACTGTTAAATACACACACTTGATCAAATAAATAGTAAATTTGCAATGCCAGCACAGTTAACACAGGAAGAAATCCACATTTTTTCTTAATGTAAACAGCGAGGTTTCTAATAAAGACATTTTAATTTTAAGCATTATTTTATGTTTAACATTATTGCATGCAACACTGTTGAAAAGTTTTATGTCACCTCTGTGTATCACTAGGCAAGAATCAGTCACGGTAAGAGATTTGGAGAGAAATTCTCCAGTCGTGGAGTCTAGTGCTGCACACAAAAATACAAACATCCTCAGTAAACTGCACACCTGGACAAGACAGATGTTTGTAAATAAAAGGCAACTTTGTTTATACACTGTAATCCTCTGCATAAAGATCTGACCCTCACATTTGAAAAGGCACAGGCTTTTAGCAAGGGTGGCGTGAGGGGCGTGCTAGTGAGGCACTTCAAATGGGACCTGTTCTTTATCTGATTTCAAGAGCTGCCTTTCAAAGGCAGCCAGGCAACTGAACTGCAAGTCCTGCCAGAAACTGAGAGCTGTCCCCACCAGCATTTCAACACTGTTGTTAAATTCAGATTGATTAAGAAAAAAAATTAAAATTAAAACGTTTAAGCCTGTCTTATGGATTCACCCTTGTTCTTTGCATTCCAGAGTTTTCTTTACCCTGTTTTTTAATCCTCAGTAACAGGTGAATTCAAAAGCCCTAATAAACAGCTGAATGACCACATCATTATCTCTTCATTGAATCCTTACTCTTACTTAAACAAGAAGTTCAAGGTATTAGCAAAATGTGAGTGGTACAGGCATCTGAATAGAAGCACCAATTGCTTTAGACTTTTGAAACTGCTTTTGTACAAGAGCAAGAAATAGTCTTTGGGGTAAGCTGATGTGGTGCAATCCAAGTATAGTAAGATGAGTTGAAAATTAGAGAAAACCCATAAGTTATCTTTTGAAATAGAAGAACCCAAGCTCAAGTGATCCCACTGATTTACAGGCATGGAGCTGTTCCAGGTGGCATATGTGGTCTTTCACTACACCTATATAACAACTGGCATGTTAAACATGGTGAATTTTCAAGCTGCAGGTGGTGGAAAGGACAATGCCCCCACTTTTGCCCAGATATTAGCAGATTGCTTAGATATGTGCAACCTGGAGCTGCCTTGAGACAGTGATGCATCTTCTAAGAGTCACCAACCAACACTCAAACAAATGGCTTTGAGAGGAGGAAATACTGGACAGGACATCTCCTCACTACTAGTAGCCACAGTTTTAAGCTGGTAGCTAAAAATTTTTATTTTTCCTGATCCCTTTTTAGTAAAAAGCAGAAGTGTACCTTTGGCACCTGTTTCACAGCCAGAAGTGCATGCAGTCCTAGAATGTCCTGACTCGTATTGAGTTTGATAAATGTTCACTTTAAAATTGAAAGCTATCAACAGCTGAAGTTTAAAAACAAACAAAACCAAAAACAAAACATAAAAAACCCCAAAACACAAACCACACACACAAAACAACATCAAAATATATTTAAGAACAATACTCCTCTTCAGTATCTTTTTTCCCACCTAGACTGCTGTCCTTACACCTGTGTTTCCACAGGAAACTGCTATATCTGGTATAAAATTACTCCACTAAACCATTCTGTTCCTTATTTTCCAGCAAGGGCATGCTTGTATCTCCCTTATCCTTTATATTTGCATCTCCATTGTCCTCCAATTGCTCTGATTTCTGATGAGCAAATGTGTAAGTGTCATGGTCTGTGTCTGTCGGAGGTGGAGGTTCCTCCTCAGTGTTAGAAGAGGATTTAATGTCTTTTCTGAAGGAGAATGGAGGTGGAGAAGGTGGCAAGCTACCCATGGGTCCATCAAAAGGCCGGTACACATCAACTTCTGGACCAACTGAGCCATTGGACTCCTTCAGCAAGTGTCCATAGACCACAGCATCATCAATAACTGCATAGACATGAGACTCGTTGGTTTGTCTCCCTTTGGTGAATAGGCCTTTTTTTCCAGGCATCTGGGTATTCACATTAGCATTGTACACTCCCACCATGGGATTCTGGGTTTTCTTCTTCCTGTTAGACAGTCAAAATTGTTAACAGGTTAAAACAACACGTCTGGTGTGTCTGAACTCAATAACAACAGCTTCTGTTTACCCATCCTGGCCACACAGTGTCAGGCAGTGTACCTGGATTAAAGGCTTCACTTGCAATCTTAGGAAAAACAGACTCTTGAGTCTAGGCATGCTTTTATTAACAGGGCAGAAAACAACTTCACACTACTTGGTTACCCACTGCTGCTCTGTGACCCTGAAGTTTGCAAGATTAACTGCAATGGCCTCCCAGGAATTGGGGTCCTGGCTTTGCAGTGTACGAAGTCCCACAACATCCACTGACATGAATAAGACCCAGAGACCACCAGATCCTCACAAAACAAGGCTGAGTGTTACTGAAGATGAGGTAGTGGGACCCCTCTGACAGTTAAATGAACTTTTCTTGGTTATACTTTCTTGAGTGACTGTCCCTAAATTGGAAAAAACTGAAGGCTGAACTGAAGACTTTTAAGTCTATATTTGTAAAGTCCTTCCTGTGTGGCAGGAAAATGTGGTCATAAGGGCTCTAGTCACCATATTGCATAAATTCATTCCAGCTTTACAGCTTCTGGACCCAATCACCTTGACAGCACTGAGAATACACGTATCAGAAAGCCCAAGCCGTCAATGACTTCAGACTCTGCTTATGTGACTAATGCTACACAGGTAAGCTTTGCACAACCCAGTTCTCTCCCTGGGGGCCCATTTCTTAGAAAAATGCTCCCACTTGATGTGCAAACTCCAGGAGAAGTTGCTGGATGTTGTGTAGGTGTAAGAAAGCTCTTAGTATACCTGGGTGAGTTTACAACTTGTTTGAACAAAGACTTGAATAGGGTCACACACGAAACCACAATGAATGTGCCCACTGGGTGTCACAGGGACTGCTGCTGAAGTCCAGCCAGCACCTTGCTTGAAGTACAGCCAAAAGCCTGTACTAAGGCCAAGGTAAGCAAAGCTCTGCAGGTTGAAGTAATGACTCCAGGAATGCTGCTCTGCTCTTAAAGTCAGTCAATTTGGAATGAAGAAGCATTGCTGGAGTCACACTACTTCCACCACCATTGCCTACCCCATGCTTTAGACCCTGGTTCAAGGGATCTGTATCAACACATGAAACAGATGGCCCAACAGTAAGTCCAAAATACCTTCCTGAACTGCTCAGTTACATACACCAAATTATGAACTTACTTCTTCTTCACACAGCACACAGTCAGTCCAATAGCCACAAGAACTCCAGCCCCGGCCACCACAGCAAGTATGATTCCTAGGTCTGCAAACAGACAAAGGTGAGGATACTGAGCAAAAGAAAGAACACCCAGCTTTCTCCTAAAAGCCATCTGGGTTTGAATCTCTCCTCTGGAGTTTCTATGATACCAGCTGCCTGCAGAGCAGGAGTTCCCAAGCCATTTCCAAGGGGCTGGAGGCCAGGCAACAACAAACTTCTGCAGTTAGCAGTGGAGCACAACCAAAAAAACCCAACCAACCCACCCACCCCCAAGAGTTCGATACAGCTCATGCACTGCTGAACTTACCCACAGCATCTCACACGCCTCTGGCTGAATAGGCAAGCAGAGAAGAAAGTGCAGAAAGAAACAGAGAAAGATTCAACAGAAGAAAGAGTGACATTTCAACAACTTCCCCTCAAAAACATCCTTTGCTCTGAAATACACAAGTTGTGTTGACCTGGGGTTTTGTAGGAGTCACAAAATTGATTAGGAAAGTCCGTACACGAGCAAAGAAAAAAACACCATGTTTTAAAAGAAGTATACATTACAAATAAAAAAATATTTAAAAATTAGAAATCAATTTGATACTGCTTTAGAATCCAATACTTCTACAGACAGCAGTCTCCCACAGGTAAAGAGGAAGTACATATGTGAAGCAAATTTACACAAGCTAAGACTATCCTAAAAATGTCCCCTTCCCCTTTTTTTTCCAAACTTTGTTTCAGGGAGATGAAAGAGAACAAGAATGCAGATTTTGCTGTTAGTAGTCAGGGCCCACTCTCCACTAAATGGTCAGACCTGTCCTGGGGATGAGTTCTTGCTCATGTGAACACTGAGACTAACTGAACTGCTAACATGAAATGAGGACTACTTGGATGAGGACGTTTGCATAATCAAATCCCAAGCTGTTCACCAGGTCCGTGACCTTGGGAAGGATAAACATTATTATACATTCTGTCTGCTATCTCCAATTAAAAAAGCTAAATGAAATAAAACCCCCTGAAACCTAGTCTTACTACCCACATCCCTTCAATCCCCTGTGTCAACAAAAGAAAACCCAGAAATATCCCTCTCCCCACAAAAAAGCCCCACCACATTAAAACCCCTCCTTCCTCCTCAGCTCCTAGAAGTACCCAGATGAAATTCTCAGAAGTGTTTGAGGGACAGATATTTTCAAAGGCAGGATCTCATAAAACCTCCACATCCAAGGGGCATCACCATCCATCACTGCTACCCCCAAGGAAAAGCAAGCAAAGAGGCAGAAAACAAATCACCACAGCTTTACAGGACTCACCTATCTGCTTGTCAGCAAAGGTTACCCAGAACTGCAAGGTCAGCTGTGTCTTGTCCACAGGTTTACAGTTGGAGACGTTTACCCAGAAGTTGTGATACATATTTCGGGGATCAGGCAGAAGCTCGTCCTCACGGCGCACAGTCTCCTCTGCCCCCAGAGTCTCCTCCTTTATGTTGACATAGGCACGGCCTGTCTCACAGGCGATGCCCATGCGGTCCTTGGAGAACCCCAGGCGGGCAGTTTGCTTGCTGGGCACAGTGACGTACCAGGATATGGAGACATAAGGAGGTAAACCATAAGGCCAGTTGGGAGTCTGCAAGTAAACTTTAGCTTTTGGATTTGGACTCACAGTGAAAATGCACTCATCTATAGAAAAGGAAAATAATAAAAAAAGGAAAACTTAGTTTTGATAATTACTGTCCCCTTCTACACCAGTAATTATAACACTAAACACAGTCATATCTGCAGCATTTCCCACAACCATCTATCCAGCACCTGAAGTACAAAGTTCCTTCTCTCTTCCAGGAATAAACAACCTCACTGATTCAGATACAGACTGATTCTAGCAATAGCTCCAGGACTAGACTCTAATGAACTGAACTCTTAATTTCTGTTTATCCTTATGTGCTTCAATAAGCATATTGAGAGATTTATCACTGCACAACAAAGCAGTACAAAACTCACCACCTTACCTTTAATATGTGGCACAAAAGACATTTTCAAATCCTGATGGTTAGACTCATTGATGAATCCTTTACCAAAGGTTTTTAAGGATATGGTGATATTATTCCTCAGCTGAATCTTTTCAATGGATCCACCAGCACAAAATACACCAACATTCAGCTCCGTCTCTGGGGTGGCACTAACAATGCTGTAACTGTAGCTGGTGTTGCACCTCTGCTCTGGGACATGTTGCTGAAGTTTCAAGGACGGAGACGTAATTTCTACGTTGATCAGATCAGGAGCCAAGAGTTTCCAAATAAACTTACGCAGTCGAATTGGCAATTGCATAACAGCCTTGGGCACCGAAAGGGAATAGATCCTCCTCTGACACCACCGAAGATCAACACAGCCTGCAATCACAAAAACAAATCTCAAGATTTGTGTATTTCTTGCACAGGAATTATCTAGGCCCATACAGAGTTCTGTCAGTTTTGTGTTACAGACCAGATGAGAAAACATCCTCTCTTAGTAACCTTTATCCAAACATGTATTGTTTGTATTTAAAGAGCTTTCCTTCCAAGAGACCAAAGAAACAAACAGATACAAACATATTCAAAATCCCTCGCTCAAGATACTACTTTCATTGACTAGGACACTGTTGTAGACTAGTCAAGACACAGATCATACTTTAAATCTCTTTCTCTACAGATAGGTGAAAGCATTTGAGAAAATCCTACACCAAGGAAACAACATTAAGTCACTTTGGTCATACTTATGTGTTTTTCGGCCGTGACCCTCAGACGGGACAAGTCCTTGCACAGGAAGGAGATCCTGTAGATGGTGCCAGACGCTAAAGTCAAGACACGGTCGCACGTTCGAGGGTCCTTGCAGATGAGGCAGATGGGCTCAGACATGAGCGGGACGCGGCTGGGCCACCCTTCAAAGTGTATCGTCACAGTCATGTTCCACTCCTTGCTCAGGTCGACCAGATGGGTAACATCTGCGAGGAAAAGCATCCCAGAGCAATGACAAACAAGAAGTGTGGTGCAGAGCAGAACTTCATCTCTTCTCATCCCGTTACACGAGCAGCTGCTACAGCTTTTTCTGTATATATTTCTAAGATATCTACTTCTTTCCATCAATGTAATATGAACTCAGGAAGTATTGTATCACTCTTCTAATGTAGATATTTGAGCCTTTCCACACACCAAGCCCATTTCCCTTCCCCTTTCCAGTTACAGCAGGGTAATATGTATGCTAAGTCCCACGTACGGGCAGCTACAGCAAGTTGGAACAAGAGTATGCAGGAAGGGTAAATACCTTCTCGCATATAAGTTGCATTTCAGTTGCAAATACTTGGAACATCTGGAATGGGGAAATAGAAGGAAAGAGCAGAAAATGCAAGGTTATGGCTTACAGCGTAGTTCACAAGGATTGACTATTGTGTGGAAAGACATATATTGGATCCACACAACATCCTGATGCTGTTAACAAGGCATGAGTCTCTGATGTCAAAGCAAGCACCTTGTTCTAGTGGAAAATGTCCCTGCCCCTGTCCCTGTCCCTTGGCAGAGACAAGTTGGAACTGGATGATTTTTAAGGTCTCTACTAACCCAAATCATTCCATGATCCTATAAAGGACAGGGGGGGGAAAAAAAAAAATTAAAAAATTATATACATACATATACTCTATTACTACTCTTCATTTTCTGATTTCAGCTTTAGCTTTGTATCTCAAAGTCATATACAAAATGTGAATAAAGTAGCTTTCTCCTGTGTGGGAAATCAGACACACAAACAGGGAAGCAGTCAAGTGAAATTCTCCAAGTCACTGGCACAGCCAAGCACAGAACCTCGGATTCCTACCACAAGGTTACTTGTTATTCAGAATGTTTTTTCCTGCAGCAGCTAAACACAGTGAGGGTTAGATCAAGAAGTTATTGTGACTGCAAAGAGCTACATTTTCTTCTTATTTAATGACAGCTCCACAGACAGCTGTGGAATACCCAAATGTTTGTGAAGCTTTGAGAATATGCAGATACTAATGCATTTTTAATAAGAGCAATGTTGCAGATGGCAACCTGAGGGCTGAATTTGAATCTTTGATAGAATTTATATAACTACAAAATCAATCATGAAATCCTATAAAATCTCTAGAGAAACAACTGTTGTCTCTTAAATCCAAGTGGTTTATTACTTGCATTTCATTCACGAAAGAACAACCTGTTTTCAATTTTTTAGGTGATTATCATCTTTGTCTACTGGCCATAAATATATTAAAATTCTTCAGGCTTTCCAAAGCAGAAGGGAAATAAAGCTGACTAACTGAATACAATGTTTTCATTCTGTCTAGCTTCCAAGATGGAACACACAATAAATGTAAACAAACACAATTCTGTTAACAACAAATTTGTGAGGATTTGTTGCATATAAATGGAGCCAGGCTAGAGAGACAAAGAATGGAGGATTGCAGTGGTGAAATGCTACAGACCCTTTCTGGAAATGTGGCTTTAGGGCACAGGCCATTCAAACTTTATTCCCTTTAAAATCGCTTAAAAAGCCACTAAGTAGCTCCTGTGACAGTGGGGTCAACTATGGACTTTCCTCCACCTCTTCTTCTGCAGTGAGTGCACCTTGATTATTAACCTCCACATTGAACTGAGGTCAGAGCTGATAAATCAGAGGATAAATCACTAGCTCATTACCTAGCCAGGCCTTTTATTTCTATTTTTAGATAAAGGCTCTGGTATTACAAGTCATTGTGTTAAACCAATCTGAATTTTGGGCTAGAAAAACAAATTATTTTCATAGTGTAGAGAAAGAAACAAAGAACATCCAAATATATAGGGGATATTCCTAGTGGAATATCCTGCTGACTTCTGTGTCTAGTGTGACTTCACACTAGATGATGTTCAGGCAAGCAAACCAAAACTCAAAGGAAGGAAAGAAATGCTCATCGATGCCATTAGCAATCCAGAGACAATTTTACACCTCTCATTTCACCAGTTTATGTTATGGATCTTGCTACCTACCATGACAGCAGGGGTCACCTTATTAAGTGCAACTGCTCATGAAGAGAGCAGGAGACTGGGCTCACATTTTATAAAGGGTCTTTAAAATGTTGAACCTTAAAACAAAAAGCAAAACTGTCCAAATGAGCTTGAACTTGATTTCTTTACTGGAGAACAGGCAGCAGCTCGTAAGACCAGACAATTCCAACCAAGCAGTTACAATCTCTGCTTGATGGCTCCATCAGACTTTCAGAGCTAACACAGTCAGAAGGAAAAGGTCAGCTTTGTCTATGTAACATGCGAGACCTGATACTGCAGGTATTAAAGGGATTCAATTACATGAGTCAGGTGCTGGAAAGGCAAAGGAGCCTCCATTTGCAAGCTACAGTGTAAAATCTACACTGGAGCTTCATACTCCATTGGCAAATTTCAGCATCACTGCTTGCCTTGCTGTAGTGATGGCCAGTGGTACTAAGGGCAGTAAAACAGGCCTCAGTGTTGCTTGGCAACCCACCACCTTAAACTCACAGAGGCACCAAAGTTCAAGGAAAATAACAAAACAAAGAGTATTTCTCTCCCTTGTGGTGCTCAGTCCAAGTGTCTGCAAGCAAAAGCAATAAGAAGGAGCAGGCAGGTACTTACTCTCATCCAGCTGCGGGTGCTGAACGACGACTTGGAAGAGCAGGCGAAGGATGCCTGGGTTCTGGGCATCCTGATCACAGCCCTGCAGGGACATGTTAAAACTGCCAGCAATATTGGCAGGCTGGCTGTCGCTCAGCTTGAACACCTCCGGGTTGCTGGGGGAGCCAGGGATGTAGTACTCTACCCTCTCCTCCTTCCTTTCGCAGTTGGAGAGGCTGTAGTTGTGGAAAAACACACTTGCTCTCATGCTGGAAGGAACCACAAACTGCCACGTCATGAGCTCATCTTCTGGAAAGCCCAGTGGGTAGTTAGGGGACATCAGGGTGATGGAAGACTCCCTCTCCAAAGTGGATTCAATAATGCATAACCCTAAAACATGGGGCAGGGGGAAGAAAATAAAGAAAACAAGCTTCAATTAATGAAGACACACCGACATATCTAGCACCACAGCAGCAGTGTTTTTGTTTTTACAGTGAGACCATCCACTTCAGCTACAGGGTAGTTTATTACAAAACAAAAACATATGCTCAAGTTGATTCTTTTGTCTTCAATTATAGAAAAGATAAGGAATATATTAATGCTGCATTTTCAGTTAGTGGGTTCACCTTTCAAGCTTTTATTATTGTAAAAGGAAAGATCCTAGTTCCTACTTCTATTCCTGGCTTTCAAGAGCAAATGTGAAACTTGCCAACTGCTTCTGCTTCACTGGATTTTAGGAAACAAAAGATGTGAGCTTTTATACCAGCATGGAGCAATCCTTCCAAAAACCTCTGGAATGTAACAAAAGCACAATAGCAAAGAGCCTCAATCAGGCATGATAAAACATGACTATGAACTGTGGAGTCTGTGTAACACACTTTATGCTTGGATGACTCTTGGCAGTGTGAAGTTGGGTATACAGAGATTATGGTCCTACTCTAGGACTCCAGTGGTGATGTGCAACTGCAAGGAGTGCCAGGAGTTACAAAAAACCTCATGTTCTAGAAGCTTGGACCTGGACCAGGTTCCTTTTATAACTGAAAGCAACAACTGCAGAATTCAAGCACAGAGCAAGAACACCTCCCAAAGAGGATTTGTCATGAGATCACAAAACAACCCACTGATGGGTAAATAATATTTCAGGTATTTTAGGAAGATTATTTTGTGTTACTGTGCAGGTTGAAACAGGTAACTGTATTTAAGCAGCCTCATGCCTCCTAGGCACTGTTTCTCCTTTCCCCACATGCCTCTCCTGAACAGAGTTAACGGTTTGAGGCTCCAGAAGTTAAGGAAGCTTCATTTAAAAATAAACTACACGCTGCTACCAGAAAATAACTCTGTTGGCTCATTCTAATTATGTTACCTAGTCTCACCTAGATGAACACACAAAAACAAGAGAGTATGTGTGTTGAAGTTTTAGGAAGTTTAAAGAGATTGGAAATGCACAATCACAGAATTGTTAGGGTTGGAAGGGACTCCTGGAGATCACCAAGTCTGACCCTCATGCCAAGGCAGGGTCACCTTAAGCAGGTGACACAGGAACGTCTCCAGCTGGGTTTGGAATGTCTCCAGAGAGGGAGACTCCATGACACCCCTGAGCAGCTGTTCCAGGGCTCTGCCACACTCAAAGGAAAAAGGTTCTTCCTCATGTCAAAGTGGAACTCCTTGCATTTTAGTTTATGGCTATTGCTCCCAGTCCTGTTGCTAGGTACCATTGAAAAGAACCTGGCACCATCTTTTTCAAACCCACCATTGAGATGTTTATACACATTAGTGAGATCCCCACTCAGTATTCTTGTCACTAGACTCAACAGGTCCAGCTCCCACAGTCTCTCCTCATGCTCCAGACCCTTAATCATTTTTGTGGCCCTCTGCTGGACCCTCTCCAGTGGAATAAAAGCAGCAACAGAACAGTTTCCACAATTATTAATTGACCAAACTAGGATATTTTGAGTGCAGAAGAGCATCAGCTTACCAAGATAAAATGATACAATAGTTTCCACAAAAGATGAAGTGGAAGAGAGTTAGGGATAGCAGCACCAAAAACTAGGTTAGCTGAGAAGAAATGACACTGCTCCATACTTACTTTTGATGGAAGCCCTGTTAGCTATGTTGAAGCCTGAGGTGGTGAGAGGTGAGTCCCATGGGAGGTGCAGAGACATGACAACTCCTCCCAGCAACTTGACGCGAGACACTGAGCCATTCCTGCAGAAGGTGCCAATGTTCACCGTGGCCTTATCAATACAGCTGTTGATATTGTAGCTAATGAAATCTGGGCATGTCCCTCCTGGTTCAATCTGCCTTAGCCACGGGGTAGAAAATTTTAATTCAAGTCCAGCTTTTGTACTGGCCTTCACATCCCAGATGTAAGTCCTGCTAAGGCGAGGTAGCCCCGGCGGGTAAAGATGAACATCTCCAAAGGGACATGGGCCTGACACACAGTCTAAATGCAGAGAGAGAAGAGCCATAATACACTCTGGAAGCCACTCAAGAAACACGGAATTTGACACTTCTCCTTCCTTGCTATTTTCACAGTTTTTAGGTTGCACTTAACTTTTTTTCTACGTGCTCTAAAAGACACTCCTGTAACACAGTCATATGTTGTCTCTAAACAGTTCTCCCACAGAATAGACAGGATAAACCTGCTTTAGTCAGGCTGACTAACAGAAGGGTTTCATTGTCTCCAGAATTCTGCCTTGTTTGCTGAAGAATTTAGAAGGCATTTACTGAATAGTGTAGACTCTAAATGCGTAAAAGGGCATCACAGCATCAAGAGAGCTGGAAATCACAGATGTAGAGAATACATTTTATCCCATCTCACTCAGAGAATTCCTGTCAAATCATTCATCCTTAAATTTTCTACTGCTTGCAATGAACTGTATTTCTGTTCCCTTGGTGCCCAGATGAAAAACAAAAACAACTGTCCCAGGATTCTGAGGAGACCCTAGGAAACCTTAATCTGAAAAATCCTAATGATTGATTGTCACTCAATATAAACATACTTTAATCTATGTCTAGGCTTCAACTTAAAAGAAGAAATATCACAAGTGCATCTTGCAAATATATCAGGAGATATTGTGAGTTTTACTATTTGCATGAATCATATTAATAAAATTCCAAAACACAAAGAGAATTATCCTTGAACACAACCCCAAAAATAATGAAGATGTTACTAAAGACTGAATGCCCAATAAAGTTTGGGACATAGTTGTGAAGTAGCATGTGTTCCTGCCATTAAAGAGTACTTACACCAGGGAAAATATTCAAAGCAAATGAATCTTTAGTTAAGATTGCAAATATTCAGTTTCTTGACTTCAATAACATTCATTAAATATAAAGAAACATGTGCATGTCTTCAATGTTTCTGTTGTCCTTATAGACACAGTCAAGCTGTTCATCAAATATATAATATATTATTATAAGTGCTCAGAGGCTTTTGACACGGGAAAAAAAGATTCTTTGATGGGTTTATAAATTGTGGAAAAAGAAAGGAGGAAGGAATTGGTGCAACAAACTTCCATTTAACTTTTTTCAACACAGACAAGTTAACATTAATTGTGCCAGCTGCAATACAGACTTCTTTAACTTGCATAGTTCAATAACACAAGGTTATTTGTTTAAAGATTTCTTCTTATCCAAGACTACAGTGGATACCTTAATACAGTAATAGGAAAATAAGGTATGTGGATTTACTGGACAAAAATTACCATTGGGGAAAAATTAAAAATCTGTATCTTACCAATATTTTTCTGAATTTCCATGATGAAATACTTCTCTGGAGTACTACAGGTAAAGGTAAAAGTCACATTCTCCCCAGGCTTTATCATGAGTTCAGACCTGGGGACACTTTTAATGTAAATTAGACAGCTTGGTCGAACGCCAGGTCTCAGTTTAATCATAACTGTTGTGTTGTCCATTTTACGAAGAGAGACTGTAAAGGAAGCTAAGAAAGAAAAAACAGGTAACAGAGGTATTTTGTTACTAGCAGGTATGAGCAACACCAGCCTTTCCACCCATCTCCACGGATGCCACAGTGTTCAAAGCAATATTAGCATCTACATTCTCAGGAGTCTCTGGTATTGTACCAATAGAAAATGTCTTGGCTCTGTCAGCACAGACAACATAGAAATACACTTGCTGCATGTGCCCAGGAGAGGTATACATAGAATTTGTGCAGAGCCAGTTCTGCTCCAGTTTACACTCAACAGTGTAATTTATTTCACATTTTAAAAGGAGTTCAGTTATTCCTTTCAAACTTTTGTTCTCCTGACTTTGGTTCTCAGTCTGTTATCACACAGCCTGCTTCATTTCTGAAGGTAGCCATGAAGTCATGACTCAATTCAGGAAGTTTAAACAACAAACAACAAAACAAGCCTCAACTTTAATCACACACAATGGTAACAAGTGAATCTTTGGATATAGATCAACAATTACTGCAGAGCAGATGAGGTATTACCAAAAGCACATACCAACAGACACTTATACAGGCGGCCATGGCTCTCTCCCACCCTCCCCACCTTCTACAGTTCATTCTCCGAAGGTACAGGATGTCCATGCTATGCCCCTCACTAGCACTGACGGCATCTGGGGCCTGGGACAGACCATGTGTGCTTGGATACCTCCTTGGATACCATCACTGACTTGGAGCTTTTCTGAAACACTTCGCAGATTTCAACCCATCCTCAAGCACTACCAGATGCAGCAGCAGCTCTCACAGGAAATGCTGGAGCCATAGAATAAACTGCTTGTTGAGTAATCTTTCATTTTATTGCCAGCAGTTTACCAACAAACTGATCAAACTCAACTGTCTTTTAAAAATATATACACAATCTAAGCCACCAAGGAGCACTGACTGGACATTCAAGATGACAAGGAAAGTTATGAGCACCAGTTGGATGTCTAGCAAGGACAGAGCCCAGCCTTGGCTGGAACAAGTTTGTGTTGAACTCAACCATATCCCAGCCCCAGATGAAAATCTGAGGACAGGTCAGTCAGTAAGTTTTCCAACACTTGTTTTCACTGCTCCCTCTTCCTTATTTCAGTGCCAGGAAGACACAATCACAGTGTCTACAGCACTTGTGTTTCTAGTGCACATGAAAAAATAATTATGTATATAAAAAATAATAAGAGATCTAGAAATAAGGTTGCTCCAAGTTCTGTTTAAAAATATCTGTTCCTTGAGTGGGATGTCACACAGGGCTGCATGACAAAGCTCTGCCCATTCACCTGGTTGGGAATCCTCTTGCTCATTAGCCCCAAGAAAGATTTACTGTGGCAAACTTAGCAGTGCAGTACCCTGAGGGAGCCTCTGAAGCCATTCCCATTGCCAGGCAGCATGCCAGGAAGGTTTAGGAGAACAACTGGCTCACAAAAACACATCTGCAGGATGCCCCAGGCTCTGTTCAACTGTTTGCCATCCCTTGAGTGCCAGCACAGCCCATGCCAGCTGCTACTGCCACAGTGGTAAGGATGCTGGCCAAAGCCCAGAGACCTGGGGACTCACCTGGTAAGGGCTGTGGGGAGTGAGGCTGAGCACACCATGGGAACCCCTGATCAGCAGAGCCCTCTCATGGCAGATGAGCGTGCCAGAAACCCTCAACAAACGTACCCACCCAACTCAAAACTGCAGCCATTGCAGCTGCAGAGAGAAGCTTATTGCATTAGTGACTCCATTTCACACAAAACCTAGTTGTTCTTTTTAAGAGAGCTTTAAAAAACCTCCTGACTTTTACAGCAATTGCACGGTTTTGCAGGGCCTGAGTTTTACTGCAATGTTTGGCAAAACCCCAGGAGCTGAGCAGTCATCATGGGCTATTGTCCCTCCCTGCCACTGGGAACATTGCAGTTCCAGGTTTGTTAACACCAGGTCTCAAACCATCTCATGGCTAAAGAGAGTGAGGCAGAGTAGGGTACTCAAAGAGGCACCCCATCATGCTTTTACTTGAGTTTTGTTGGTCTTGAGCCATTTTGTAGTCTTTCTAGCTTTTCTACTCAAGCTTGGATTCCAAAGACTCAGCAAGCCCTTGAAACTGCCTTACCTATTTGTCTTCAGGATCAAAGGCTCTAAATGAAAATCTCAGACATCACGAGACTTGCAAAATTTCTGCACATACTTTTAACCACAAGTTTATCAACTCTCTAATACCACTAGTGAGAACCTGGTCACTGAATAACTTTCTCACAGCTTTTAAGTGATGGCACAGTACTCTAACCTGAGCATCTGTACTGAATTCCCCTGCCTCTTCCAAATGCTGGCACACTTTATGTCTGGGGGTTTGCCTTAGAAATACTTTTGCAGAGGTTTTCAATCTGGGTTTTCCTGAGGAAATAAAAAAGGGGACAGTATAGCCTAGGAACTGCCTTGTGCAATGACTTCCAAGCACACAGGGGACAATTGCAGGGGCAATGTCCATGGGGTGGGGAAAGGAAGAGAGTAAAGCCAAGCAAGCAATCAGTTCTGCTCCTCCTTGTTCTTCAGGAGGAAGCAGTCTTCAGAAGAGAAAGCGAAACAACTACTTCCAACCTAGCCCTGAGTTTTGTTTCCTATACCACTGGACACTTTTTGGGTTCTTTCGGGGTTTTTATTTATCACACTTAGTGCACAGAATACCGTTGACTATGACAGTCATCTTTTTTCTGATATTTAAGGATATGAAGTGTTAATAATACCAATAATTAATATTTAAAGACAAAAGAGGCTTCTTTCTTGTATATGGTAATTGTCATACTTATCAACAGTTTGTAAGTATTACTGAAAAGTCTGTTTCTTTCTGGTCAAACACTTATCACTATTCCTTTTCCCATCCCTGGTTCAGCACAGCCATACAACCAACCTGGCAGGACAAAGAAACACAGCAGGACCATTAACAGCCAGCACTTCTGCACCGCATGCTGGTGCATGGCTCTGAATTTTAGTCATGAGGATTAACTGTAAGCATTACCTTAAGCACATGACTAGTTTTAAAACAGAACAAATTCACACCCTGAGCTGAAACCAAGGAACAGAAATTTTTAATATTTTGAGATAACCAAAGCCTTCCTTCAAGGGTCAAAACAAAGCATCGTCTTCCCCAGCATTTTAAAGACCCAAATTTGTCTGCCTGGGCTTTTTTCCCTCCTTCCCTCTCCTCTTGCTGACTTCATGAACATATAATCATTGTCCATTTGATCCCTCTGCAAAAACATAAAATATTTGTCAGGTCAGTGTCACTTTCTAGTATGGATGTGACCCAAGCCTGAGCCTTCCTAATCAGGACCTGCCCAAAAGCACAGAAGTGTTGCAATGATCAAACATATCACCATCCCAGCAGGCAACAAGGAGGCAGATCTATACCAAATTAGGCACAGCAAAGCTGTCTGCTAGAAATCCACATGAGGGACAGATACCTTTAGTGCATAAACAAACAGCTTGAACAGATGAAACTGCTTGGATCATGATTTTGGCCAAGAAATAAGAGTGTAGTGCTGTAATATCAACAACAGCCAGCTAGAGATGTGCTAAGCTACATTAGACTATCAAATCTAATTTACATAGGAAAAATAGAATAAAAGAATCATGCAGAAAGTAAATCCAGTCACTAAAAATAAATGACCAAATGGCTAAAACCCCCAAACTACAGCCACACACAAGTAGCACAATAGAGAGACCACTTAAAGAGCACCTTTATTGAAGAGCTTCTATAAACACAAGTGAGTCTCCTCATGACTCACACTAATCTGTCTTTGTCTGTGATTCCCACTGCATGCCTTTTTATTAGGATTACCGGGAACTGGACATGTTTCTTGAAAAGAAGCACTTTCCATGCCTCATTGCTGCTGCACAGGGGTGACACACAGGATATCCAAACCAACAAGAGGAAGCATTGCCAAGCTGGATCTCGTCTTTGTCTACGCAACAATGACATTTTTGGGCTACAGGATGCCAGAGATGAAGCCTCCAGTCCCAGGCTGGTACACAGGCTGACGCAGACAGTTGATCTCACCCTATTCTTCTTTTCCTCTAAACAATTACAGTTTTGCTGCTTCCACTGGATATTTCACAGCCCTAATCTCAACCTGCACCCACCCTGCCACAGCTGGATTTTTCTACTGCTCATGCTTGTTTAAGAATGCATCTCCACAACAGCTGGCTCATCACAGCATCTCTTTATCACTACAGCAATACACAAACACACCTTGGCTAACTTTTTTTTCAACAGTATGATATTTCCAAAATTTTTATCAATGTTATTTCTCAGAGCTTTCCCACTGGGGTTAGAAACAAACTGCAAAATGTAAGCCAAGCTGGATTACTCCAAACAGCTTAGCCTAAATTTATGTACAGTGTTTGTACCTGACACTAATCTTACAGTAATTTTAATATGTGTATATATAAGTGTCAAAAGGACACTTTCCTTTACAAGAGGGGAGTGCAATGCAGAAGAGAGCTGGCGAACAGTCAAGCCAGTGGCACTCACAGAGAGTGTGTACGAGTATGTACAAGCAAAGGACTTGGCAGAACAGCAGTTTTTATGGCTGTGCACAATGGCTTGCTAAACAAAGCAGGAGCTGGAACAGAGTCCAACCAGTTTTCGCTAAACAGCTGCACTTTATTGCAGTAATTTATTCATAAGGATCTATGGATTGTTTCATGTGACTTGACTGGATGGATTAAAACAATAAAAAAAAAACCAAACAACAAACCAGACAGACCAAGAAAACAAAACCCACAAGAGCTACCAACAACAAAATCTTGGATGTTAATTAATCCCAGAATTATGTACAAAAACTGTTGGGTTTTCTCATTCTGGTTAAATCACGGGCTTGTTCCACTACAGCCATCTTTAATAAAAACCAGTTGGCTGGGGCTGACTCAGCCACCATCCATGAGCTGGCAGCAGCTGGAGGAGACGGGCTGCGGTGGAAGACTAGTAGTGGCAACACTCCGTGCGGATATGAAATACCTGCATGCAAACCCCTGCTCTGCCCGAGGGGGATCTGAACTCACACAACCAACACACCTCTCCAGAGAGCAGACTCATTCATTGCTGCATATCATGCCACCACCTCAGGACAAGGATAGCACCGGGATGCTGTTTGCTCTACAGCTCCAAAGGCTCTCCTGGAAAGCTCACCACCTCTTCTGAGCCTTTTCAGGTATGCTGACCCGCCAGCACACTCATAGCCTGCTGAGGTTATTCCAGTACACATAATCTATGGCAGGAGTCACTGCAAGATGATGGGAAGCAAGGGGTACAGCTTAATAACACAGTAACCCAGCCATAATCTGAGTTATTTCAGTTCCAAACCAAACCATCTCCTCTCTCTGATCTGTTGGATAGCATCAGATCAGGAGACAGGCAACATTAGCAGGGCACGTTCAGAGCAAACTATCCAAAACACCTTTCTCCTGGCTAGGGGGCCTCAAGGCTGTCTCCTCTGTGATGGAGACCACTGGCTCAAGCTCCTGCATCCTGAATAAACACCCCAATGACTCAGCTAAAATACATGAAAACAGCTGCACCCGACCATCTATTTCTGCATCACTTTCAACACAATTCACTGCACTCATATTTGCCAACAACACAGCAAAGAACGTTTGAAAGAGAACATCTCCCTGCTTTGCCAACTCAATCATTTTGCACCTGTCTTATTGACTTCCTCTTTTGACAATTTGAGTCCAACTCTCCAGTTAACTGTAGCACCCAGTTGCCCAGGTATCATCCACTCCTCCAATCTCAGCTGCAACATCCATCCAGGTAATTGCTTTCGATCCCTTAGCAAAGTTAGTCAGGGACCTGTACACTGTTTGGACTCCTCTCATCTACAAAACAGTGCTGAGAGCACCAAATGGAAGATCACAAGCACCATCACAAATTACAGCCAACCCTTCTTGCTGCAAACTTTTGAAATCCTGTTTGACTTTACAAAGCAACCAGGTTTTCTGTTTACATTTAAATTGTAAACTATTCTCCTTATATTTGGACCCGTCTTCCAATACGAGATCCATATTTTGTGAAAGGATTGCTTTCAGGGAATCACACAGAAAACTAAAGCAATTAAATCTGCAAAGCCTGTAAATTCCCACAGATAGATGCTGCCAATTGCTATACTGGCAGCCACATCTCAGGACAGGGCACCTGGGGGAGAATATCCATTCCTCAGACATCACAGTACAGCCCCCGAATCTTCACTGATTGTTTAAACTGATAAGACAGAAGGGGATGCAAAGCAGGCGAGATGTCACGCATTCCCCTCCTCATCAGGGAGGAAGGGTGGACACTTCTGGCATAGTGATGTTACAAACCATTCCAGCACAATTCCCCAGAAAAGATCTGTTAGCACCCCGGGCCAACAAGCTGGCTCACTCTAAAGTTGTTAATTCACTCATTTGTAATGTGTAACAGGAATAAAATACCTATAGATTTAAAATAAGTAAAAAAAAAAAAAAAAAAAAAGCATTATATATTTCTACCCCTTTCTCAAGAAGATAATATGGAAGACAATTAAGACACTTGTATAACTTGTGATAAAGAAATTTTTAAAAAGAAGCTTTGATTTTCACAAGAAGAGACACTTGAGGATTTGGCAAGCTTAGCTGTAATTATGTAAAGGAGAATGTTGTCTCTGAGCAGCCTTTCCTTAATGATTATTTTACAGTTCTGTCACTTCTGTAGAAGTGAGACACAGAGCTCAGCAAACACTGCCAGCTGACCAGCAGCTCGCATACAACTTACAAAATGTACGGCACACAAGTCTGTTCAACTTCACAAGAAAATGTCACACTGGCTCAAGGAATGCCGATACCACTCAAGTCACTGCAGGAACCTCCCTTGATCAAAGGGGTGTTTGCTTACACAGTTTAGTCCTACCTTGATGTAAGCCAGCGAGAGGGCAACATCTTGGAGCATGTCTGAGCAGCTCTTCAGTCTTGGCTCTGGTTAACAAAGGTGTAAAAGCACATTTCACAATCAGGGGGCCCTCCCACGCCAAACATCCTGCAGTCAGCTTGTCGTCTCTCACTTCTGAGGAACTTGAGATCATCCCTTTTCACTCCTCAAAGTTTGCTCTCTCAGCTCTGCCCAGGGACCCAGAAAAGCCAGAGCTAACTCCAAAATGCCAGCGCTATTGGACCTCTCAAAATAAGAGTTTGCTCTGACATCAGGTAACCACACTCACTTTGTGCCACAAGAAATCAAAAGGCACAGCACAAAATGGGCTGTCCCATGGCATCTTTGTGGACAGTTGTTAAAAGAGGTCCAATACAACAGGCAAAGTTGAGACTTTTTCCCCTGTTACAGGAGACACATAAAAAAAATTATCACTTTTCCCATAGTACTGGCAGTGTGAGCACTCAGGAGCAGACTAGATCTTGCTAAGCTACATGAAATGCATATTTACTAGACATCATGTCAGAATTCTTCAGCTGTCTCCTTCTGAAGGTCTTCCAAGACATCCTATCGATATGATCCACACTAGGCAGCAAACTCTCACCTCTGTCAACAGTCAATACAGAAACACAAGACTCTGCTCTGACACAACAGTCAGCAGCCAACAATTTGCTAAGCACAGCACAGCCCACATCCTTTCCTTCACACCCTGGTGGCACAAGCAGATGTGAAGCAAGAAGAAACTGTATGGCCACACCTCCAAGAAATTAGAGAAGTTTTCAAGTCGAGGGATGGTGACACGGCTCTATCAGCTGAATCCTACCAAGAGAGCACCAAAAGCCACCAGCTGCCTTACAGGAACAGGTTAATGGTTTGGTTCCAACAACCAACCCATGCTGTAGTGGATGTGTTGTCTGCTCCAAAGCTGAAGTTTGACAGAGATGCCCAAGCAGCATCAGTGAGTTGAATAATGTCCCAGAAACTGCTGGAAGTGCTTTGTTAAGGTGATACCTTTAGTCTTTCCCCCAGGTGGGCAAAGATTTATAAATCAGAGAAATTATTAAAGCTGCAGATTTGTAAAAAGATTTTAACAGAAACCTAAACAATTAAGCCAAAAAGAGCCCATTTAGATTAAAACTGGCATCCAACCCCATCTTCCCCATATCTTCCAGCCTAACACATGCTTTGCTGCAGCTCAGTCTTTCTAGGAGCTCTTGTGTGCAGTCCAAGGCAAGAAAACACCCAAAAGGAGGGCTCAAAGGAATACTCAGAAGACAGCAGGAGGACCTTGCTGCAGTAAGAAAACTGATGTGCAGCTCAGTTCGAGGGTACATCCCGCTGGTGACGATGGTGAGCAACACTCAGCTGCCCCCTCTCAGCCCCAGCAATAACCCAGCACCACCAGTGACCCCACACCAGCCACAGCACCAAGGGGTACAGCTCCACACACACTCACTGCTCTTGCCTTGCGTTAGTCTGTCACTGCCCAGAACGCAAAGAAGGTCACGTTTTACCATCAGCAATTATAAAAAGCAAATGAGAACGGAATCAGTAGTAAAACTGATGAAGAAGGAAAAGGGTTACTCACCCTTGACCTACATTGATTTGCAAACACATAGCCCTGTCACCCACAGTAAGTCAACAGAGGTAAAGCCAAAAGCCTCTTGACTTTGTTCTCAACAAATGGTGGTTTCTCATGCTATTTCAAATACAAAACATTTCTGGAATGAAATCAGTGCAAAGTTGTTCAGCCTCTACATAAGACTGAGGGTTTGGCAGCTGTGAATTCCAAAGCATTTTTATTTAACATATACTTGTATAAATAACAATTAAGATGGATGATAAGGGCTATACCAATAAACCGAGCCCCAGTAATATTTATTTGTGAAAATACTGCTGCTGCTACATATTTCAAAAAGTGAAAACTTTTTTTTCAGTAATTTTCCTCCTACTTTCTTTTCTATTTCAATATTATTTGAAGGTAATTCATATAAGCAATTAACACGCCTTAGCACAACTGACCCAAATGACACCTAATACCAGGAAGGGGAAAGGTTCTTCCTTTATTTCATAGAACAAACCCTGATTTCTATCTAGAAACTCTTGTTACAGTGTAGGAAGACAACACACAGAAGCTGTAATAAAAATGAGAGGAGGACAATCTTCTAGCTAACAAAAAATTTGCTCCATGTCACAGGTCCATAGTGATACTCTGACCATGAGCTTCAGCAGCCTCCAGTCCTTCCACCTTGTTTTTCCCTTGGCTAGTCCTTTGCCTTGAGCCAATGCCAAAAAATGATCCTTTTCAGTCTGCTTTCCCTTAATTATTTTTTGGCTGATGAGCCACCATAGCTCATCAAATGACAACCCCAGGCACAAAAAAGATGCCAGCCAGCTAAGGAGCCAAGCTCAGGAGCTGGCTCACCACATCGTGCTTCCTCTCTCTTGGGCCACTTCTCAGCCAAATGGCTGCTGTTTGTTGGAATTTTCACTTTTGTGTATGAGTAGGCCCATGACCAAGGATAGGGCTGTTGGAGAAACTTCATTCACACCCAGTTCCAGAGACCACAACCTTACTGAGGATCTCTAGTGAGGGCACTCAAATTGGTGGTCATTTGTGCTGCTATGGACAGTAAGTTCAGCTCAGTGTATTAATCCTCAAACATTTTCATGTTCCCACCATCTCACATACCAACTTAAGCCTTCACATTACCTTGACATCCCTTCAGACTTATAGGTGAATGAAAAACACACAAAGACAAGGCTCAGCTGTTAAAACCAAGCATCTCAAACCCACCAAAAAAAACCCCAAAACAACAAAAAAAATCCAACCAACCAACCAACCAACCAAAAAAAAACAACAAAAAAACCAACCAAACAAACAAAAAAACCCAAAAAGGGTATTTTCTGGTGGAGAATTTAAGGCAGTAGCACCAGAACTGAGACACACTACAAGCAAGCAATTGACTATAAACACATTATCTTTCAGAAAGTAAAAACTAAGCACTCCAGACTGAAAATGGCATGAGGCAAGCAAAAAAAAAGTTACAGCTGAATACTCAGGTGCATTGGTTGTGGTCTTAAAAGGAGAGGTCTCAGTTGACTGAGCAAACAGCAATTCACAATGGAAATAATTCGACTTCCACTGACTTTCAGAGGAGAACTAACAGGATGGTTATTTATATTCTGTCAAAACCACAGAAAGACCCTGCTAACAGCTTGGGGGTTTTTATTTCATTAAAGGAAGCAGGTTTACATGTTAAGACTGACGCATACTCAAATCATTCAGTTGCCAAGAAAAAGTTAACTGGAGGGTAGAGCAAGAATCGACATGGCACTATCTGTAAATTCACTTATCATAACAATGACATTTTAAACACAAAGCCCAAAACACATATGCAGATTTTATCACATTTATAAGTATACCTTAAACTTGAAACATTTATGTTTCACAGCATAAAAATCTGATTAACTTTATTATTACTGCTGCAAAGAAACGTTTTAAGTTGCAAAACACATTTCCAAAGGTCAGATACGCAATACTTCGTTCAAACTCCCACGTCTAGCACAGCTATCACACCAAATCTTTCTGCAGTTTGCCAGCTCTAAGTTAACCAATCTTTCACTTGATAATTCACGTTATACATAAAATTGCATTTCAAGAAAACCCACATGCTCCCTGAATACAATGTGACCAGCCACGCCTGACCCACATGTTCCTACAGGATGGTAAGAACACCACTGTAACATTGTACCTGCTGGGAAGGGGAGATGGAGAGGGTGAGAGAAGAACAAACTTCATCAAGGATGACAACAGCTTTAGAGAACACCAGAATTTGTAGCTGTCTCACAAGAGCATCATCCCTTCCCAGAAAGGGCACGTGTGCCTCACACACAGCCCACGTGCACACCCAGCCTAAACTTGGCCTTGCTGAAGGAGAGGCAGCTGCAATTTGCAGCCAAAACACAGCAACAGCACAGCCAGTAAGTACCTCCATCAGTACCAGGACAAAGGGAACTCCTTAAAAATTACAAACTATATTAGGGGTGTGGGGCAAAATCTTGAGCTACCTTGGGCTTTTGGGACAAACCTGTGCTCTGGGATATGTTCCAACTACAGTTTTCATTGTGCAATAACAAAAGCAGTTCCCACTGGAATTAAGGACACACCAGGCATATGAGATCTGCCAACAAACCTGGGAAGGCACCACTCCTGCTCACACCATTGCAACCATCATCTTGCCAACCTGTGCTTCTAGTGCAGCTGAGACTGAGCCACCTCCTTTTTGTGGGACTGGAGATGCACAGAGAGGAGGAAAGCATTAAGTAAAGAGAGTTTGAGAGGATGACAGAGGACCTGGCAACAGGAGCAGTGGTGCCTGTGCAGGAGACAGACCAGCATGCAGAAACATGCAGTTGGAAAGTAAGGGACTGAAGGAGGCAGAGGAGGGGCCACCACCACCAGCAGCAAACCACTGGGTCTATCAGTGATGCTTTGTGCAACTTCACTGTTACTAACTTTGCTTCACAGAGCAACTTCAGGGTTTGCCCGAGTGCAAGGTCAGTGGTTCCTCTGGATTAAGCCCTTGGAAAGTCTAACTCCTCTGCTTCTAGTGCTGACCCATCTAAAGTTTTAAATGCCTGTTTTCTCTGGAAACAAAATACAATTAAATACAGCATAATATTCTTTCTTTTTCCTTTGGAGAGGCTCAGAGAGGCAAATAGCTGTCATTCACTCAACTCAGAGGCAATACATTAAATGCAAATATTTTATTTAAAAGACTACACAGTTTGAAACTTGATAAATATCAAGACTGTTCAATTTCATAGTCAATATTTAGACTGTATTGTTCATGATAAAAGGGCACGATCCCCACTTCAGTAGAGCCAGAGCAGTTAAAGATAAATGTTAAAAGGCACAAATTTAGCATTTGACTCTTTTGGTTTTTCATAGTCACTGCAAGTGACACCAGTTATTCTGTACAGAAGGCCTCATACTTCAAGAGCCTTTAATAGTACTACTAATAGCAAAAAAACCAGACTATTTAGACTGGAGGCTTTGGAAATTGAGGAAAACCCCACACACTGTCCCTGTAATCATAACTGGAATTCTTTTGGGGTAACAGACAGGATTTAAGAAGATTATTCATGAGTTAGATACATGGGATTGCATCAAACATCCAGGAATTTCAAGAGATGCAGAGATGGTAGTGAGCAGCAGCCCCAATAAACTATCTGACCCAGCTGGGCATACAAGCCATTCTGTTTCCCTGCATCTACAGTGCGTCCATTGCTCTACAAAAATAATATTCTCTTTGCTGAAAAGCTCACATGACTGCACAGCCCAACACAGAACACGGTCCTCAGAACTCCTCCTCCTTTACAAGGGAATTCAGCTGCCCCTTTGGCGTCCAGGGAAAAGGACTTTGTGAATTTATTTGCATAATCAATACTCCAGCAAGCGAGCATGTAACGACCAAATCATTTATCTGGGTAGCATTTCCACAGAGAAAGAAAAAGAAAGGTTCGGACGAGATGTGCTGAAACTGAATGTCCCACCGCACGAACATTACGGATGCATTTCTACCCTATCCCCACTCCCGCCCTCGCCTTTAAAAACTAATAGTTATTACATCAGCAGCAACACACGGGGATAAAGGCAGAGTAACCTGTCTCTCGCCTACGGTGCGGCCAACAAAGCGAGGTCGCACACCGGGAGGGTTCCGCCAGCCCGGGCGGCCGAGGGTGGCGGGGAGCCGATGGTCGGGGTCGCGGGGAGCCGAGAGTCAAGGTGATGGGAAGTCGAGGGACGGAGTGATGGGGAGCCGACGGACAGAGCGAGCCGGGGGTGGAGAGGGGAAGCTGCGCCGGGAGTGGGAGTCATGGGGAACGGAGCCGGAGGTGGGAGCCGCCCCATCCCTATCCCTATCTCTGTCCCTGTCCCCGTCCCTACCTTGCCGCTGGACGAGCTGCGCCGAGGCGGCGAGGAGCGTGGCCAGGAGCGCGGTCAGCGCCCGGCCCGCCGCCATCTCCCCGCATGGGTCCGGCGTTCAGGCGGGCGCGGGTCCGTCCGGCGCCGCCGCCGCCGCTTCCTGCTCCACCTCGCACCTGGAGGGGCAGGCCGGGCTGGGGCAGGTGAAATCCCTCCTCTTCCTCCCGGGCGGCAGCGCTGGCTTGTCCCGGCCCCGGGCGCTACCTCCGCCCCGGCCCCAGCGCTGCGGGTGGAGCTGGCGGGGCGGGCGCGCCGGAGCTGCGGGTTGTGGTCGGAGAGGTGTGACACCTTTCTCCACGCGCTTTTTCCTGCCTGTTCCCGACACCATTACTGCTTTCCGAAAGGGTTTTGAGTTGCTGGTCACCAAGCTCTCCGCGCCCCCTCGATGGGTGCCCGGTCTGTTTCCGATGTTACCGAGTGAAGCGCCCCTTGCCTGCCGGAGCCTCTCAGAACTTCTGCACTTAAAAGGAGCTTAAGGATGGGAACAAACTTTTTAGTAGGGCTTGCAGCAATAGGGCAAGGGGTAACGGCTTTGAACAACTTAGACAGATTCAGACTAGCCATAAGAAGGAGATGTTTTATGATGAGGGTGGTGAAACGCTGGCCCAGGCTGCCCAAAGAGGTAGGTGGTAGGTGCCCCATTCCCGGGAACATTCACAGTCAGCTTGGACGAGGCTTAGAGCATTCTGATCTACTTGAAGATGCCCCTGCTTATTGCAGGGGTGGTGGACTAGACAGCCCTAAAAAGATGCCTTCCTATCCAGACTAGTCTATATTTGGAAGTGCCACATTTCATACAGAAGTTGGTTCCTCCCAGTGAACAGTGGTTGTATCCTGTTTGTTAAATATGTGGGGCCTTTACAAGGGAAAACTGAGCAGAAACCATCATGACGTAGTCAGGAGTAGATGTTTGCCTAATGAGTAAATACCTTACTAACATCAGACAGCTCATCTTCTGGTAATCCCATGAGTTTGCTTTGGAATATTTGTTTCTCTGGAAATACCATTACAAAAGCCCAGTAGAGTTATACTAGCCCACAACAGCACCTGGCTATTGCAAAAATGTACATAGGAATATTTATGTTCAAAGAAGGAGAAAAGTCAAAATAATGTCAAAAGTTCAGGGCCTTTTACAGATTTGAGACCAAGCTATGGAGAAGATTGAAGGCTCTGCCCACCAAAGACACACTATTTCTCCCCTCCTCAGCTGGGCAGAGGAGAGAAAACATAGCGAAAGACAAAACAGACTTGACTTGGGGCAATTAGTTTAGTTTATTACCAATCAAAACAGGGTAGGTATGAGAAATAAACCAGAATCTTAAAAACACCTTAAAACACCTTAAAAACACTCCTGCCTTCTTCCCAGGCACACCTTCACTCCCAGTTTTCTCTATCTTCTTACTCGAGGGCTGGCGAATGTGTGTTGCAGTTCGGTTCATGACATGTTGATTCTGCTGCTCCTTTGTTATCATCCTCTTCCCCTGTTCCAGTATGGGGTCCCACACATGTGAAGCAGTTCTCCACAAACTTCTCCAACATGAGTCCCTCCGATGGGCTGGAGTTCTTCATGAACTGCTCCACCATGGGTCCTTTCCATGGGGTGCAGTCCTTCAGGAATAGACTGCTCCAGTATGGTTTCCCTGCAGGTTCACAAGTGCTGCCAGCAAACCTGCTACTGCATGGATTCCTCTCTTCATGGATTCACAGGTCCTGACAGGATCCTTTTCCAACATGGGCTTCCCACAGGGTATCTCCTTTGGACGTATCCACCTGCTCCAGTGTGGGTCCCTCCATGGGCTATAGATGGATCTCTGTTCCATGACTGCAGGGGGGCTGCCTGCTTCACCATGGTCTTCACCACAGGCTGCAGGGGAATATCTGCTGTGTTGCCTAGAGCACCTCCTTGTCCTCCTTTTCCAATGACCTTGGTGTCTGCAGAGCTGTTTCTCTCACATATTCTCATTCCTTTCTCTGCTGCTGTTCTGCACATTGTTATTCTTTCCTCTTTCTTATACATATTATACCAAAGGTGCTACCACTGTCACTGAAGGGCTCAGCCTTGGCCAGCAGTGGGTCTGTCTTGGAGCTGGCTGGCATTGGCTTCTAGCAGCTTCTCAGAGAAGCCACCTCTGATACCAAATCCTTGCCACACAAACCCAACACATCTACCCCAAAACACACTGACCACAAGAGTACAGTTCAAATGGAGATGTATCACTCAGTAGGATGATATTCCAGCATCTAGGAGGTAAGAAAGTGTGATCTGAAGGTGAATGCTGTTAAATAGGCACTCTGCTAAAATGAGACTTCTTTCATCTGTCTGCAAAAAGTGAGGACCAGAGATGAACTGTCACTCTGGTGACAAGAGTTAATCTGCTTTGTTATGATTTTAATTTGCTTCAGCTTTGTTCTGAAGATGAAGAAAGAAGGAAAACTTGAGGAAGAGTTCACACATCTTTTAACCAAAATTTTCTTTGGAACAGTTATTGACTTTCACATCATTGTATTTTCTTGAGAAGGTAAATACTCTTGTGGTATTGTCAATTAGTCCTCATGCCCATTTTGGCCAATGCAGTCTGTCTTTTTATTGAGGACAAAGAATTTTTTTTTAATTGTTCCATCTTGATTTTTTTTTTGTTGCTTAAGACATTTCTGGTTTTCCTCTATTTTTGGTTATGCTTATATATTGACAGTGATGAGAAGGATCCTGACTTAGTCCTAATGTAGGTTAAATGTGAAAGTGTTTATAAGCAGACCCAGCATCTCAGATGGAGGCAAGCAAGAGCAGCACGTATCATTTTACACTTCTTCTCCCTGCTCTATAGTAATTTCCTCAGGAAAGAACAAGAGTTTGCTGGGTCAGATTTGGGAACCAGCCTTAGTGGATCAGCTTGATGTGGTGTGCAAGTCTATGGACTGAAGCTCCCATAGGTTGAAAAATAATTGCATCTACAGTCAGTGTGTGCCCCCATGCAATGAAAGCTCCATCATAAACATCTAATTTGGCTTTCAGCTCTCATTAGCTTAATGCAAAGTGCCCTGGTCCCAGCAGGAAATGGTGTAGAAAATCATATGGTTTAATCCTCACTAACATTATTTGTCCTTTTGATGGTATCCTTCTGCAAGACTTGAAGTGCTTTGCAGCAACCATTTCATGAGGGCCCTGTCACTGGTCAGCTTTACTGACTAGCTGATCACAGTAATGTCGACACACTTCTAAGGAAAGGCTGGGATTAATTATCATGGAAATGTGAATTTAACAAGGGAATCCAGGGAAGAGGGAAAAAATGGGTTAAAATATTTGGTGGTTAGTAAAAATCATTCCTCTCCTTTGTTTATGGGAAATATTGCATTCCTTGGTCTATGGGAATCATATCCCTTGACTGGAAATGCTGTATAAATTATACAGAGCTAGTTGCAATAAAACACTAAAAATTTATAACGGGAAGCACATGGCTTCTGAACTATTCTGGTTTTGAGGAGCAAATGTCCCACTTCAGCTTCCTTATCCCTTAATCCAATGTGTGTGCCATAGCTAAATGAACACATCAAAGACAGAGGCAGTGTTGCCCCTACCAATTGTTGTCAATGAGAGATTCATTAAAGTAATAATAGTAAAGTCACATGGGCACAGAACCTCATGGTCAGCCCAGGGAAAATTCTGCTGAGAAAATATCCAATAGCCTCACACTGAGAGAGAGACACAGGTGAATGTGCTCTTTGTCCTAATGAGAGAATGTTCACTTGAGTAATTTTTAGATTGGTGGTTTCTATTGTGCTCTGCCTCTCAACACCAAAACAATTGTGGTGAATCCTCAAATGATGGGTTGTGTATTTAGTGCAGATGTCCATGAGACAGGTTGTAGAAGAACCAATGTAGCCTCAAAAACAGTAATCAAGATGCAGTTCATTGTGCTTGAAACACAGCTGCCATGTGAAATAGTGTTTGCTTTTGCTGGGTAAAGCAAAGCAGCTTTCAGCCAGCTGTGCAATAGTCATCCAGCTGCCCAAAGAGCACCTGATGAGTACCCCATGCTGGTGAGAATTAGGGCACTCACTAGGTATTCTAGCTGAATTTCCAAGTATTTCATCTCATCTGCTATTAAAAAGACCAAACCAAGCAGCTGATTTCTGACTTTATACTGGGGTTATGCCTGACACCTTACCTAACACAGAGAGCTTCAGCCTAGGCACTGTGTCAGCTCTGAGAGTGAGCTCTGCTCCACAGAGCTTGAAAATGCATAACCAAAAGGTGGCAGAAGCCCGTAATGGAGAAGAGGATGTGTTAGAGGGAGCAGACCTGGGCTGCTGATGTCTGTATGTACCAGACAGGGCTGACTGCAGCTACATGTTACTGGGATCAGACATTCTGGGGTAATTGCTAAGTGCTGGCTCCCCAGGTCTGCTGCAGTGGAGAACAGCAATGATGCTCAGCCTCTGCTTTCCTGTGCTGGAAGGTCAGCTCAGTATGACAGGAGAATGCTGAGAAGTACAGTGTATCTTGCAAGAGCACAGGAAATACCACATATTTCAACCCTAGCAAGGTGTATTCCAGGTGTACTTTTTTCCTCTATCTGAAGCTTATTGGTATATAACGAATCTGCTGCTTCCTGAGGTAGGCATGGAAATATGTAATAGCATATTTAATTTTTAAATTAGTTTTACTTACCATGTTTTCTGAAATTGTTCTATTTCCCTGGCTGCATCATCCTAGCAGACTAATTAAGAGACAGCAGGTTAATATTAAGGAAAGATATAAGAACTTTCTATGTTCCCTTGTCTCTGTTCAAGAGAACCTTTGTTCCCTCTGCTTCAATCCTAGCAGGAATATCCAGCTGTAGTAATATGACACTCATGGGATGCAGCTCCTCTCTGCTGTGCGTGGCAGCTGCATGGAGAAGAAGGAGTTGAAGTCTCATGACTGGAGAAGAAAGAGTTGAAGTCTCGTGACTATCTCAACAAATGTGGAAGGAAGGAGATGGGATTTTTGTTGCCTGCCAGGTGTACAGCCACACATGCTCTTTTAGGTATTTGTGAAAATGTGACCCATTAAGCCCATTTCAGTCCCTTGATAAATTCTTAAAGCAATTATTCTACTGAAGAAATTATTCTACTGAGGTGATTGCACAGACTAAGCCTGCCCCAGCACCCCTGACCAGGTCTGGTGAGTCACTTCTTGGGGGAAGCAAGTGACTCAGGAGGAGCAAGGAAAGGAAACAAACATGAAGGCCAAGGTGCATTAGGGTCAGGACCTTTCTGATAAATGCAGGTATGTATTTAGATACTTGTATCATACTGACACTGGCTCTAGTCCACTCAACCCTCTGGACACAGGATTAAGTCCATCTCTGCAAGATAAAACAGATTTTTCCACAATAAAACAGATTTTTTTGCATGTACTTAAATTCCATTTCTTTCCAGTTAGGCTCAGAAGGCGTTTCCTGAGTTGAAGTGTATTTGGGAGCTACTATATTCCAGTGTTTAACCAGGATACATACAATGCTAAATAAGCAATACAGCTCAGCATGATCTGTCATAATATATGCATTACTAATTATTAATTTTTATAAAAAAGGGTCCAGATATAATAATTTTCCATGGAATATTTTGGATTCAACAAATCAGAGTCCATAGACTGAAATTATGCAGCACATAATTTTGGTCAAAAGCTTGATTATTTCCAAGTTATTCATGGTGGTTAGATGAATTGGTGGAAACACAGGGACTGTTTACAGCACTTGAATACTGATTCTGATTAGTTTTTGAACATAAGTGATATTCAGCAATGTTTGAATGCCAGGCTTTGAGCCAAGGCTTGTTACCTGAAAATACACCCACAAAGCACCTCAATAGCTTGCAGAATTTTTTTTTCTTGCCAAAACATTCAAAATGTTCTTGTTGATAGCTCTGAATTGAGTTGGCAGGTCTGCACAGTGAGTGTAGAAATATTAGTTACAGCTTATTCAATCATTTTATGCTGCAAAACAAACAGCCCCCAGACTGACTGGTTACCCTCCAGTCAACTAGTTACCATGGGGCTTTTTTCTCATCATAGCCTTGATGTGAAAGTGATGAGACAAGCAGATTTCTGTAAAGATTGCAAGTTATACGTGAAGGGTCTTTTCCTGTCATCTTTTGCTCTTGGTCTGAGACATCACAAGTGGGGCTGGATGGAGTGGCAAACTGGAGAGGGATGTGAAAAGCTGCGCCCTGAGCAAGGAGGAGATGGGTCACAAACTGCATGCATGTCCCTGGTCAAACTGCTTGTTCAAATAAGAGTTACTCATTCAAGTAAAGAAGATGAGGGGGATTTATCCCTGAGCATACTTCAATAGATAGATAGCTTGTAATTTTCCTGTGAAACTGAGTGTGAAGAATGTGGTGCTGTTACAGTAGCATGGGAGAGAAATTGCTGCTCCCTGTACGTTTTCATTTGCCTTTGGTATAAAGTTACTGTTGTCTTCTTGCTCACAGTTTAAAGGGAATTTACAGAAACAGGACTTCATGAGGGGCTGCCTGCCCCACTTCTGCTTTGTACTATGCAAAATGCAGGGGAAGAAAAAAACATACCAGCAAGCCAGAGTGGATGTTTGGCTCGTTTGTATCCATCTGCTCCCGAATGGTGGTCAGGGGTGGTTCAGCAAAAAATGTATTGCCTTTCCACATGATGAGACACTGTGACCTGAAAGGAGTAACCTGCTTGCGTAGGAAGAGGCCACTGATCACGTATCACACAGGCAGGCAAAGGAGACAGCAGAGAGAGTCTTGAGGCTCAGGCATTTGTGAGGCACTGGGAAGAAACTCAATTTTTTGTCAGAGAGAAGTCATATTCCATCATCTTTATCTGTCGCTAAGTGAAATCATAACAAACCAGCTTAACAGCAGGAACATTCCTCAGTGTGTAAGGTTTGGTTATTTATTGCATACTGTACAGATCTCTGTCACTTTGTACAGACATCTCTGGTACAGAAGTTCAAGCTCTGATAACATAAGTTATAAATAGTATGTGTGGTAAACAACTTGTAGAATAGAATACCAGGACCAAAACCCACATATGCCTATATGTATACTCAGCAGAGACAGTGTGAGTCACACAAGGGACTCCAGTGGGAGACCAGCACTTCCCCATGGTTCCCACACTGCATGTATGAAATGCGTCCTTTATATATGGAAACTATTAATGATGTACCTGAACTTTTAGCTATTTTGATGAAAACGTAGTAAATTTGAAAAGAGTTTGAGACATTGAAGTTTCCTCCTCGAGCTGTGCACACAGTCTGACATTCCCACACCTTCATAAAATCTATGGCTTTGTTATGAAAGCGAATCAGGTGCCTAGTGCACAATATTCTGCCTTTAAATGGGTTATGTACTGCAATGATCCAATTCACACAGGCACCAATTGTGCCTGGCACGGACAGTCTTTCCATCATGGATTTATTAAGCTCTCAAGCAGGGAGGGTACACCCCAATTGTCACTCACACTTGGTTCCATTCTGGCAAAATATTTGCCATCTCACATGGACATGGAAGAAAAAGGATTAGGTCAGGGATTAAAGACAATTGTGGACTTCAGTGAGAGTCAGTGGTGATGTTATAGGTTTGATTGCAGCAGGTTGTCCAGGAAACTGAATCTAAAGTTCTTATTTCACATGTAAAACTGCTGAGACTTTCCTGGAAATGTTTAATGAGGAAGGAGTGAGCATATGCTGAAGCTATTTTAAGTTATACAGAATATATCAAAAAAGTGAGATTCTGCCCAACAGGATAACACAAAGTGTTAAAGTTCTGTTTTAACCAAAAAAAGTCTGCAGTTAGATCCAGTTGTCACCAAAGCCTCGGAGAGCTGGGCACAATGTTCTGATGATATGGGATGCACACTTGGGTTGTTTAAGTGGCTCCTGATGTTGCTGTAATGGTTTCTGCAGGCTACAGGTTGCTAAGCTAAGAGGCTCTCATTTAGATTCAAATTCAGCTTTCTAGGAATCCATGGTGTGCAGGTCCAGCATACTAACCAAATGTGGTATTTAAAAGCCTGCTCAGGTGTGGGAGCACTGCAGTCAGTCCTTACACTTGGCAGTAATTAGACATCTGCCTGTGATTTCCCACCCACTCTTGCTGTGCATCTCTACAGCCCTGCTTTGACAAGCTTCCCAGTAGGGTGAGCTAACTAGGCAAAGAACCTACTGGGCTGTACTGGGTTTTGTGTCACACTCTTTAGAGTGTGCTCATTCAGAACAGCATTGCATTGTGCAGATGTAGTCTTAGACTTTCTGTGCCAAAGCTGCCAAACACTTAACAGGAAAAAATAGCAACACCTTTTTCATCAAACACATTGAAAACTGGGGGGGTAGGATTGTCTGTCATGTGGCAATGGAGGCTGTACAAGCATGAGAAATTTTAATCTTGATTGAACGTGCACACTTCAGTAAATCTCTTGTTTTCAAAAGCTGCTTTGTCCTCTGGGGAGAGGAGTTAGGTTTTGGGAAATCTGAACACTACCCACTTCTCCCCCAGGACATATAGTCTGGATGCTGCAAGAGCACAGATCAACAGAAACTTTCTGTAGAACCTGTTAACACTGACACTGACCTGTGCCCACAGCTCCTCTGCTGCTCTTTGGGGTACTTTGTAAAACATGCTGTTATACTTCTGCATTCACAAGTCCCTGAGCTTGTATATGAAAGGACAAGACTCAGGTGAAAGGCATAGCTGTGGTCATTACTAGAAAATCAGCATGTCTTGGAGAACAATTGCCACATATTGCCTGTGGTCATTATAAAAATACCATTGGATCTGAAAATTCCCCATATTCATCTGGCAGGTGCTGACTTTTCCAAGAGCAAGTAATGTTTCCAGCAAAAAGAACTTGTCCCCTAAGAGTTTAGAGCTAGACTTCAGAAAACATCCACTTTACACTAAAAAGACTTATCAAATCCCCAGGAAAAACACAGAAGAATTACTTTACAAATGTCCAATTTATTGGACAAGGAGAATATGCTGGCAACAGCAGCCAATGTAAGACCCTTCTGCCTCAAAGGGCTCAACATCTTTATCTTTCCTCATCCCTGCCTGTGCATTCAAGCTCAGCAGACAGCACCAAGCCCTCTCAAATGAGCCCCTACGGACTGAGCCTGCTATCTCTTTCTCCTAGCAAAGCTGTATATAAAACAGGCAGAGAGAGAGAGCATACTCTCTAGGACACTGGATCTGTACCATGAATTAATTGTAAAAGTCTGTTGGGTCTCACTCCATATTTAGCAAAACATGAATTCACATCTTCCCTCTCAGAGATTTCCCTTGAAACAAGTAGGTGAAGAACATCTCCATTTAACTCTGTAACAGGACATAACATAAGCCCTTAGTGTATGCTTTAAATTCTGTTATTTTCCTTGCTTGATTTCATTTGACTCTTCCTTTGTACTGTCAAATATTTTTGCTGTTCTACATAGGCAGAACCACCTGAATGCAAATGTCACCTCTGCAGAGATCTGCACAAATCTATCACCTGCTGGAACCTCAAGCCTTCTGTCAGCTTTTTTACGTCAGGGGAATTCACATTCATGGAGAGAGTAGGGACAGATCCTGGCATGATATTTATACCTATTCCCTGTTTAGGTGCTTAAACCTTCTTGACTTCAAATTCTGCACATTTGATTCTGTGCAGATTCAAAAAAGAGGTTACAGATGATGTCCTAGGAGGCTAACATGGCATAGAGGCACCAGGTTCTGTACAAGTAGGTTGCACCTTTGAGACTCCAAGGAGAACAACAGCACAGCCAGGTACATTTACATCTGCTCAGGAGAGGACTTTGGTGCAGGTTTGAAGGGACAAACAACCAAGTGACTTACCTTTGCTGTCCCCTGCTTCCCAGCAGTATGTAGTAAATGTAGAAAAACTCCTTGAGTTTAGAGCTGGGATGCAAACTCAGCTGAAAATCCTAAGGGGTGTTCCTAGAGCTTTGCCACTCAGGAGCATTTGGGACGCAGATGCAAATTGCCTCCTGAAATATTCTTGAATATCTTCGTGCTGTCAGATAGCACTTTTTTTTTTTTTTTTTTTTTGAGCTACACAAGATGGTGCAGCTTACAGCATCCTTTTGTGCCAGCAGTACCTCCTGATCATGCCGTGATTCCTTATACAGTGTTTCCAGGATACCCATGAGGCCCTCAGGCTCTTTGGAAGGGAACAGAGACTGTAGGGGTGATTTGAACTGATTGCTCTGCCGCATGCCACGTTCACTGTGTGGAAGCTGAATGCCCCTCAGGTTATTTCAGCAGAGCAATAACTTCAATAAAGTGATGGCTGGTTCATTTTGGAGGGAAACTGTGCTCAGTTGAAATCCAGTTTCTCATTTCTCAATGGGCAACAGCTGCAAGTAGAAAAAAATTATTAGTGCCTAACAGTTTACTGGGACATATGTTCCTTTGCAGATGTCTTATACAGGTAGTATAAACTAATGTTGGCTCTGCCAAGGGCATACCTCTTGCATGGAGGAATACAGCTTCTTTAATGAAGACCCTGTTGAGTATCTGAAAATATAACTGTACAGCAAGAAAATCATCATCATCATTCAAGGAAACAGCTCTGTACTGTGGGAGGTACACATAATATAATACATGGTATTTAGTGGAATGTATAATTTTCACCCATTATAGACTGGGAATGGCACATTTGGTTAACATTGTATAATGCTTCCCTCTCTAAAAGTGTTTTTGATTGTTTGTAAGCCTATCATACTGTTGATGCTGAAAATTTTCATGCTAGTTAATTCAACTTGAATTCTTTGAGTACATTCTAGCCATTGATTTAACTGATTCAATAAACTCATCATTTTATTACCTATAAAAATATGGTGAGCATTTTTTGTTCAAAAAACCTCTGCTGTTCATATGCTTTGGAACATGAACTAGAAATAAAGTGGAGGTGGTTTGTCTGTCTGGGGTTTTCCAAGATTTCCAGCAGCCTGAAAGCTCTTTGGCTTCTGTTGCTGATGCCATGTGGTTTTTAGATGTCCCAGTTTGCTGAGCCAAAAAGCTTAAGGCAACAAGCTGTGGAGGTGATGTGAGAAAGAGAACAAGGGAGGAGACAGGGCAGCGCTGCTGTAAATCGAGGTAAGTCTCTCAGTCTAAACAGTCCCTCAGGCTAAAGCAGCAGAACCAACATTATTGACAAAAGTTTGTTTTACCTGAAAATTTCATCCAACCAGATCCTAGAGACAATCCCACGAGCTGATCTGCAGCTCTGTCTTCAGGATAGTGCCTGGCAAGGAAGACGTGCAGCTTTGCTCATCCTAGTGGGTAAAAAACAGGAGGATGATGTGCTGGCATTTCCAAAGGCACCATCCCTGCTGCCCTCTGCGTTCAACACCTGCTTCTGGAAAGAGGTTTCAGGAGCTCAGGGACCACCCCTGCATGCCTGCGGCCATCAAAAGCTGCTGAGAAGTAGAAGAATCTTGATTCATTTTTGCTGCATACTCATGGATCCCCAAAGCACATTGCTGAGGATCACAACAGCTCACCATGCTGCTCCAAGCTTTCCTTGCAGCCACAGATACCTGCACCTTCTCCAGACAGTGTATTTGCCATTTATCATCTAACCTTCACATGGACTAAAGCCGGCTTTATTTTCTGCAATTCTTCCTCCTTAATCATCCAAGCTTTCAAAAAGCATGTCTTTTAGAAAGGGTCACTTGTGCTGTGTAGAAGGGCAGACAGGAGAAACAACAGTGAACAAGATCTCCCCAATGAACTTAGAAATGTTCCCAGATTTTTTGTGATGGTTCCTCAGTTTTGTTTACTTTATCATTGTAAGGAGAATAAGCAAAGTTTCTCTGTCATAATTTTTCCCTCCCTGAGACACAAAGTTATTATCAATACTTACCACAGCTGAACAAATAATTAAAAATGAATAATTTATACAATTAACGCAGTCTTTGCTCCCATTTATATAATTCCTGCCAGAGGATCACGAATTTCTTTTGAATTTATTCCTTAGTTAAGTTTATTTGGTACAGCTTAATGATCCTACTGCTCTGTAGATTGAATGTTAATTTTAGGTAATTATTCACATTCATTAATATGCACATTGTTTTCTAGTGGCTGGTCAAATAAATCAAGTGATGTCATTTTTATTTCCTGGTTGAATAAATCTGCAGTCACTTCCAGTACAAACGTTCATAAACATGAATGCAATACTTGTTTGTTTGAACAGTCAGGCAAATGAACTTTGAAAATTCACTCCTGAGTTTATTTGAAATTGGAATCTGTGTTTTTCTCCATATCTGCAAGCAAATGAGCACAAAAGGTGTGGCAGCATATCTGGACTGAATGTATTTAAAATTAAAATGGATATTAGCTTGTGATGTGCTTATTTGTACCTCTTTTTTCAGTCCTTCAGGTGCAGCTGGTGCATTCAGACTTCTGCTTTAGACTGCCCTATAAAATACATTATTTCCTTCAAGTTCTGGCATTTTCCTTTCTCTAAGGCATTCTCAGCAGATAAACAACATTCTTTTGTACTGCTGAAAGGCATTTAAGAGCTTCTTTAGCCAGTTCATGGCAGTAATGAAAAATAAAAATTACTTTCCTGGTACTGTGTGTCCAGGCCACAATGACCTGCTTTAATGTAAGCTTTTCTGTTGACTTCAGCAGCAGATGGATCCTGGCTCCTTTTAGAAGATGGTTACTTAGCTCAGGAAAATTATCATTTTTTGAGCAGCAGTGTGCAGCCTTTACTAGAGGGAGAAGTGTACCTACCTCCCCAGGGTCTCTGCTGTCTTTAAGAGAGAGTTGCTTTATCATGTTTTATTAGTCCTCAATAAAATCCTTCCCCTCATGATGGCCCAAAGCTCCTGGGAATGCTGTTGTAGCAACAGTGCCTCAAAACCTAAGGATTAGAGTTTCCTAAAAGCCAAAGCATCATTATTACCATCAGCCCTTGCTCTTTGTGAGAAATTTAAGTGTGATTTTTAAATGAGTTAGATGCCCCTATTTGCAAAACCCAATATAATACAACAATACAGTAATAATACAACAAACACTATTCAACCCAAATACCACAAAAAAATAATTTGGTATGAAATCTACAGGTACTGGGGACAACCCTCCCTCAGCATGATGAGAACCTCTTTCCCAGAGGAGCATCTCCACAAAATCATGCCCATAGCAAAGCCAGATACCAATTAAACCCAAAATGGTTTTAATTTCGTTGATTTACAGGTGTGGGTTTGAGGACAGGCTGGAACAGGTTCTAGCACAGGAGCAATGCACCAGGAGGTGCTGCACAGACAGGCAGACATGTAGAGTGATGCTTTTAGCTCCGATTCACGGGTTGCCATGGTTAGTGCCATCCACTGCCCCAAACGAGCAGCTCAGTGGCGTGCAGGCACTCTGGGTTCAAGCCAGGGTTTTAAGCAGGAACCCCAGGGTGCTGATCTCTCGTCCTGACCTCAGCTTCTCCTTTCCCACCAGTGCAGAGCTCTCTCCTGGCTTCCTCCCTATCTTTAATTCTCTGTAGATTTTTGCTTTGCCACAGCTATTACTCACCTGCTCTGCCTTTGTTTTCCCTTCTGTTGCTAACACACTCAAATATGCACTTGATAAAGCATTTCCCCTCTGATTCCACCTCCTCTAACTGCTGTTCACTCTGCACTGCCTTTCCAAGGGTATCCAGTTTAATTGAGGTGCCTACTGGGATTAATCAAGGGAGATCAGCAGGACTGCTTTGCAAGGCATCATCTTTGCAAGTCTAACTGTCCTGCTGTTCTTTGTCCAATTTTTTTGCATTTTGGTTCATTATTTTTGCATTTGTAGTTGTGAGTGCCAAAGCTCTGCTGAGAAAGGCTTAATGTTTGTTTACGTGGATAAACTAAAGGAGGTTTCTGTGATAATATTCAGATATCAATTTAACAGTCCACTTGGAAGCCAGGACAGACCAGGAGTAACCTCCATGGTAACAGTCTCCAGCCAGCTGGAGACAAAGCTTGGGCTCAGTCCCTTCCCTGCTCTTACCACTGCCATGTCCCTTCCTGGGCTGAATGACACTGCTTTGGTTGTGAAGAAGTTTGAGGATGAAATATGTTCACATAAATCATTTTCTAAATATCAAGATTAGTCAGATGAATAAAAAAAAAGTTATAAACATTACAAAAGTCATTATAGCAGAATCATTTGATGAGCTCAGGAAAAAGTCACACAAAGTATCAGAGATATTTCTTGTCCACGTGTCAAATGAGTAAATAACCTTGAGAAGAAAGCAAGCAACTTTTTAAAAACAATTTTATGAAAATATCACAGTAAATACCTGCCTCTGTACAGATGGGTATCATTAATTTATACATAGACATTAGTCCCTCACTCTTTGTAAACAGTAACATACATTTGATTTATATAAAACTCTTCTGTTTAGTTAAAAAGAAATGGAAGAGGCTATCAGACACAGAGGTACTCTTTCCCTCAAGGTTTTTAAGCAAGGATTTGCACTGGTAAAGAAATCCTCATTCAAAGCACTCAGTCTACATCATCTGGGAAGGGAAGTGCTGCATCCACATTGGGAGCTGCACACATTTGAGCACCAAGCCAGGAAGCAGACAGCTGGGGTCTTTATTTTGGTTTTGAAGAAGATGATGGGGCTGCAGGAACAATTGCAGGATTAGCAGGTCTCCAGATAATGATCTTGAAGGAAGCTTTTAGCAGAATAGATTTCCCATTATTGTAACGCTCCTATTGCAGGGTTATAATTGTTCCGGATAGATCTAGTGTTTTCCATTATGCATCACTCAGATTGCTTTGATAAACAAAGCATTTGCTCATGTTGATTGTAAAGTGAGAAGGAAACTCACACCCTAATCCAATTTAAAACATAGCCAGGAGGTGGATGTTGATTACAGTGTGAAATAACCACTGCCACATCAGTGTAAATCCAGTCACTGGATTAGAAAACAGGCGGTCTGGTACTTGCAACACTGGGGGAGAGGAGTGATACCTGCTCCCAGTATCCCTGGGAGTCTCAGGGCTATTGATTTCCCTCAATCTCTTATCCTTACACATAAAAACCGTGGTTCTCATTGTGTTCAGGCATTCTGCTTCTTTCAACCACCTAGAGGTGGGATGAGAAAAATATATTTGGGTTAAAATGTGAGCACAGAGCAGAAGTCACAGCCTCTGAAAGAAGGCGGTGATTTAATGGTTAGCCAGGCTTTGAAAAAATTCTGAGAACTGATGGATGAAAGAAAATAAAAGCAGGAACAGTGAAATAGAAATAGAGAATTGAGGGGGAAGTGAAGGAAAGAAGACAAGCAAAAGACAAAGGAAGGTATTATTGGGGAGCAGCATGAACATTAATGGGAATTGATAACTCCAGTTCTCCAGAGAACCAGGATTCCTGTTCTCAGATCAAAACTGTTAGAAATAAAAAGGCTCTATTCTTTGTTCAGTTGCTTTCATTAAGACAAAGAAGCCAATGGCCTCAGTTTGTTTCAGGTCTCGATGCAGTTTCCACATCAAAAAGCCACCTACACCAGTGGACTGTCTGTTACCAGCACAGATGTCAGGAGCTGCAAGATCCAAAAGCCTTCATCTTGCTACAGGCTCTTGCCCAGCCCCCAGCCCTGCAGTGGCAGAGCAGAGAGATAATCCCATCTGACAGATGGGAACAGAAGCAAAGCGATGCTCAAGTTGGACCAGGCAGCCTGCAGGAGAGCAGGGTTTAAATCCCCCCAAGCTCAAGTCCAGCCTTTCTCTCAGCCATCACCTCTTGGTGAGCTATACATTCACTACAGCCTCTGTGCCCTCTCCTGAAGCAAATAGGGCTGCTCCTTCTTGTAGAGCAGCAGGGCATCTGGAAAAATCTCGTTTGCTGCCTTCCTAATGGAGTTTTACTTGAGGGGGAGTTGGTTTTGTGTAGCTGGATTACTGCAAATATTATGAACTTAAAATTGCCTTTGTTTTCCTTAAAAAACAGGTTTTCAAAACAGTGTGGATAAGAACCCACAAAACCTGATGGCTCGACTGCAGGCCAGATTGAACTGTCAGATGACATAAATGGAGAGGAACCCAACTGCTGCCTGCAATGCTGTTGCAAACTCCCTCTCAGTCAAAAAAGAACAAAGTCCACTCCTCAGTTTTGCCTCAGAGTAAAACCAAATGGAGCACGCTTCCAAGAAAATATAATCTCCCCTGAAATCCCATGGCTAGCTACTCCAGATTTGAACTAGATATGCCTTAAAACGATGTTTCTATAAGAGGCTCTGACTAACAAACCAGCAATAAGATGACATGCTTTTTTTGCAGGCAAATGTTAGCTTGGCCTGGTAGTGCTCTAAGCCAGGCTGAAATAACACACCCAGGGTATGACAGTGTTGGACCTGCACAGGCTACAGCCCCTTGGAAGATGGTGTTTCTGTGCCAGACTCAGCTCCACACTGATTTCAGCTCTCCAGCTTCTATCTTGGAGCTGACCCTCAGAGCGTGTCCTGAGCTCAGTCACATAAGGATGCAAACACCCAGGGAGACACATTCCTGGACAAAAGCGCAGGAAAGAAAATGATAACATGGGAAACTTTTACCTGCACCCTGGAGAGTAAGATGTGAAAAGCTGTCTCTGCATTCTCCCTTTGCTACCAACACCAAAGCATAGCTCCACCAGAGGACATGGACCAAATGAGGGCAGACCAGCGGACTGATACCTTCTGCCAGCTTCACATGGATCAGGATACAGCTGCAAAACAAGAGAGACTCAGGGTTTCCTTTTTCCCCATAGGATTATCCTGATCTGAGACACCACAAAACAAACTGTGCTGGGGCTTAATGAGGCCCCACTGAACAAGCTGGACAGATTCAGCAAGCCATGGGATAGGTCTCCTAGGCAGATGAAGCCAGTTTGTGGCATGTTTCCTTTTTCTTGGGGCTGGCAGCTTCCACGCTAAAGCAGATAGCCAGATATTCTGCTGGTACTACACTGCAGGCAGGAATGGCACTTTACTAATAACATGAAGCAAAGTCTTGGCCCTGGAACATTTATAATCCCATACTTTGACAGCAGCAGGGAAGAAATGGACAGATTGCTGGCCTAAACAGATTTTGCAGTAAGGTACAAGCTAGAAAAAGAGCCAGGGAGACTAGCAGAGTCCAAATGTGATACTTCAGTACTTGGGCAGTGCTCTCTGGTTTTACTGTCCTTTGTTCAAATAATCCTCTTTTCTGCTGTTTAGCCCATCCCAAATGATTATTTCAACCCTTGTGGCTGTGAATCTGCACAACCTTCTGTATCTCTCAAGCAGCAACAGCAGCTAGCAAGGCTTGACTCTGTTCACCTCTCACATGGCATTCCCTTGGGCAGTTGTGGATGCTGAAAATCACAAGAGGAAAAGAAAAGAGAGCCAGTAGTAGTACAACAGTAACTATCAGATTTGCTTCTAGTTATGGTCTCTCAATTTGTCTCTAGTTACAGTGTTAGCTATCATGGCTGCTTTGAGGATTTACACCAAGGAAAGCAATGGCTCTGGGGGAAGAAAGTGTAGAAGGAGGATTAGATTGCAAAGTCCATCAGAATGCTGTACGAGCTATATATGCATACAGACACAAGCACACACACACAAATGTACAATACAAAACTCTGAGGCAGTCTAAAAATGAGTAACAGCAGACAGCATTTCTGAAAGCAGTGAGACATGTAGGAAATGCCTAATTATTGGCAGCGCAATTTTTCATATATCCCAAAAATAATCTGTATCTGGAATGCAGATTAATGAAAATATTGACTGTCCTAGATTCTCTTTGTCAGCTTCATTTCCCAAGTGCTTTGTATTAAAAGACAAAGGACTTGATCTCAGCATGGGCTTAGTAGAATGAAGACCCTCTCTGCTAGCAGGCTTAGGAAAATCTCTTTTGTTAAAAACTGAGAATGCAAAGAAAAGTTCATTGTCAAAATAGGTCCAGTCTCTTTTTTCCTTAATCTTTGTTTTGGTTGGTCTGTCATTCAACATACATTATGGCATAAAATGAACCCTAGCTTGGCTCATGACCTCCAAGCCAGCATTCCTGGGCTAAGGTTTGTATTAGGAGAGCCAGCCTGCAGTGGCAGCTCACTTTTGGGCTGCTCCAAAGCCACCACTGCTGGACAACAGCATTCCCTGGTGTCTAAATCCTGGCAGTTATTAAAGCTTTCCTACCTGGTGGTTGTTGCTAGGCAAGAGGCATCCTGCAAGAGCTCCATCACTGAGGTCAATTAAATGCTATCCTCAAGCAAGCTGCTTTGAATTGAAGCCTGTGTGAAAACAAAGAGACCAGATTCTTGTTCTCTTCATTAAAGAATGATCTGAGTTGCTGATAGAGACAAGCCTTAGTCACAGCTTTTAATTTCTTCAAAGTAGAGAGGAGGTTTGGACAATAATTTTTAGGACTAAGCAAGGACACTGAATTTTTAAAAATGAAAGAAAAACATCTGATGTAATGTGCATAATTGGAAATAGCCATGCCCACCCCCTCCTCTTTTGCATCACTTTTTCATCTGAAATGAGTGTCAGTGTCAGATGCCACTGTAGTACATGCCCATGTAAGTGATAGGGTCCCTAGTTGTATCAACAGAATGAGGCATATTTCTGTTCAGATTTGGGATTTCCTATAAGAGAAGGAAAAAGATGGGAGGGTTGCTAAGGTTTGGAAGAGAGAGTGAAGCAGGGAAAGTAAAAAAAGAGAAGGAAAATATAGTGTGTAGGCTCAAAGGTAAAGGCTGTTTTTCTCACTGATCATAAATATGCCAAGAACGCTGAATTCATTATAAAAGGTCATTGGAAAAAAGTCAGGTGAAAAATGTTTTGATAATTGAAATCCAAGGTTTTGTGCATGTTATTTCATCCCGGGTTTCTGTCAGCTCAGCCAACTATTTTCTGGGCAAGCAGCATTGTGGCTTGTAAAGGAGCCTGTCCCAGGTCCCCGCTGGAAGCAGCTCTGCACAGCTCCATCAGGCAGACACAGAAGAGAAAGAGCTTTGGACTGGCCAAACCAGTTCCAGTAACCCAGGAAACTGCTTGCCCCAGGATTAGGGAAATACTCAGATCTCAGCTAAAAGAACTGGAAGTAGAATTGTAGTTGATATTTCCTTCATTCCAAAGTCTCTGGATTTCCCTTCATCCAAGCAGGCAGAATATTTTTTTTAATTAAGCTGCAATGCTAAATTACATTTAAGGGTTTTTTTCTAAATTAGAATATTAATGTAAGCAGTTTTTCATGCCTCATTCAATCCTAGTGGGTACCTAAATTAATTTTTTGTAGCAAATAATTTTCTTTTGTCAGTGAGAGACAGTTTAGGAACTTCTACGCTTATTGAAGTTTCATGTTCAACATTTTGAATAATTCAGGCAGAAAAAAATATTTTGAAAATGTCAGATAATTTTACTTTGAGATTTTGGTGTTTCATTCTGCTGCAGCATTGTAAAGCTGAAGGAAACAGAGGAAAAGCAACATCAAATCCTTCACTACATTGGGCAGTGGTGTGTGAAAATCCACATCTTCCTACTCTATGAAATGAACCCACCTGCCCTTCACACACTGAGCCTGTCACCACCAGGTTACCGAGTTGCTGGTTTAGTGTAATTTCAAGTATTTTAGTGTATTTTTTAGGAAATGCCTTTTGGAAATACAGCATTCATCTCAGAGATGAGGAAGTCCGCCTTTGTCCTCCCACAATGTGCATCCCTCAAAATGCTGGGCTTCCCTGGGAGGGGGGAAGAATTATTGACCCTGTCAGTCTTCAATATCCAGAACAAACAGTGTGATGCTGCACCTGGATATAAATAATTTTGGAACTTTTTAAGGAAACAGGAATATTGCCTTTCTTCTTTCTCCCTCTCAGGCTGCAGCAGAAGCTTCTAAAGGCCTCTGTGAAATGCTTTACAAATTTTTTTTCATTTAACCTGAAACACAGTTTGCAGCCTTTTCTTTTGGTGTGGAAAAAAATGCTTGATTTTAGGGTCAGTCCAAGAGGGGTATTTCCTTATTGCATTATAATCCTATAATAATATAGTGCATTAGTTCATCCCCCCTCAAATAGCTTTCCACCAGGAAAAACTGAAACACTTCTCCTTCCTGTGATTTCTGTATGGGCATCCTGCTGGTGATGGCAGCCAATTAGCTGTTTGTCACAGGATGGCAGCATCCTGAATGCATCTCTCAGCTGGTGAACCATTTGTCTTTTGAAATCCACGCTCTGCACTTTCTGGATACAGTTGACACCCCAGTCTGACACATGGGAGTAACACAGGGCTGTCTGCATCGTATCTGCAAATATAAAAATGCAAAATAATTGATCTGTGGGCTTGGTTCTGACAGAAGCAATGTACACTTTTTTCCCCTCAGTTCTCTTCCCCTTCTGAAGGGCCCATCCCCAGCAGCTCCAGCTGCCATGTGGAGGAGAAGGCATTCACAAATTTTTCTTACTGACTTCTTTTCTTAGCAGCAGTTTTGAAGTCTCTCCTCAGTGCCATGGAAGTCCCTACAGGTGATGTGCCACAGGAGACCTTAAGGCTGCTGGGAAAGCCTTATGTAGAAGCCAGTGTGATTTTTGAACTAGAGCCAAAACGTGGTTTACTTCCATTGCTGGGGCTGCAATCCTGCCCTAGCAGAAGAAGGACAAACATTGCCCATGAGAGAAGACTGTAGTACATATAAAATTATTGGGTAGGAAAACAAGTGTTAATTATGTAAGCTAAAAATACCACTTGGTGCACAGAAAAGACAGGCAACTGCTGAATTTTCCTGCTCATGCATCTCACTCCATTTTACTGCTAGAGCTCCTTGGAAGAAGTTAAGCTACTCACATATGTTGAGAATTGCCAGGGTTTTCATTTTTAATGCTGTGCCAGAGGGGTAGGTGGCAAAGGAGCCTGACAGTGGTTTTATCCATCTTTAACATGAAGTGGAACAATAATGTTCTGACAAGGATGCTAAATGGGGGAGTCAAGTCATCACAGCATGTAATTTCTTGCTCAGCCTCCTCATGCTTCCCCTTTTTCCCCTCTGGACAAGCCACTTAACATCTTTAGTTCCTTATTTTTTGTGTTAGAGACAGAAATATCTGTGCCACGTTTCCATGCCTACTCATATTTACAGAGTTTTTTCTGAAATCCCAAGCTGAAAAATCAAAGGCAAGGGTTGCTAATAATGCAGCAGCAAAGCAACTGCACCTCCAGCATCCCTTGTTTTGCCCCGAGACTTCTTTCCCCACTAGAATAGTTATTTAGAAAGAGAGGTCAATAGAACTCTAAAGACAAGCTAACTGAATAGTTCATATTTCTTAGTATCTTTAATGATGTTCAATGACATGAAATGGTTACCATGGAAACTTGTTTAACAAAGGTGTTACATGTGCTATTTCTAAGGTTCAGACAAGGTTCCTGCCTCTACCAGTGAAGTTTGTTAGAGGAGGGAATGACTTTTCAGTGCCTTCATGGGTCAAACAATAGGTATCTGAAAATCCACAGTCTGGTAATTAGATGTTTGCTGGACTTCACCCAGATAGGAAAACTATTGTTCCCTTTTAAGCAATCAGTATAAATTGAAGATACTGTTAGTTGAAGACTCTTCAGGAAATGCTAGAATTGTAGAGCATGAAACTGGACCTGCCAAATCAATTATTTTCTATTGCTTTTCTATAGGCTATTTTAGAACAGAAGAAATATGATTGGACTTTCAAGATGGAGTTCATATATGAGAAAACAGAATATTCTGCATCTTCATGGGTTTGATGATGAACCTACTCTCATTGTCAAAAGACACATCTCCATGGAGCATGCTTCTGAATTCTATCCAGAGTTTATAGGAGGTGATTTATTCTTCATAGAATATAACTCCTATTTCAGTCTATTACTATTCTATCCTTCATATAATTATATTAAATAGCATGATGAGAGAGAGAGGAGGCCTGTGACAGTCAAGATTAAGAGATTTGCTTGGGTACTCCAGAACCAGCAGTGGCTATGAGGTAGGTACAGCAGCAAAATCATCTGTTGTACCAAGGTCAGCACAGCCCTGCAAGAAGCCTACAGAAGCAGAGGTCTGCCACATGCAAGTTGTGTAGGGATGGTATGATCCAGGATGCTCTGCCTTGGGAAGGCCAGGCTGCTCCAGAGATCCCTGATGACACAAATCTGAAAGTCTAGAAAGTAAGTCCTGCAAGGATAAATGGAAGGATGCATAGTTTTTTAGCCAAAGAGAGCATGGAGGAGTGACATAGGAAAGGTCTAAAACCTTCAAGGTTAGCTATAAACAGGAAAGGACTATTGGGGGGAGGGGAGTGAGGAGGACAAGGAATAATGGATTTAAGTTATGCATAGTGACATTTAGATTTAGCTTTAAGGGTGGGATTCGTCTAAGCAAATATAGACATCTACCATGTAAATACTCCGGATAGGTTTCATCCGTAACAGTGGAAAGAAAGAGTCACTTATGGAGCATGGATCATCTCACCCTAAAATAGACATCTAAAATAGTGCTTTCACAACACCTCGTGCTTTTCATCCACAGCAAAGCAAACTTGTTTCTTGCATCCAAACTGGTTTTTGCTCTCATAGCCCTAAACATTCAAGTCTACAAACGCACCATGTTTGTGGGACTGGGTGCCAGGGGCTGCTAACCTCACTTATCCTTGCTTGCTAAGGTAAAAAGCAGCCCCAGAAGCAGGCTGGGTTGCTACATCCAATTAGTGCTGTGACCGCAGGGCCATACTTAGTAGTTGTATCACAATCCTGTGAGTGCCAATGACCATGTTAGAAATATTGTATGTTTATGCAGAATATAAATACTCCCGTTTCCTGCTGTCATGTTCTCAGAATTGGCTCTGGGTCATGCTTCCTGTGACTCCTTTCAGGAGGATAAGGGGAAGAAAGGAAGAAGGAACATTATCTTGTTGAAGGACAGGTTTTCTCTTGCACTCAGTTGGAAAGCACAGCACACATGTCTGTGCAGCATAGTGGTTTTGGAGCTGTGGAGAAAGTGTCTGCTGATCAGGTTTTATGTAAGTCAAGGAAAACTACAGCTTAGGTTGTCAGAAGGTAATAAATTAAATTACTTCATTGCTCAAAATAATACTTTCCCTTCACCATATTGAGTTCTGTGCCAGAGATGCACCTTTTCCTTTTTATGTAATTATTTATTCCAATGCTGCCCATGTGAAAGGCCAGCAGCAAAACAATCTTCCTTGCAGTGAACTCACACATACACATCTACTTCTACTTTCTTTTCATTGGATAGCCCCTGTAATGAAAATGCAGGGATGCTTCTGAGGCTAATGGCCAACAGTAATAAGGATGCACATTGGTACGTTATTATTGCCTTTAAATAAAAAAAAAATTGCAAAATCTCTACCATGAGGAAATAAAAAATATTTCCAGCCAGAGCAAAAGGAGATAACTGTGCTTTGCCCATCTCTGTTCTAAAGCACAAAACTCAAATGGGCTGAAGGTTGGTTTTAATGATCTCTTGATGAAGTTTAATGAAGGAATCTCTTAGTGTCCATGAAGTCCAATCCTGCAGCACATTTTGCTTACAGAAACACTCTGAATGTTGAGCCATGGATAAGCCACTCAGCCTTTCAGACTCTGGCAAGCTTCCCTATATTGTATCAGAAACAGTAAATAAATATCAACCAAAGTAGTAAAGAAACAACTGTAGTCAGTACACAGAAATCAGGTCAGCACACCAGTACCTGTAAAACATGGCAAATATACATTACACCACCAGCACAGGCATTAAATCAATACATGAGAAGATGTGGCATTATCAGGAGGCAAGCAGCTATAGATTTCTTCTAGTTTAATTGTATTTCTGCACCTGTGTAAGCTATTAGAAGTAAGTAAATATACCAGTGTAAAGGCTTAATGATGACTTACTCTAGCTCTTCTGTAACACTTTCCATCTTCAGAACGCCACTTGTCTGAGGCAAATGTAGGTAAATATTAACCCTGCTCTACAGCTAACTTATTTATAAGCTATCAGCAGGCAGGCTGGGCTGGTGGGCTGCAGAGACTAATTTATAGCTCAGCCGTGGGGAGTCACTTGGTTTGTCTGCACCTGGGAGTAATTTCATACTGCCACTAGTCCTTCTCCAGCCTGTGGATGGAGATTTCATTGTGGGCTGGCTCCTGCAGTGGGAGGATAATGGGTAGCTGGCTGCGGGAGCTCTGCCAGCTTCCTCTCCTCTGGTTTCCATGGCCAGCCCAGGGATGCCAGGCCAGTTTGTCCCCTGACATTTTAGCAATTGCTAAGGACAGCCAGGGGCACTTTGTTTTACCTTTGGGAGAGCTTGCTCTTATTTGCTAGAGAACAAAAAGGTCCTGACCTTATCTTCTCTAGTGTAAATCAGGAGAAACAATACCAAAACCACTGGGGCTGCAGCATTAGCAGTGGAGTGGTTATAAGGAAATCAATTCCTTGTTATTTATTGATCACACAGAGGATCCGATTCTTGCTGTGTTACAAAGGGTCAAGCAGAGAAGAAAGGGCATTTCATTAAAGAAATGAATGTTTGGTAGCAGTTGTTCTAGAGGCTAAGGGACTGCATAACAAGTGATTATGGAAACTTTTAACATCTTCCCTAGCAGGCTAATAGCACTGTAACACACAACATCTATCCTTTCCTAATTCACTATAAACAGTTAAAGAGCTGGTCTTTAAAGACCAATAGGTGATACTTTCTGGACACTGGCTTATTGGCATAACTGTCCTTGCTGTCTTGGAAACAGGATGATTGCAGATAGGTACCCAAGGGCTGTGGGGTGGGTGGCACCCAGTACAGCCACACATGGAGTGCCACCATGGGCAGCCCGACTGTATGGACTGGGAAGCAGCCAGCAGAGCATGACAGAACACAGCTCTGCTCCCAGTGGGGAAAAGCCAGCACAGGGATTTGGTATGCAGCCTAAAGCACACACATAGTGAGGTAATAAAAGTGATTTGTGTAAGTCTATTTAGCCTGTATGTACTGGGGTGTTAATGGCACTTTACACCACTGCGCATTAATGGGACGACTGGTGAATGCACATTTTCATTCCCTTTCTGCTTTTTAACTTGCCAGTGAGTCACTTTTGCTCAGTGCACAGGCCAGTCTTTGGTGGTATCATTAGACAGTGTGATTACATCATAAATCACACTGTTGTGAAAGCAAATACCCAGATCTGCAGAGCATAGATGTGCCCTGTGAATACCTGTATTTCTGTGACTCTCCATCTTCCCTAAGGGAGCAGGATATATTCAGTCTCATTCTTCTCTGATGTACTTCAGAGAAATCACTGGTTTTAGATGCAGTGGCTACCTAAACTTCTTCTTTGCTCCTTTCAACTTTGTGAATTATTTACATTCAAAAATGAATCATGAGTCATGATGAGGTGGAGAAGAGCAGAGCTATCTGCTCTAAAGGAGCAAGTCCTTTCATCTTCCAAGTCTCCCATCTGAAAAAATCACATCCCAAGAATCAGAACAGGGGCACGGCATGTCCAGAAAGCCAGTAGTGAAGGGTATAGTCAGGTATCAAGCAAGATCAGGTGAAGTTGTCGGGAACAGAGAGGCAGGTAGAAGGTAAGTTGTTCACAGGCAGAAGCAGCATGCAGAGCCAAAAAGCAGGAAAACAAAACAATGACAGGAGCAAGAATCTGGAGCATAACAGCAGCCAACAGCTGGGCTAAGTAAAGTCAGGGCACCCCAACAGCCCCCTAGGGACAGTCTAGGGACTGGTCACCAACTGCACCTTGACTGCCTGGGACCCACAGGTGGGGCTCAGAATACCTCTGACATTTTGGATCAAGAGGAGCAGTGAGATAGTCAGAGACCTCCATCAGAGAAATGCAGCGATGGCACTGCACCTCTTAAGCTGCAGTGTGGCAAGCTGGAAGGTTATAGGAGAGCTGAAAACTCAGTGGGGTTCCTGTGAGGAGGAATGATGATGCCACATACTCTGTATGCTGCTGGGACATGGTCTTGGGTGTTGACTTGTACCTGGAGCACACCAGATGGGGCTTGCTGAAGTTTGCACAAAGAGGGGCTCATGCTTGCATTGGGAAAGTCTGTAGTAAAGTCATGCACTGCCCATGTCCTCTCAGGGTCATGATCAACTGTGTGTGGATCACGTTACCATTCATATACAGTGTAGTTCACCACAGAGGCCCAGCTTTCATTAATACCACCTCCAATTATTATCCAAACACATGCTTTTCGTGTCTGCCTCATACAATGATTTTTTACATTTCTCAGTATGCAGAAGGTAATCTGATTATCACTTTGACCTATAAGACAAGGCATAACTTGTTTTTTAATGCCATTTTCCATATAATGTACACATTAGTGTAACCTTATTAGATGCAATTACTGGTTATTAATGACATGAAGCATAAATATCTATGCACAGACTATAACCAGATGTACTGCTGAATTAAAATACCAATCATGTGAGCACTAATCACTCAGACTTTGGGCACTAGCAACGCTCACCTAGCAGAGTTAGAGCCAGTAATGGATTCTTTTGAAGGAACAACAAGGGTAGATGGTTTATCTTGCCACCATCTTCCAAGAGGAGCTCAGAAAAAGAGAAAATTAAGGATCTACAGTGAAATACATGACAAGAATATACTCTTATTCAAAAACATCATGCATGGAGTGTTTTGATACGGGAGTCAGGGGAAATGGGAAACAAAGGGAAACAGGAAACAAGTGGGGTCTAGAAGCCAAACTACCAATGGGAAAAATAACTTAGAGACGGAAACCTTGAAACCTTGAAAATGTAGGAAGCCTGGAGTACTGGAGCAGGCAATGTCAACACAAATGCCACTCAGTCACGATATTTGGATGTCACTTGCACAGCACTTTAAGGTGCAAACAATTGCAGAAAGTCTTGCTTTTTAAAAATTCTGTCCTCCGTGAGTACCTAAGAAACCGAGGACTTAGTTTTAGTGATTAATATTTGTTAAACAACCTGGGCAGTTACCTTCAAGAGTGGAGAAAGGCAAAGGCAAGAAAGCATGACAGCATGCCAACCATGGCAGGACTGGGGCAGCAATCTTCCCCCCTTACCTGGCACCGATGAAGCTGCCCCTTGAATCCTGTGTTCACTTTTGAGCCTCTCATTACAAAAAAGATATTTGGGTGCTGGAGTGTGTCCAAAGAAGGACAGCAAAGAGCCTGAAGGGTCTGCAGCACAAGTGTTAGGAAGAGTGGCTGCAGGAACTCAGGTTGTTTAGCCTGGAGAAAAGGAGGTTTAAGGGAGACCTTATTGCTTTCTGTAACTACCTGAAAGGAGACTGTAGCAAGGTGGAGATCAGCCTCTTCTCCCAAGTAACGGAAAAAGAAACACCTTCAAGTTGTGCCAGGGGAGGTTACATTGAATATTAGGAAAGAATTCTTCCCAGAACAGTTGTCAAGCATTGGAACAGGCTGCCCAAGGAAGGAGTTGAGTCACCATTCCCAGAGGTATTTAAAAGACGTGTAGATGCGGCACTGAGGTGCATGGCTTAGCACTGAACATGGAGCAGTGCTATGTTAATGGTTGGACTTGATATCTTAAGGGTCTTTTCCAACCTAAACACTTATATGATTCTGTGGAAACTAGAGTTAGTCAGAGCAGCTCTAAGTGCCTCTTTAGACCAGGTTTCACCTCCTGCTCACTCAGGGAAGGCTGAGCCATTTCAGGTCAGAGTGGTTAACTGGCATGTACCACACATTACATCCCTCAAATTAAAGACTGAGGAGCTGGTACATCCTTCTTTCCTTATGCTTTACCCAGACTGACTGCTTAGTGCTTTGAACTGACAAATAAAGATGAATTTCTTAAAATCATCCTAGCAAAGGTTGATTTCATTTTTCTCTGAAGTTGTACTCTATGCTTCACAGCAAGCAGCATAAGGAAACATCCAGTACTCTCTGTTCCTGTGCTAACTCCGAGCTGAGCAGGATTAGTATTGCCTGTAGCAAGTTTTTGCTGAATTGCTCACATATTCCACTGCTTCCTAAATAACCACATCTATAAACATGCTGAGCAAAAACAGACAATACAGCAGCTGTAGGAAATAAAGGCGAGAAAATGAAGATGGTCAAAGCAAAAGAATATTTTGTACTTCTTAAACCTTCGTATTCAAGGCAGTCTTAGAGGTAGATGAAATATGCTTGTGTCATTGAGGAACTCAGAGTAGCAGTTTGAAAATATTTTATGTGCATTGCCATGAGTAATTGGTTTTACCGTGAATGTGGGATTGGAAGATATTAGGAAGCACCTAAGCATAATGATTATTTGCCAAGCAATAGCAGACAACACACACTTGGGAACTTGAAGTGAATACTTTCTGTTGCAACAGTCAACCTGTAGCTCTCTACACTGAGGATTCTGATATTTTTATATATGTTACAGAAAGGTATTAACTCTTTGAAGTTTTCCAGCTTATGAGCTTTCTGAATATCATTGTTAGAAGGATTTAACTGTGATTTTAAGCAGGGGTTTTGGTTAGAAATGTCATTAACATTATTCATCCTCATACGTTTCTCACGGTCTTTTTATATGTAACAGAAGAAAGACATCAATAGAGACAACTTGATAGCCACAAAGATATTAAAGATAGTGCAGTTATTAGCTGAATCATAATTTGATGAAATTAATTGGTATATGTTCAAAAAGCAATTCTATTCCTGTCACTATGGTAAAAGACTTTCCAATCATGCAGTTACACTGGGACTGTTCTCATGGCAATCAGCAGGAGTTGCATGTCCAGAAAAAGACTCTTATTTTTCATTTTTGGAGAACTGGATCCTTCAGAGTGTGTGCTTCAGGGAGTTTGTTTTTCTTATTCAGGTAAAGCCACTGATTTCTGCTTCTCTGTGCTCTGCCCATGCAGGAAAACAGATTTGCCAATGTTGTTTTCCTTCTGCACTTCATGTGTGGGAGGAGAGTAAATCTCTCTGACCCATTCCACCCACGGCACTTCAGCTACCATTGGGCAGCACCATTATCAGTCTCACTGGCTGAATTCAGGGAACTCAAAATTGTCACAGGCATGAAACATTCCAGCTGTAGGTGGAAAATAAGAGTTGTCTTTTTCTATCTTAACCCAGCATGGGCTGATGCCTGTAAGTGTTACATGGGGAGAGGAGACGAGTCTCTGTTTCAGAAACGGAAATAAGTGTCATTTTAGAGGATGAGTTTTGTCATGGACAATCCACTCTCACATTAGGGTAGCTAGAGCAGAGCCTATGGAATTACATTTGATACGCAGGGCAAAGCAGCATCCCCAGATAGTACCTACAAATTCCTAGTCAAACTCTGAAAGGGATAATAAGACAAACCAAAAAGGCCTACAAAACTCTGAGTATATGGTAAAGACTTCAGTACATGGCTCATATAGTGCACAGATGTTCTGGATATCCCAGTTTTTAAAGATCTTTTCTGTTCAAAATGGCTTTTAGGCTAAGTCTCTTCATTTTCTAAATGGTGAATGTGATTTTCCCTACCTGCCCCACATGGACCTATAAGGAAGGTCCACAGCCATGGAGCTGTGGAGCACTCCACAGGCATGGACTGCAATCAGCTGAGCTAGAGGAGCAAGAGGTCTGCTGGTGCTGGTCCTCTCCAGAAACAGCTACCAGTACAGCTATATTAGTTTTTCTGAGAAACTGCTGCTTGCATGGGCTTGGTGCAGATTTATTCACAGTAATAACCACCATAATTGTGTTTCCAGGAAAGAAGGAAAGGTCATGTGTGGCTGGGTTGGAGCACAGAGGCAGAAGACATTGGTCTCCATGTTCCCAGCCCCTAAGTGATCCTACAAATAGATAGTGGGGATTGAGGTGCCATGGGAAATGCTCATCTTAGGAGAGGGATGAGGTGTTGTTGCATACAAATGTTGTACCCCAAGAGTGTTAAGAAAATTACATGACCCTGTGTCATTAAGTGCTTTACATGTCCTGGAGGAAATGAAAAAAAATCTCAAGAATTCATCCTAAATATTGCCTGAAGAAAGTACTTTCCAGTATCCATTTAGGAGCAACTACATTTCTGGCATAATTAGGCGTAGCTCATATTCCCCAGAGAAATTGTGATGAAACAAAATGCAAGAAAAGAAATTAAACAGCCCCATTATTAAATCTCCACCAGCTACCTCCACACCAAATCTTTCATATATTCCCCTCCTTGAAAGTATTTCTTACACCTTGGGGGATTCTTTCATATACTTTTGGATTAATGAGAATCTTTTCCAGTAACATTCATCACTTAGTAATGATTCGTTTTTAATTTATCAGTTCACAACAGCACCTTTCAATGGGAAAAGCATTTCCAGAGTACAGCTATTGCCTGACTAAATTGTGATCAAAATTGTGCAGAATACCTTAATTTAACAACACAAAGCTCAAACCGTGCCCTTCAGTGCAAAAATGAACACAGAAGGAGTAAAATCATGCTCATGTTTTGCATTTTTATTGTGCTTCACATGCTCAAAATGCCATATGGGATTTAGCTCATTAATTCTTTCACTACCAGTATGAGAAGTATAAATACTATTTTCCTCACAGCTAGAGGGACACAGAGGTGTTTTCAGAAGGCTTGAGCCTCACAAGCTTCAATGTGAGCTGCACACCTTTTTCATCTCATAAAAGCAGGGCTGCAGTGAGTTGGTTTGACCACTCAGCCATTTCCCAGTGAAGTCAGAATGTTACTAGACCAGCACTTGAAAAAGCTGCCAGATCCTCTGCTCATAAAATTTTTCCACATGCCATCACCCAGGCAAGGGTGTCCCACCTCTGCAGAATCCAAAACTTAATTGAAAAGGAATGTTTTTGACGCTGTATTTGCATACCTGAGCTGAGTGTAACTTCAGACGCTGATCCATTCCTAAGTGAGATCACTGCTTCTCTGGCTGGGCAGAGCTTCCACAAGGTGTGAGACATCTACCTTTGGTTAGAACAGAAGGCAGGATGGCACTCATCCTGACATTTTGATTGAGGATACATGGGAAAGGTGGCATGTGAGGGTTCTCATGATGCACAAGATAAGGTTTGAGGCAGGTGCATGAGTACAGGGTGATTCATAGACAGGACTTTGAGAAATTAAGGATGAAAGATGCTCTTCAAATGGGTCTACTTGTCATTTACTGGGGAAAGACAAAATAACTTAGCACCCCTGCTCAGTGTCTGGGGCAGATGTGTAGAAGTCCTGTGACTACAGGACTGGTGGGAAAGGCAACTTTGCATTTGGGTTTTGCCCTCAGCACAAGGCCTTCTGTTTGTCCTGTAGCTGTCACAGACAAAGGCAGGAGAGTCTGAATGGAAGAGAAGAGAAAAGAGAAGAGAAGAGAAGAGAAAAGAGGAGAGGAGAGAAAAGAGGAGAGGAGAGAAAAGAGGAGAGGAGAGAAAAGAGGAGAGGAGAGAAAAGAGGAGAGGAGAGAAAAG
>JAWWEV010000083.1:44535765-44594460 GCA_035583235.1 Hafferia zeledoni
AGGAGAGGAGAGGAGAGGAGAGGAGAGGAGAGGAGAGGAGAGGAGAGGAGAGGAGAGGAGAGGAGAGGAGAGGAGAGAAAAGAGACCCCAAGTAAAAAAGAACAAATCTCAAAAATTATTAATTTTCAAGGACTGAAGAAAAATGCATTGGAGCTTTGGAGATAACGAAGATAGGAACAAAAAAGGGAAGATTATGTAGGTAGTAGTCTTTAAAACATTCGAGTTAGGAAGTATCAGTGACATAGACCAGAACAAACAGCATACAAGCACAAAGTCTTGTCAACAGCAGTGACCTGACCCAGCCTGAGAAACACAGTCCCACCAGCAGTACTTCAATTCAGGTGAGGAGCTTTAACGCAGTTATGATGAACATTCTTGTGTTGGACAATGAGAAACATATATTTGACATGGATCAAAGCAAAATGTGATGGCAGAACCGTATTCATTCCATAAAAATTACTGTTAGCATGTTTTCCTTGCAACCTCAGAGAACACATAAAGCAAAATCAGGGTAGAATTAGAATTATAGAACATACTGAGTTGGGAGGGACCCAAGAGGATTGTCAAGTCAACTCCCAGCCATGAACAGGATAACCCCAAAAATCATACCATGTATCTGAGAGCATTGTCCTAACACTTCTTGAGCTCTGGCAGGCTTGGTGCAGTGACCGCTTCCCTGGGGTAGAGCAGATGGCACATACATGACAGTGCTCTGCCATTTCATTGTTTCATTGTCCAGCACTACACAGAGTGATCTCTCTTTTTATTTATGAGAGGGCATGGTGGTTCCATTTCCTAATTTTTCTTAAGTCTCCCATTTCTTCCCAAGGTCTTACTCTCTTTTGCCATTACTCTTGCCATCTGGGGCCAAATCTCCAATCATTTGTTCAAGCAAAGCACTGAACAGTTTGAATATGGAGAGACTGAATATGAAGTATGTAATCAAGTTCCTAATTCATCTTGTATCTGTTTTCTTTTTTTCTCTATGATCTTAATCGCTGTCTTTTTCACAGTCGATACTTTGCAACTTCTTTGCAGGATGTGCTGGCACATTTCCTCTCTTCTATGCTTTTTCTGTGTCTCTTGTTTCCTTTATTCTTCCATGCTCTTCTTCTGTATTTCCATTTTAACTACTTTGTGTTGCTTAGCAACACCCAGAATGACACCAACTAGGTACGGTCCCACTGCTTCTAACAAGCGTCACCTTACAAGGAACAAGAATATAATTTAACTTCACACTCCCAGTGAATTTACTTCCTCAGAACAGCACTGATCTCTAATTTATATCTCATTAATTTGATGTTTTCCACGAAAGCTAAGAGTGAGTCAAACACACAGAAACACACAGGGTTTCATGGGATATTTGCACCTTTCAGTTTCCCTTTGTTTTGCTCTGAGATTGTTAACCTGTCAAGACAATAAGAAACTGAAAAGAAGAAGAGATAAGGTTTTAAATCCTGGCTTTCCCAACATCCAGATCCAGAGACTATGATGGACCTAAAAATGCTCAAACTGCTACACTCAGTTATGAACCCAAACTTCATAACAAGTTGGAAGATATTTAGATTGTGAGACTGAAGCCTGGTCACAAATCTAATTAAACACCATCCAGATGCTTCTAATAAACATCTTTAATATCCTAAATTTTATACCAGGCTGCTTTGCCCCTTGGCAGAATAGAGCAGAAACAAAACAAATGGGCTAAGCTGCTTTTTTATTATTATTATTATTATTACTATTTACAATTGTTTTGGACAACTTATTTAACCAGAAATATTATGAAGATGGGACAAGAAATATAATACTTTACATGTCACAAACTATTATCAATTTCAAATCACGCAAGATAATTTTTTTCCACACAAAATCACAATGTGAAACACTCAAATGCACTTCTGATCTTCATTGATATGTTCTACTTCTGAGGGAGAAAATGAAAACTGGGGGGGTTTGTTTGTTTGTTTAAAAATATGTTTTTAAAAATCAGTTATTGATTAAAAAGATTTTCTATGTTTTGAAATCTGAATACAGATGGGACTTGCCATTTATACATTTTCCCAGAATCATTACAAACGTTTTTTGCAAAGTCAAGGCCACTCCCTGAAATACATTGGGGGAAAAAAAAATCACATTTATTTAGTAAAATTCCTTAAAAATAACTGACATTTTCACACTAGCTTCAGAAAGAAGCTGATTTGCAAACTGGCAAGGCCCTACACTGGACTGAGAAATCCTGGGTTTGGGTTTATAAATTATGTTTATAAAAACCAGAGAGGGACACGAACATCATACATACTAATACATCCAGAGAGACATCTTCAAAATAAATTCTTTGATCTCCAGTCATACAAAACTTCAATTAACTATTTGATTTCACTTGGCTTTTTTTCAGCCCCTGCGATCACGTAATGTCAGCCCTGGAGGTACTTTTATTCAGCAAGCAGATGTCATGATGAATAATACTTATTCAGCCAACTACAGCTTTTAATTAGGTTTTTTTAAGGTCTGGTTCAGTAGCCCTTACTCATATTGAGTAATACTCACCGCACAAATAGTCCTGCTGTGGCAGTCACGTTAATCATCGAAAGCACTGGTGAACTAAGCCCTGAATAAGTAACAACTCTGATATTTATTTAACCAAGTATGGTAATTTCATCCCAAATATCCATGTACCTCTTGACATACAAAAAATGCTCAATTACTAATAACCTATTGCACAACAGTGTGCTTACATAATATATATATATATAATTGTACTGTACTACATTTTTATATTTTTATTATTGGAATTCAGTGTGGCATTAAGTAACAGCAAAACTGTGTCCATGCTAAAACTACATATTCCTCTGTATATTTCTGCTTCTAACACATCTATGAAACATAACTAAGAAAACAGGTGAGCGAAAGAGATTAAATTCTGAGGTCTGAATATACAGAAAAAAATCTACCAGTCTAACAGTAGCAGACAAGCCTCATACCCTCTAACACTGAATATATCTCTGGAGAGAGTTCCTGGAATGAAAAACAAACAAACAAAATTTCTAATATGGTTGAATTACATAAAAAGAGAACGAAGAAACTGACTCTGTCTCTAGGTATGCCTTGCTTTCCAACAAATACTTGTACATAAATAAAGTCAGGATAACTTACCAGGAAACAAGATCCAATAAACAGTGAAGGAAAACAAGTATTACTTGCTCAGTATTATTTCTTTCTCACCATCATTTTTGTCCCTTTTGTTTTGAATTTCTGTTCTACAGAGCGAGTCCTCATGTATAGATGAATATATACATATATATACCCTCCCTGAGTACATAAAGGATTATATATGGTGACTCGTCTGCTCTCATGCTGACCCTGCTACCAGCTGATCTTAAAAATAAATCCAAATGAGTAAAAACTGCTTAGAATGAACTCCAGCAAAGAGACAATAAAGCTCCACTGCCAGTGAAAAAGAAAAAAACCAAACATTTCAGTGTCTAAAGTTGGAATCTAGAACTAGATGGTGTGACCATGTATCATTTCACATTGCCCCGGGCTTGCCTCTTCAGGGTTGGATTCAAATAAAATTCCAAAGTCACTCAAAATTACAGGTTACTTAGAGTCATAGAAGCAGCAACAGCTACGAGAGCAGAGTTATCCATGTCAGATTTAACAGTGACAGAAGAAAGCTCACAGTCTGCGTAGTGCATTTCCACTCTTTTCTTTACAGGAGAAGCCCTGCAGCCACCTCACCAAACCCCAAGGGTTCAGGGAACCAGATGCAGGCTAAAGCCTGTACATCAGGTAATCTCTATACCCTCTGCTGTGCCTTAAACTCCTCTGTAAGGCACAAAAACCATGGACTGGCTTCTCTCTGTGATAGGAACATGCTTACCCCCATGATTACTGTGATCTACAAAACACTTTCCCTAACTCACAAGTGCTCTTTGCACATCATGTCTGAGATCAGTGCTCCCTGAAAATGTTGCAGTTTTTTGTATTCTGGACAAGATTTGCCTTTGGAGTTTGTTCATTTGTTTGTTCAATGCCATCTCTGTGTTTTAAACATTTCATGTTTTAGCAGATTTTTAATGGCAGCTCCACTTACAAGTGTATTTATAGAATAACTATGAGTAAACCCCTCTTTTCTATTACGTTTTATAAGTGAAACAGCAAAATATTCTGAGAGTGGGGCTACCTATTCACAAAGTTTGTATTCAAGCTGATATTGATAAAAGTCAGAAAAACACAAATCATTTTGTACAGCTTTTGGTGTACCACCTGGTAGGTGTCTGCAAGAACTCCAAATAATAAATCTTTAATAGCTGAAGTTGCCTATTTCAAGCAGTAACACCATTCCCTTTCTTATGTTGATGCAATTCAGAAAAAAACCCAAACTCAAAAGCAGGTCACTGGAGAAAGAAGGATAAGCACAAAAAGATATTCCAACCCTGAGTTTAAGCACAGGCTGCTTGCTGCACAGTATGGGCTATATATTGTGAACTCCAAAACCAGAAAAATGTCCACCAAAAAATTGTTAACCCTCTGTCTGAATGCATCTCATTCAAAAGAAGAAATTATTTCCCAGCATGGCAACTCTTCTAAGGTCCATTCCATAGGTAAATCATTTCTCTTTCTGGAGGGTATTAGCGTTACCTTCAGGTTTTCTTGCCAGCCTTGCCTTTCAGTATGTAGAGGTTTCTCTGTCACACAGGATGTGATAGGCAAAGAATTGCTCTCTAGCATATCAAATGTCTGTGCACGAGAGTTTGCACAAGGTGGAAATGACACTGTTTTTCACATCAAGGGAAGACAAGAGAGGCTCTGTAAACTAAACATACAGGGGAAGATGCCCTTTGGATCAACAGGTCAAGTGAACACTCCTCACAGTGCCTGGATCCTCTGCTTTCTGAAAAGAGCACAACTACAATATTTACTCAAGTGAGGACCCCATCAAAATCAATAAGAGGAACAGTGGATGTAGAGGCAGCCCAGTAACACAGAGCATTTTTAAGTTTTGGTGAATTTCTGCCACTTGTCAGTCTTGTTCTCTCTGCATTTTTTTTCCAGATGGCATACACACAGAGCATGTATTCATTTTATTTTGTTCTCAATTAAAAAGTATAGGAATCCTAAGAATTTAATCCTTCCAGACTTGTCATCCAGTCATTTTCACCAAATACTTGGGAAGAACACATTACGGATACACAAAATTAGCCCCAAGTGAATTCATGTGTTCCTAGCAAATTAAATACATTGATGTTGACAGAGGAATGAGAATTCCTATTGCAAATATTTGTCACTTAGCTCATATTTTGGTTTTAGAAACTTCAGCTGGACTAATCATGTCTAAGGCAAATGAAACAGCTTCTTATAAGGCTAAACAGTTGGAAGTATACAACAAACAATATTTCAGGCTATGCAACTCTGCCCAAGCAAGAGAGAAGAAATCTTTCTTCTTTGCATGCTTGCACAGCAGCAGCTGGAATCTACTTCTGGACTGGCAGCTCCTGCCTTCTCACCTCACAGACTTTCTGCGAGCAGCCTTGCAGACTGGCAGATGAAAAAGAGGTACAGCATTACTGCACCTCCGACAAATACACTGCATCCAAGTTGCTTCTGAGGAACGGACTTTGTGGAAGTCAAGAGACTTGCCCCCACACTGCTTTTAGCACATCTCAAAGAGTGTGCCTCATCTTCCCAGGACTGAAGCCACCCGACCTCAGACTGAGGAGAAAGCTGTAGTCTGTGGAGTGGTGCAGATTAAATTGCCTTGGAAGATCTCTGGCACAGCTGCACCCCCCACCCCACTCTATCCAACTGTGGTGTAGGCATACAGATCCACATCTACTGTATGGACAGGGCAAACACCCTTCAGAAAGGATTTGGGATGCCCCTTTTCCCACCAACAACCCTGGTAACACCATCTCATGGGGAAAGAGGAGCTTTGTGGCAGGTTTTCAGGCAGGAAGGCCAACCAAACCCTCCGTTCCACCCTGGCGGAAACAGACCAACAAAAGGCTACAGTGGCTCCAGAAAGAAAACCTCTGTATTAAAAGCCAAATAACGCAGAGCTACAATAATAAATACACACTATCTCAATCAGGAAATACAGTGTAAAAGATTAATGAAAGTTCAGCTTCAGCAATAACAATATATATATCGCTTCAATTCTCCATCCTGCCAAAGAGAGATGTCCTTTTCTCTGAATCAAATCAAAACCCACTCAAACTGACTCCTGTATGAAAGCACTACTCCAATGACTATAAATGTGGCCGAATAGGAGGATCTTTGATTTCCTCCGTTGATTTCTTGGGTGGGATTTTCCTTGCTTGTTTTTTTTTCTTCCTTTTTTTTTCTTTTCTTTTTTAACCAAAAGGTTCGTTTAAAACGGGTATTAAAGATATAAAACCTGCACACAGGATTTGGTTCCGTCGGGGCTGGCCAGGGCACAGCAGGGCAGGGCAGGGTGGGCGCTGGGGCAGCCCCGCGTCCCGCCGCGCACCTGTGGCACGCTTTAAACAACAAAAACACGACAGAGTGCGTCCCGCGTCCCGCCACAGCACACAACAAAGAGAAGGGGGTCACCGGGAGAGGCTACTTGGCGGCGGTGGCGGTGGCGGTGCCGGCGGTGGTGCCGCGGCGCTGCTCCATCCCGTTGGGCAGGAACCCGGCAATGATGGGCACGGGCCAGATGAGGGCGGCCACGCTCCACACGATGATGACCAGAGTCATGAAACACGCCACCAAGGTGGACTCGATGGGCTTACGGTTCATCCGCCAGCCCGGCTCGCCCTTTAGCTCCTCCAGGCTGAAATCCAGGCAGCAGAAATTCAGCGGCTCCCCTTGCAGCCAGTACTGGCCGGGCTCCGCCGCCGGCGGGTAGGACAGCGAGGAGGAGGAGGAGGAAGAAGAGGAGGAGGAGGAGGAGGAGGAGGAGGAGGAGGAGGAGGAGGAGGAGGAGGAGGAGGCAGCGGCAGCGGCGGCGGCGGCAGCGGGCTGGGGCGCAGAGCCCCGCAGGCGCCCGACCCGCCTGCCCCGCACCCAGCTACAGCCCACGCAGAGGCGCAAGTCCTGCTGAGCGCTGATGGCCGCCAGCCCCATGTGGTCGATGACCAGCGGCGACCCCACGCGGTGGAAGGCGGCGGAGAAGACGGCCCGCCCGTGGCCGTTGGTGGAGAAGAGCAGGAGGTCGCACGGGATGCCCAGCGGGCGGCTCCAGCGCACCAGCAGCGAGCTCAGCATCTGCCGCTGCACGCTGATGTTGCAGTGGGGGTCCTCGGCGGGCTGCGGCTGCCCCTGCGGCTGGGGACGCTGCTGCTGTTCCTGCTGCTGCTGCCCGGAGGAGGTGGGAGTGGAAGAGAAAGGTTCTTGGCTGGGGCTGGCTGGCGTGCCTGGGCTGTCGGTGCTCCCCTCCTCCTTGCTCGCTGCCCCGTCGAGGTCCATCTCGAGGCTGCCCAAGGAGCGCGAGGAGGAGTTGGCAGGGGGCAAGAAGAGCTCCTGCTCCTGCTCCTCCTGACCGCTGGCAGCCGCCGAGGGGCTCCAGCCCTGGCAGGACGGCATGCAGGCGGCCAGCAGTGCTGGGAAGAGCAGCGGCAGCATGGCATTGACTTAGAGTCGGAGAGGAGGGAGAGGAGGAGGAGGAGCGGGAGGCTGCATGGCGCTGCCGGCTGCCATCTGGGAAGGGAGGCACGGTGCTCTCTCCGAGCGACCGAGAGAAAGGGAAGGAGGGTGGGGGCAGGCGAGGGGGTGGGAGCGGGGCTGGGGCTGCCGCGGCGACGAGCCGAGTGAGCCGGGAGCCTCGGTGACGGCAGCGGCTCGCCCCTTCCCCGCCTCCTCCGCCCCCGGCCCGGCCCGGCAGCGCCCAGGCGGGAGGAGCCGTCCGCCCGGCCAGCCCCGCTGCCCGCCCGGGGCAACCGCGCTCCCTTCCCCGGGGCGCTGCCCTCGGGCGGGAACCCCTCTCCCCCTCCGCCACGCCCGGTCCTTCCTCGCCCGTCTCCGGGCTCCGCCGCCTCGCCCCCGGGGGCTGCCGTGGCCGCTCGCCCTCCTCGGTGGGCATTGGCGAAGGAGAGGGGCTGGCTGCGGGCAGCGCCCTCGGGCCGGGGCGGGGGGCGCGGATGCGGGAAGAGCATCCAGGAAGAGCCTGCGCTTCGATTTTATAGAAAGGGATCGGGACGAGGGAGACGCGCAGGAAAGAGTTTAAACGCGGTGACCTGGACCTTCCAGCGGTGCCCTCCACGCCTGTACTCGGTCGCAGTCGGGCGTCCAAACATGGCCTTGGGCACTAATCATTCCATCCGTCCGACGGGCGCTGGCGGTCCTCGTAGCAAAGATTTAAAGAGGGAAGCTCACAAGGAGCACGAAGCTCCCACGCGCGATAGTCGTGAGATTTGCAGCGTTTCTTGAAACGCTGCTTTATAAGCATGATAGTTTAGAACCAGACTAGGTACTCCAGCTTGTTTTGTGACCCTGTGCTGGTTATAGTGTTACTCTGGACACAATTTGAGGCTTGTTGTGTTACAGTTTGAGGGACAGAAGTAATGACACAAATCTTGAATGTTTCTTAGTCTTTACCTTGAACAGAGGATGGGATAGAGTTACATTTTCCTGGCAAGCATCCAGAATTTAGACTCTTCTTTGTCTTTGCAGCCTTTTTGGACAAATACAGGTGCAAAAGGGAGACACTAGTCTTTCCCAAATATAGATGGGATAATTTATTTAAACAACAGAACTAGAGTCCGTAAGGCACTCCTTTGATATTGGCACTGGTCCCACACCAGACATGTTTCCACATCAAAGTGACACATGGACACATTCTCATTTGGAGAATGAGCTACTCTAATATCACTCCCAAGTCTTTCAGGTGAGTGAGGGTAGTGAATTGGGGTAGAAAGTAAATTTTTATTTTATATTAATCAATATGAATGAAGGCAGTGAATCAGTTTTCTTTCAAAACCTGTGCCTAAATACATCATGACAAAACCCAGAGTTGTTTGCCCTCCATTTATCTGAGCATCAAAATGTGTTTGTGCTCAGTCCCAAATTAGTCCATTGGCTACCTATAATTTGGCTAGGTTTTTAGTTTTGCTTACTACAGAGAAACATGTCTGATGAAACGTTCAAAGCAAACTGTCTGCTTCCAGTTCTGGGCTTGTGCTCAAATGTTGCAATACAGTTAATACATTTTTCAGTGCTATTTCAATGTCTCTTTTTTAAGAGTTCCCTGATATTTTTTATTGCCTGTTGAATGTGTCTCTACATGCGTCTCCTGATGTTGTTTGTCATATCTGCACTCCCACACATTTATGGGACTGTAGTATGTCCATAGACCCCAGACCAGAAAAAGTGAGGGCCAGTGTGTAGCCAAACCTGCGTGGCCACCCATGTTCACAAATTACATTGCATTGGGATTTTTGGCACAAAGGACTGGAAATGAAACTAAGCCTCATAAATAAGATTTAGCTCCTGAACACTGTTGCAGTATGTGGGTGGCAAATGTTCTCAGGCAGAGCTTCAGTTCTTTTGGTCTCCACTCCCAACACCCAGCTGAATGCAGTTAGGGGTGTTTGCGAAGAAATTGGAGGAGAGAAGGGTTGAGCCAAGTTTCTTTTTCTGAGAGGAAAGACAACCTGCCACAGGGAAGTTAAATACATTCAACATCATTTAGACCTCCACAGAAAAGAGCTAAAAGACAGCAGCAGTTTATGTCAGGCTGGAGATGTATGGGTGTCTCATACCTAGTTCTCTTCATCAAGGAATAATTGAGCAAGTGGGTGGAAGAAGCAGAAAGTGTGGTAGATCATTGGCTGATAGGCACTGTCCAGCAGGGCCCTTTACAGATTCTTTATTTCTAGGTTTAGCAGATATAATTAATCTTTGCATGGATTCAGTCATTCAGAGAAGTTGCTGCACAGTTTAAAACTCTTTGTAAGCAGTATTAATACATATAGTTCTGTTCTGTGGTTTTCAGCCACAAATCTCTAAGAACAAAGTAGTTTTATAGATAGGGAGACTGAAGCATAAAAAAACTGGGGGCCAACTGAAGGTGCCCTACATGTCACAAGCAGATCAGGGTGTAGATTTTGCAGGTTTGATTCTAGAGCTACAACTAGAACTATAACATGCACCATAGGTCACTGTAGCATTTGACAGTATGGTAGAGGAGGTGTGAAGTGGGCTATAATGATAGAATTTTAGAAGGGAATAATGAGGTAACAAGACAGTAGGAGTTTCATGAGGCAGACTGCAGAGCTGTTGGGAGGTTGAAGACTAATGGTGAAGGACAGTTGGAATCTTTGGAGTTGTTTTGTGACATTTTAACTGAGCATTTTTTACTAAAGTATTGCTTGCAAAATACTTCAAGTATGATGAAATCAAGAACAGAAGAAGTATTTCTACCCAAGTGCCATTAAAATTGCTTCTCATCAGAGCACTGTTTTAGAGCCTGAAGTCTCATAACAGCTAGTGGAAACTGACCCTAAGCAGGTACATATTCCAGAAAAGAATCCGTAAGTGCATTCAAGTCAAAAGCTTGTGATCCTCAGTCAGCATTTCTCAGCAAACTTATGTTGATCTGCACTGAGGAAAGAGAATAACTGTGGAACTTTTTCTTGACAGAGGATATGCTTTTGAAGTTGTCATTTCTGAGAGGAGTTGCATGTGGGAGAGAAGATGGGAAAGTAGCAGAGTTGGACACCCAGCCATAACATCACAGAGCTATTTTTCTGTGGAAAGACACCTACTGTCAATTACAGGAAAAAGAGATGCTGGGAGCAAGTAAGTATAGTGATGCATTACTGATTTCTGTAAAAGTGCCAGGTAAATAAGGAGAATTTCACAGTCAGCAGCTGAAGAGGGAGGCAGGGTCAGGATAAAGGACTTGGTACTTGAGTCCTCCCAGAAAAGAGCAGTTTCAGTTCTGTGAAAGGAGTAGGATCAAGGCATCCTGATTGTTCTGAGAGGTATATTTCTTCCCAGCTGAGGAAAAACATTTCCGTGACTGTGATACAATTTAGAACGTTTGGTTGGCTAATGGTTTCACAGCTCGTGTGGAGGGAGAGTCTCAGAGCAATGTGAGGAAGCGAACTGATCATATAATGTCTGTGGATTGTGTCCTTTGAAGAGTCATTGATAATCAGTGGTTTGCTGGTTGAGGAAGGAGCTATGGAATGTTTCATACTGCCCACCAATGTGTAGCTTTGATTGTAAGCACAGTGATCAAAACTTCCACTCTCCTCCTCCTTGCTTGGTATTCTTGTGGATTTGTCAGAAATTATTTGTGATGAAACAGTTAAAGGCTACTGAAGCTTCTGAAAGGGGTAACAGAAGCTGGTTGGACTGCACAGCTTGCTACTGCTGCATCATGTCAGAATGACTTATCTGCAGAGAACAGAGATCATGCACTGCACACAACCAGCCAGGGTTTTGTACCAATCTTTACATGAGTATCAGAAGCCCAGACAAAGGGAACAGCCAGTTGGCAAGCAGGCTGAGAACAAGGGCATAATCTCTCCAGAGAAGTCAACACACCTCTCTCAGCAAAGACACTAAGCTCATGGTTAGACAGGCATTTCTATCAGCAGCAGATACTGCCCCTGCACCACCCTTCAGTTATAAAAACACATGTCCCTGAAGCCATAAAATGCCCCACGTCCAAGATCTGGGGCACATGACTGTGATGTTAAAATAAGTTTAACAGTCATGCCCTTTTCAATTAAAAAACTGTAAACCTTTTCAGTCCAATCTTAAGCACAATCTTTAACCCCTTATCCAGATCACCACAAACTCCTGCAAAAAGCTGTACCAGCGTAGCTGAGGGAGAGAGGCAAGGTGGCAGGGAAGGGGAGAGCAGTGGTGGTCAGGCTAGGGCTGTTTGGCCACTGCACATCAGAATGGGCTCTGCTGGGTCTCCCATGGTCTGTAAGCCACAGAGACCATGGAAGTGTGGACCAAGGGGAAGCAACTGCCATCAGAAATCCTAAAGGGAGTACTGAAGGAGGGTTATCCATGGCAATTAATACAAAGTTTAATCCATCTGTAAGTAGGATTGCTAGAAAATTGGGAAAACATTGTTCAGAGCATCAGGTGGTATCAGTAAGATAGAGGGCCTGCTGGATGGGGGGTCTGAGAGCTTTGAGGAGTACTCATCCTTGGAATTCTGTTAGGCAGAACTAACAGAACTAAAAAGACTGCTTCAGTTCTAAAGGTTTGTGAAATATATGCAGAGAATATATCAATAGTCTTTCAGAACTTTTTGTAGCATGTTATATGTAGACTGAGGCTTTTAGACAAACATCAAAAGTAAACAACAGGAAAAGAAGATTCTGTGGGAATGTATTGAAGAGACAAGGAGTCAAAAGAACAAACTTTGCACTTCCACAGCTGAAGGTGGTCTTGAGGTATTCACAAAACATAATAGGGATTGGATAGGTCTAGTTGGCCTGCAAGGAGTGTTAATTGCAATACTTTCATGTATTCCATTTATACAATGGATAGGATTTGACCAGTGTTCCAGAAGACTGGATTCATGTTCTTGCCTAGGTTCCCACTTGCAGGTTGATTAAAACCCTCACTCATGTAAGACCTCCTCTTAACTGAAATTCTAAAGCTTAGGGAAGATTTAGCCCTTGACTATATTTATTTTGTCTTGTAACTACCACGCTTGCTTATTTTATACTTCATTGGCCAGGAGCCTGACTATAATTATAATCTATTTTGCCTCAAATTTATTTCACCAGTAGGCATAGCCAGTGTTGGAGTTTGGCTGAAACTGGCAAATTCAGGATCCGATTTGTTGATAAAGATAATAAATCCAAATTAAATGGTCTCTGCAGGTAGAGTTGAGAGACTGCCAATCTGAGTAATTTCAAAGACACCTCAGATAGGGCTAAAGGGCAATGCAAGATCTTTGTTCCCACCAGAGTATACACATTGCAGGACTCAGGCTTACTTTCTACCAGCTAAAGGCTGTCGTAGGATGGGTTTGACCAGGAGTCAAACTTTGTGTGTTCTTGAAGCACAGATATTCTGAACATCTGAATGAGCTCTGGGGTTCTGGGCAAGCTCTGACGTGTCACAGCCATTCTGGAAGGAAAAGAGATGCAGTAAAGCAGTAGTTGTTTAATGCCAATGCTGTGGGGGTAACAGGAATGTGAAAACATTTGGTGTGATTACACATGAAATTGTTCTGCAAAATATTTGTACATAAAATACCATTCCTTAATGACTATTTTATGAGTTTGTCTTTAGAAAATCTAAACATTTACTACAATGCATTGAAAAATAGCTCCCTGGAAAGCATTTAATTCTGCAAATACTTTGAGTGTTTCCCAGCCTGTTCTGAACATTGCCCTAAGGCTTGTCTTTACTGTTATTTATCTTTGTATAGAAAAAAGACAGGTGAAGTCCAGTATTAGCCTGCACTAAGCAGATGTGGATTTGGCACTTGCTTGGGCTTCCAGTGTGGCCTCAGTCTTTCCATGTCTTTAAAACACAGCTACGAAATATGGCATCCTGCTTCCCCAGGAAGCTGCAAGATACTTGGACTGTGAAGCAATCCTTTATTTTTTTCAAAAAACAAGTGGAGGGGAATCTGAGTTTGCAGGATCCTGTGTGCAGCTCCTTAGCCACCCTTAAGCCCCGACCATCCTCTACTGCTCTGTTACTAGGTAGTTCTTCAGTGCTATATGATACAGGACAGAGACATTGTAAGGGAGTCTACAGCACGGACTTAACTGGTTTCACTGCAAGCTTTTATCCCCAGTCAAAAAGGGAAGTGGAGAACAAAGAAGGAAAAGTGGAGGCTGCAATCAACAAAGGGCAGGTGGGTGAAAGGGTAACAAACACCGGAACTGGTATGAGACTGTTAAATTGTGAAAGGCTTTGAAAGTGAGAACAAGGAGCTTGTATTTGGAGCAGTGGAAGAAGAGAAATGACAGGAGAAGTGTGGAAAAAGAATGATGTGCCCAAGTGAATGAAGAGTTCCAGATGTTGTAGGCAGAGAGGAGATTACAATAGAGGAGATGCATAGGCCTTGGCTTTTGGCAGAGCAAGCTGAGATGAATTGTGATACTTTGGAGATGCTGTATGAAACAAATCGGTGACAGTTAAAGCACAGAGCAGCATCAACATCGTCAGTAAAATTACCAGTCAAAACTAAACTCCTCCCTGATTCCAGATTGTTTATCAGCACCTTAGATTGGGTTTTCCAGAGCTGCTGTAAGAAGTTGGTGTGCAGAAGCAGACTTGAATTCTCAATCATGCAGGTACCACTTGCAGTGGTCTACAAACTGGTTATAGGTGTGCCCCTGCTGTGTGCCTTGCCTGCCGTGCCTTCTCCAGTGAGACACTTTTGCTGTGTATCAACGGGGAAAAGAGATTCATCTGACTCCGTGAATCAGCAGAACAGCATTAACTCTTTCTGGAAGTGTCAGTGCCAGCGAGTGGGGCTGAGTCACCCAGGCAGGTACAGCCAGCCTGATGCACACCCATTCCTTCAGCTGGGAAGCAGTGCTGAGAGGGTGGTTACATTTCCCACTCCACTCGTCAGTCCAGCATCATTATTGTTTGCAAAACAGCAGACAGTCTCAACTGTCAGATTCAAAAAGCTATCAGCTGTTTCTGGGTTAGATACAAACCAGATTTAAAAGGAAAAAAATGTTCTTCATTTCTAGGGAACTTGCTAGTTCATGCTACTTATTTTCCCAGCAATGGCTGCAATCAGTATGAGCCATAATTAGGCACTCAAACCTCAGGACTAATACCTTTGCTAAGCTGAAGTAGCTTCATGCAAGAGAAGGGAGTCAGAGCTTTAGTTCCTAAAGTTCAGTTCCTTTTAAAGAACTCTTGTCCTAATTCAGCAAAATCAGCACATGAACAAAGCAACTGATTGCTTTCAGCAGGACCATTGCACTCATAAGTGCTGTTCTGTATGGTATTACAGACTCAGCCTTAATGTGGGAGTACACAAGTAAGAACAAATTCCTTTAAACCTGATGCATTGAACAAGCAGCAGAGGAACACTGGCTTTTCAGAAACAAAGATTTTCTATTTTCATGCAAATGTTCCCGATGTTCTGAAGCAGAAGGAGATGCTTAGAAAATACATGAAGTACAAAATGCTTGCTCTCTATGAGACTGATATTCACTCATCATTACCTGCCCTTTCCATGAACTACCAATCACAAAACAAGTAGGGAGTATAGCCTCTGATGTTATGTGCCTGGTTCTTTGCTGAACTGATCAAGTTTAGAAGGTGTGCCTGGAGAGTGTCTGGGTATTTACTATGTCTTGGCTTGATTTTGCAAATTGAAGAGGGATACACCTCAGCCCTAAGACGTGTACCTTAATTTAGTCTGTTGGATTTCTCGCTTAAACCATCACGTCAAATGCTGCTGTTGCTAATATTATACATGAGTCCATCACCCACATCATTGCATTTGCCCAGAGCTGACAATTGCATTTTTATCTTCTCATGAAGAGTGATGGGTGGTAATCTGTCATAGCTATATTCAGGCTCCTCTTCTTGAGTTGTAGCTATGAATGAAGGCTTTGTTCCTCTTCTCACCTATACCCATATACTGTGCTCTAATCCTGCTGCAGCCAACAAACTGTGCTGCTAGAACTGCTATGGCCCCCTGATTTCCAGACTCTGGTATACACGTCCCAAATAATCAATTATGAGAAGATGGTATAGGCATGTTTATGCTTTTGGTCACATCTTATCCACTGCAGCTAGATAAAATCATAGACACAAAAATAGGATTTAAAAATAACCCCCTGTATTCTTATTGCAAGTCAGGGAAATTTAATTAGTCTCTATGGGATTTCCATGTGCCAGGACAGTCAGGGATGCTGACACCAGTGACCACTAGAATAAAGAGGATAATCTCAGAGAGAGTCTATAATGCTTTAATTAGCCCAATGCCTTATGAGAATATTATTTGTATTGTATTGTCTGCATATCTAAATATTGAATTAGCTTTCATCCCTGACGTAAAATACTTGCTGGCTACATTTTCTTCTTCATCCAGATCAATAGCATCTGCAAGCAGCAGGTTAGATCCCAATCTGTTTTCCCAGCTTTGTTGCATATGTACAAGTACAATGCCAGAAGAGAAAAGATTATCTTCCATTGGGAAGCAGTTTTCTCAAAAATCTGACTCAGGATTGCCTGAATATCCTGGTTCAGAAGTTCTTTGATTTCCTTTCTGTTAACTTGTGTTCGTGCTTCAGCTGTTTGATTTTGGTGTGTATTTCTTGACACTGATATCTACCAATACACATATTCCTGCCCACAGTAAAACAGATGGCTTCTCTGTGCTACAAAGTGATAGATGTTAATCCACTGATCATGGCTTTTGAGGTATCTGTAAATGGATGTTGGAGCCTTTCTTGGACTTTCGTCTCTGTTTTCAACTTTGCTATCATCCCTGTACAGTTTTTGCTTACTGATATGCTGGTGTCAAATCCTTACTCAGGAGGCTGGACCTTGACTCACACGCTTAGAGGTTGCAGAACTTCCCCCAGACAGCCTGGATTTTCTGCCTGCAGTATCTGAACCAATACTCCCAGTCCTCCTCTTCCATGATTTGTACCTACCAGATCTGAAATAGTGTAACTGGGACTGCAATTTAGTTGTCTCTCACTATGTAAAATTACCTGTATAGTTTATTTTCACTTTCTGCCAGCAATTCTGCTCAAATGGACCTACTGGGTGTCTGGTTCTAGGAGACAAGGAGAACAGTTTCAATTTAGGGACATTTTTATCTCACTTCTATTCTCCCTGCTTCCAGCCTACAAATTGGAAGACAGATTGAGTATGTCGGCAGTGATAAGAAGGAAGACACAGAAATGTTAAGTCAAGGTAGTTGCTTGTTAACTGGTAATTGCATAAGAAGAAATACACAGCTTAGTGTCACATTTTAACAAAAAAAAAAAAACCCACGAAGATATTTGTGTCTTGCAGAGAAAATCATTTTATAGGACAAAATTAGGAAGAAGTAGGGAGCATAAGTCTTAGTCAGTTTGCCGGAAACTTTGGGTCTTACGTGGTTGGAGGAGGTGGGCATTAGACTCTCCAGCTGTTCTCCCTGCTGTCAAGTACACCAGGAGCTGGTTTTCTCTAGAGGTTTTACAAATGTTGATGCTATTTTTGTCCCACAATTTCATACCCTTGAGCACACACATAAGGAACAAAGATGAGTTTAATAAACAGGACTCACTGAGGCTCTACTGATTAGTGAAGATGAATATAGTTAATTTTGTAGTGTTATTTCCTTATTCAGATTAGTGTCTTTAAGGATCAAACACTGACATGATATGCTGTAAGGATTTCGCCCAGTGGTAAGAGCAAATTATCTCATTTAAGTAAAATTGTCCCTATAACTTGAACTTGAGGCTTAACTGACACAATCAGCCTTCTGATGGTCCTTTGTACCGGATGAAAATTTGGCACGAGAATTGGGATTTGTTGTGTCACTGTTGAAAAAAGGAGCTTCAGTTATGCTGGAAAACGGCATCTTCAGAGGCAAAGTCCAAAAGCAGTTTGAATGCAGCAGAGCTTCTTTTGTGAAAAATCTTATTCACTATAATTAAAACTGGTTTGGACTCAGGTCTCTTCCACAGACAATTCTGACATTTAATAAATTAATATAAAATCATTCTGATGTAGAAATTCCTCAGGAAATTGAAACTCTGAAAAAAATTTGTTTCCAAGCTATTATTATATGGATTTTAAATTGTTGGCTTACTAGTGTCATGTCAATAACCAAAACTGCTTTGTGCCAGCTGTACTATGTTGATTAATTTTGCTTAGACTTTTCATCAAATTAATGTCTCAAGTATCACATTTCTCCAATATTGTTTATATGTTATCTAATTATTTAATACAAAATACAGTAGAAAATATATGCAAAAGCCAATATCAAGCAGTAACATCAGAAGTATTTTATTAAACTCAGCATTTCTACAGATCACAACAAAACTAAAAGGGTGAGCTGGTTACATCATTGAAAACTGAACTTTAGAGTTGCAAGTTGTCACTAAATGGTTTAATCTTGACAAAGCCGTATTTTTTGCCCTCTTTGAAGGGCAGGCCTTTGGCTCATTCACACACCTAATGCTGATTATAAGCATTGTAATAAAAATCCCTTTTAGAGATTTTACATCTGGTCACTCAGAGATGGTGAGACTCTTCTAATCATAATATACTGGGTCCAGTGTGCCAGGGCTACAAAAATGCATGTATAGGAATGCTAAACAATTCATTCCAAAGGCCAGGTTTACCTCACAAATAGGGTTTACACCAATCTTATCCTGTTGATTTTGACAGATATATTTCTGATTAAGACACAGAAGAGTGGAGAGGCTTGAAACCATAAATTTGATTGCAATACGTACAGACACCTGCTGAAATAATGGTGTTCTCTGTGATTTCAGTAGTAATTTGGGGGGGGTCAGGCTTTTCAGCTACTAGAAACTGCTTTTGAAGTCAATTCCATTGAGAAAGTACTTGTTTCACAGAAAGTATTTGCTTCTGAGTCCCACAGGGACTGTCAGCACTAGATGAAGATCTCCAGGAGCTCAGCACTGAACATGATCATTGTTTATCTACCTGTAGCATTACTGCACCTGGATCCATTCAGCTTGCTTCAAAGAACTTGCAAGAGGCACTAGAAAAACATATGGATAATACCTTGGGCAGAGCTCTTACACATGTGTAGTCCATGTATAATCCATTCTAAGAGTTGAAACCCCCTACCTGAGGTAGAAGGACCACATATATACACATATATCTGTATTATATACAGATAATATTATGCTCATATGAAAACTTATTTCATTTTCCCTTGAGTTTCCTGTAAAAGCCAGTCTCAGACATACACTGAGTGATGTTGAAGCCCACAGTAACAACAGAGCTGTGAATGGGAGGCAGCTCCTGGCGCTCTGTACTCTGTCCCCAGCATGGTCTAGTGGAAGATCATATCAGAAAAGGCCCTAAAGTGAATGAATTCTTTGATCAACTTGTCTGATCAGGACAGTACAGGGTGCTTCCCTCTACCACTTCTTCCTTCAACGTGTGATTGCAAGCACCTGGGAATATATTTTGCTCTAAGCAAGCAAGAATAGCTAAGCACAGAATAGCTAAATTAGACGGGACCATTAGACCCCTTAGTCCAACTCTCCTGCTCTAATCTGGGTCATCTAGAGTAGGTTGTTCAGGGCCAGGTCTGGTCAGGTTTTCATCATCTCCAAAGATGGAGTCTCCTCAATTACTCTAGGCAACTTATGCCAGTCTTTGACCAACCATATTTAAATGGAATTTCCTGTGTTTCAACATGTGCATATTGCTTCTTGTCCTTTAACTGGGTAACACTGAGCTACAACTCAGTGGATGCCACTACAGCACCCAGCACAAAGAGAACTAATTTTGTAGGCATTGTAGGTGCTCCTGCAGTAAAAACAAACAAACAAACAAACAAAAAAACACACACACACCCAAAAAAACCAAACCACAAAAACCAACCACAAAAAACCCCCAACCACAAAACCAAAACCATAGAGAAACAGCAGCAACAGTCATGCAGGATTTCTTTCTCCAACAATCCCAGTGGTTACAGTTTTTCTTAATTAAACTGAATAAATAATTCATTTGCCACCATAGACATTGTTCCAGATAAGCTCAGTGCCCATGGAATGGGAGCTAGGAGCATCACCACGCAGGATCAGTATGAACCTACTTGGTTGCTGGAGCTCCTGTGCAGGAGAGGGAGGCAAGGAGGGAAAGATAACTGAGCCACTGGGGTAACAATACCTGCGTGAGGCAGGAGACCTTCTGCTGGACACTTGCACCCTATGCTGGGAGCTGGAGGCTCTGCAGAGTGTGGGGGTCAGGATTCAGTATTCTCCTCTCATCCTTTGCCTGAAGTTTGTCATAAAGGTGAAACTGAGCCTCATTTGTCAGGAGGGAGTGAAATGATCCCTAAGGTTAGCAAAGCACTCAGAGACCCTTTGGGAAGAAAAGTGCTACGCAAATAGAAGCTGATTCCTACAGGTTATTAATAGAGGTATCTGCAAAAGTAATGTGAAAACTACAAAGGCAAGATCATTCTGAATTAAATTACCATAATTTTTTTCATTGCTGTCTCTTTTCAGGAGACCTGGATTATACTGCTAACAATGACAGGTTTGAATAAGAGACAGGGTTTGTGTGGGCCAGAGGTGGGAACAGAGAAAGAGACTAATTATATCTTTTTTAACCTTTGCATGCAGCTGGGCAGGATAAAAATGAATTATTCAACCGGCAACTGAGCTGTTATCCCAGTGGAGGCTGCAAAATGGTGCCCAGGTCAACTAGAAACATGATCTAACCTGTCCCATTTCTTTACAAATCATTAAAATCATTAAATAAAATTGGTATTTTCTGCATGCTTCACCTAAGGCTCATGTAATTATCCCGTGGACAAACCAAAACAGATTTGTCTTACTTGCTCTTACCTCAACAATGCAGCAGGTGAAGAGCAAGCACTGACATGGTCTGGGCGAACTAGACGTAGCACTCTTCAGTGTGCATTTGGAACACTTTATTGTGAGGTATTTATTCCACTTCTAATGCATATTGTGGCATGAAGCTTTGTTCAGAGGTCAGAGATGGATAGGAAGGTGTAGAGGAACCTTTGATACATGCATTTCTCAGCAAAGTAGCAGGTGTCTGACCAGAAAGAGCCTCTTTGCATGCAGAAATTATGGAGAAATGGAGGAATATGCTCCCATCAAATAAGAACTCTTTTCTCTCTGCTCCTTGACTCCCCCCCTGCCTCCACCCACTTCAATTCAAACTACAGGTCACTGGTTTATTTCTGATATCCCATGGCTCTACAACTTTAAAGGGGTTTGGCATAAACTGGAGTCATACCCCAAGCAAAGTATTTGACCCTTCAGTCTTAAATTTTTTCAAATTCTATTCCACAATTTTGCAATATCATCTGTGCCCCACAAGAAATTAAAGCTGTCTGGATGATACAAAAGTCTTGTTATGAACAGAGCTTTTTATCTTGCTCCGTGGCACTTCAGTCTTATCAGAATTGAATTCTGGAGGCTGAATGAAGTGTCTTTGAGAAGCTGAACCCAAACTTTGCTCAGTTTTGTATTAGTTCTTTAGTTATAACTTGCTTCAGTACTTATTATTTCAGTATTTATTAAGACTGACTCAAGTATGTAAGACTGACCCAGGACACTAAAAGGCTTTAAAACTTGCAGCCTGAGCCAAATTACCAATTCAAGGCTTTTGGCTACTTCCTTTTATTTTCACTCTTTGTTGTCTCAAGCCAATGTTTTGAAAAGAGGGTAAAGATTATCTTGCATTTGATTCCTATTGACTTACAGAAAAAAGCAATATATCACTGGAATAGCTGTGCTTGATGGTGTATAAAAGACTATCAGCTTAAATCTTCTTGTGGATAACTTGATACCTCAAAGATGAGTACATGCTATTTCTTTGTCTTAAGTAGTGTAAAATGGCAGCAAATGAAGTGGAAATACTGTACTGAATAAGTTACAAGGCACTTCTGTTCCTGGAAGATCACATTTTACTGAATTGAGATTTCCCCCCATTCTTCCCTTTTATAATCTGTGCCACCTTCTTGTATTTACACTCAAGAACCTGTGATTTTGTAGTTATTTAAACACTAAATGCTAGGTGCCACCTGAGTGACTGAATGCATCCTGATTAAACTGCAAATAATGACCCAATTAAGCAGTAGTCTGTGCCAGTTTCTCTAAGAAGGCCAAGCCAAGTTTTGTGTGTCATCCCAATACATCAGATATGTTCATAATTTGGATATAGGATATAACAACAATGCTTGCATTAGGAATTTACCACTTCTAGTATCACAGTTGCTTCTCCAGAGGTATCTGCCATCCACTTGCTGACATATCTGTAGGAGACAACCCTTTCTGGAGCCCTCATCAGTACACACAAGCATCCATGACAATGTGGAACAGCCTCTAGTACCTCTGTCTCCTGATTTTGGCTTTAGGTCACACAACTTGTGTCCTCATAGCATGTTTAGGACAGAGAGGTGAATGTGAATGGAACTTCTGAGCTCATGAAGATCCAGCAGATTAAATAACTCTGGCTTCTTTGTCAGACCAAGCACATGAATACAATCTAATGCTGCACTCTCTTATGACATTACAAGTGAGGTCAGCAATTAAGTTCTTGTTTTTTAAAGCCTTTTATTAGGCTGATCTTGCTTCAGGAACAACCTTGGGGTCTTCTGTGATAGCAATTTTCTGCTGGGTGTGGAACCAGTAAGCCTCAAGGGACGGGAGGGCTTGTGAATTTACCTCCTCATGACATGAAGGGGTTTGCAGGTTTGTGTTGCACGTCCGTGGCCACTGCTGCTTTCATTCCTAGGCAAAGGAAGGACCAACTCAATAAGCATTCTTATCACAAATGTAATCACTACTGCCCACAAGGAGAAAACTTCACATAAGCACAAGGAATCAATTTAGGAATCAGAGTCACACCTTGAATACAGCAGAAGGTTACCAGCAACCCTGCCCCAGTAGAGAGGAGTTGTGACTGTTTGCATTATCTGTCAAGAAACAGCTGATAGCTGCAAAGCAGATTTAGGGCAGAAATCACTAAAAACATTTCGAGGAACTAAGAAATTGGAAATGCATTTGACATTCTTGAAAGAAAAGGAAAAAAAGCAGAGTTGTTGCCTCATATATGTTTATTTAATTTCCTCGGGGGTCTTTTGGGTATAAAAGTGTTGTTGTCTCTATCAAACCAGTACTCCAAGTGTGCAGGATTGTGTTGCCCATTCACCATTCTCAGGCAGATGCTTGTACTACACAGAAATACCTTGTTTATTAGAAGTGAAGAAAATTATGCCCAAAGAAACAAAAATGAACAAAATGCATACATTTCATATGACTTCAGCAGGGAGTTGCACTGAAATTAAATGACTGCGTGCTCCTTGCAGCACAGGTGCCATTTCCAAAACCAGCTGATTTATCCCTGAGCCTGGTGTTTGTTTCTTTGCAGTAGACAGCTTGTCTCAAAGGGACAGTTTAGAATGCACATGGACATGAGGCTTTGCCTCCAGCTGTGAATGGCACTGTGGAACAGGAGAAGGCCACGTAGACGGAGCTGGATATGTATGTTGAGAAGGGGAGGAATGTCTTGCAGCATTGCCAACAGCCACTTGGTGATGCAGGGGTTGCTTGTGGACCAGCACCACTTCTCCCAGTTCCTGGAATGCTCACTGTGCCTGACAGACAGTGGCTGTTTTTCAGCAGTGGGGTTTTTTCTGAATGGGAAGCGCAATCCTGAATTTGTCCTAAAACCAACTAAATAAATATAATTCCAATTTGCCATTCCAAATCAAGACAGAGAAAATAATACATAGACTACATGTGCACAGCTCTCTTTGAGGAGACAGCCTTTTTCCATTCTAGGCACCAAGAGAGGCTTTGCACTTCAGCCATCTTCCCAGGCAGCATTTTTAATTAAAGTTGTAATTTATCCCAAGGAAGAATCCAGAAGATATCTGGATCTTTCTTACTTTTGTCAATCCTCTGCCCTAGGGAAGGAGATAATGAACTAGTCCCTCCAAAATAATGTTCACCATGAGCTAATTTATTTTGTTATATTGTGGAGCTTGAGGGTTAGTACAGACTGAGGAGTTCTCCCAGAAATGACAGACTATTTTGAGCTGACTGATTTGAGACCTGAGTGGCTTTAGTTTTCTGCCTGCTTGAAAAGCTTTCTTCCTTCTGGAGAAACAAGTACAGTGAGTCACCAGGAAGGGCACTGCAGTAGGGGATTGCATTAGAGGCACACACAGAGGCAGGAGATCTCACATGAGGGCTGTGTTGGTCCAGGAGGTGACAAGTCACAGCACTGCAGCTGGGACATGAGTTTTCAGCAAGGCTCCTAGGGGCTTGAAGCCACACCAACAAGCACCCTGTGCATGTGGAGAGTTGCTGTTGCACTTCTCTCAGCCTGGAATACCAGAGCAGCTGTTCTGCCCAGGCCTAGTGAAGCCAACCTGGACATGCAGTGCAGGTATTGCAAAGGTGGGGAAAGGCTGTGCAACTTTGGAGATAGCTGAGCCATCAGCAGAGAAGGGGGAACACATTGCAGGAGGACTGACAGGTCTGGAGCAAATAAAAGAAGATGAAAATAATCTCTTGTAGGGTAAAAACTGACCTCATCACAGATTTGTTTGCTTAAAAATTATTCTTACAAATGAGCTAAATAGAAATCTGTTTTTCTAGGAAACTCATCCAAAGTTTAGCTCCTCTCATCTCAAGTTTAGCTCCAGATTTACAGACAGCAGGGAACCTTTCTGCTAATTGGAGTCTAGCATCAGTTGGGGCTAGCAGAATTTTTATATGAGATCTTTTATGGAAAGCAGATCTTCTAAGGAAAACCTGTGCCATTTTTACCAATTAAATTTTTGGTGAGTTAATCAAAAGTATGTGAAACACAAAGGGTGAGAATAAACAGCAGGTATCATCTGTAATCAATTCACTTCCATTCTTTAGACTTGGGCACTTGTGGAGCTGAAACTTCAAGTAAACCTCATAAGGGGATGTAATCAAAGGCATAAAAATACCTGTAGGAATCTCAAGAACAAAGTGGTTTTATGAAGCCTACTTTTGGTCTTGGAATATGGGGAGAGTTTGTGAAACCCAAGACAGTCTTCACTGTTCTAACATTGATGTCAAACATCCTAAGATTTCAGGCTCTCATTTTCAATCATTGATATTTTTATTTAGAGCCACTCCTAAACTTTAATCCCTTTCTTCAGAGAAGAAAAGAAATCCCTCTCTACCATTGGACACACCTGCTTGTATCCCATCAGAACCGCACACAAAGAGATAATCTAATTCTTTATTTAGATTTATGTAATCTAATGTCTATATTTGTGCATTTCTTGATGGGCTTATCTGGATACTGTTACATAGTGATTCTCATGTTGTATGTTTATATCACCCTTTAAAGTTTCCAGTAACACCAGCAAACATTCAACCTTGAGCAGTTACAGAAACTGCACAGGACACAGAAAGGAAATCTCTCTATTTATAGTTTAGTAAATTGGAAACCTACACAATAACACTTGTTGTAATTCAACAGTGGATTTTAAAACATGTGAACAGCAAAGCCGAGGAATCAAATCTAAAATTACATTGATTTTTGTTGAAGGGATAATATGAAAGGATGGGGAAATCAATGAAAGTCTGCCTGTTCACTCTAGGTAGGCCCCAGTTTTGAAAAAGAACACATCAAAAATTCTATAACATGCTTTTTATGAGTAGAGTATCATACTAATTATCACTCTTTTTTATTCAGTAGGGGTGAGTTTAACACAAGTTCTCCATTTCTGTTCATAGATTGACAGCTTGATTTAATAGATCACTATGAATTCTCCAGGTTTGACTCAGAGAGGTTTTCTAAACAGGATCATTCCTGCTGGGTTATTAAGATGCTGTCAGGTGTACAGGGAGTCTTCTTCTGTGCCAAGGTGACTCATATCTGCCCATGGCACCAGGCAGTTGTTCTTTCTTGATTCCAGTGGTGCTACCTGAGGAAAACATTGATTCTGCTCATGGCTCACAGTGCCCACCAGCTGGAGGGACCTGTTCACCTGCCCCCTGCCCTGCTGTGCCAGCTCTGTTTAACTATTGGCTCATATTCATCCTTAAAACAAGAAGACCCCACCAAAATTTTTTTGCTGAAGCAGGGAAGGGAATATTTATAAAGTCCCTTCTTCTGGCAGAGCTGGAGTAGTGACAACCAACATGATGGAGGGACAGGCAGCAGGGAGTGGTACAGCTGTTTGGAAAGTGAACTTCCATGTGTATATACAAGCACATATATATGTACATGTTATGGCCTGAGCATTTCTCCTTTAGAAGAAAAATGATTCACGGTTTGCAGTGAGCAGACCTCTGTTATCTCTTAAAGAGGCTGTTTCTGCCACAGTCAGAGGAAAGCAATGGCCCTTTTTCTAAACAAGACATCTTTGAAGTCAGTCCACCATGACTAGGCAGAAGGATTAAGGAGATTATTCTGCTTCTTTAACCCAAGACAAAGATTTCCCTGTATGAATCACACCACACTCCAATATTGTTCTTACAGGATGTCTGAAGAATGAAAGGAGGATTTGGGTTTTATTTTTAACATGTCCATTTCCTTTGGCTGTGCTCTGAGTTGAAAAACCTTCATTTGTGATTTCAGTGCTGTAGAGTAACCAGTTTCCTATAATTCTCCAGAAGTGGGAGATTTGCAGTCATACCTTATTACATGTTTGTACTTGGGAAAACTTGCATGACCCAGAAATGTTTGCCAGTAGTTAAGGGGATTTGCTGAACATCGAATGGATCTCTCATAATTTCTTGATGATTTTCTGCAGTCCAGATGCTGCTTTTTGTGTTGGTTCTTGTAGTAAGACATCTCTTCTTATCTTCACCTTTTCCATGGTGTGCATAAACACTTATTTAGTGTATGTGTTACCGAATAGTGAATGATTAAATTGGCTAAGTTGGATGGATTCAGTAATAACTCATTTTACCATCAGATGAAGTCCTGCATTTATTTTCATATTCCATTCTGAGTACTTGTTATACTTATTTTTGGCAGTACACTGAAACTTAAGTCAGTGTTACTTAATTTATAACATGTCCTTGATATATTCTAGTCCATTAAACAAAGGAATGTCTTCACAACCTCTTCCACAGACAAATTATAGCACTATTGGAGTGTCTGCATTTGAAACATTCTTTCGCTGTAGCCCACGTAGGACATTCAGTTCCTCTGATCACAATCCCATGTGAGATCTGGGTAGCTTTGCTGCAGTGGTGAACCTCGTGCTTGCTTTATGGAATAAGAAGCTTGATTTTGAACTTTAACACATGAAAGGTGCAAAGCTTTTCCTGTGCATACAATCCTTATCTTTGGCTTGCAAAAGGAGAAACAACCAAGAAATGTTGATAGCAGGAAAATTTGCTGGATGCCAAATGTATTACTGGCAAGAACCCAAATATATAAAACACTGACAAGTGAAAAGTCAAGGACATCTTTTCATAGCTCTCATAACTCCAAATTATTTCAAATGTCTTTATTTTTCTATTATTAAGAGCTTGACTTGTGTGAAATAGTGTAAGAGAAGATATGTTGTTGCTACAGGATAACCATAGGAAATGTGTAATTTCTTAAAAAATCTTATTATTTTGATCAAAATGTATAATAGCCATAACTATACATTAAGAGTATAGTATATATATATAGTATATGTATAGTATAGTATAGTAAGAGTATAGTATATATATATAGTATATGTATTTCCTTATCATATATATAAGGAAACTTGAGTTTTACTGGTGGGTGGGGTATTTAATTCTATTTCCACTCTTTTCCTAACAGACATTTTGTTACAGGCAAGTTGCATTGGGCTTATCAGGGGTTCACTTCCTCAAAGGTATTTAGGCAACTCTCATGTCAAAAGGAATTTGTTACCTAAATTACCACAGAGGATCTGGGGATAAACTCCTCACTAAAAATACAGGATGAAGTATGTTTCAATTACACTAGGTTTGGTGGCACTCCCCCATTTACATATGGGATAATTTGGACTGATCACTATTTGCATAGATGGTCAAAAAAAGCTTGGCAGAGGGAAGAAAAATGAAAGCAGGGATGAGGAAAAGCAGATAACAAGAACAAAGAGTCCTAGAATTCTAGAGAAAGGGGGAATCAGTTCTTTGAGGACTGAAGAAAGTCGAAGAAGGAGTAGGAAGAAAACCCAGACACAGTCAAAGAGAAGTCCCTACAAGACTAAAGCTGAAAAACAAAACTTCAAATGTTAGCAATTACTTTCAAGGTGTTATCAGCCATCACTACTGTGTTGTCATGGGGAGAAAAAGGCGTTGCAGCATCAAAGGAAACAAGGAATTTAAAGAAGAAAGAAATTAGAGGAGTAATTTGCATCTATTTGGTGGAACAATCTTCAGGGGCACTTTTGTTAATTAGAAGCTTTGAGCTGCACATATTAGAGTACTGAGAGAGGCTGGTGGAAGTCTCCAGACATATTTTGAGGCAGCAATTTGTATGGTCACAAAACATTTTATAGCCTCACAATTTACCAGCAAAATTAGTTATTTTTTCTTCATCACATGAAACTTGACAGTAAGAAGGGAAAATGACCAGGAGTCTGTTTCTCTGAGCAAACATAATACTGAAAAGCTCATACTCCCTTCCAGAACTTCTGATGAGATGCTGGTAATGGAATACTCCCCCTATCCACTAGAGCGTGACTATGAGTGTACCTAGTCTTACTTGTGACTATTTGTTCTTCTCTTGTGTGATCAGTTTTATTAACTTCTTATTATAGTTTTGTGAGTGTTTGGAGATCTAGATATCTGTTCTGAAAAAAGTAAATAAATAAAAAATACATAAAGGGAGAGAGAGACTAATTCCCTGCTCCACCGAAGTAAGTGGAGACAGAACAGCAAGCAAATTTAGCATACTTTCTGGTAGTGTTTAAAACTTCACATGTTTTTCAGGTGGACTTTTTTAACGTTAGCATCTAAAATTTGCAATTACAAAGGCTGAATTCTTCAATCCATACATTTTATGAATCAAGAAAAAGTCTTGATTTACAGAGACTTCTTTACACACAACAGTTACTGTAAAGCTGAGGTTTCAGTGCAACCGAATTTGTTTTTCTATAGACTTTTTTTTAACCACAGACATAGAACTTTTCACCCCTCATACAGGAATATGCCAAGTATGAATGCTTTTTCCTTCCTTTCTACCTTTTATTTCCTTCATCTAGAAGCTTCTCTGGACCCCATATCCTCCTTTCTTGAGTGTGTCTCCTGCTTCAGAATACAACGTCTCTGCCCCTCCCCTGTGTGCTCCATTCCTTAGGCAGATAATTGCTTGCATCCATTTCACCTGAAAACAATTACTTCCAGTCCAGTCTCATATCCTTGCTGGAGTCAAATTGAGTCAAAGGTATCCCTGAGGTCAATTCCCCACAGGTAAATACAGGGGGTTTAATTCTGTGTTTCCCTTATATTTCAAACATGGAGTGTTTTCTTGAATTTCAGTCTTATGTATATTTTCACAACATATTTTCATTGAAAAGTATGAAGGCAAAAGCTTATTTATTCCCTTTGACTAATACCTATTTTTCGTACCCAGCAGCTCTAGCAAACACAAAATTCTTTTTTTTAAATCAAAACAATCAGACTGCTTTCACAGCTTACTTGCTTTTCCTGTCATTACTGATCTTTTGCTGTAAACGTGGATCTATCTGTAATGCCATGTTTTGTGTGTGTTAAACTTTGTATTGCTGAAAAAGCACTGACCGAACTTGTCTGGGAGTCTCAGCTGAAGATTGTTCAAAGGATGTGGCTGAAACAAAAAGGTGTTTCCACCACTCCATAAATAAATCCTCGTAAGTGTAGATTGTGACCATTCCTCTCTCCATCTGAACAATTCAGGTTTTTCAGAAAGCTGCTTTTATGTAAGATTAGAGAGCTGTCTCCATGACATGATGCTCTGCTTCTCTTCACCATTAGTTAGGCGTTAGTTGTTCTGGCTGTAAATAGACAGGCACAGATGGTTCCACGGCACTCCGAGCCTCCACACATCTTGCACTGCAGGGATTTTTGTTATTCTTGCTATCTCTCTAGCAGCTCCTACTCTTTCCTAACAGTTTGTTGAGAAGAAAAAGGGAAGGCTAAAGAACAATCAGTCCCTTTCCTCTCTAGGATTGCTGAAGGCTTTAGACAGGACAGCAGCATTCATTTTGATTTTTTTCTTTGCTAGTGGGACCCAGCCATGGGCTCATCAATGAAGCAAAATCTCTGACAGCTTCACTAGGTGAAGTCAGTCCTCCCTGAGGCAGTTGAGGTGCCTGGCACAGATTAGATGCCCCCAAAACATTAAATTGTAAGATTGGAATGGTACATCTTCCCTCAGTGCATTGCAGTTCTGACCACCACAGTTTAAGAACTGTGATGGATAAAAGAGAATGTGGAAACTTGAAAGACTGCTATGGTGCACAGGAATAGCATTTGCAGGAAAACAGGCTGGAACAATTAGCAACATAATGTGGAGAGAGCATGGGTAAGATAGATGGGACAGATTCATATTCCTCCCTCTTCATGCATGCCATGGAGAAGGTAAAATGGGTGCTGCTCTTTAGCCTTTCAGGTAACAGAAGAACAAGATGTTAATTTAAAGGCAACAAATTGAAATCTGACAAAAGGAAGTCAGTTTTATTGAGAGTACAGTTAACCTGATACAATAACCAATGAAGCCAAGAACTTAGCAAGGCTATAAAAAGGGTGAGATGTTTGTATAAATTATTAAAAGTATGAATTCAATATTTTCTCTGTCCCATCGAAGGTAATCTTCAGTAATAAGCTTCTGTGCCTCTAGAGAAGTCAAGTTACTAACATAAGGATAAGAAGTAGTCTCCCTTCCTATGAGCAGACAAATCTCATATTTGTTTACCATTTGGTTTTTCATCATCTTTCTCTACAGTCTTGAGGAATGGAAGAATCAGTGACATGGTATTGGGTGGACTGTTCACCTGCTCCTTGCCAGCAGTTCGTGCATTTTCACCTATGGAACTACTAACAAGAAGAAAACTGGTAAAGGTCAGTCATGAGCCAACATATCATAACTCCGGAACCACTTATTGTTTGCTTTAATCTGTGCAACATTTTTAGGGGGATGAAGCTTTTTCAGATACGCTAAAGCCCCAGGAGTAGACAGAGGAGTAACATCTGTAGATGTAGAGCAAATCCTTCTTCCCCGCCCCAACGAAAGACATTGAAATAGCAGCAATGCACCTGTGAGCTGGCTTTGGTGAAATACAAACCACTCCACTGGATTTCATGATGAAATGAAGTAGGATGATTTCCTTCCTCCTCATCCACATCTTTGATATGACTGCAAACTCATCCACCAAAGCCCTATAATGATACTGTTCATCTTTATATAGGCACTGCTGTAAACCAGGTAAAAAGTGGGTACACCCATGTACACCAGCCATGGGTGGTCCCCAGACACCTGTGGGCAAGTAGGAGCAGTGTCAGTGGGTACTCCCATGGGCCCAGACCACCACACGGAGTGCTCCTCTTACATGCTGCTCAGCCCTACTCAGGAGAGTTTATCTGCATCTGTATTTATCACCCCATCACAAGCCCTATCTTAATCAAGACTGCAATATCCTGTAACAGGGGACAGGCTTGCAGGAGAGAAGAGCAAAAAGGAACATCACAGCTCACCTCTTTTTAATGAAAAGATTGACTGAGAACAGTCCATCAAAAAGGCTTAGACACCTAAGTGACAGATGAGTTTCCTAGAATTGCAGCTTTACAACAAGAAAAATGAAAAGCACCTTATTATTAAATAGAAACGTTGACTGTCGTGTAGAAATAAATCTAAGACAATCTGCAAAGGAAGTGGTTGAGGGCATGAAAATCCTGATGAGATTATAAATAATATCATATATTGCATTACACCGTGCTCAGCTCACACAATTTGTGTCTCCTCAGCTACTCAGTATAGACTGCTATCTGTTCAGCCCCTCTCTGCTGCAGACTTTGGCAATCTCTTAGCTCCCCCACAAATGAGACAGTTTGGATACTGGTATGTAGAAATGAGACGTGTCTCACTGCGGATGCCAATGTATGTGGCAAATCTGGGTGAAAGCCTCATTCTGTGAATGGTTCAGGATATGCCAACACGTGTTGGAAAAGGCAAGTGAGTTGCAGTTCTTTGCAAATGTGAAGACAAATAACTGTATAATTCACTTCATGGAATCAGTGGTGATGACTTTTAAGTCTATGGAGCTGTTATGCTGGTCATTTGTTCAGCCTTTTCTGCATTCTTTTTCCTGGAGACTGTGCAGCCACTCCCAGGAAAGCTTGCAGGTGTCCTGCTGTGCAATGCAGGAAATGGTCAATTCCTCTGTGCTTGGTGCCTTACAGTTAAAACCAGCTGCCTTCCTAGAGCATGTGCATTAGCTGGATACGTGTGATTAGGATCAATACAGAACTGAAAAGGGAAATTTATGGGCATCGGCATCCAGTGTCATCTAAAAGCAACCCCTGCAGATCTGTGAGACACTCACTGTACCCTCTTGCCTACCTGTGTGTCTCACCAGCATGCCCTAGCTTGCCTTTCAGAATTGGAGAAAAAGCCCATCATCTACCATGCAGTACTGCAACAGGATGGGCCCTCAAAGAGGTTCACTTTGGGGGCTACTATAGGGGTCCTTTAACAATATTCCCAGTTTTTTTCTCATTTCTGCCACTGAACACCGTGTTCTGCTGATGAATAGAGCAGAGCGTTAGAGCCAGGTCAGCGTCTGCCACTTAAACCCTAAAGCTTTGCCACTGAAGAGAGCTGCTTGCGGGAGTTGCTAGGTAACTGGAACCTGCTCACAGCTCATGCGAGCCAGTGAGATGCTGCTGCTGATGTCATGAATCAGATTTGTATTTCACCTCTTAAAAGAGTTTTCTCTCCATTTCCACAAGAACAGGTGCGTGGGGGAGTTCTTTAGTGAGGCAGAACTTCTCTGGCCCAGCATGCTTACACAGCTTAATTTCACCCTTGCAAATGCTACAATAAAGCAGCGCTGGCCAGGGCTTCTCAAAGTGTGATTTTAGGGGAGAACTTGCAGATGTTCAGGTCTCTTTTTATCTTCTAGACACTAATTCAGTGAAAATACAGATATCTTCACTGGCTACTCTGCAGCCTGCATCTGAACAAACTATTGGCTTACTTTCTATTATTAGAAAAAGATAACAGGAATTCCATGATTATGCTTTTCAAAAACACAAACCCCCAAATATTATGTGCCAGAAACAGACTAGAGCTTCTCCTTTCAATATGAACTACTAACTAAACTATATTTATTACTCAGAGTCTGGTTATGCCAGTGTGTGACATTACAAGTGTGTGTAGCACATCATTTACAAGGCAGGTGAGAAAAGCTTCTCAAACAAGATGCTCTGAACATGCTGTGGTGAGTAAAGGATTGAGGAGCAGAAAATCACAGAATTGTGGGAGATCTAGCAAGCCTGGACTTGAGAGGCTTCAGCCTTAAACCTTGGCTGAACAAAGCCTGCCAAGTGTGTGTGTCCTCATTCCTAAGTAAGGCATGGGGTGTGTGAAGGCCTTCTAGTGGCTCTCTGCCCATATGGGAAGGCAGAGCTTGAAGACAGGGGACTGATTGTTGCTGTGTATGTGTGACACCCACTGGGGCTCTGCAGATGTGTTTGCCATTTTTCCTGGTTTCCTCCCCCACATTATCAGTGAGAAGCCTATCTGTCTCTCACTGAAAGCTGTCCATTTGTGTGGAGATCCTCCTGAGTTGGAGAGTGTGCTGTCATCTCTGATCAGGCCAGTTAATCAGGACTGTCACACTGGAGCGGGAGCTGGTGCAAACAAGAAGAAACCACACCCTTTGTTTCCCATCCTCCAGATTGTAACACTCATGCATCCTCTGGGAGCTACTGTCTTCTAACTACTTCTACTAGCTACTGACACTTCTAACTCTATCTGCTCGTTGTTCTCTCCCTGTTTGCCTGTCTGATTTGATCTTCTTCCTCTTTATTGCTGTCTCTTGCTGTCTGTCTCCCCCACGCTCGTCCCTGTGTGTGTGAATTCCCGATCAGTGCAGAGCCCAGGACCTGGGCGTGTGCTGTGCCAGGCTGCTGTGACAATCAGCTAACACTGGGAGAGTGCTGAGCAGCCCGTCTCCAGCGTGCTATTTTAAGATGCACAGTCTTGATCACATATACGGGACTACCTGGCAGAAAAGGAACAGAGACAGAGTTTACAGCTGACATTCCCTAGTCTCTGGGTGAGTGGCAGTGTTAAATGTACTGTTTAGCAAAGGGAAGATCATATTCTGCAGAGAGAGAGCAAGCAGGCACTCATTAGGACAGGCAGAGTCCAGTGGGAAAGATGACATACCCCGCTGTCAGCAAGTGCCTTCGTATCTTCACCTGAACTGCAGGAAACCTTTCTGCTTTGAGTCACCTCCACAGAAATCATCGGGATTATTTGCATAAATATGCAAGTGGTAATCAAACCTGGGGAGTTCAGCTGGTTTGTGGTACACCTTTTTGTACATGCTGTGCATGCAAAGCAAATAGATTTTCACTCTGTTTGAACTGTACAAGGTCCTTGAATTGAGCAGGGACCGAAGTAAGGGAAGGCACATTTTGATCCCTGTTTCTTGGTATGATACCTCTCCTGGGATGTAATGCAGTTATTGTCATGGCCAAAGAGCACAGGTCCTCTAGTATCTGTCCTGTCCTGTTTTTATGCCTGTAATCCTTTATTTAGTTGAAAGCAATAAGTAAATGAGGACAATTACAATTGCTGATCCCATTAAGAGACTTTTCTCTTCATGTATATTTTACATACTGAGACACTCCGCTAGATCTAATTTACGAACAAGAGTCTATGAAGAATTAAGTGACTGAGATTCCTCACTCTTGACTTTTTCATTTTGTTTTCTGCTTGATTCCCTCCTTGTTCTGATGTTCAGACCAGAGATTAGCACACACTTCACAAAGGTTCCTGGTATTTTCCCAAGGTTTTTGTATGGCTGTCCAACAATGGCAGAGCAGAGGGCTCTAGAGCTTTACAGAATTATCAAATATATAACTTCAGCCATGTCAGTTCGCATATTGTTAAAACTTGGAACTAAAGATTTGGTGATTTTCAGAAGAAGTAAATGAAGATCAGTGTAAGAACTGAACCAAAATGAGGATTTAAGTATCATTTTCTTAATTACCTGACACAATCCTGCCATTTTTGTTTTAACAAATGGCTCAAGTGCCATGTAAAAGGAAGCCAATTGCCTAGAAAACTGGTAATCATTTATTCAATTGTCTAAAAATCCAGCACTTTGAGTTACATAGTGTTGTTACATTTATGAATTATGACTAGTGGCGATACTTCCTCAAGGCATGTGATCAGACTGGTCATAAAACAAAGCAGCCATCAGAATTTTAGGAAGGTTCCATGAAAGTCCACAGTTTTAAGAGTCTTGTAACTTTCTGATGCAATTACTTTAGGGAATGAAGTTTTTCATTGCTTGATTCCTTCTTGAAGATGATTCCTTCTAGATGTTCATAATCCTTCTAGCTTCATATCTACATTTAAAGAACACATATCAGCATACTGTTTTGTATGATTAACAGAGATACCTGCTGATGAAAAAGTATTGTCATACAGAATAAAGGGTGGATTTAAGAGGGTACATTTAAGAGGGTATATGTCACTCCATAAATGCTGAGGGCCAACAATAAATGTTCCCCTATACAAGTTGATGAAGGCAATCTAGTATAATCCCAGAGGGAAAACATTTTACATTGAAGACAATTTTTTTGCTATGTTGGTTTGAATAATCTGATTTTTCTAAACAAGTGGCATGTTAATAAATATTTAACAAAGTACCACAGAAATTATAAGCATGTTTGAGTATCATTTCTTGAGAGTGAGATTTTGAAATTTTTCTAAGTTTTGTATTCTATTCTCATCTTGTCATTCAAAGACAGCTTGCAGAAACAGCTATAATTTATTATGCTCTAAAGAAAACAGCTTATCCAGATGAAGACATTTTGGAATCAGCTAGCTTTAATAGTTCAATTTCTGTTTGCTTTGTGACACTTAGTTACAATTTTGTTCTTGTAGAAAAAGCCATGTCTGCCCTGGCCCCAAGGATGATTTTTAGCACTTCTGTGGCAGCTCTGCCAGTGCTGAGGGCTCAAAGCAGATCACCCTGGGCATGGAGCAGTTCAGCCCTGCTCTGTTCACTTCTGACAAGACTGGAAGCATGACAAAAGGTGCATGGATACTTTACACTTCCAGAAAAAGGACTCTGTGTGAGTAAAACAAAAGTAAGTGCCCCTCCTTCCAGCTCCAAACATTGTTCATGGCTGTGAATTTAATAGCAAAGCTCTTCCAAACAAAGCCTTTCCACAGGGTAACTGTCCCCCAGGGTACATCCCTCCAGGGAGCTGAAAAGCAGTGACAACTGGGCAGTCCCCCTGAAGATGTCAGCAGCCCCTGCACTCCCAAGCACCCTCCACAAAGGCAGTGTGGGCACCCTACACTGCTGCCACTGCTCCTTCAGGCAAGAGCTACTGTAGAAGTTGGCTACAGCCTCCAAGGAAAATGATGACCAGTGGCATTTTATTTTTATACTGGTAAGAGAACAGCTGCCCCTAATCTCCCTTCTAAATCCTGAGCCTGGTATGGCAAGCTCTTGGGCACCATGGATGCTATCCTTAACTGGCCAATGAGACTCAAATGCCAGCTATTATCCTTATGGCAACTATGTGTGGCATTAGTTGGGGGTCTTTTTTGCTGCCTGTTTAATATTCACAGTAGCAGTTTGGTCTCAGGAGTCAGAAAAAAACTCTGCACTCACTTCCATTCTTAAACACTAAGATTCACTCACCAGCAGCATGGGGAGGGTAGTTTGGGAGTGCTTTGACATTGAAGTTTTCATGTCCAGAGACTATCACATGATGATGAAAACTGCCAGGGAAATTTAAGCAGAAATGATTAATGCCTAGTAAGGTAACCTGTGGACTAGCCGAGCTGCTGTTCCTCCAAAAAGGCTGCCTTGTAATATTGCACTTAGATAAGAGCAGTGAGACACTCTGGCCTTGGAAGTGCCATGGTTTGCTTCACCATTGCCATAAGTAATGAGAAGGGGGGACTTCTCAAAAGGGTAGGCAGTGTTCAGCTCTTCCCTCTATGGATGAGACTTGGCAAAGGCCACAGACTGTGGGAAGGTGGTTGTTCTGCCCAGATGTAGATCTGGTCCTGCAAAGAAAATAGTCTCCATAATGGTGTATTCTTGCCTTTTGGAAAGTAAAGAGGGGACCTGCATTTTAAAAGACTGTAAGAATGTGGAAACTCTTTCTCTATCAATTGTGGAAAAGTTAAACCAGGTGAAAGAAAAATTATTTCCATCTTCCGAGATTTGTAATTAAGTATGAAAAGGCATTCCCTCTTCCTGTTGCTAACCTTTAGTAAAAGTGAGGATTTCCAAAAACTTGCCCACCACATACTTCTGCATGGGTCAATGGATTTTACACTGAGTAAACCCAACCCCTTTGGTGGATGAATCAAGGCCTGGAAAAGACAGGAGTGAAAGTATAGAACAAGTGAGGTACCAGAGACTGGAAAGAGGTCATTTACCCTTTTGTCATAAAAGCAAAGTTTTATAAAGAGCTCTGCAGTTGGTGTTTGTAGCCAGGTAAGATTTAATACATATTCTTTCTGATGGTGATTAATTGTATAGGTCAGAAAAGACCCTTTTCCATATATGCTATATAGAAATCTTGGAAGGAGTCTTTTCTGTTCAAGTGACTGGAGTAGTACTAAACATGCAAGCTGACAGCACGTCTTCTGATCTAGCTTACGGTTTGTTGACTTAATATTCCTCTTCCAGGGAAGCGGATATGGTGAACAAAGATAAGGCATTCTTCATGTTCCAGGCTGTGGGCTGTGGTTTGCTCAGGCATGGAGGGATCATTCTCATGTGTCCCCTTGCCTGGCCTTCACCCCACAGAGAACACAGTATGTTAAAATGTGAGATATCCCAGTGATAGATAATATCAAGAAGAGAGATTCATACTTTAAAAATGAATTCTTCTCCTGACTTACATTCACCAGCCTTCCAGTCTGAGTCTACAGCCAGAACTGCTGAACACCAGAAGTTCATTTGAAGATGGTTCTCTTATATAAACAACTATATAAGCACAGATGTATGATAAGCACAGATGTTTGCAGGGAGACATCCACAAATGTTTGCAATTCACTGGAGTGACAGAGGACATAATTCATACGGTATGAGTGATGTTGAAATTATTTTGCAGATAAAAGTGGAACACTTCAGACTCATAGAATTCCTACATACTTCACAATATGAATACTTTTAAAAAGTTGTAAAAAAGCTGTTTATCTCCTGTATCAGATTAGGTAACAGAAATTAAAGTAGCTTGCATCCCATGCACAAGCAGGGCACCAGTCCATTCCTGGCAGCATAACCTTGAGATGCCTGGTTTTCCCCAGGGCCATATTCCAGTGATTCATCCACACCGTTCAATCCATCCTACCTCCCTTCTCTCCCAGAGTCATTAGCCATTCTGCTCTATTGCAGGCACAAAGGAACTCTCCACCCACCTACACTTAACCTAAAAAAATCCAGCAGAGCCTTTGGGCCATGTATTTTCTGTTCTCAATATACTGATTTGTATAAATATATATTAGTTTTATTTCCTCTGCCAGCAGGTTGCACTGCCAAAAGTTTTTAATATTAATGATGCTTGTACTGGGAGTAGCTCTGCTCACCTGTGGTATCCCAGACACCTCTTGCTTTCCAGGATGGGAAAGGATGCAGAGGAGAGCAACTAAGAAATGTCTCAGGCCTCTTCCAGTAAATGAAGGCTGGAATAAAAGGCCAAATGCCCAACCTGTTGACATGGAGACAGGAAAAGAAGTGGTTTCCCTCCAACACGCTGTGATAAATTCTGTAAAGCAAAAGGTCTCAGTGCCTGTTGGCAGAGTCCTGGGGCTTCTGTCTCATCTTGACCTTCCTTTATCACTGTAGGCAGATTATTCTTCTTTAGACTTACACAGTGAGGGAAGGTGGAAAGGGCAGACAGAGAGGAAAAGAGAAGACAACAAAATTTTACTTTTATTCTTGCTCATGGACTTTGCCTATTATTCTAGACTCACCTTATGATTAAGTCTTTTTAGAGATATGAAGAATATCTACCTGTGACATAATTTAACAATTTTCCCCTTATCATTGTATTAATAAATCCCCCTACATACCTTTCACTGAAAAACAGATCACTTTGAAATGCATCACCTTGGCTAATACTTTGTTTTCAACTGCATTGGTCATGCTTGGGTACTCTTGAATCCAACTCTTCACAAGTTTGTAGATACTAAGCAATATTAAAAGCTAAATTTGAAAGCCTTTTACACCAGCATTGTAGTTCTGATCTCTTAGGGCATTCAGAACCTCAGTCTTATTTATCTGCTACTTTTTTCCTCAACTCGTTTGTACCATTTTTTTTATCTATGACACACTTGCATAGCAAAGGCTGTGGTGTCCCTCGAGTTGTTTGATTGCCCATCTATGAAAGCTTGGAGCAAGGAGAAAATGACAGGAGGCCCTTCAAGACCCTGATCATCTGCTGGCTTGCAAGGTAGTTTTGAGCTGGTATTTCCCAAAAAAGAATAGCTTTCATTTTGTCTCATTACTATAGTCGTTCAAGAAGGGAAAAAAACCAGAGGGCATCTATCTTTGCCAGCAAAGAAACCTCTCCCTGATTAGTAAGCAACTTGTTCATTAATTTCCATTTCAAAACAACGTTTTCATTACCCAGTTTTGCTGCTGCAGCCACAACTAGCTTGAGAAAGATTGAGCTGTTTATGTGCAACTTGAGATGGATGTCCAAGACATTTCTTTTTTAAATAATTGTTTTGTATTGCTGACTTATTTTCTACTAAACAGGCACAGTTACTTACATGAAGCTGTGATATTCACACTTTGTCTTCTGTTCAGTTCCAGGAAATTTGTCTCGTGAGGATTAGACATGCTGCCATCTGCAATACAGACATTTCTATCAGTGGATATGACCAGGAAAACCTACTGTTTGTGAGTAATTTCTTCTAAAAATAAGCACTGTCTCTTAAAAGTGAAGCAAGAGAGTGACATGTAGCTAGTAGCAGAAAATAAGCCACATCTGTGACTATCTATAAGGCAAATAGCATGGCCCTGAAGTGGGGTGCTAATCCCCTCCCAGCCCAAATGCAGCTTTTGGACCTCTGTCCCACAGCAGTGCTGGGACTTACTGGCTGGGATCATTCCCTGGAGACTCTCAAATGCCCCCTTGGATATCTCCAGCCAATGGTCCCAGGTCCATTCACCTGTGGCAGGATTTTGTCCACAGTGGAGTGGACCTGCAAAATCAAGGGGCCAGGGAATGGCACAGACATCAAAGCTACTGAGATGGGAAGGCAAAGCCAGCATGAATGAGATGAAGGGGCACTAGCATCAGACTGTCTCCTTATCCCATAGGGCCAACCTGTGAAGGCACTGAAGCTTCCATATGTGCCTCTGAACGAGGCACAAACCTTTCACAAATTGCTAACTAAGGGAGTAAATCAGAGATTATAATTGGTAAAGTAACACACAATAGATCTTCTTGTTTCTCTCTTAGTGCTAGGTTTTTTGTGCCACCAAGAGACAAATAAACTGACACCAACTTCTTAATATACTTGCTTTAATGACAGGGCTTTTTCACTCCTAGCCACATCCTTGCCTTTGGCTTCAAATAGGGCTGTAAGCTTTGCAAATAATGCTTGGGCAATAATGCATTAGGCAGAAACAGTAATTGCCAGTTATCCTCCTTTCCCACAAACCCACAAAGGGAGGAGAATTTTGTCCTCTCTCTCAGAGGCAGACCATAAAAAGTTCACTGATTCAGTCTCTTGCCACAACTGAGATGGCAGAGACCTGTGGCCAGGAGGCTGAGGGCAGAAATAGGGCAGGAATCTCTTAGAAAGGCAATAAAAAAGTCAACTACTTATAGTTTGTGAAAACAGAAAGGAGTAAATAGTACACCATTTAATCCCCTACTTCTACTGTTTTACTTATTCATTAAGTCTCAGTGTGACAAATTAATGAAAGCCCTCATTTGCAGAAATGCCTAGTGTCTGGTTGGTCTGAGGGAAACAACTTGAGAGGTTTCTTTTGGGATCCTGTTTGATTTTAAGGCAAGGCCACCCTTGTCTCTAAGAATTACGGCTTTCTAACAGGGGCACCAAAAACATCTGGCAACTTGGACTTCCAGATCAGAGAAATAATAAGTACTGGCACTGAAAACAGAAAAAACATCTTCCCATGCTGTATGTCTCCCTGTACACTGGCAAGAGTTCAAGGACAGTCCATTATCCACCCTTGGTCAGGAGTCAACAGCAACATTTCTGGAGTCTTGTACTCCATGGAAGGAAAGTAATCCTCTTGTAGTCTTAGCTGATGGAGGAACTCAATGCAAAGCACTTCCCTGCTTTCTGACAGCAGGACACACAGAGGCCAATTCAATTTCTATCTGCCCAATTGCCAAGTTTACCCATACACATTTCCTAGAGCCAATCTAGTAAACAAGAAAGAAAAAGTCTTCACACCAAGACTCTGAGCAAGCAGAGAGGAGTCTGCTGAGCAGGGACAATCATGGAGCCAGCCAAGGGGCACTGTGCTGGTGCATTACCTGTGCTCTGCTCTGGGCGCAGCATCCTCCAGGCATTTCCACTGATGAATGGGCTTCAGGGGCACTTTTGCTGGGTGTGAGCATGAGATGGCAGAATCTGATCTTTTAAATTAAGCCTGATTTCAAATAATTTTGTTCTGGGTTGCTTTTTGTGACTTGCTTAAGCTACAAAAGATGTGAAAGCAACAGGAACTTGTCAGGAGAGTGTAATCTGGAGGGCATATGTGTGATGCAGTATAGGAGACAGATGAGAGAAATTTGTGGAAAATTAGCAGTAAAAAGATGATTGGTTGTCAAAAATAATTTCTTTAAAAAGCTATAATCTAAGCAAAGAAAGTTGTAAGAAATACTGGCCACTTGAACCCTATAGTTCCTCTGGAAGAGGAGAGAAATATTGCATTGGCTGAACCTGTTCTTCCTTCCCCTAAAAACCAGAGCACTGGGGCAACTCTTCCATAAATATTTCACTGCATATCTTTCTATGCAGATTGCAGGCTGGGGCTGGTTATTTGGCCATTCCTGTCCCTAATGGCCTGATCCACTACAGCCCATGTAAATCAGGGGGAAATATTCTTATGGGAAATCAAGGTCTTGAAAAATGCCCTGAAATACAGCAGATAAATCAGCAACAGTGTTGGCATTGCATAAAGGGCAGGGTGGATAATAATAGCAACAAAGAACTCCCAGAATCCTGAAAGCATGGCAGAGGTTAGGCTTTGCCACCAAGAGATATTTAAATATTTTGAAGGAAAGCTCAGTAGGGCAATCATGCAGGGAGCTATGAAAAGGCTCTGTTTCAGCTGCAGCCCTGGGTGCTATGCACTGGCTGTGGATGCTGCCACAGAGCATGGCCTCTTCAGCACTTCTCCATGTGTCTCCAAGAATGCACATCCCCTAGTCCACCACCCTGTTGCATGTACATCAGTCCATACTGATGGGCTGTGAAAACTGAAGCCTGTTCCCCAGCAGCTTGTTAAAAGGTGACTCCAGCAACCTGCACTCTGGACAGCTCTTGCTCTCTTTTCTCGTAGCCACCTCAGCCTTTTCATCCCAGTGATTGACTACTTTTTCCATGGAAATGCAAGCCTCTAGCTGGAAGCTCTTACCATTCAACTCACTCTCCATCCTTTTGTTGCAGCACATTTCCAGAACCTCCCTTGCAGATCCCAGCCATGTTCCCACTGGCCAATGCATTCCCAGCAAATTCTCCCTGCATCCCTTCAGGGAAGCCATAGGGGGAACACATTACCACAGCCATCTTCACTGTGCACTGGCTCTTTGGAGTCTTAACACACTGTAATATTCTCAAATGTGTCCATTCTTCAATTATTTTTTAATTTCTCCAACAATTAATTCTTGGTCTGTACCCTGACTCACCGAGTGCTGTACTTCTCTTAAGTAATGCATGCTAATGATCATCTCCTCTGGATTTTATAGCTAGTAGTGGTGAAAGATGAAAGCACAATATTGTCTATAATACTGGATCTACAGTCAGATATTAAAAGGAAAAACTCTCCAAGATGACATCTGTTGTAGCCAAAGTTCATATATTCCTTCATGAAAATTCAACTCCATAAAAAAAAAAAAGAGAGACTGCAATAGATGGAGGATGATTCATGCTTAAATATACAGTTGAATGCCACTCAAAATTCTCTCTTTTCTCTAGTTCCTGCTGTTTTGTGAGTCCAGGAAAGAAGAACTATGATCAGTGCTAACAAATCTCAGCTTTCTCACCTTGCCCTTCAGCATTTCATTAGAGAGAAAAGTAAAATCTGGTGCTCTTTTGACATCACACAAATAGCATTCCCTGCCTCTCTTCTCCTCTATCCAGCCTGCTTTATCTTTCACTGCTCAGCAAATCTTCACATGAAACTAATGTTTAGCTGCAAAAAAGAAGTGTATGGAAGATATGCATGAATACAGAAAGTACCAAGACTGTTGCTGAATGGCTCTTTTTGGAGAAATTGGCCCCATTTCAGTGGTTAGTGAACAGCTGCCTCACAGCTGAGATTTATCAGCTAAAGACAAGGTGATACTAAATCTAGCAAAAGACAGAGAGAGCTGTGAAAACTGGAGGGCTTCCTTCAGGCTGTTCACTGGAAGTGCATTAGCCTGGGTATTTACACCCCAGAGTGGGTTCCCTGGGTGTGTATGAGTAGTAGACCTGCTTCCTGGAGCTCCCACTAGGATGAATCTCCCTGCAATGAAGAGGTGATGCTACTGAGTGCCAACTAGTAGAAGAAAGCAACGCTGAAGCCCTGAGGCAAGTGCCCATATTGATGTCTGGCACAGTCTACTGTGTCCCTGAGCTGCAGAAGTAGGTTAGAAACTTGAGACAGACTGTAGCGTTTCTATCCAGGTAGCAAGTGCTTCCTTGGACAATTCCCAAATTACAAATGCTGTCTACCCATTTCTCTTGGTCACTTTGGTTCTGTGGTCACTTTGGCTAACATCCAATGCCAATCTGTGTCTACTGCTCCACTCACACAATGCCTCAGGCTGAGGTGGAAGCTGGAAAGATGTGCTGGATCATGGGAGAGGGTAAGGTGCTTCTGAATCCATCACTATCTTCCCTTTTTAATACCTGCAGAAGCAAAGTGAGGTAGGACCATCCTTACATTGGCTCATGTCTTCATTGCATATTTCTAAGGAACTTGCTGTAATTCAGAATGAAGTAATTGCAGTTTTGTGGGAGAAGATTGGCCTCCTAAGACACCAACACACTTCCAAAGCAGCCATGACTGGATTGGGTATGAGTTGGTGGCATATGACAGCAGGTTGCAGGAATGAGATGGGGGAGTGTCACATTCATGTAGTTATCCCACAGAAACCATGGAAATAAAAAATTGGGGCTGGGATGCCACAAACAGGAGAGCCAATGGAGAGAAGCAGGCAGACATAGAAGCCATTGCCCAGAGGAATCTGAGACTGAGCTGTGTTTAGTGCAACACAAACATCTTGCTTGCATTGCCAATTGTGATTCAGCTTTCATATGCCCATGAGTTTCACAGACGGGTGTGATCCTCAGGAAAGATGCTCGAGGGGGGTCCTGCGAGGCTCCAGTCCAGGAGTGGAGGGAGGTGAGGGAGGCCATGCCAAAATATGCCACCAGACAAGAGAAGTAGGATGTCACTCAGGAACCATGAAGACTACTTTGAAGTTAAGTCCAGGGGGTTTTTTTGTCTTTATTTCATGTCACAGGATGTTCTGTCTTCTGAGGTTTTCATGGTTGCTCTGATAATTGAATGATTCTCTGTGGAAATAAAAATGTTTTTTACAAAAATTCCTTACCAAAAAAGTGACAATTAACTGCCAGCAATTTTCCTAAAACACACAGCAATCACAACTACCAGAGCACTGATTAAAACTAAGGGCCACCCTTGCAGATATATAGGGAAAATCACTCAAGGTCTCTTGCAAATTGCAATTTTGCAAGCTGACAACCCACTAAAGCACCCCAGCTCAGGCCTGGCCAGTAAAGGCATGGGAACACCTTTTTCATGTGTCACTCTACTAAGGTTTGGTGTTAATGGAACAGAATATTCCAGTAACCTTTTAAAAGTTTGGATTAACTCATTTCTTTGGGTTTGAGAGTGTTGAGCTGCATTAATCTGATTATTAGGTAATAAATAATAACTGAAGGGAGGGGACTTAGAGGGAAGTGAGGAGGTAGTTTAAGGTGCTTTCATGTGGCAGTTGGTATAAAAAATGAGCTGATCAGTGGAAAATTTAGTTTGCTGATAGGAGACAGACACCCATAAGATTGTTGTCTCTCCCTTAGCCAGGCTACACCTGTGCAGCTCCGGTACTATCATCCTGGGATGAGAGGGATATGTGGGGATGAATAATTCAGCTGCAAACCAGCTCTCTGACTGCACTGCATTTTTTCTCCTGGGTTGCTATTTTTAATTTAGATACTCCCACGTGTGTGTTTGGTGGGTTAGAGGCATATGAGAAATAGAAGAAGGTAGTTGATGCAGGCAGGTAGCAGAGCCTGGGGGTGGCAGAGGTTGAACCAGCACTGGCCTAGAACAGCACAGGGCTGAGCACCTTTGAGTGCTGTTTACTTTGGTGGGAGCTGAAAGTGCTCAGCATTGCTTGCTTAGATTTATACCTGTGTTGGTTAATCACAAAGAAACAGAGGAAGTACCCGTACAGTTACAGCCAGAGCTGGATGTCAGGGGCTGTGGGTTCAGTTTTAAGGTCTGCTACTTATCTCCTCTGCGCAAACCTTGTAAATCGTCTCTCTTGTAGTTTCAGATTTGTTAGTGGGAAAATTATTACCACTGCTGCCTTTGGTCTGCCTCACCTTCCTCTGGGGAAGAATCCCTCGCTGCTTGTTTATAGCTGTGGAAGGTAATTCATGTGGGAGCCTCTTCTACTGCAAGGTGGCATCTTCCTGTTGTATTTTTTAATCAAAAACATCAAAAGGAGAGAGTCGTCAGAATGGTTTAAGAGGAAGTAGAAAGGTTTTAGCTGCAGCGGCTCCATGAAATGAGGGACTGTAGGAAACAATGGGATGGAAAAACTGCCTCTTTGGGCAAAAGCAAAACTATTGTTACATGCTCATCATTGTGATAATCCAGATTTCTGGAAGAGATTGGCTGGCATTTTGATTTGTACACTAGCTCCTACAGATCATAAAACCAAAGATCAAAACGTAAGAAAATCCTGCCATGACTGAGAATCTTTCCTTTTCCCCCTTGCTGTGTACACACTATCCAATCGATGAGACCTAATACTAATAATAACTGTTTTTACAATGTCTAGACTGCTTTTGCAAATCCCTGGCTGGTAAAGGTATTCATGTCTTCCTGTGGACTCAAGGAAAGCTTTGAAATTTAGAGTAGCTCAATCCTTGTTAGGTTATATAGAGTCTCAACTCTTCAGCTGTAGGTCACTGGATATGGGTAACTTCTGAAAAATGAGATAAGAGGAAAGAAAGTATTTGAAACCCCAAAATTAATTAACTAATGTGACATTATTGCATAGATTTATTGCCAAGGTTGTGTAACATATCCATGTTTTTGAGGAATAATGTACTGGACTACCCCTTCTCAGCATGTACATAGAGGTCTCAACACAAGGAAAGCCATTACTTCTTTCCCTATTTCTTGATCTTTGTGATCAAGAATATCCTGGACTGAGTTTAATTGCTTGATTCCAGGTCAGGAAAATCTCATGAGCCTCCCAGATTTGGGGAGAAAAGAAGCAAAACAGAAAATATAGTGATACATTAATGATGAAGAAGCCAACATCCTTCCCAACAGAAATTTCTTGACTAATGGTTCACAAAGCCGGGTGGTCAGTTTTAACCATGTGACAGCCAGGAGACTGGAAGAAAAAGCAATCTCAGTTATACTCCATTCAGAAAGGAGATAATTGGCCAACCAGCTAAATATCTAATAAGCTTCGTTTTTCACACACCTTTGGCCTCCTGACTATTCCTGGGAAAACAACACGCACCGACAAGTACACACCACATGGTGGCTTCTCACACCAACATTTTACGACGAGTAGCTACAATTTTAAAACACTAAACATGCCAGACAAAGGTTTCTCTTTCTTTACCAAGACATGAATTTAATCTCCAAAAATGACACTTGCCTGAAGCCCCCAAACAGCAAGTCTACGAGCATTGAAACAAAATCTAGCTCGAGACACAGAGCCCTTGGAGGCATTATAGACAGGAATGAATTGCTTTATATCATTAGACAGCCAAGACTGTTTGCTTTCCTGGGGGTATAAAGCATTCAGTTTGCATCTGGTACTTCACAAGACATTGAGCCATAGAGCACTGCCTCAGTGGATTTTCCATATGCACTACAGACCATTTTAGGGTTTCTAAACTAAATTATTTTCGTCTCTCTAATGGCATGTCTAAAGGTATGATGCAGATTTCTTGGCCACCTTTTCACCCACCTAATTTTCTGTCAGTCCTTCCAGATTTTTGGAAAGATCTTGGTATGTAAATTTTGCTTTTTAGTTGTTCTTCTCTGGTTTTGTGGAAGCTCAAATGAATGAAGCAGCTGTCATTAACCAGTTTTCAATCTGTGGATAAGCTGTAGTATAGTCACTTGGTAGATATATCAGGAAAGCACTGGCATTTGATTTCCCACCAGCAGTTTGGTAAGTCAGAGACTTCTGGACAGCCTGTGGTAACCACCTCCCAACACATCTGTGCAGCCTGTGTCTGTGCTGGCTCCCAGCTCCAGGCTCCCTCAGCACATAGAGAAGCATTCTGAAACTTCACTGCAACTAGGAAGATGTTTTGGAGACATCACTCAATATCCTTTGTCAGCATCACTCCAGGTTGTAAAACACTTCTGACACTGGAGGGATGGAGGTACCACAGCTCTCTCCAGCAGTATCACTGCTCCCCTGCATGATGTCAGGCACACCATGTTCTGCAGTCCAGAAACTGTTGCTCAATGACTGCCCACACTGTCCTGTGGGAAGTGCCCTGTGTTGCATTAATATCTCAGCCACAGGCAGGCAAAGCGTGCGCGAAGCCCTTGGTTTAGGACAGAAGTGAGGAGCGCTTCAATGGAAACCTGAAAATGAGTAAGAAGTACTCCTCAATACTTATGTAATTAGTTATACAAACAACGGACTGTTTCTTCTCCACATACAGCAAAACATTTAATAAAGAACAAGCACTAAAAGTCCTGGACGGGCCTTAAGAAATCTTAGCATTTTGTTCATGTAAATGCAGTGCTAATGTGGGCTGGGGATTCTAGTTGTCACTTGCTACCTTCTAATCGTAACTCCTCTAGTGGGCTTTTGCATGTTAAAGAGTAGAAAACAATATTTAAATTAACATAAGGTTAATAGCATAAGTATTAGGTTTGCAAAGAATATATAAAAACTGCAAACATTATGTGCTCTGCTTAGACTTGGGAGTGTTAACAGGAAAAAATACATCAAAAAAACCCCTTAGAAATAAGAATCAAAAGGATGAATCTGACAATATGAGCTGTATGTACAGAGTACCTGAATGATGATTTGGTATTTTGTTCACTTCATGCAAAGCCTTTTTCACAAGTTCAGGCTGAACCAAAAAAAAGAAGTGGAATGTGGCTACTGAAGCAATCCTGTACTTCTCATGTCGGACGCAATGACAGGACACAGAACATCCCTGTGAGTCTGCATAACTGAATTCCAGAATATAACTTGGCATGGTTGAGTTTATTTATGGCCACAGAATCTAAAATGAGCCATACTCTCCAAAGACACACTCTCAACTGTTAAAAGAATAGTTGCACTCATGTAAAAGGTCTTATATTGTTGAAATATAACTACTTGACCTTTAAAATATATTTTCCTTTTTTAGCTATATCATACGAATCTCAAACATTTTCTGTTAAGAAGAAATATACTCCACTTTCTTATACATTTTTTGTGACATCTTTTCCTATAGTTTCCAATACAAAGAGAAAATGAGTGGCAGGTTTCATAACATCAAGTCCTGAAAAGGAGGTGTTAATTGATACTTAAGAATTGCAGTCCAGAGCACTCAAATGTCCTATTAGTCATCTAATCATTGAGAAGCAAGAGGATTTCTATCTAGTAGCAATGGATTGGAATAGCATATGCTAATAGCATATAGCTATCAACCAAGACCATTCTATGTAATGGACATAGTATCTGTGTAGAGTACAAGGCATTAAATATATCTGTTGACAGTCACATTAATAAATTAATAAAAATCAGGGGGGGAAAAAAGAGAATAGAACAAGTTAAAACAGAGTAGATGATGGTTAGGAAAACCACCAGACATCAAACAGCATCCACAATGCATTACCAGTCCTGTTTTGCTTCCTTTCCTAAGAAAATAAAATTTAAAATTCCTTTAACAGGACTCAGAGATGCAAATAATGCTAATGAAGAATATAAGGTATCTGCACAGGATTGCAATAGCATCATAACTCTCCCAGCTGCAATATATGCAATATCCTAAAGCAGCCCTATAGTCTCTCTGCCAGACTGTGAGCAGGTAGTCACCCCTGACACATCCCTGGCACATTGGTTGCTGGGTCCAGTATCTAGTTACTCTTGTGCTGATTCTGCTCAGGCTCCCCGAGCTAAACAGCCTTCACCATTCCCAGATCAAGTGCACAGATTGGCAAAAAAAATCACACGCAACGTCTCATGAAATTTCTCATGCTCCCTTCTCGTGCACTGTTGGGTTTTCTGCAGCTTTTCCTCCCTGTCTATCCATCACAAGAAGTAGCAGATTGGAAAGACACATAAAATATTAATTTTAAAATGCCAAGATGCCCTGCACCTTTCACATCTTCCCAACAGTCCATCCTTCCCAGAAGGCAGAGCAGAGTGAGGTGTTGACAAAAGCTCCCCCTGGGGGAGGCCAGCTCGTTTCTTCATCCTTTTCTGTAGGCAATGGAGAGAGCAGGGGTCTGACTCAGGCACACTGTGTTGCCACTCATGAACTTTCTTCCTTAGTGTAAAGCCTTCTTCAGCTAAAGCAGGCCCTGGTGAACACTGTCCCCAAGCTCATGCCCAGAATGAGCTCCACAGGTCCTCACTGGCCTGCAACAGTGACACAGCCAATCTGGCTACCTTAGGTATAAAATGGACACAATGTCCTACCACAAGAAAACAGTCTGTTCATCCCTTGCAGCACCATCTATTTTATCACCCCAACTGCAAGCAGCAGCCATGGCTTGACTGTAAAAAAATGCTGATAAGGAACAGCTTTGAGTCACCATCCATGACCATCACTCCTGAGCTTAGGTCCTTCTTGAGTGAACAAGTGATTTTCTTACATTAATAAAGTACAAATCAAGGTATATCCTGTGCTGAAATTGCACATCCTTTGCTTGAATCTGCTTTTTGGAACAGGAAGGCATGGAACATCCCCTCCTGCCTGTGTCTAGCAAGTCATTTCAATGGGAATAAGAAACGCTGAGTGAGCTTATACGGTACATCTGGTATGCTTGCAAGCCATGCTGGCAGTTTTGCTGAAAAATGTGCAGAAGAACCTTCTCCCTGTTGGAATGTAAATTGTCATTTTTATTAAAGCATAATGAGCTCTGAAGGGGGAGCAGAAAGTGATTTACAGAAATGCCAACTTTGCATTACATCTGTGAGACCTTCAGGTTTCCCGCTGTACCCGCAGGGTGGATGGCATGGCTGTATCTGCCTTACATCGCGATTCCAAGCTAAAGCCTAGTGAGCAAAGCTCCCTTTTTAAATGTTGCTTCCCAAAGTAATTTTTCCAGGGAAATAAGGACTTGTGTGACCAGTTACAGTATTTCAAGAGGTCACCTGCATTACGATACCTAGACCAGGCCCTGGCTCTCCACAGAGATCATGCCATATCATCTTTTTTGTTAACTGGCTGAATTTTGTCCTGAAAGTTGCTGGAGTTTTTGGAGGGGGAAGCAGTTTCCATTCCTCTGAAGGGTTGTTAGAGGACCTCTCTGATCCAATAATGAGAACTTGCTGTTCCTTTCCAGTCTAAATGTGATATGGTTACTTGGTGGTTTTTATTCTTCTCCTTAAATAGCTTTTCTCTGTTGCTGGTACTAGGCCAACCAATATATTCTCAGAAAAAAATCAGGATCCTACCATAGTCTTTATTTTTCAGACTAAGGAGCACTTTATGTCATCTCTCATGTGATCTGCTTTATGAAACCTCTGCACTTGTTGCAGATTATTAATCTTTCTCAGAGAAATGTGGTAGCAGGTGTGTTGCAGATGCACATTCATCCATGCCTCTACAACAAAACTTTCACTTTCTGCTGGAAATACCATGTCTGATGCATGCTGTGAGCACATACACATTCTTCATGGCATCACTCCATGGTCAATTCACAGTCACTCTGTGATCATCTCCGACACCAAGAGTTCTCTCCACCTGAGTCATCTCTTGTCTCCCTTAGAGAAATTTCTTGTTAACCCTGAAGTGCATGCCATGACATTCTGTTCTAATCAATTCTCCCCACTTGTCTACCTGTCAGAGTCAGAAAGGTTTTAAAATAAAATAGTCTTCTTACATGTTAGCTATGTCCCTCCATCTTCAGATTTCAAGAACCCACTGACTTCATATGCTAATGTACTTAATGAAAATCCTGCCAGCACTGATCCTAAAATTGACCTTTGAGGAATTTACAGTAACTTGTTTGTTGACACCTGTCTTTTCTTTGTCTTCCTCTGGCCCTTCCCATCAGTCAGTTCTTCCCCACCTTTTGTGTCCTCTGTTAACCTCCACCTTATTTTCCTTCATTAATATTTTCCTATATAGGAGTGTATCAACTGTTTTACTAAGGTATAAATGAGATTTACCACACTTTTTACTTTGGAAAATCCATTATCTCATTTAAGGAAAGCTACCAGATTATTCTGGCACCATGTTCCCTTGGTATAGCCAGGCTCCTTCATCTTGTTTTATGTTTAACTAGAAAGAATAATTTATTCATTTTTTCTCCTTTGGCAATTATAAATGTGTGTAGAAATAAAAAACAAAATAGAGGCAGATCACATTCCCTTTCATCTGGGGCATGTTTATATGCATATAGATAGAAAATGTACAAATATGTACATGTATGTGAATATATGTGCAAATATGTACATATATGTGCTTTTATATCCATACACAGACACCATATACCCATACACGTAACTGACTGCACAACAGCTTCCAAGCTGCACAGCTCTTTAGGAAACACTAGCATTTTAACTTGTCCATAAAATAAAGATTTATTAATACTCATTAATTTTAAGAGTTGCAGATATTTTCTTCCTTTTCCACTTCAGTTCTTCTCCTGGAGCCAGCTGACACTCAGCTGACAGCCAACAAGACTGTGCAGGATGATTTTACCCAGAACTCAAACTGTTCCTTGCTGACAGATACCATTACAAAGGTCAAGTGCAATCCAGTTGTTGGATAATTGCAATGATGAAGTTTGTCCATCAGTGTAAAAACCTGTTTTAATAGTTACAGTGAACAGAAAGTGTCCATTTGCCACCTATTTTAAATATGAGAGCAGTTCTTAATGAAAGAAAGGTTATCACATGGCAAGAGTTTAATTAACAGGTACCTGTCTTGTTATTGCTTCTTGTCTGACACGGTAGCACACACTTTTGCAATACAAAAATTCATTGTGAGAGAAGGTAGAGGAGGAGAGGCCCAGTGTCTCTCTGTAAAGAGGCTGTCCAAATGCACAACCTTCTCCCCCACATGTGTGTAGAGGGATTTGTACCACAGCAGCCTGGCAACCTTTGCTAATGGCTTCAAGCAGCTGGAATCACCTGCCCCTTGGCACACAACTCATCTGCCATCTCAAATGACATGCTTCAAGAAAGAGAGATGGATGAAAAGCCAAGTTTCCAAAATTTGCATTCCTGGCTGCAATAAGGAGACAAAACATTCCCAGATGCCCTTTTAGCTATTAATGACAATACAGCATCACTGTGACCAGACCTCATCAGCTTATAAGAATGGAGCTCTTAATCTCGTAACTGTAAATTCAAAATTTTAAACAGTTTTACAAAATCCCTTTTTTCCGGATTAAAAGCAAGAAATGTATAACTTTGAATGCTGCAAAGTGCTCACCACTGTGTATAACTAGTTTCAATCAACAGCAAAATTGTGCTAGTGCATTAGAAGAAGCCAAGACAAAAATACAGCACCAATTACTTGGTTTGAAAACTGAACTGTTGATGAAAGACAAAAAAGCAGAAGTGCATTGTTTCTGACAACTCCCCACCTACATGCACTTTTGTGTGAATTGGTAAGAAGCTGCTGACTGTCACTAGCCTAGTACCTTTGTGAAGAACATGGAGGATGTGCATTTTGCACCCCTCTGCAAACACCCAGTACCATACAAATGCTACATAAAACCTCCTCAGAATTAGGTTCACATAGGTCTCAAGAAGGACTCAGTCCCATGTCCCAGCTCCAGGCTTAGGGACCAATATAAACCTGCTAAAACAATGCTAGTAAATATGATTTCACTGACAGTGGATCTTGCATGTTTTCAAAATTCCTCCATATCATTCAGAGGTTTAATGAGTGGCACAGGGACAGTCACAGGTATTTTCCAACCGGACAGGGACATCCTGGATGGGGTGAGCAGGTTGCTGACTTCTTATATAGCTAATTTCTTCCACTGATGCATTGTGTAAGTTCTTTTTCATTTTTCCAAAGCAAGGAATTATGAACCTGTGCTGGTTTGGATGACAAGAACCTCTTCTGTCATCAAGGCCAGTCCCCAACTGAAGCGGGCAACAATCATATCAGGTAATACCTGTTATGAGTTAACGTAAGTCACAATTTACAGGTTAAGCTCCACCCCTAGTAACGTGACCAGTCTTTCCGAAACCTGTTCTTTTCTATCTCAAACTCTGCCTCTTCTAGCCATTTCAAGAGTTTATTCTTCCACTACCACAATATTTGAGTGCTTGTAAAATAAGATCTATTACAAAAGTGATGTTTCTATTAATCTTCATGAGGTCACTCAGAATTCTTCCCTTTGACATCTGGGCTCGGATGGTGGATATGGTTTGAGAGGGTTTTTCTAAAATTTAGTCTATTAATTTATTGCTTCTTTTATATTCTCAAGTGATATTCCTCACATTCCTGCAATCCAATCACCTGCATTTATCTGACCTTGTGTTTTAAAGCAAAACCACTAAATGCATGTGTATGTAAACAGTGGCAAAATGAAACTCAGAAGCAAAAGCCACACTCAAGGAGTTTAACAGAAAAAAATAACCAAGAAAACTCTTTAATTACATGAAATGGGGCTGGGACTGGAAGCATGCACTGAAATTATTGTGTATTCCAAATGCTGGGGTTTAATCCCTTTTTTGTAGGAGGCTGAAAATATGCTAGTTGTAGGAGCAAAAGAGTAATGCCAGAAAACACAAAAATCAATTCTGGTAACTATCAGCAAAACTAAAATTATACGTGTACAGAAAAGTGGGAAGCAGGTCTATTTAAGTGACAGACAACTGGGGCACTTCTGCATATTTCCCATACAGGAACTAAGGAATTACCAAATTACTCAATCAACTTCAGGCTTTGTGTGGATTAACAAAAATGCTAATAAACAAATTAGTGTGAGGTCTAAAAAATAAATCAGGGGAGTATCAGCCGTATGGAAAATAGTTCACTACTATTAAGGCAAATACAAATGTCACTGCCTCATTAATTTCCCATAATGAAAGGAGACTGAGCAAACAGCTCAGGTTAGGAAGCAAAGCTCAACATGGGGAAGGTGGGGATCGTGGGAGAGTGCGGCAGGTACTCTGTTTGGAAAAGTCTGAGCCATTTGAGGGCTTGTGTTCCTGCCTTCTCCCTGCACTGTGCAGGGGTTACTGCCTAATAAGGAGAGACAGAGTGAGTGGTGTCTCCAGCCCTGCCTGAGCTATCAAGGTGGTGTTGAAATTAATGTTCATTCATATGGTGGGCTGTGGAGCTCACAGTTCTGCTTCATGATTCCTGCAGGATTCAGCTCAGGAACCTGAGAGGTTCCCACTTCCAAAGAGAAGAGATCTGATGTGGAACAGCTGATTGTCTATGGTTGCAAATGGAAACCTCTTCACTTCATGTGTGTAGTCCTCAGCTGAGGACACCACCATTGAGCTCAGAGTAAGTGGAAGCAGCAATTATTTTATGTTGCCTTGAAACCATTTTGCAAGTCCAATCACTGCATAAAATTTAGTTATGATTCTTTTAAATACATTTCAATCTCTGGACTGTTGAATTATCTAACATTAAACATATTGACCTATATTTCTCAAGCTCTGCCATCAAGATTATAGCTGATTGAGTACTTAGACCTTTGTCTTATCTTTTTAATCCATTCATGTCACTAAAATATTGCATTCTCATCCTGACAATCTACTTATGTATTTGATTTCCTTGAAGTTGAGGATAATCTGTTTAGGTTAATACTAAATTAATCACAATCTTAAATGCTTCCTAGAGAGTTAGATGGCTGCTATACAGAAAACAGATCTGCCATACCTAAAGAGGGCTTATGTCTGGGCCCATGTGGAGCCTCTATGTCTTCTCTGTTCACCATATGAACCAACAACCCAAACTGGACTTGGTTAAACTCATACCTTGCTTGCAATTCTGCTGAAATGGGTCCTTCAGAGAGGGGTTTATAAACCCAGTATTGTACCAAGTCTTGACTGTAAGTGTCATTTTGCACCCACTATTAAAACAGTATAAAATATTAAAAATAAACTGGAGGAAAAAAACCCCAAATTATACCATATTCTGTTATTTCTTATTATCTTCTGGAATGTCTTGTTGGTATGATTTTCATTATCTGCCAACAAAAACAAGCACATTTGACACAGGTTTGAATTGTGTGTTACTTAGAACATGTAGATGACTTCTGTCAAGACACCAATGGGAACTTACTCTGACAATATACTGAAATTTTAATTTGAGTCCCTTTCCATTGATTTTACTGGCATTTATTGTGCAGTCTGGATTCTAATAGTGAGGAAGGAAGCCCATATCAAATGAAGCTAAACAAGGTGCAAGATTTTCTGCAAACAGAAATTAGGTGAGAAAAACTGAGACTCACCAGAAATATATTCAGAAGGAAAGAAGAGCAAAGGTATTCTGAGTAGTAAGAAAATCCATGAAGATCAAAAATACATTATTATTTGGCATTTGGACTTTTGTATTGTATTCATGGTAGGAATAGTCGTGAATTGTTTGTTTGTTAAACATTAACTGTTTGGCATAATCTTTCAAAAACACCAGGATCTCAAGTCAGTAGTGAGTCCCAGAAATGGCAATGACTGATTGTCTCATGGTGTGAAGAGAACAGCCAAAAGCAGACCAAAGCTTTCCTCCAAAATCAGATACTGACTTTTTTCTGTGATCTCTAAGTCTGCAAACCTCTCTGAGGGAATTTTCCATCCATTCACTCAGATGTGAGTCAGGAGAGTGCAGAGGTTAAGGCCAGTGTGAGGGAAATCATCCTTTTAGGTGAAAAGATGTCACAGTTGGTCACAAGCTCTCACTTATCCTGGGGAAGGGTCTCAGCCAAGGATTGCCCTCCCTTTCCCCACACAGGATGAAATGCCTCATCCTCCCTCAGCCCAGGAACTCACAGAGCAGCCCAGAGAGAGGTTTGGGATGAAAGGTCTGTTAAAGTAAAGCCACCATCACTTGCTGAAAGGGATATCAACAGGAAAGCAAATTAAAATTATGCACACAGTTCTGGTGAAACTGGCCTAGTTTATAAGCTGGGTAAGCATCAGAGCTGCTCTCACTTCATTTTTGTGGTGAAAAGGTTATAATTTAAGCATACTTGACAGGTACAGAAAACCAAGTGAAAAGCTTATACTCAGGAAATACTTATTTTTAGTCATAGAAAAAGCTCCTACCTCTATAATACAAAAAGGTTGACTTTACTGTAAGCATTGCATTGCATAAACAGAATTTGTCTATTTAAACTCTGTCAGAAACACAGCAGTGAAGAAAAAGGTCTAAAAATTAAAAGAATAAACAGCTTCCAGCTGAAAAAGGGCACAATCCACCAGAAAAAGAAAAAAAAAAGTATCTCTTTTTCCTTCGAGGCTACTACAAACTACTTCCAGTAATTAAAACCAACTCTGAACTGCACATTGTTGACAACAGGGTAAGATGTTTTCCAGGCAGAGGCAGAATTAATTACACAGTGCTAGATTGCCTTTTGTGACTTCTGCTTTTTTAGTTCATTAGTCAAAAAGACATCACACAAAAAAATCATTGCCTTTATTTCAGAATCTGTCTTTTTCTTTAAAAAAAAACGTGCAGGCTGGAAATAAAACTATTGAGGGTCAAATGCTGCTGAAATCTATCCCTAAACTATACAGTCAGTATCTCTCTCTCTGGATAGATAGAGAGAGAGAGAGAGAGAGATAGACGGATAGATAGAGAGATAGAGAGATAGATATATGGATAGATAGATGGAGGGATGGATAGATAGATAGATAGATAGATAGATAGATAGATAGATAGATAGATAGATAGATAGACAGACAGACAGACAGACAGACAGGTTATCTGTATATGCTGTGGAGGAGAGCCAGACTGACCACACAGAAATGGTCAGGCTGGAGGGAACCACTGTGGGTCATCTGGTCCAAGCTCCCTGCCCAAGCAGGGCCATCCCAGAGCTCATGGAACAGGACTGAGTCCTGACTGTTCTTGAGTATCTCCAGTAAGGGAGAATCCACAACCTCTCTGGACAATCTGCTCCAGGACTCAGTCATTTGCACAGCAAAGAAGTTTTTTCTCATATTCAGGTGGAACTTGCTGTGCATCAGTCTCTGCCTGTTGCCTCTTGTCCTATTGTAGGATAATTCTCCTCTTAAATTTAGAAGACAGCAATAACCTATGAAACAAAGGAAGTATAACAAAGAGGAAAGTTTTATTTTCAGCACACACTGGGTGCCTCAAACCACAGGGGTCTGGAAGCATACCCCACATTCAAACTTTGTGCTTTTTATAGTTTACAAAGTCCTGCCCGTTTTCATCAGATAATGCAAATTCATGGGCTTGCTGGTCTTGCCCTAAGAGGTGTCTTCTCCAAGGGGAGAGGGGGTGTCATCTTCTCCTTTATTGGTTGTGCAGAATCCCCCCACACTGGATAAAGGGTCTCCTTTGTTCACAGAGACCACCACGTATCAAAGAGGCCTTTGTGCACAGGGGCCTCTACATGTTTATTTTAAGTACTTGGTATTTTCCCTCCCCCCTGGTGAAAGGCCCTCAGTGCCAGGCCCTGGCAGTACCTGATACCTTACAGTCTTCATGGTACGCCTATGAATTTCCTATAAAATCACAGCAATCTAAAAAGAAACCCTAAATAAAGGAAATGAATCCTATTCTAACTCAACTAATCTTGCTTGTAATAAGACCGTGTTATTTTATTTCTTGCACTATTGCTTGGCACCACCTGGAATAGCCTGGTCCATCCTCTTCGCACCTTCCCTTCAGATATTTATACACAAGGAGATCCCCTCTCAGTCGCCTCTTCTAGAGGCCGAGCAGGCACCGCGCAACTCATACAGAGATCAATCCCTATTAATTACTTTAAATTGTTTGTTTGTTTGTTAATTTACGCTTGGAGCAGCGGGAACCCTTTTCCCTCTTCCCACGGAACTCCCGCCCCGGCGGGCGGGGCCAGAGGGGGCACCAAGATGGCGGCGGCCTTGGGGAGCTGCGGGCGGGCACGGGCAGGTAACGGAGCCGCTCCCGGCCGCCCTTACGGCCCTTTCTGCGCCCCCCGCTGCTTCCCTTCCTTCCCCCTCCTCCTCCACAGCTCTTCTCCCCTGTCTGCTCACAGGGACCAGCTCAGGATCCCTCATGGCTGCTGCTTTC
>JAWWEV010000083.1:44595074-44608618 GCA_035583235.1 Hafferia zeledoni
CCCATCGGTGTATAAAATCTTCCTACTGTCCAATGTAAACCACCCCCCCCCCCCCCCCCCCTCCCCCGGTGCAGCTTGAGACTCTCTTCTCCTGTCTCCCTTCAGTGAAACATTATACATGTGTGTAACTGTTGTGCTTTAAAATACAAACTTTGCAAACCAGCAGAGCTGAAAGTGGCTTCCATAAGGACGCATTCCTTTCCATTGTACATTAAATCAAAGTAACAGAAAGAAGACATAAGTAATAAGGAAATATTAATAAAAATAAGCAAAAATTGTGAAGTACTGATATGCTAATTTTGAGTTGAGTGTAAGGTTATGGAGGGGGAGAAACTGGGTGTCTCCTGAATGACTCATGCACACCTGCACTGGGAATCCTGGGTACAGCCCTGGATTTGTTGTTACTACAAATGAGAGAGGGTTTGGAGATTAGCAACAAAAAATTTAAAGCACTGACATGACATAAGTAAGTGCAAAAGTGTTTAGAAGAGCCTGCTTGGTAAGTAAGAGAGGAAAAGTCCAATTCTGTAGATGGGTAGTGAGACAGTGAGGGTTTGTATATGCACTTACGGTGAATGTCAAAGGAAGTGCAACTCCCACCACCTTACTGGGGATCCAAATTAGGTGGAATAGCAGTTATTTCTACTGATAATGTTACTACCTTATGGGAAATGCTTAAATGAAACATTTTCTTATACAGTTTCTCTACACAGAGATTTAGTGAGGTAACTCTGCAAGGAAAATGAGGAACTGACTGACGTAGTCCAAGCCAAATGTATTGGCAAAAATTTTTAAAAAAACACCATCAAAAGCAACCATAGAGGAAAGGAACTACTGATGTTTAAAAAACATTTTTTGTTTAAATAATGCGAAATCAAGATGAGGAAGAAATCTCAGAGTAAGTGTCTCTTAATGCTTTATTTCCTAGGAAGTCAAAACAGTAAATATCTTATTGAGACTGACCCCCAAATATGTGTGCTATTTGATCTTTCTCACATCTGAGTAGTTTTAGAAGATTCACTCTAAGTATATGAGGAGTTAACTGGGATTTTAGTTGAAAGAGAAAGGTTTAGCAAAATAGTTGGTTTGGAATATCTAGTTGAAATCTACTAATTATAGTCATCCTCCCCCATCTCTTTTCAGTGATGACAAATTCAGTATTTTTACAGGATAATTTCCTCCAACTTCCTCTTCTCTGTGTTTCATTCTGAATTTTTACTAACACCCTGTTAGCCATCTTCTGTTCAGGCAACTGAGCTGCTTGAATCTTCAGTTGACTGATTCGGCTTTTATGAGAGACTGAGTGCAAGAATTGTATTTTATTAGATCAGACATCTTAACACAACAGTTTTATTCTGTGCCAGGGCCAGAGTTAGTTCTCTCAGCTAAAAAATATGTGCTTTTGTAGTTCAGATACAGGAATGAAATGCAAAGACCAAGGAAAACAGCTGAGTAGTCCAAGTCAAGCTAAAATACATTTTATAGCTACCAATTTTCTGTATAATTGTAGCAATCACTACATTCTTCTTACATATTGCAGACTGAAATACATGTTTTTGTCTTTTCAGGTATCACAACCTTCAGAATGCAGTCGGTTTGTCAGAGAGTTGTCCCTTGTTCCTCATGTTTGAAGAGACAGCTAAATGGCTTCCTGGGATTGCTTAAATGGCAGAGGAGAGTGGTTCCTGCGTGTGTGAGAACTATTTACAGTGAGACAGGGACATGGGAAAAAAGCTATAGGTTGGAGACAAGAATAAAAGTTGAAAACTGGTGGCGCTCAAGAGTAAAGAATCAGTTCTGCAGAATTTCAGAAATTGATGTAAGCATTATGAGAAATTTGGAGATGACATATGTGATATTTTTGTTTTCTTAGACTTAATTTAATTGAAACTTCTTTAGTACAGTTGGCTTACAATGATTGGATGTATATTGCATTTCAGGGGAAAATACTTCTATGTGATAGCAGATTATTAAAAACCATTGATGAATTAGGGGGAAAAAAGAATTAAAAAATCTTGAGGAAAACCAGTACGAACTTGTCAATTTAGGAAGTGTTTGAGAAATCAGTTCTTTCTTTGTATATTGTATCATATTTAGGAATCAATTGTTTAAAATATTGAAAGAAACAACATCTACATTTGTAACTTTTGTAAACAACTTTCTCAAGATATTATTCCCAAATCTATTACATTACACACTGTGACTCATTAAAATCTGCCTTAAGGGAAAATGATTTTTTAATATTTTCTGGTTTCTGGTCTCATAGGAGTAACAAGTGACTTGCAGAAAAAAAAATTTCCCATGCAATAAGATGTTGAAAACAACAGTATCTCAGTCTCTGACTCTTTTTGCCTGATTATACATGTATGTGTAGGTATCATATATAGCATACACATAAGCTAAGTTCTAAATTGTATTTTTGATTGCATTTTTCTTTTATCTTTACAGTTGAAAGTAGATTTAGTAACATCTCATACTGAGGCAAATAGTGTATAGTGCTGTATGAAGTATTCAGATCATTTCTGAATTTGCTATGAGTGGACAAAAGTAAAGAAGTAATATATGATAAATATGAATAGAGATTTGTTCAGAATAGTAAAAGCTGCGTGTAATTTTTTTCATTATTAACATAAGAAAAATAATGTGCGAACTTATCAAGCATCAGTGATATCTGTGATAAAGTCAATGGTAACCAAGATGTGTTAGGAATAATTAATGTGAGAGATAATGTTTGATTTCTTTGTAACTTTCGTCATTTCACTCCAACCTAAGCAAATGAAATTTTTCCTTTATTATGTAAGATGTCTTTGGATCTGAGCATAAGTTGTGAAACGGAACAGTTTTGCTTTAGTGGATGTTCATGCAATTGCAAATGATTCAGTCACTCTGTGAGTTACTGCAGTTCAGCTGACAAGGAATGAGTGGCCAGGAGTGAGCTCCGTGTTTGTTGTAGATACAAAGTAAAACCTTAATTATTTAAACTGTTATGAGAAAAATTTAATCTGCTATGTTTTTATTTTTTTCGTGGGGCAGATAAAGAGAATCAGTTGCAGATCGTATGGTGGGGAATGATTAGTTGGTCTTCAGTTCTGTTAATATATCTTTTGTTGAGTAAAAGTTAATTAATTTTCTTAATATCCCAGTGCTGTATAGATGTGAACAAGATTTGCTGAGATAGTGGCAAAGTCTGGTGAAACACCTCCATTTAGAGCCCCAAAGAATTTGATCCAGTGAACTGTCGGTGCTCACTTGGATCAGTTCCAGCAGAACATTCTTTCCCTTCATGGTGCCATGTAGTTTATAATGTGCGTGTATATTCAAGTGAAATGCTAACTCATGTAGTTACTGGTTTCTAAAAATTTCTTTCTAGAAATCAAGACCAAAATTTTATGTGCTTTCTATGTTCCCATATCCTTCTGGAAAGCTTCACATGGGCCATGTTCGTGTCTACACCATCAGTGATGCAGTAGCTCGGTTCCAGAAAATGAGGGGGATGCAGGTAAGAATAGATCAGCAGTAGGACTGGGAGGGTGGGAGGGTTATATTTTAATATCACAATTGCTCAGGGAGTATTTTCCAAAATCCATTGAGGTGGATATATGCCATAAGGTGGTGTATATGCTACAGATGCATAGAAAGTGCCCTGTGAAGCTTGAATATTGAAATCTGAGACTTTTAAAGCAGGTGGTGTTTGTAACTCACTATTGATAACAGATTGTTATAAGCCATCTCAGATGATACAGCTGATGCTGTATCAGTTACCTGAATCTACTGGTGTGTGACACAATGTTGGTAACACATACGGGCCTCTCTGTGAGAGGAGACTGCAGACCCTGCTGCCATCTGGGTGGGGCCAGGGGGGAGGAAAAGGTGTAGCTGGCAAGAGAAAATAACACAGAAGGCAACTGCTTTCGCCTGTTCTGCTCTCAAGAACCAGTTGTTGTCATTTGTCAGATTCAGAGGGGTGCCCTGCTCTTCTGTGCCAGCTGGGAGAGGGAAACCCTTTTTCGTGACTGCTACAAGTCAGATGAACAGGATCATGTCACATGTCACATCATGTGGGTGTAACTACAAGTCTCTGTTCTGTAGCCTCTGCTCCTTGGCTTGCCCATTTGAGTCTTGTTCGTACATGTGAAACATTGTCTTTTGAAGGTGCAAGTTTGGAAGGTAGGCTAGGCCTAACTTTCTTGGCACATCTGCAAGGAGAAATCCCATTTTCCCTTCCACGTTCCTCTGTTTCCCAGTCTGCCCCATGCCTGCCGTGGTTTCTCCCTTCGTTCTCTCCGTTCCGCAGACAGTGTAGCTGAGAGCCTCGTCCCTGCAGTCTGCAGTGGGATCCTCATGGGTGTTCTGCAGTAAAGGCTGGTGGGCAGAATTTGAAGGCTGTAAGGAAGGTGTGGGAAAACTGTGGCCTAAGTGACAATCATATTACAGAGGAAAGACATTTGTTAAGGAGCAAATGTTAAGAATCTGGGAAACAGTAGGAAGGAGGAATATGGAAAAAGAATGCAATTAAAGGGAAAAAATAGCCATAGGCAAGAATCTAGGATGACACTCAGGAACTGACAGAGAAGGAGCAACTCCAGAATACAGGAATCAACCTCAAAAAGAGTAGAAAGATGAAATGGAGAAACAAATGTTAGTTGGTGGTTGAGGTACTTAGTGCGATTTCCTTGCCACAAATGCTGTAGCAGTGTAGCATTTCCTGGGTTTATCACCCTCCATGAGACTCTGATTGGTATTGTCACTGAATTATTCAGTGTGCTGCCTTTCCAAATACTGTGTGTTTTATGCCAGCAATGAACATTCCATGCACTGAATATGTGCTGCTGCTTTACAGAAATGGATTCTTGCACTTTCAAAATTACAGGAAAAAGAAATAACTCCCTTAGACCTTAAATGAGGAGAAAAAAAAATGTCTGTTGTAACACTGGTCTTTCTTAACTCCTCTGAATGACCAGAACTTGGATCTCTCTAAAAAAATTGAGCTAAGGAGGCATTTGAAGGGGCGTTTGATTCTTGCTTGATGTTAAGACCATTGGTGAAATGTCATTCCAGGATACAGCCATGTCTTATCAATAGCAATGAATGCAGCCACTAAATTTCTGTTCAGAAAGTTGAAAACTTGCTTCCTCTTGTACTACATAAAATAAAGTGAAAATAATTGTCTATTTGCAGTAGCATGCTCTACTTGTAATCTTTTGGATACCAGGTAAGTAAGCACTTCTCATAGAAACCATTGGAGAAAAGTGAAAAGATAATACAATTGCAATGAAATACAAGAACCACTGTGCAAACAAGTTTTTATTTCCACATTTCCCTGGTTTTTTTCCAGAAAAGTTTTGGAAGGCTGTTCAAGTTTTTACATCTTGCATTTCAGCTTATTTTTATATTTCATGTAAAAATTACTTTGAAGGATATTGGAGTGCCTGTAGAGCATGCTGGCTGCCTATAAATACTTGTATCTTCTGTTATGTTAACCAGTTTGAACATCTATTTTTGACTAAAGGTGGGCAGCCAAAGAATTTAACCTTCATTTACGATTAAGAGACATTAAAAGTCTCTCAGATGATTTTGAGTCTGTCAGATTAAGAGATACTGTGTTAGTGATGTACATTAACTTGCTGAAACTTATATTTTATCTTAAAAAAACTTTCACTTTATTACCCGTGCTAATTTCTCCATCACTAAGCATTAAAGTCTTTATAATTGATTTTCTCCTTGCAATTTTTTATGATTTTTTTTTACGGTTGTACAATCTGTTAAAAATTCCTTTATTGTGATGGTTGTGGGCTATGGCATGGTTATATCATAAGATTTGTTATTCCCAAGAGAAATTATTCTTTCCCTTTATTCAAGAAATTCCTGGAATTCTTCTGTACATGAAAAGAAAGAATGATTTAGAAACAAAACGGTTGGTAAGAATAACTTTTAAGTTATTCCCCTGATTTTCTTTCTCAAAATTCATCTTTAATATTAGATGTTTGGAAGCTAAGGTACTGCTGATTTTTCCCCAGTCAAAAGTCCAAGTAGAAAGTAGAAGTGAGTCTGTTTCAGGTATACAAGGCAAGTTTAGAATGAGATTTCTGAGTAGCAATGTTTTTTAAACTTTGGTTCTGTCATTTTCAAACTCAAATCAAAGCAAACAAACTAAAACCAAAATAAAAAGGGAAGAATCTCTTCATGGAGATGGAAAGCTCACCCTGGTTAGCAATCAATGCTGGAATCAATGCAGATGGGTGGGAAGTGAAAGGTAACGAGGAGCGATGGGCAAAACCATTCAGATTTCAATTACCAAGGAGAACTTCAGACTACAGTGTATGTTTGTTATTTAATAAACAGTGAGGGAAAAATGTGTGTGGTGTGTACATAGTTGATGAGAATATATGGTTGAGTAAGAGAGCAATTTATGTTGCATAAGATGGAGGTATTTTTCATAGAGAATGCCATCATGAAAGAACAGTAAATTAGTTTCATGTTGATTTAATCTGAAGAGGCAAAATTGGCAAATTTGTTATCATATTTATGTAAGGATAAAATAGAATACATTTACAAAGGGATTAGAAGTCCTTTAGAACTTCTTTGGAATGCAGTTGTGTAATGTCTCCATATTGGAGGTAGTTTATGTACACATAGTAGGATAGGAGGAATAGGTTTCACTGGGAAAGTTCAAATCATTGCAAATTTTTTTTGTTTTTCTAAAATGGAACGTTAGTATTCAATTTTTTCAGCTGGATAAGATCTGATTTTGTTTCAATTAGAATATTTCAAAGAAGCAACACACACTGAAACTACTGATATTGATCAGAAACCTGTACTTCACCAGCACTGAAAGTGGGAAAATAAATATTGGTTGCTCTTTTCCCCACCTTGTTTTTGAAAGAAATATTGCCTCAATATGAAACTGCAGATGAAAGCCTTGTGAAGCATTGTCTTGTTCCAGCACTCCTCCGGGACCTGTAGGCAGTGCATGGGAAACAAACTGTCATGCACTTGGATTGAGTTGCTGGATAAATGGTTTGTAGAGTACATCTGTTACAAGATAACTTGTTTACATTCTGATTACAGAAGATGAAGTTTGAAGTCTTTGAGTGGGAAATGTAAGCCATATAGATTTGCTTACCATAGCTAGGCTCTTTCCAAAATGTGTTAAGGATGACATTTTTCTTGAAATGCAATTAAAACACTTTTTGTGTGTGGAGAGTTCTAGATCTTATTGCAAACATATTTCTTATAATATGCTACGAAGACGTAATTGATGTATTTTAAATTATGAATTTATAGCTATTAATAAACCAATCCAGGACTATAATGTGCAGTTTCTGGTGGTGTTTTCTTCATGTAAATTCTTCGTGTGAATTTACATGCATGTTTTGAATTGAAATGTAGTTATCTAAGAAGTGAAGAGATTTCGCACTCGTGTATGAGAGTGCCGTGTACGAGGCACAGAGATATTCCTGGTGATTCTCACTGTGGCACATTTCCAGTCTGCTGCTGCTCTGGGAACGAGTATTTACCATTACTTTTATCATGCTATCATTATCATGTCTTTGATAAATTTCAAAGTGGATAATTTGTGCCTCTCAGAGGAGTGAGAATAATTCCCTTCATGATCAGCAAACAGAGAGTGATTCAGTTCAGTAGTTCCTGTGATATGCTTTTAATGAAATTGATACACCACAGCAGGGCAGTCACATGTGAAAGTTGCACAGAAATAAGAATAATCACTGGACAATTCAGGGTGAAATTCCTGCATGCTGGAATCACATTTCTTAATTTATACTTAAACTGGTCTTGATAGTTGAGATTAGAGTATTGTCAGTGATATTTCCACAATATCCCCAAATTACTTAAAAGAGCGTTTTCGTTTTATCCATAACAACTCTTCTTTTAAATTGGATGTATTTTCAGTAATTGTTTTCCCTTTCAGCAGTGAATCTTAATACTCTTGAAATTGCAAGAGTGAATGGTATTGAAGACAGACAGGCAAGTTTAATTAAAACTTTATAATTAATTCATCAGCAGGATGAATTATTTCAATACAGATCCATTTTCTGATCATCATTAGCTGCTATTCCCCACCTTTTTTATGTGAGGCTGCTGTGTCCTTTTGTCAGGTTATTTCATATGGTATAAATCAAGTGGAAAATATTACAAGTATCGTGTGTGAATTGAATTTTATTTCATTTCCATTTTCTTGTAGCAAGTACTGAAGGTGTTAATGAGCTCACTGTTTCATTTTTGCAAGAAAAAACGAGATGTAATTTTAAATGCAATTATGTTAGACAAGAATGTGTGAGATTAAGGAGAAAAGAGACAACTTTGTTCTCAAAATGTTTATGGTAGTGTGTGGACATGGAATAATTTCGTGTATTTTGTGAGAATAAAAAATAAATGAGGGCATTTTGTGTTTTGATAGACATCTGTGTGGGTTCGTTGTTTTTTAATTTGGAAGTGCCTCTCAGAATGCTAATATGCAGAGTTGTGTTGCAGAGAAACATTAGAATAGTCCTTGCTGGAATGTACACATTGCTCAAAAATTCATAATTTTAATCTATTTCAGGCGGGCCTCATCTGCTTGGGGGTTTTGTTTTATTTAGTGGTTGTAATTTTTCCCCTGTTGTGCAATGGTGTTTATTTGCTGCTACACTTAAAATACAATCTAGGCTGCATTCAGGGGGAGGTCTTGTATTTAAAATGTGTTGTACCTGTAATATGTCAATTTACAGCTCATATTTCCATCAAGTTCAGCCCAGCTGTAGGCAGTCAGTGGAAGGAGCAGCTGTGCTCTCCTTTCCCCTCTCCTGCTGCATGTCCTCACTTGTGGGGTTGAGCAATTGAGAGATCCAGTGCAAGGAGGATGCTGCTGGACTTGGGGTTGTTTTCTATCAGCTGGAACTTGCAGCCACAGATCCTGTTTTGTCAGCCTTTTTTGGTTAGTTCACATCAGCTGTGGCAGAGGGCTGTAACAAGAGACAGGAATGTAACTTGGTTGTACTGATTCAAATCACTAATTTTTCAGCAAGCCTTAATTTTCATTTTTGTTCATCTTTTTTATTACATGTTCTTTGAAATGTATGTATTTGTTTGCAGGCCCTTTTTGTCACTGGTTCTGCTGTCTTTCTTAAAATTTAGAATGTATTGTTCTGGTTGTAAGAATGATGCATCAGCTCCCTGGTCTTAGTTCTGAGACATACATCAGGAAAGCAAACATGTTCTTTGTTTCCTTACGAAGATAAGGAAAATTCACTGAATTGCCAGTCCTAGTTGTGTCGATGGAGGCTTAGAACTGAGATCATTGTCAGCTCTGTGTTATATAGCAACCTACTAATTGTCAGTGTGATGAGCTAATCGTTACAGCAGTGAATAGATGAAAATCCTCTGAGAGGAAGATCTCAGAAATGAATAAATGGAGTTACTGGGTCTTCTTCTGCTTGGTCCCACACTCACATTAAGAGCTCCAGCCGTTTTTATCAGCAGATTTTTGACTGTGCTGTGAAATGATTCTTAAAGCAAAGGTTCCAGCTAATTTGCAGTCAGTCTTTGGGATTTAAAATGTTTCAAGATGCAACTGTTTTCCTTTTTAATAACATGTGCCTAAAAAATACGCTTAGTGTGGTAGTTACTGAACATTTTGTTCCCCACACTCTCTTCAATTGCCTCCTTGCAACTTTTTATGTTCCTGTGCAAAACGTGTGAGGTGGTGGAAAATGCCACTCTTTCATAGTTCAACCTGTCTGATCATGTGAACTACTGAGGATCTTAAATTGTGTAATCCATGTTCAAGACTAACCTTAGGAGTTTTAGCCAGAAGTTTACATGTCTAGTTCGTTGTGAAAACAGGCAACACACCTTTGGTGATAGCACTGGCTGTCGTAGAATATCTAAAACTATAGCCTGTCTTCTTTAGACTTGGGCAGGATTCCTGCTTTACTAGATACAGTCATTACATGTTTTTCTTTCTCCTTGCAGTGTAGAGAAAATACTGTCTGCACAGAGAAGTGATGCTTGGAAAAATGGTCACTCCAGTGAGCAGAATGGATGTCTGAGTTGCATAAGGTTTAGAGACTGCTGTCAGAAGCAATCAAGGCAGCACTGAAGAAAGTGGATGACTTGTTTTTCTCCTGCTCATTTGTAATGTTAGAGGGAGCAGCCATGTTTTCTACTAGTTAGAGCCTGTGACCAGCCCATCAAGGAACTACAGTGAATTCCCTTTGGTCTTCAAAATTGTTTTTCTATTTTTTCTTCCTATTTTTGATTTGTTTTGAACAGCTGGACTGTTCCTTTTTCCTTTGTGCCAATTTTCAACATGTTAGTTGAATATTTTCTTTTCTGTATTCTTGAGATTTTTGACATGTTTTATGTTGGATAGGTAGAGTTAAGATGTAATGCCAAATGTTGCGTGGAGACTGTGGCATTTATCTGCATATTACAGCCAGAAGGACCTGACCTGTTGTTTAGACAAATGCATTTCACAAACCTTTCAAATCCATTCATGGTAGAGAAGTAAAAGAGACAATAAACTTGAAATAATTTTCCAAACCACTGTGCATGTTACATTCATCTCTATAGCAACTATATAAATAGATCCATCCTGGAGATTAATTTGAGGATATTTTTAATGTCTCTTTAAATTCAGTTTTCCTATTGAAACTTGAATTAGCATACTTCTTCAGCTCTTTAACTTGAGGAAGATTATTGATAATTAGACTGAACTTTTGAGTGTGAAGAGTGAATATGATATTTTTTTAAAATGCTAGAATTTGGAAGGTCTGTGTGCACAGGTTACTCTTTCTAGCCCTGACAGTACAGTGATAAAATGTCTGCACTTCAACTGTCTGGAGCCTTTTTGGGGTGTCTGTAGCTGTAGTGAAACTGGTTTTCCCATATCCTTTTGCTCATGAGTGTGAGAAGGGAGATTATGCCTTGCTTTTGACAGGAGATCTTTAAAAGCCAAATTTTACAAAAATTATCCAAGAGTGGTTTTTCTAATCTCCCTTAATGTGCATCATCTTGTGGTAAAAGAAGGCAGTTGTAGGGATCACAGAGTCAACAAAAGGGGTTTAAATAGAGAAAGTATGTTTTAAACATGGCCAAAAAAATTTGATTTATTTCATCATGTCTATCCAGAGACAGGTTGTCAGCAATGGCAGTGGTCAAAGAGAACTGAGCTGCATAAATTAATATATTAATGCATCCTTAAAAAAATCTGTTAAGATGTAAAGTTTACCTGTCTTTTTTATCCCAATAATTTTGATTGCCAAGCAAAGGGCTGGGGAGGGGTGTTGAGAAGTGGTTTAGGCTCCAATTGAGACTTACCATGTAACACTCCCCCCTCCATAATGTGAGGAGGTAGGAAATGAGGACTCTTATTTTCTGATACTGTGGTGTGAGGAACAATAATTTGCCTGCTAACTGGGAAAATTTGTAATGCAGAGTAGCATCCCAATTTCTGTTAGTTTTAGACATCAAAAATGTGCTGTGCAGGGACCCTTACTGTGCTGGCTTGGGTCACAGGTGGTCACAGGTTAATACCTTCAGTTTTGTTGCTGCATCAGTAGAGAAATGATATACAGCAGGTTTAGGTTTAGATCACTATTGACACGAGTGCTGAGGAGTCACATCTGTTAAATCCTGTTGCTTTTACACTGTCTTGGTGCCGAGGGCATCTTTATAAACACATCTCTAAAATATTTTTTATGGACGATTACATTAAGTCAGATGATTAGAAGGTGGTGGCAAAGAATAAAAATAATTCAAAGCAGTGACAAAAGGAGCTCTTATGCTTCCAAATCGAGCAGATTTTTCATAGGAGGTAGATTATGAGATTAGTGTAGCTGAGATTGGTTTTTTATTGCTTATTTACTTGCATGCCACTAAGGAACAAGTTCTTTATATAAATACATGTTTTAAGGGGTAAAAATTTTGATTTCTTAAAACTTGTAAAATGCTAGTCATGTTTTGCTGTTGTTAAACTGGTGTAACTTTAATTATGATTGTTGAATTTATAGCACGTTTGTAGGTTTAAGAAATAGGTCTGGTTTTATCAGGTATCCAATATGTATGTGTTTAATAAGAGCATCTTAAGTACTGGTCTTTCTTTCCCTGGTTACTAAAGAAGTTTTTTAATATTTGCTATATTGCTATATTATTTCTCAAAATAATTTTCATGCTAGTAGGAAAAATATGTCTCTGTTTCAACAAAAATTATCTATAATATTTTATAAGTAAACTTTTTTCCCCACTGACTGTTATTTGTGGTCATAAAATACAGTTTGTCAGTCTGTAGTCTACATTTGCAAAAGATATTTTAGTAAAATTTGACTAAAACTGTTTTCTCTTTGTCTTAGTTTTTCTAGTGGATTTAGGTTATTGCAGGGTATTTTTTTTACTTCATCACAGAAAAAAACAGTTGGGTACACATCAAGTACAGTTAAAAAAGTCACTTATTATTACTTGCTTTCTTCTTTTTTATAATGAATATTTGATTCTGCCCAGCAGTAGCATAAACCACTGATTCTGACCAGTGCAAAAATGTACAAAGGGTTGATTTTATTCATCCTCTACCTGGTACTGATAGTCATGAAGATTTATTGCATAATACTTTAAGCTCCCTGGAATATCTCATTGTGGATAGCAAGTGTGCTTCATAGTCATGTTTTACAGCAAAGCTGGCTGCAGTTGGCAGGTTTGGAAGAGGTTCAGTTCAGACGAAGCAAATGCTGAATGCAGATCCTCGTTCATTATTTGGAGCCCTCTGTGTGTTGCTGATGCCATTTCAGAAAGTTGCATAACGTTGTGTTTTTCTTCTGTGTTGCTGACAGGTGATAAATCCGATGGGATGGGATGCATTTGGTTTACCAGCAGAAAATGCTGCAGTGGAACATGGCCTTCACCCTGCAAGATGGACAGAAAGGTAGTTTTTGATGAGTTGAAATGTGGTATTTCCAAAGGGGGAAATGTGGCCCCCATAAACCAAGAAAATAGAGCAAAACCAGCATAGAAGGAAGATGGTACAGAAAGAACCAGGGTTATCTGAGAGCAAGGTTGTTTGACAGCATTTTATGGGACTGTGCAGACGATTGAGATTTGAAAAATAAATAATATTGGGATGATTTTCAAGGTTTTAATCTCAAGGAATTTTAAATTGTAAAATGGTAGAATATCAACAGAGAGACATTTCCCAAACACCCAAATTGGTTTGTGGGAAATAAATCAGAATTTCATGATGGTGAGGTAAATCTTAGTGTAGAATACACAGTTAAAGATTATGAGCTACGTGGTTAGAGTTACTAGCAGTTTTCAGTGCCATGCAAGAGAGGAAGGAGATAGCATTTTTTGTTTGGGTATTGGAAAGTGCTAAGCAGCCATTATTGCTGCTGAATTCTGGGAACATTTTGGGGTTTAGACCATGGAATTTGGGTTTAGGGTTCCCCTAATATTCTCTAAAATTACTAAAAAGTTATATAAGTGACTTGGAAACCAGTCTTCCTAAGTGAAGCTGTTTGTTGTGCTCTGAGTGCAGGAATCCAGCCGTGATTGAT
>JAWWEV010000083.1:44611559-44649193 GCA_035583235.1 Hafferia zeledoni
CCATGGAATTTCACCATTTTATTTATGACAATATAACAGTTTTTGGTAGGGACCAGTTTAAATATTAAGCTTTTTATCAGATCTCCCTCATTTTTGGCATACTGATATCATCTGATAATATCAGTGTTTAGGAGAATCTTTAAAGTGATTTCAGTTTTGTATTTGGATTTTTCTCTTTGCTTTTTCATCTCTTTGAAATACCAATTTTCTGTGTTAAAAGTAAGGCAATAGTCTAAACAGGTATTTATGAAACAGCAATGCCTTTGTGTTAAGGTGTGTATTTTTTGAGGAGTGCTCTTTTCAATGTGTATGTAGAGGGTTTAAAGGTAGTAAATTAAAATGATGGCTTGGTTATGCTGTTCCAAGTTTTATAGCATAAGCTTGCATTTTTGTAGGTGTTCATGTCATGACCATTTTGGAAAACAGAATATTTATTTAAAGCACTCATGCTTGAATATCTGGGGTTCACCTTCAAAAACTTACCAAAAGCAATCACACATAAGCTAATGTCAATTTTCAATTAAAAAAGAAATTAGTGCTTGAAGCAATTGTAAAGTTATTGCATTTACCAGTGAATCTAAGTCAGTCACTACCCTTGTATTATGAGCAATAACTGTTATCACCTTAATGTGATTTTGAATAGAGTGATGGAGATGCTAATCCTGATTTTCATAGCAGTATTGTAGACCTGAAAAGGGAACACATTATTTTCTGACAGTCTGAGACATGCCATCTGTTTCCTTTAATCTTGAAGGTGAATTTGTTTATTTGTATGTCTTGCATCTAAAAAATCATATTTCATCATGTCATGTATATGGCAAGATTTTTCAGTATAAGCCTTTTTAGTAAGGTTTTAGTTTTCTGGGTAGCCAACAAGTTGCTCTGAAAATAAAAGGTTTGTTGTAGAAGGTTCACTGCACACATGCTTGATAATTTTTTTTTTTTCTATATTTGAAACTGGTGGTTTCTCAGAGTCTTTCAGTATGTGTAGTACAATAATACTTTAAAATAGTGAAGTGATATCTGTAGGCTGTTATGGAACACACTCATGCACAAAGACACACACAGAGACACACACACAGAGACACACACACAGAGACACACACACAGAGACACACACACAGAGACACACACACAGAGACACACAGAGACACACACAGGCACAGACAGACAGGCACAGACAGACAGGCACAGACAGACAAGCACAGACACAGACAGACAGGCACAGACAGACAGGCACAGACACAGACAGGCAGGCACAGACACAGACACACACAGGCACAGACACAGACAGACACGCACAGGCACAGACACGCACAGGCACAGACTCACACAGGCACAGACACACACAGGCACAGACACACACAGGCACAGACACACACAGGCAGACAGGCACAGACTCACACAGGCACAGACTCACACAGGCACAGACTCACACAGGCACAGACACACACAGGCACAGACTCACAGACAGGCACACACACACAGACACAGACAGGCACACACACACAGACACACAGACACAGGCACAGACGCAGACAGGCACAGACAGACAGACACAGACAGACAGACACACACACACACATAGACACAGACACACACACACAGACACACACAGACGCTGTCTCTCACGCGCGCGCACACACACACACACACACACACACACACACACACAAGCGGAACGTTGCCAATTGCCTTTCAAGAAAATTGAGAAAATTCACCTCGATGTATGGACTGTTTAACCCTTCCATTTTGAAGAAGAGATGGAGAACTGGCAAACCATGGCAGGAATTATAAGTACACAGGGAAAAATCACTTGTCATCTCTGTGCCTGGACTTTGAGGCTTACCCTCACTTTTCTAGTAAGCCATATTTTGGTTAGTGAACTTTCAGGAGTCTCTGAATACTTCTGTGGAAAGGGCTCTGATGCTCTACATCTTTCCTCCATTTGACCTGTTGTGTAATTGAAATACTTTAGAATGCTCTAGGGACACGTGGTCTGTGGTTTTGAAAGGTAAGATTTTAAAACAACTAAAACATTTCCTTGAAATGTAACACATTTTAGAGTTTTCACTCCTTAGCTTATATATTTTATTTAGAAAGCCTGCCTTACAGACTGGACTAAGAGATACCTGAATGGTAGCTATTAGAAATACGTTTATTCATTGGAAAAAATATATGATGCTTAAAATGCCACATGATCTCCAAATGCACAGATATTTGAGCTAGCCATGAAAGAACCTGTGGAAACGGAAACTGTAGCAGAATGTGTTTTCCAGGATGATAAAGCCTGCAAGGCTAATTAGGCTGGGCAGAGCATCTTATGGCCTCAGCTGTGCTGCTTCTGGGATAACTGAAGCATCTTTGCACAGCAAAGCACTGTGCTGTGCAGGTACTTATCTAAAAAGTGACCTCTTTGAGGTAAGGAGCATTTTTTTAGTGTTCTAAGCTTGTATGGCTCTAAATCGAGGGACTTACTGTGACACTGCAAACAAACCCATTGGCATTAGTGACTCCTGTGAAAAATCCAAGAAAGACACCTTTTATATGGGTTACTCTAATTAACCAAGACCATTACAAAAAACAGGAATTTGTTTTTAATTTAATTTCACTGGTGTTGCTTAAATCTGCCCCTTCATTATGCTAGACCTTAGCACTTAGAAAATACATGGTTAGGAGGACCCATTTCCCTAACTTAGATCCCTGTTTTAGTGTGTGGTGCCTTTGAAAGTGTGAACCCTTTCATGGTAACTGTCTCTGTCCTCTGGGGCCAGCTTAGAGTACATGGCTGGGTCATGGGAAGGGAACTTAAAGTAATGTTGCCATTTTACAAATGATAAAGGAATAAAGAAGTGGGAAGGGGGAAAAGTCCATTTTGAATACCTAGTGCATGTAGTATTGTTGAGGAATCTGGCTACTTATAAATATGTCTCTGGTTGAGAAATTCCTGTCCAGGAACATGAAGACTAGTTCTAATTTTATTGCTTGATAAAAGTATGATAAACAAATCCTGGTGCACCTACAATAATAGAAATTTCCTCCTATTTATCTTTGGGGTTTTTTTCGTTGTTCTCTGTCTTACAAATCAAAATGTCCAAGTCTGTTTATGTTGTAGCAGTCAGTAAAATTATTTAATCAGTAAGGCACCACAAATATGACATTATTAAAAGCTAATTAGGTGATTTTGGACAGTCAGGTTACAAAGACACGTTAAAATTACTCTCCTAAACAGAAAATGTAAGCAAATGAAAAATGTAATTGAATGCATAAAATCACTCCGTTAGTACTTTGCTTTACTGTAGCTTGAAGTACTAATAGTTATCTGATATTTTTACCCTGAAATATGAGAGGTATTTTGAGTGCCTTGAGTAAGAAGTATTGTATTTTTAAATCACTTTGATAATGGTGTGATTTTGGGGAGATATTAAAAAAAAACAATAAGAGAGAAAACATTTCTTTTCTAAACATTTATGTTTCTCAGATGCAAGGTTAAAAAGCTGAAGTTTGAGCATGAAAGAAATGTCTCCAAGAGACATTAAGAACACCTGCAAAATTAAAAAAATCCTCAGCATTGCAGTTATGTTTTGGTTTTAAGATAACAATAATCAGAGCATCCCTGGTGATCGGATTTTTCAAAAATACCACCCCAGACAGCATAGCACTCTGCCTGCCACTTATTTTAAACATGATTTTCGGGGGAATCAGGCAATATAATTTTCAAAGATTCATGTCATCGGCAGCAAGGGCTGGAGAGCATAGAGCCTTTTCCTTTCTTTTGCTCAGGAGTGCCACCAGACCGAGTGCATGTTCCCAGCAAGCCTTCAGTTCACCATTGTTACCATCAATCTGTAACCTTCCCCTGCAAAGTGGCTCGTTCTGCACTTCAGTTTCTGCATTCCATGTCACGTATTTATTTTGCACAAGGGTAATGTTCCCCTTCTGCTCTGTACATTAAAGAGGAGGAAATCTTTGGTAGATTTTCTTTGTGCAGGTATTTTTCTGTTTCGTTTTGAAGTTGCCATTCTTGTGTACAGCCTGGGCATGCGGAGCTAACAGTGCATAGAGTGCATTACCTGTGACATTTTCTTTTCATCCACATATCACTGATAATCAGTGACTCTGCTTGTAATTAAATAAAAAAAGGAAACTGTTGATACAAGGCTACTGTTTTTTCCAGGAAAGATATTCATGCTCTAAAATGTAGGCACTGGATGACATTTGTGTTTGTAGCTAATAAAGCATAAAACTAAGGGCCTTTGAAATACAAATATTCAAATTAATTTAGAAATGTAGGTTGGTCTAGCTCTAAACCTCTGAAAATCAAATAATTATACTTCCAGATGAGGTGGTACATGCCCTTTAAAACCAAAATAGGCAAGTAATTGATTAAACTGTTCAATCTTCTGAAGCAGATTTTGAAAAAATCTGCACAGATTTTTTTCTCCTTATCTCCTTTCAAATAGGTGCAACATGCCTGTCTTCAGGACAGGATAAGACTATGGTAAAAATAAAATTATTCGTAATAAATTAGGAAATTACTTCTCTCCAGTCTAGTTACATGTTATTCACAAAGCCTGGTGGATTGTAGAACAAAAAACCCTTTTCATGCAGCCTGTAAATATTACTTTTATTTGAGAAAAAAAAAAAAAGAAAGCCATGGAAGTTGCTCTAAGATGTAACCTTATTCTTAAAAATACAAGCAAAACCCAGTTTTAAGGTCAGAGATTCATAGTAGAACATTCTAAGAACAGAGCACATTTAGAAAAAATAAATAATTCTAAAACAAGGCATTTGAAAAATAGTTTTTCTTTTATTAAAACACCAAAATCTTTCATCCAGTTTGAGTTGTTGTTTTTCAGGGGGTTTTTATGCAGGATTCTTTCCTGTTGATTTTGGTAGCTGAAAGGAATTTTTTTTCACAGATTTTGTAGTAATGAGTGGCCCTTTAACCTTCACATGGACCTATTGCTTCCCAAGTGGCAGTGCTATCAAATTTAAATTGTAATACTGCCATTTAATCTGTAACTGAGAATTTATTTGCAGAAATAAATAAGATACCAGCCCTTCCATCGTGGTATTTGTTAGGAACAGATTACTGTGCTGTAATAAATGGATTAAGCAAGTTAGATTTTGGGTAAGTGTAGGGGTCTTCTGTGCCTTGCCAGTATCTGCTCTTCTGAAAGCAGACCACTTTTACAAGTGGTTTGCTGTAATTGTTGTAATGAATTGATTTGATGAAGAAGTGTCATTCCTGTCGGAATAAGGAGCACTGACAGTAACATTTTGGTGAGAGCATCAGACACTCTTTTTAAAGCTGACACAAGGAAAAGGGAAGATGGATGGGCAGAAGAGGGAGATGCTTTCCCTCTCATTTCGTAATACTGCCTGAAGAGCAGAGGTGATGGGTGGTCGTGCTGAGCAGCATCTTACATTTTTGTAAAAGAGTTCTGATTTTTAGTGGGTATTTTGGTTTTGGAGAAAATATGTTCATATCCTGTTATATATTCACTGAACTGTTTTATGGTAAAGGGTTCTATGTGTGTGCTGTTTATGCCAGTACTGAGATCACAAATGAGAAGCAGAAAGTTACAGTTTTTGGCAGGGTGGAATGGCTCCAGTGTGCTATTTTTCAAACCCTTTTATAAACTCTTTTGTGTATTCTGAATTTGGTTCTGTTAATGCTCTGCTTGTAAAGTATAAGTAGAAACATTAACATTTGCCTTAATTTAAGCATGATGGCAACATAATGGAAACTTTTTACCAGACATCATTTATTTAATCAAGATTAGTAACTGGAATACATAGAAAATGATTTTCAACTGTAAATCTTAATGTGGTAAATTATAGGGAAAAAAAACCCAAAAAACAAAACACCTTTCAGGATTGACAGGAGTTTGCTGGCTTGCTGTCAGCAACTCTTTTCACTTGGTTGTGATGGAATTTCTGTTTCTTTACTAACTTCAAATCTTACTCTAAACCTTCATGGTTATGAAGTTAAATTATGATCTTGAGTGATCTTTTTGCCTCTCAATGACCACACAGTAGATTTTTTGTTTCAGTGACATGGTCTGCTGCATTTCTTTCTAAAAGGTGACAATTTGCAACCTGTGAGGGAGTGTGTACCTGGGATTCTGTTCCCAGGAGTTACCTTGTGTCTCAGCTCAGGCTTGTGTGGCTGTAACATCCTTGTTTAGATAGGGAATCTTTTTGTTTCGGTTAACACACATCTGCCCTTCAGGGCCAAAAGGACAAATTGCTGTTCATTTTAGGATTTGACAACTCACTTCTGTTGTCCTCCCTGTCTCTCTGTTGCTCACATGATCTTACATTGTGCTGAACGGGTTTGTCTCTCTTTGGTGTGTGCCATATTCCAGGGATGAAACCCTGTTGCCTGTAGTGTCATCACGCTGGCAGAACTGTTGTCACTGTGTGAAGAAGCAGAGGGGGGGGGAAAAAAAGGGAATTATTAAATGGATAGTGTTTATTCAGAGAGATGGAAATCAGACTTTTATTAAGTGGGGTTTTTTTCAGTGCAGAGCACAGGGAATTAATCAAGACACTGTTTTTCATTACTAGGTCTTCACATGCTGTGCTGAAAACTTGCCATTAAATGTCTGTTTCTGATCTTGAAAGCCTCTTTACACACTTATGAGGCACATCTATTCAAAGGTCATATTAATTGTTAAAAGCAGTCTCTCAGCACTGGAATATAAAGTTCAAAGCAAGTAGAACATAAAGTTGTAGAGAAAGAATAAAAATTTTATGCTAGAATGTTTCAAATGTCATTTGAGTAGCAGATGATATTGCAGGAGTTGTGTGTAGTGGGAGGCTTAGATGATAGGAAAGCCCACGTGAAAGACATTTCACATTTGGAGCTATTCCTGGTACTTGATAACTATTTGCAAATGGAATAAATTTTATCAGTGGCTTGCAGATAAAGTCTTTATCAGTAACTCAAAAATCAAGAGATGTTAGTGTTGATTTCATGTTCATTGTAGGAGCTTTAGTAAGTACAAATGTGGTCCAACGGACAGTTTGGAAGAGGTTCCTTCTTTAAATGAGTGCAAGTTAAAAAGAAAAAGTTGGGGAGGAAATCTGGTCTCTACTAATACTAATTACATATTTATGATGTAATGAGAGCTTAGATACTGAGTTACATATTTGTTTTCACTTTGGGCAATTTTTAAAAAGGAATGGGTGCAAGCATGTGGGTTTGCATTGTGCCTGTGCAACCTGTGTTTGTGCTGAGAAAACTGGGAGTCTGTAATGATGGAATCCCTTTGTCATCTTTGCATATTAAGATGTTTATTTGAAACGCAGTTTGGTTTTTTAAGAACAAACATTTCAAATATTGAACTTTGTGAGCAGTTGGTAAGTAGGTAAGGGTTTAATCATTAGATTTCACTAAAAACTTATAAAATGTTTTTGAGTTTTGAAGAAAGCTATCCATTATATTGTTACTCTGGTTTTGTGTACAGGTGAATGTCACTCGTGGTAAACATTACATGAGTGAGGTTTGTCCATGAATACATACAGGAATAAATATTTATGTTTTCTCTGTAGAATATATTATACACTTTTGGGTTAATTGTCTATGTCAAAGAGATGTAAGAAAATACTAAGAAGGGTTTCAGGAAATTTTCTTTTGTTTAATTTCTACAGGAAGTAACCACTTGCTTACCAGAGTACTACAGATGGACACAATATCTCTTTCTTAAGCTTTTTGAAGCTGGCTTAGTGTATCAAAAAGAGGTGGGTACAAACTTTAACCTTTAATATTTTGCAGGTACAATAATTTAAGTTACGTCAGTGGCACATTTCTGGATTGTCCATTGGCATTTATTCAGTGGATTGTGATCTGTTAATTCTAAAATAGAATTAATTTTATGCGTAAGTCAATTTTATATGTAGCACGTTTTATATATAACTAACTGATCAAGGTGAATGGCCATTGTAACAAGTTAAATCAGAAGTGTTTATTGTCAGAGATTTATATTGAAGCACAGGATCTGAATACAGCTCTTATGAGTTTATTTCCTGGCTCTAATATAGGATTTTCTAGATCATAACTTCCATCATAAAAATACATGACATTGTGATCATTAGGAGACTCTTCAGCAGTGAGATTATTTATCTGTTTAATATTACCGTGATACTGTCTCAGCACTGTTAATTGGACATGACAATTGGAGATTATGTGCATAACCATTCTGTTCCTGAACCCTATTTGTGATATCTAAAATATTACAGAAGTATTAGATGCCATAAGACTATCATGGCTGTTTATCTGCTAACAGTACTTTAAGAAACTATAATATTTTGTAAATAACATATATCAGGCTATCTGCAAAGTGAAGAGGTCAGGTAATTTCTTAAGCAGGAGGTGAAAAAAAGGTGGTAAATGAGCAGTCCAAAGAACTCTCTGTATAGCCAAGGCAATGCAGTTACAAAATACCTGAACAGCTGCACTTAAACAAAGCAGCAGTTTAGTGAGTGTTTCTAAATTAAAATGGAAACTAAGATTTCTTAAATATGCTTTGATGTTTCATTTGTATTTTATAGAAACCAGGAAACTGCATAGGATATAATCAGACATGTACACCAATTATTCTCTGAACCCAGAGAAAGAGATTGATGGTGAAAGGTAGCGTTTGGGATGGCAGGGTGATACTGAGCTACTTCTCCCATTTGCATAGGCAAGATGTACTCAGGTCTTAAATGATAACCAGCAAAAAACTTCAATATGTGATATGTACTAACATGCAGGATTTGGGTTGTTTGTTTTTTTTTTTCTTGTGTAATTTTTTGGTTTGTAATAAACTAAACGCCTGTGTGCCATAGCAAATATCTTGTTATCTGTAAATTTGTTTGCTTGAAAAGTGGTCCCAGGTGAATCTGAAAAACCCAAGGCTTGCTGCTTCATTCCAAGCAGTGCTGATATACAAAAAAATTGTGCATGTAAGCTCCAAGAACTGTGGGATCCTGGAGGTGTCTGAGTACCAGTGATTGGATCCGCTTCCAACTTCCATGTGCTTTCAAGTCAAGGATCAGTCTGAGGACTTAAATCAGCATCTGTCAACCTGTAGGGGATATAATCTCTGGTGGATATGAACCAGTTGCTTTTTGGCAGGAAACAGATGGCAGAGAGAGCCCACAACCCTGGGTCTCTTTGAACAGTCATATATACTTAAAGCATATATTTATCTCATGTTGTCAGTTTATCTGCAATATATATTAAGCAGTACTTTTGCACAACTTGAAGTCTCATGTATTACAATTTCATTTTGGGTACAAGGAGATAATTCATAGCCTTACAGTGACAATAAGAGTAAGACAAGCAGAGTGTTAGCCTCGTTCACACTGTTCCAGGAGTATGTGTGTCTGATCAGAAATGACCCTGGCAGGGACACACGGACTCAGTATGTCCAGGAGCTGCAATAATGGAGGATTAACAATGTCTGTCTGGGTTCTGCAGCATCCACAGTAGCACCTTTATTCACTGTAGCAAAATCCTCTCTCTTTTTCCTGCAGTACTGATCTAATCAATGTACTGTAGAGAATATTGACCTGGCCAGGTGTGGACGTCTCACTGAGGATAATACCTGCCCTGACTCAGTTATTTTTATGAGATAGCTGTAATCTGTATTGGAGCCTGAGACACCAAGCCTGGAGATAGATCCTTATGCTGTAGATACCTGGAGTTGCACGAGATGAATCCCGTCTTAAGAGCATATAGTCTACATTGAGGCATTGAGGAGACTGAAATAATTGGTGTGTTCTGTACACTCTTGCATTGTGCTTTCTGTGTGTGCATGACTTTTAGCAGCTCCTGGAGTCATAGTTTCAGAGGCTGTCATTGTCAAGAAGTTGCATTTGTGAGGTATAAGTAGGAACTAAAGATGTAATTTATTAGACAGGTTCTGGATATTAGTCAAAAGTCTGTGAGAGATGGAAGGAACAAAATGTAACTTTAAAAATTCAAGGACAAGATCTTTCAGCTACTGATTCCTTAAATGCACATTTGCTCTATGTTTGGCATGATTTATTTAGATATGTCTTCATGATTCGTAACAGGAAGTTTTTTTACACTAAATAATTATGTAAATCAGGTACCTTCTAAAATTTTCAGCATAACTTTGATATGATATCATCAAAATAGAAATAGTATTTTTTCTCAACTTTGAGTCACAGCCAGTTTAATACAAGCTTATGCTAATACTGCTTTATGCAAGCGGCATTTTATTGCTTCTTAATGTTGTCTGATTTATCTCTCTTTAGGTGTTATTTTAACTTCATAGTTGTGTGGGGTTTTGTCAGAACTTTATAAACTAAAATATCTTTACTTTAGAGCAAACTTCATAATATGTTGTATCATTACTGAAGAAGTTGTGTTTTCTGAAAGTCTGGAGAATAGATTTGTAATAGTGGAATATACTGATTTATTTTAATTTCACAATCAGTTTTTATAAGCCTTTTATAAAATCCAGTGTGGTGTTATTGGTCAGATACAGATAAAAGGAAGGCAAAGAGTAAAAAGTTTAAATAACAACCTGAATTCACATGGGCTTCATTTGAAGGCAGGTTTGTTTTTATCAAAAAATTACTTTTGTTCATTTAATGATTATGAATTTTCTATAAGTCAGTGTAGGCGGTCAGACAGTGCTTACACAGTCGTGCATGGACACAGTGTATAGACTACACACTGACAACAAAACCCACTACAGTATTTCTCTTTTGGCTGTGCTCATGGTAAGATTTGTGTTCTGAGAATATGTAACATATTTAAAATGAAGCAGTATTAGTTGTTTGGAAACAGGGGCACTTCTGCAGGTGAGCAGTGATAGATAAAATGTAATGTGAGCAGTAGGAGGACAGTGATCAGTTTTTGATTGAGATACTAAATCCTCCCCATACCCATTTGAAATTTTCAAATAATGTTTCATGTATTAGAACTCTATGGAGCTACTGTTTTTCTGTCAGTCTGATTTAGCTCAAATACTAAATAACAGTCAAATAGTGGATTACTCTTCTTTATTGCATTGATTATAGGGTTTTTTATCTTTCTTTCTGTTCTTATTTTCAATTTAATGTCTAGCATTTAACAACACTTTTGGAATGACTGATAGGATTCTTTTGTGATCTTAGCTCCATTATGATAAGCAATCAGCTAAATTGTTCAACACTGGGGAGGAGAGAGTTTGATTTCTGCTCCCTCCCCAGTATATTATGTCTGGTATTTCAGCTAACCCTCAAAAAACAAGGTTTGTACAATTGAACACCAACATTTATTTAATTTTAAATTTTCTTTAATGCACTTGTATTGATAAGTAAAGATGATTCTAAAAGCAGTTCACACAGCCAACAGAAGTTATGTGCAGATAATATCAAGTCTTTCAGTTGTATCATAGTTGATCATTATAATATTTCTTTAACTCTGCCCTCTCAAGTTGGACATCCGTGTTTATTCATCCCTCTCAGTCTGACTCAACACTTTTGCATTAGTAGTGAAGAGCATTTAAGCATCAGACTATGCAGTTTGTCGTAGAGTCAGTCGGAACACTTACTTATTTAACAGCCCAGCAGTCGTGTCAGCCTCTCCTGCTGGCATGATGAGACAAGGCACACTCTGCCAACTGCAATCTTGAGTCTTTTGAGTTCTGAGGAGATGAATATTCAAAACATCTTCAGCTGAGTCCATGCTACTGATTCAAATGGATGCTATAAAAATGTAGAAAACTCACGGGTCCAAGGTGTGCTTCTGGATAATTCTTTTGCTATCTGAAAAGTAAGATTCTATTTTTCAAATGGCAACTAAAAATGTTTTTTATTTCCTGCAACTTTTGTTAGGCCTTGGTTAATTGGGATCCAGTGGATCAGACTGTTCTAGCTAATGAACAGGTGGATGACAATGGTTGCTCGTGGCGTTCAGGAGCAAAGGTGGAACAGAAGTACCTCAAACAGTGGTTTATCAAGACGACTGCTTATGCCAAGGTATGAAAATACAGGGTTTGGAAGACAGTGCTTAAAAGAGGTGACTTCATCCAGAAATATTAATCAAGCCAAATGTGTTCCTTTACATATGCATGTTTGTGTAATATATAATTGTATAATAATATATATGACCTGTCCCTGTATGTGTATATATAAAAATTACTATCCCTGAAGTCTTTCTGATCATCTCTTTAAGAATTCTAAGTAATTGGTGTGGGAATAAGTTCTGAAGAAACCAAGAAGTATAAATTAGAGGTGAATGAATTCTGAATTCACATGATGACTTGATATTTACCAAGTATTTTTCTGTATATTTTGAATGTAAAGCTGAGCAATCTTTTGAACTAGAAAACTGTTTGCCTGGTTAACCCATTGGACTTGTGGGCTTGGAGTATAGCCTGTCACCCCGCATTCATTGCCAACTATGTCTGAACCATAGTTCTTTATGGTTAACTTCTCTTCACTGAAGATTCATCTGGTCCGTCTATTTTATTTCACTTTGTAGTTTACTCTATTTGTAATTTAAAAATTGTATTTTCAAGTTATTTAAACATCCCTTTTTGTTCTGGTCTCAAATTTTGATTGTGGTATAGCTTCCACACTATGAATTCTTCAACAAAAGTTTTGGCTTTATGCTCTCTGAGATAAAAATACCAGTTTCCTGTTTTGTCTGGGTGAAGCTTTTATTCCATCAGAGTATTTCGTGTATTGAGACTTCAAGTACAGATTGAGAAAGTCATTCCCAAGAAAATGTTGAAAATTCATCTTTGGTCCTTTTCATGAGTCTTAGATTCAAGAAACCAAATTTCCACCATAATCCAGGTAGCAGAAATCCATGTTTCACTCTAGGACCATTCATTCAAAAGATATCCTGCGTGATGCTCTGATTCTTCATATGCAGAGAGGTACTTGAGATGCATGTTTCTGATTGCACTGCCTGTTCTGGCAGTAAGAAGGGAACATTTGCTACAACTGAAGGAAAAATGGAGCTTGTGTGCACAATCACAAAATGGTCACAATGTTCTGAGCTTGGTTTTTGTGCCTTTGTCACCGGATTTGATAGTTTATGATGTTTGTGATATTTGAGGGTGTGCCCTGATTCACTTTTTCCCTCAGACAGGCTCGAGCTTCATTAGAGTTTCTACCTTTACTGATAGGCTTTGTGTCTGTTATCATTGTAAAGGTTGTAGGAGGTAATGACTGATATTTCTGGGCTGTACCCCTGCTTGCCCCAAATCAGTGTTTGCTTGTATCCCTCCAAGAGGGGTGAATCAGCCTTAGATTTTAACTCATCAAAACTAGAAGTCAAGATTGGGGAGCTTTTCAGTAACCTTGAAAATACCTTTGGCTTACAGGATTATTACTTGCACAGTACCCGCCCTCCTCTAGAAATGCTGTTATAGGAAAGCATCGTCTCCTGGAATAGTCACATCTCCAGTAAGTCATTCCCCAAGGCTCAGCAGATGATAAGAAGCAACTTTTGCCTCCATAACACCCCCTCATCTTACCCCAAAGATACCACCTCAGGAGTCTGCCATATCCCCTCCCCACAAGAAGGGCACATGTGCAAGTGACCTTTTGTCCTTGAGCATCTTAGTGGCATCATGAACGAGAGCTGCTTCTGATTTTCATTTGGGGGATGAACATTTATATAAACCCCTACAAAATACTAAAGCATTGCTACAGGGGATGGTTGAGTACAGATCTCTGTAAAGGTTTCCCAAACTTTTGTTCTGTTCATGGTTGGTATTCCGTAGGGTTTGTGCCAGGTGATACCACCAGATCAGTGAATGAGGCCATATTGCTTCCAGCACAAGTGCTTTGGCAAGCATTGTCTTCATGTTCTCACACTTCTCGTACAGTGACAGATGCTACCAAGTATCAGCAGGTGCTTTGGATTTTCCTTTTTACTCACCCTTCACTGACTCCCAGTTTTTGTTGCTGTGGTTCTGGCATACTTTCCAGTCTCACTCTGCTGCTTCTGGCAAGGGCTTTAAACATTTGGTTGTATAGGGAAAAAAATTACGTTGTTTTTTTTTTTTAAATTCCCAAACCTTCAAATAAGAATAGCACATTACCAGGCTCTGCTATACTAAGTCCAATATCTGATATTAGATGAATTTCATTCTTGGAAGGGTAAGATAAATTCCCCTTTTTGTTTTTTTTTTTTGTTTCAAGTTGCAAGAAACCAGATAACAGCATGTTGTGCCTTCCTTTCTGAAGATGCCTGTTTTGGCCATACAGCTCTGAATGCCCCATGAACTGCAAGCCAAAACTGAAGACAGGCCATCAGAGACTGTATCTGAGCTAACACTGGCCAAGTATTTCAACCTCTTAGGAACTCTGTGCCCACACTGACATAATCAGGAAGCTTCACAACAGCCTTTTGACAGCAGCCAAAATGCAGATCTTAAATGCTACAACTTTGGCTCCTCTTTCCAAATATCTTGATTTCTTATCATCAAAACTCAACTTTGCACACATTTCTTCATTCCTTATGGTAATCACCCCAGTACTTTTCAAGACATGTTAAAGAGGCATGAGTCCTTCCTTCTAAATCTGTTTCTTTTGTTTATTTTTATTTTGGATTCAGGCTTTTGACAGTTGATCTGAATCCATATTGTCCTACGTTGTTGAACACCATGGTTACAGCAATCATTTTTCCTCGCTGATTCCTCAAACCTTCTTCCCCACCTCTTTTCAAAAGCCCTTGCCAGGCTTTGAGAGGGAGATGTTAATTTACCTTGGTTGTTTGCAGAGCTTTTCATCTTAGAGTGGAGGATCCAGATTTTACAGAGCTAGTCCTAATAGGTGGGAAGGATAGAGACATCTCTTTAAGAAGCTTTAGATTTTTAATTGCTAATAAGATTTCAGGATGAGAACATTAGTGGTGATGATACCTTCACTTCATCAGGTTGGGTTATTTCATGTCTCCTGATACTGAAGACATTGACTTCCATAAAGAGATTTTCCTGGCTTACATAATGCACCAGAACCACTACCAGTACAACTTCCTTTTCTTGAAATTCTTTGCCTCTCAGAGACTTCAGATACTTGTGCTTCTAGTGATAAATAAATACAGATAGATTCTTTATGGATCTGACTTCCCTTTTTTGTGAGTTGTTTGGGGCTCGCCAGGAATATGTGAATATGTAACTCCTCTGCAGTTGTTTTCAGGTACCTGAAGGCTCAGGATGCTACACTAGTAGAGAGCATTTATATCCAAGCTGAGCTGTATGGTGAAGGTTACTTATGATAATCCATATGCCTTGCTCCTGTCAAAGGGAAAGCTGAGAAGACATTATAAAGATCTGTAATGGGCCTGGGGATTTCAATCCACAGTCGAGTTTCTTTGCATTAAAACACAAGTAGAAATAGAAGTTTGCCCTTCCAGAACTTTTCTGGCCCTGAGCTCTTTATTCCCCATTTCTTAGTCAATTGCCTGTTGAACATCTTTTGTCCAGTTCTGTTCATTTAAAAGGTGTCCAGAAGGTTAAAATGGTGTTGGATTAGCATGGTCAACATCATTCAGATCCAAAGATCTGTATTTTCTGTCAGTATAGAGCAGCATGTAGGTCTTTGAGCTGTACTGCTGGAATTCGTATCAGAACACACCTGGCCCTGGCCCTGTATTTCCTCGCAGGCTGGACAAGTTCATGGGCACAGAGCAGATTTAATCCTTCCTTGTGTGAGATGCTTTTCCTAAGTTTGGGTAAAGGTAGAGAGCTAAGTGGATTAGGCTCTCAGTGAGCTGTATGACTAGATTTCTGTTATCCACTGAAGTTTCACTGCTTTTTACTTTTGAAATTAAAAATGGGAAGGCATTAAGAGATTATCTGATAGTAATTTAATCCTTGAACCTTTTGGGCAAGACTTGTATTTTTTTCCCCACTTTGGCTACTTTTAAACTTAGAGGGTTAGTATTTTATTAGTGTCCCACTCATCTTTCCACAGTTAGGCCTTTGCCTGATTTGGGAATATGATGGGGAAAGCCATTAGATTCTGGTCACCTTTTGCTTGCACCTTCAGCAGTGACTAATATTTCTTCTGCAAAGTTTATAGAAATTCAAGACCAAATGTTAGAAAGTTCTACCTTCTTGGCCCTTTGTCTGGAACAAGACTCTCTGCAAATCTGTTCCCTATTCCTTCCCAAAGTTGTGCTTGAGTTTTCTATAATAGACTTAGGGGGAAGGTGGGCTGGAAAAAAATCATTAGCTCTGGTAACTTGCTCCTTTCCTGCGTGGCTTAGAGGAAAATAAAAGTCTTTGTTTGAAACATGGTTATGAAATAAAGTTCCATTTAAAATATATTAAATGAATCTTCTCTCCCTTAATTCATCATGCAAATTACCAGCTAGCAATAATGGCTGAATGGGAATGGATATAACTTATTTTCTACCTGGAACATCCACAAATTATTTGGTTGTAACTATTCAGCCTATTGATACTGTATATTGATGATCTTTCTAGTGATCTGTGTTTCTCTCTTTTGCCCATTTATCACTTTATGTTTTCCTTGTGTCTCACAACCCTAATAAAAATACAGACTAGTCAGAGGAATCTTCACTTCAATGCTTACATTACTGGTCAAATAGCAGGGAGGAGTTGCATGATCAGTAATGGGCTGTGAGTTACAGGAATTGGTGTTTCATTCACACTGTTCTGCAGATTTCTGTTGTGTCGAGTGGAATCATTTCCCGTGGATTCACTTTGATTTATTTATTGTTGCTGCTGCAGCTCATACTCCTTTCCTGCAATAAAAAATGCAACCAAAGCAGTTGGCAATTTACTGTCAACAGTGAATATTTGTCAAAGGGCAAAAATGTTGGCCATGCTTTTAAATGCCTAGCAGAAAGAATTTTGGCAATGTAAAGTCATAAATTAATTGTGACCCATTTTTTAAGCTATAAAGTACATATGGAATGGTCTAGCAGCTTTATGGATTTTTAAAGAACATTTTAATTGTCATTTTTCTTTTGGCAGATTTCTGTGATAAAAGTATAAGCCTTAACTGATGGCTTTATTATTCAAATTGTTGTCTGTGCATTTAAGATGTTTAAGCTAAAACATTTAGTTGCTATGGTTACCCAGCTGAATTGGTAGGCAGATTCACTGGAAAAATCTATCTGGAAATGTTAGTATTTTCTGTATGTACCTGTAAATTGCTATTGTGGGGTTTTTTATGCTTGGTCAACTGAGTCCTCAAATCAGAATCTGTAATATTAGTGTTTTTATTGTCTCTGCTCTTCTGTTTTTTAATGTTTTACTTTTAAAAAATCATGCAAATAACTGGAAAATAATCTTTCCTTGAAGAAATTTAAACAGAAAACTTTAAAACTTCAAGTTTTGCCTTAAATCTTTTCTTTCGTCTGAAATCATCTCCCTTTTTTGCACAGCAATAAGGTAGTCTATTGATGTTTAATTCAAATACTGGGGAATGTAACAGGACCAACAGAAATTCTGCTGTTGTAATTTACAGTTGCCATACAGATAAGTGGGACCCTTTCTCAGTTCCTTTCTCTTGTACAGACATTTGGAGACAAACCCTTCCCATACTCTGTGGAGTGCAGGGACACACGTGTTGGACACGGTGCTGACCCTGTGACAGGAAAAGAACAAATGATCCTTCAGTTTTTCTCCAGCTTTTCTCTGGCTTTGCACTGCATGTGACAGCCCTTTTGTCTGGTCTGAATAGCCTTGCAATTATTTAATGTAGCTGTGTTTTGCTTGAATTTTTTAATTTTCTGTTTTATTTCTGAGATGTTAAGCAGAATGGTAATGAAATGTAATGAGACTGAAGTACTGCATTTTAGGATGTTAAAGAGTCTTGACAGTACTTTGGCTTTTTCATAGCATAAGGTAATGCCTCATCACTGAGGAGAACTGAAATGCTGGCTCTTTAGTTTCTCATTCTTTATGAGTGATTTTTTTCAATTCCCACAGTTGGGGTCTAGCTCATAGTTGTCTTCTTCCAACAGAACAGGCCTAATAAACCTTGCTTTGAAAGTCTTCCTCTTGAGTCAGGCTGAGAGCTGGGCAGGGACCAAGAGCCTCCTCAGCTTGCTTAGTACTTCATTAATGGAAAATGACACCTATTTTGTCAGCTTGGCAAGACAAAGTTGTTTGTGAATATCCAGACCAGGCTGGTCTTCTCACCTTAGTGTAAACACAGCATCTCATTTGATGCTACAGCAATATAAATTTAAGTTCCTGTTGGTATGAGGTTCATCAAAATGGTGAATGCTCAGAGCTACTTAAAATGGTAACAAATGTTCTTAAAGAGCTTTTATGTTTATGGAATCAGTTGCTCATCACAAAGAAACACTTCGTTATATTGGAAAGGGAGTATCTTTGCTTTGGTAATTTGAGCAGTGAACAGCCCTGAAAAGCAAAGCTGGAGAATAAGGATAACTTTACTTTTTGCTTGTGAGGAATTGTTTATTTTGCCTCAGTTCTGCATAAGCAAACCAAAGGTGTTTGTTGCCCACAAGTTCTGAAGTAAAGAAATGTGAAAACTGCTGACAATTCAGACATTCATGAGAAACAATTTGAAACATACACAGTATCTGTGTTATTGCTCCTATTTAGTGTAAGTTTTCAGTATTCTTCCCACATGGGAAATAAAAGTCAACAGTGACCTACAATAGTGGAGACAGAAAATACTGAAAGAAAAAAAAGCAATAAAATAAGAAGAGATTAAATGCAGTACTGCATAATCACAGTTGGAACTGTGCAGTAAAGTGCAAAATAACACAGTGGGCAGCCTAACTTTAATTTCCTCTACTTTATTTAATACATTGAGTTGTATTAAATGATTTCATGTAATCTTTAGTTTAATGTTTGGTTACTCTTTTGGGAGTTTGATCAAATAGAGTGAAGAATTTCATTTTAATCCAGACAGAGCTTGGATATTTATTTGACTCTTCCTCAGAAGTAAAGCTTTTTAATTTTGTTGTAATTCAGTAAAATGCAATTTTATTTTGCCAATGAATTGAATTCTTTTGAAATGCAACCTTTTGCTGACCTTTTTATTTTAGTCTTCTTGTTATCTTGCAAATGTGTCAAACTTCATTAAAGTGTCTTCACTGAATAAAGAGTATACAATTGACTTTATATCTTATATTTCATGTTTTCACTTTTTTCATTTACTGTCACAGAGGAGTTGCAATTCTCTCACTATGTATGAAATTAGTCACAGGTATTGATCTACTAAAAGTTTTAGTTAACAAAGTCAGAGATTGAATTTTTTAGGTGCTCAGCAGAATCCTCCCTCTTTAAACTACAATCAGGGGGAGTTTTTGAGCTGAGATGCTCTAGGGAAATTGTAAAGCACTTCTGTTGTTGGATTTTATGGACCTTTTTTGCCTGAAGATTGCTCAAGTGAAGTTCTGTGTCTGCCATAATATTCAGCAGCCTAAATGGCTAGATATGTGAGATCAGTTTTCTACATACAAACGTGGTCATCATTGTCTCTGATGAATTGTCAGCAAACTCATCTTGATTTTGTGGCTCTCTGATCGTCTGAGCTGGTTGACTTTCATCTTGTAGCTGTGCCAGGATTTTCTGTGTGTTCTGAAAGAGTAAAGCAGTCCTGTGAAACATTAGTTTTTCCTGAATCTTCAGTTTCTCCAGGTGTTAGAGCCTTGAAGTCATTCTCATCCCTGAGCATAGCTTTGATTTCTTCAGCTTTTTCCTGAGCCTGTCTATCTTTAGATCTGAAAGACTGCCAAATGTATTTATGCTATTCCTTGACTAGTGTTTAATTAAGATGTGAGTAATTTCTCCTGTAATTAGACGTTTGCATTTGAAGTTTTCTCGTCTCTTCCCGAGTAATGAAAAATGAAGGCAGGAAGACTCTGCTACCTAATGTTTCCAAATTTCTCACTATTAAGTCATCATCAGCAATTTGAAAATGGAGTTTATTTGGTAATCTTATCACTCTCTGCTTACTGGATCATAACACTGCTGTCATTTTTCGTTCCCTGCAGAATCCAGTGTGGTTTTGCTTTAGTTTATTTGCCCACGTGCTGGGAATTTTCTTGGTGATTGTCTTCTCTGTGTTAACAAATCTGGTTCATAAACTTGTGGCATGATAACTGAGAGTTATATACACATCTTTAAGGATCAGAATTTTTGTTTAAGGAAACATGTTAAGGAGTTGAAATGGACTTTTAAGATCATTTGGTCCCAACGCCCCCTACCATGGGCAGGGACGTCTCCCATTAGACCAGGTTGCTCAAGGACCCATCCAACCTGGCCTTGACCACTGCCAGGGTTGGCAAATTGCAGAATTTGTGGGGCTACTTTAATGATTCAGAAGATGTTCTACCAAACATGGCAGTGATTTTACAAAAGAACATGGATGCAAAATTCATGCAGTTAATATTCCACTTTACAAACACTAGTTTAGGATATTCAGAAATTTCTGTGCTAGTGTTTTTCAAGAATTTCATATATCCAAACAATCTACATGTAACTGTTTAAAATTAATAATATTTTAACATATATTTATGGGTTTATATTTTTTCAGGGTGCAGTGCAATTGGATTTGAAAATCAGAAGTTTTTTTAAAAGGGTTTTCCTTAAGCAATTTTTTTAAAGCTCCTAATTTGCATGGATGAATTTTGAATGCACACGTGTGTTCATGTGTGTAAGAATTAATGTTTCTCTACTTTCTTGCTAGTGAGAATCCCAGGTTCCTTTACCATTCAAAACCACTTCTTAACATGCTATCAGTGTGCATACTCTCTATTTCTTGCCTTTGTAACACCAGGTACAGTGTTTGTGGTTAACATGTTCGTTTGCTGCTTCACCTGCTATTTGTGGCCTTCACAAAACACCAAAGTAGCGTGTTGAGAACAAAGAACTGAGAATCATAATTCGATATTGAAATTTTTTAAAGTTTTTTTGTTTGCTTGGGAGTTTTTTTGTGTCACACTATAGTACTGTTTATGTGCAAATAAAGATGTGAAGGGTTTGTGGTTGCAAACCCTGCTAGGCTGTGTAATCATGCAGAATAGGTTTAGTTATCTTCACTCAGGTGCAGTTAAGTTGGCTCTTGCTGGATTTAGCTGCAGAAAGCAATTACATTATCAAGAGAAGAGCTGTGCTAATTCGGGCTGTAACCGTAGCCTATAATGAGGCCAGTGAATTAGAGTAAAATCATTACCACACTGGTATTGATGATCTTGGTGTATTAATCCTGCAGTGAAAAAACATCTAGAAAGTTTTGCTGGCAAGCAATTACAGACTGTGCAGTTTCAGTAGAGCACATGCACATTTAGCTGCTTCTGCCTGCAAACTGTAATGTAGATTAGAATGGATATCCAAGCAGGAGGATTTATAAAAATGTAATAATGTGTCCAGCCAGTTCTGAGTGTATTGGCACAATTTCGTTTTTTCTAAAATGCATAAAATCCTTGCAAAGAATATATCCAAGTATTGTCTCTGTATGTGTCCAGCTACTGGTTATTCTTTGGTAGGTACATATGTACAAGAAAGGTTCATGGCAGATAAAGCTCAGTAGTCTCTGGAACAGTACAATTAGTGAGATATTGACAACTTGGAATTCTCTGGGATACTGTATGCTTGCAATTGTGAACTAAAACTGATTAAAGTTACAGCATGAAAAAAACCCTTCCAAACCCCTACCATTCTTTTATTTGTAAATCATCAATAAATTAGTTTGATTCTGAAAGATGTAGAAAGCAATAGTGTCCCAGGTGGTGGTGTAATGTCATGATTTACAAAGGATGTGCCTTTTGTTGTATTTTGAATGATAGATATACAACAGAGCAGTAACTGGAAAGTAATTCTTACAGTATCTTTTATGCATCTTACTTTGAAATGATCTAAGAATGTCATGAAAACACAACTTGAAACCCTTTCTTGAAAAAGAATGATTTGTACATTCACTAATTATGTAGCTACCTACTGTTTAGTTTGAGCAGCACGTAGTAGCTACTGTTCCTACCTGCAGGTTGTTAGCAATTAATGAGATAACAAAGAGCTTGCACATTTGATTTTGGGCATCACAGCTGAAGGAGAAATTATTCAACATGTTGCCTTAGTCTTAGATTTGAACTGTAATAGTTCAGAGTATTCACCATCTGTCCAAGTGGCTCATGCCTCTGGCTGTACTTCTGCCAAAGTAAAGATTTTGGACAGTCATGGAGTATTCATAACAAAAATGTGACATGTTATGAAGTGAAAAATGAGATGAGCTTTGAGTTATCTGTCCCTTTGTCTTCTCCTTTAATTTTTTATAGATCTAATTTATTAAAATCATACTGTTCAAATTGGTCATACAAATATTAGTTGACTTGGAATAGTCTGTTACACTTCATGCATCCCATCAGAAAGCACATAAATATATAGATGTGTCTCTTGTTGAGTTTAAATACACATAGAGGTTTATGTTGGCTGTTGCACATTATGGCTAGTGAAGGAAATGACAACACTTGATTTCTTCTCTGCTGCAGAATATAGAATCATTTAGCTTGGAAAAGGCCTTTTAGATCCTCAAGCCCAACCAGTAACCCAGCACTGCCAAGTCTATCACTAATCCCTGTCTCTAAGCACCATGTCTGTGAGTCTTTTAAATGCCCTCAGAGATAGTGACTCAGGTGCTTTGCTGGGCAGCCTGTTCCAATGTTTGACAACCCTTCCCATGAAGGATTTTTTCCTAGTATCCAACCTAATCCTTCCCTGGCACAACTGAGGCCATTTCCTTTGGTCCTGTGACTTGCTGCTTGGGAGCAGAGGCTGCCCCCCACCTGGCTACAACCTCCTTTCAGGTGGTTTTAGAGAGTGATAAGGTCACCCCTGAGCCTTCTCTTGTACCAGCACCTTACCATTTTGTTGTTAGCTACAATTAAACCCGTAGTATTATTTTGTATGCTTACAAAAGCTGAATGTCCTACTTCTTTCTTTTACTGCTTTAGGCTATGTTTGATGCTTTGTCTGATCTCCCTGAGTGGTATGGTATTAAAGAAATGCAAGCAAATTGGATAGGTGACTGCACTGGTTGCTCACTTGACTTCTTGCTAAAGGTAAGTCTGAAATTTCAGTTGCTGCTATCTTGGTTGGGATAACTGCAACCCCGAAATGTGTGATGGGAATGGATTTTCAGATCTTAAAAGCTCGACACCTACTCAATATTATTACCATATTGATGCCCAGACCAGCCCAGATTCCTGAGAAACACCACTTGTGGGTTGAAGAGATACTCCCTGCTACCCTCCTTAGGAAAGGGTTTGTGTGTTCAGATGGATGCAAATTGGCTGTGTGTATTTATACCAAAATACATGCCAACTAATAAGCTTTCCTGAAAGCCAGGACACATAGGGAGCAGTGCCAAGAGAAATAATCCAACTGCACAGGTCAGCTGGGATCTAGTTGGGCTTTTGCTCTTCTCTGCATGGCACCTGCTCGGTCAGGCCTAGGCTGACCTCAGACAATCTGCTTTGCTTACATTTTTCGATGATTTCATTTACTGTACACAATGATTAAAATCATGGAAGCCACACCATTCAGTAGTGATGGAGATACAGAGAAGTCTAGATGGAAAAAAAGGAGATAAAGGAAAAAGAAACCTGAAGAAAATTATTATTATCTTCAGAAGGACTTTGCATTTTCCCATTTTCTCTCAAGAGAGGCAAAAGGCTTCATTTATGAGATAGTGGTAGAGGAGATTTTTAGAGACCCTGACTGAATTTCAGCTCTTGTGCTTCAGAGCTTTATTGTGCTTATTTACTCTGGTTTAGCATTTTAGAAGTGGTTTCTTATTTTAAAATACTGAATTTTGGGGAACTTCAAATCGAGGCAGCTTAAACCTTCCAAATTCCTCTGATTTGCACCCTGCTAGAAGATTCATTTTTCTATAAGTTGTTTTTATCAATTATTTCTGAAAATGTGTATCAATACTTACTACAGAAAAATCTTCTTTGTAAGACCCCCGTACACTCCACAGTAAGTTGGCCTAAGATATAAATCATGTTGATAGTTCCAGGTGGTAATTCTTAAGCATCCTTTGAAGTTTATTACTCATATTTTTTGTGCATTTTTTTAAATGTTGTGCCACCTTTTATTATTTTATTACTTTACATAAGTCACAGCATTGACTTCAGAGTGGTATGGTGGAAAGCCATATGGTAGCTGAAAAATTCTTGAATTCTCTTTAGATTCAGAGGTAACATCTCATTGCAGTTTCTTGGAAACAGAGCATGCATATTAAAAGTGAGTAGAAGGATTCCAGGTTGCTTAGCCAGGGATTGAATCTAGCTCAGTAACACAGGGCAGTATTACATATGAATTTAGTATTATATTTTTATAGATATATTTGGATAAACTGAGGCAAGACTGTAAGGCAACTTCCTCAAGGCCTTAAAAGTAAGTTTTGTCAAGGTTTGAGTCTGGAAAATTCCTGTAGTTGGAATGTGTCTGGCTTTGGTATTCGGAACTGTGTATTTGTACAGGGTGATGTAGACTCGTTAGTTGTGTAAAAAGGAAAGTAAATGAACTGCACTTCCAGTGGGAATTTTTCTGTTCTTTTTCAGGTTAATGGTGAAATAACAAGAGAGAAGCTGGCAGCTTACACCTCTACGCCTGAAGCCATTTATGGAGCTTCCCATTTGTGTATCTTGCCAACTCACAGACTGCTGCATGGTAATAGCAGTCTCAAGGAAGTCTTTCAGAGGGAGTTTGTCCCAGGGAAAGGTGATATTTTTCTCATACTGCATTTTGTTGTAGAAGAGCAACAGTTTTAGAGAATGATCTTTAGAGAATGTGTGTCAATCTGAGCAGGAGCTGTACCTGTTGAGAGGGAGCAGGTTTTTTGATTCTTGGTATATGTCACATGGTGTCACACCAGCCTGTCTTGGCTTCAGATGTGGTGAGAGCAGCTGTGCCAGAATTGTTCTTTCTCTAATGGCTGTAACACTTCATAGTGTACAAAAGCAATAGAAGAGATTTTTGTTTCCTCATGTACCAGAAATGAGTAGTCCAGATCTGACTGTGTCAGCCCACTGGAAAATCTAACGTCTGTATGTTAATTTATCATAGAACCAACTCTTACACCAACAATGGTTCCTTTCTGTCATGGGGAGTATAAAGTGGGCAATAGATCACACTAATACATAGCAAAGTGCTCACTGATAGATAGCAAAATAATACTCTGCTGTGCACATCCTTAGTTAGCACAAGACTAATGGAATGAATTTAGAGTATCCCTATTCGTGACTTGCACAGTGGATAAAAATAAAGGATAATTCTTCAATGTAGTTAAGTCTGTTCCTGAAGACTCCTACCACCATTTCTGCCTATATTTAGCATCCATGGCCTAATTTTTTTTTTGTTGTTTGGAAAACTTGCAAATTACAAAAGTAAATACTATGTATACTGAATGCTTTTTGTTCCTACTTCTTGTTCCTACTGCTGTTGATTTTTTTTTTCCCTCACTGGTGAAGATGAAGCTTCATTGTATAACATCTGATGTCCACAGCAGTGAAGCAGGAATCTTGCAGAGAAATTGTGCTGGTTGCACAGATTCTGCTTTATTTTTGAGTGCTTAATTTGTATAACCTTAAAAAAGTTTGCTGGCTAGCAGAAAAAAAATAACAGAGCCAGGTTGTGTTGAGTATATAGAGCCCTTGTCTCAGAGGTGAGCAAAGCTTGGAGAAGTTTGAAGAACAAATTTGCAGTTCCTGCAGTTGAGACAATTCAAAGCACTAACTGCAGAACACACATTCCATCCATGCTTGTGCCTGTACCTTGGATTCTGTGCTTTAAGCCAAACCACACAAGTGCAAAATGTGCTTTTAATAAGGACAACAGTATGTGTTTTATATTGGTTTTTAAGTGGAAATACTTGTAAAAGCTTTTTTGTGTCTGTTAACAATAAACTTAACCCTTTTGGTTGAGCTAAATTAAGAAACTCTCAGTTGGGTGATGGCCATAAGTCCTCAAAAAAGAGGAGCAATTCCAAATCATAGCTCTGCTGTTGTGTACTCCTGCTACTTGTAAATACACATATATCCATTCTTCAGCTGAAACTGGCCAGTATTTCTTACTATTTCTTGAGGCACAGACTGGTATTTTCCAAAGAAGACAACATAAAGAAGAATTTCTACATGACCTTTCAGATTTGCATTTCAGCCATGGTACATATGACATTTTGGATGGCATTGTATAGACAGTATTTTCACATTAACCAAGATTTAAAAAAAAAAAATCACCAATAACATTAAAATTTTCATTTAATTGTCACTGTTTTCTTTTCAGTGAAAATAGTTCTATAACTCCCTTTCTTCACTGTGTTCTCATTTAAATAATTAGGAGGTTATGTTTTTATATTTTCAATCTGATAAAAACAAAGGTGTTTTATTGCAAAGTAACTGAAAATTCTAACACCTTTACTTTTGAAGTATTGGTATTTAAATAGATGTGAGCAATGAGTTTTCAAACATTCAGGTTTTTTGCCCAGAAAAACTTATGTTAATTTAGAATCTGGGAAGTCTTCTAGTTTTGACAGTATGAGGTGTGTGAGATAAAGATTTGACCCTTACATTGTTGATTATCACAGTATAATGCTGTGCACACATTCTTTTACATCTGTATCTGTAATATCACCTCTTTTCGGTTATGGTAATAATGATGTGAGCAAAGGAGCACAGGAAAAGGTGCCTTCATAAACTGGAGTTATTATTCTGGGTTCCAGCATAAGATGAAAGTTATTGCTGGGTAGAAGAAAGAAGTTATTTTTAAAAGCAGACCATCCTACCCACTCAGCTTCCTGTTCCTGACGCTTTTTGGTTAGTTGCTTTTAAAGGATGGAATTATTCCTTTTGTACTTTTTTTAAACAGTGGAAGAAAGCTGTGTGCAGTGGATTGAAGGTGGAAATTTTCTTTATCATATGAATATCTCCAACATCTGAAATCTGAGAAAGTATTAATATGAAAGAAATAAATATGTCGTTTGTGTTAAGAAGAGTGATGAGATACAGCAGCCCTGTTCTCAAAATTGCTGTTACTTTACTTCAAGCAGCTTTTATGCACTGCAATACAAGCCTTAGACTTTCCTCAGCTTAGCTATGAAAATAGGTGAAAAGAAGCTCTTAGCAGCCCATATTTTGATTATTGTAATTATCATCAGTTGATTAGTGCATGGTGCTGAGAACACCAAGGTCTGTGTGTTCAATCTCTGTATGGCCCATTCACTAAATAGTTGGACTTGATGATCCTTTGGGTGCCTTCCAACGCAGAATACTCTGTGAAATCTGTTAAATCAAGTTAAAGGCACTGGAAAAGTTAGAAATGCGTCCAAATTGAGATGTAGGGTTTGAATCCTTAAAACCTGGAGCCACCCAAGTTGCACATTGTAAATCAATTTCAGCTTATTACAGTTCTCACCCTTGATTCTCTCCTCCCTTCCCTTTCTTGTGGACATTGGGTTCCTCATCTCTAATAGGAATAGGAATATTCTGTTTGGAAATCAATATGTTATTCAGGTGGCTTTTTAACACTGGTCAGTGTTTCCCATGCCTTGTAGTCCCTCTGTAAGAAATTAATCCTAAGGATATGTGCTCCCCTGCAATTCCATCTTATCTGTGGTGGAATTTTTTAATACTGTATGCTAGTATATAAATCAGGGCTTACGAAAGCCAATTCATACAACTTTGCAGCAGGCCTGCATTTTGGTTAAAGACTGAATTTTTTCATGTAATCCAAATCTTCATCTGTTTTTATTCAGGTGCTTGTTGTAAGTATGTTTTCTAATCATGAAAATTTGTCAGACTGACTGAACATTTTAATATAGCTGAGCTTTTCAGAAATGTGATTAAGTTTTTAATTCTTTCTTTTTTAAAAAAATTCATTTAAAATTCATGTATGTTTATTAAGATAAACTGCATTCTAATGGTAAATGATGTTCTTAGCATATCTTCAGTCATATTTTACTTACTGTATCATTATGTTTGTTTTCAGACTCACTCACTTCAGTGACAGCTGTGAATTTGCTTACCAATCAGGAGATTCCTGTAGTCATCTCAGCAAAAACCAATTTTGATAATTCCCTTGATACCAAAATAGGTATGTGACATCCAGTGTGTAAGTGAAGTAGTACAGTTTTCAGTTGCTGTGTTGGAACACCAGATACTGTTGTGATAAACCAGTGAACACAGAGGCTCTGGACTTTGTTATTCTCTTCTTCGTTAGTGAAGAAGGAAGGGAAAAGAAGCTTTGTGGAATCTATCTGGGAGAAGAGATTTAGAGGATGATAAATTTAAATGAAAATATTATAAAATTAGTGCATTTAATGAGCTAAATTTGAGGATCTGCATATCTTAAGGAGATTGACTACAATGCAGGTGTGTTTGGCTGTCTCTCCCTATCCTTAACCACAACAAAACTGTCCCATTTTTTGACAAACAAACCCAACTTCTGACTTTGTGTGTCTTGTGTTTACATAAATTATGTGCATCCTTATGGAGAATATTTCAGACAGTAAATGTGCAAAACTTTCAAGTCCAACTTTTCTCTGGTAATATTTGTGTTGAGCCAGTAAAGTAGCTCAGGATAGGTAATAATTATTTTCAGGTAGTCTTGGACAGTTATCTTGGATCCTTTATCTCTAAAGAAAGCATTCCCATAATTTAAGGCACCTAATTTAAAGCTGGGGATCCATAAGCCAAGGGCGAGCACCATTGCTGGAGGATGCTGGATCACCTGCAGGGGGCTTCTGTTCCTGAGGCTGTCCTGTGAAGCTGCCTGGCTGGCTCCTTTCCTGCATAGAGAGCCCAGTCCCCCATCCTGGGCAGCTCAGTACATATGATAGATAATGTGATTGTCCTCTAAGTAAAATTAGAAATACTACTACATTTTAAAAACAGTGTCCATTTTAATCTACACCCATTGGGCTTTTTGTTGACTCTTGTGCCCTGCCATGGTCTCAGCTGCATTCAGAAGGCAATGTTCTGTGCCAGTCCAAATAGGAAATGCTTATCTCTTTTTCCAGTCCCTTCCTTTATCCCTCAGCTCCCCTTTGTTGCCTTCCTGTTGCTGATACTTCTTTCCTGTCCTGGGGCTGCTGCTTTCCCCATTGCCAGTATTGGCTATTCTTGCACAAGTGGGCTGAATGAAACCAGCTGACTGTGCAAAACTGTCTTGGACAACCCTCCCAGGGATAATGGAAATTATCCACTTGGGATGTTTCGTGCCCGCATCTGACACTTCAGATATGAATCTGGTTTTGAGGACGAGAAGAATTCCTCGTGTAAGAGAAGCAAAATCATTGAAATACCTGATCTTCTTTCCGTTAAAAGCTTCCAGCTTGCTCACTGGCACATACCTTGGTGTTAGTCTGTTGGAAACAGCCCAGCTCTTCCTGGGTGCCAGCTGTTGAGCTTTGCCAATGTACAGTAATAGCAGCATCTTTTCAAAAGAAGGCAACCCAAAAAGTGGGACCTGCTTTTTTCCCTTTGTAGAGCATATTGTGAAGCCACCTGTTGCAGCCTGCGGGGCTCATGGACAAATTAAGATACATACATTATACTAGAATAAAGCCATCAAATTGCAAGAGTGTACATCTGCTGGAAAGATAAAATAACAATTCCATATTTGCCTAGTTAAGGAGTATTTGTTACAGGGAAGTGTTGCTTGATTTTCTTGCCTGCTTCCAAACTTCCACGTGTGACAGAGTTAATGCATAGCAGGCATTTCACTGCCTGAACAAAGGTGATCATTAAACTAGTTTTGAGTGAAGCAGTTTGTATATTAATAATTCTAATGTGCTCAGCAAATATTATGAGAGTTTTTGTCTGTAGTTTTCACCAACTTAGTGTTGGCATTGGCTTGTTGGAATAAGTTTCTTTGCCTTTTAAAGGCAATTTTGAGGTTGTTCAGTTTATCAATTGAATTATCACTGAAAGGGAAAAATTTGAAAATATGCATCTCTGTGGAAATAGTAAGCCTGTTAGTGTCTCAGTGTTATTTCAGAATACATGTGATACTAAAGCTAATAAATGTCTTAACTCACCATGAAAGGTAGCCCTCCAGAGCAGAACTAAAAAGCATTACTAACCCAAATAAAAAGATGGCAAGAGGAAAGATAACATTGGGGCCTTAAATACTGTGACTTCTGCAACTGACCTGAATACCTACAGGAAGTGTCCTCACTAGTTATATTCTGAGTAGAAAATTGATGTTATTTAAATGGTGTTCCTGAGTTTATAAACAAATCATGTCTTTGATAATAAGTTGAAGGGATAGTAATGTTACAGACTGTTGTGTTGTGGTACATTTCGGTGAACTATGAAATTACAAAGAGATTGAATTTACTATTGAAACAGGAGGACTCTTTCATCTGTTTGTTTACCCTTTGATTCTTGTATTTGCAATTAAAATTAAAATTTGTATTTTTAAATTATTTTTAGATAATATAGCTGTATTGAAAACTCTATGATTCTATCCAAGTTTTGTAGCTTTATTTTTAGGTTTTTCAGAAACATAAAATTTTCAACCTTTTCTGCAGTAGGACATTGATGAACATTTGAATTAGAGAGGACGTGAGAAATGCATTTATAATTATTGCTGTTTGAATTTCATTGCTTAAAGGATATGAAAAGATTTTTGTTGTTCTTAGATATTTTCCTTTAACTCCTTTGGGCTACCATAAGTCATTATAATAAGGAGAGTGTCATAGAAATGGAGTGTTTTTTCCTCATACTGATGATGGATAACCATATTAGTCAATTCCAGAACTGATTTATTTTATCATCCCTTTTAGGAATTCCTAGTACTAGTGCAGAAGATGCTGCAGTGGCTAAGAATCTGGGCATTTCTTTCACTGAAGTCATTGAGACATTGCCAAATGGTTTGGAGAAGGTCATTAATTCTGCAGAGGTGGGTATACAAGTATGGAGTTCTTTCCAACCTAAAATAACAATACAAACTAAACTTGTTTTCTCAGGAGTGCCAAATATTGCATTATTAAAGGGATTTTTTTTGTTGTTAAGAATCAAGCCAAACTTTTGCTACCAAATTTCTAAGAATAATTTAATGATGAAATATGTTGCCTCTGCTGTAGCAATAAAAAACATTTCTTCCTTTTGTACATAAGAGGAAGGTTGTACTTTCCTCTGTATTGGTTGGAGTTATGTAATGGAAACTGAATAATTTAACCTATATTAAAAGTTGATTCTTATTTCATAATCTCAATAGATTTTTAAGTTAAATGTTAGCATATTAGTCCTTTTTCCACATATTCACTGAAATGTGGTTTCAGCCTTTATGGTAACGTTATGCCTCAAGTGCTGTAGAAATCTTATATTTAGATATAGCTCTTGAAAAAATGTATTTGATAACAGACACAAAGTTCGTACTCTGTTACATGCCAGGTAGGATCTAAGTGGTTAAGGTGTATATGAAAGCAAGAACAGAAGAACCTAAAATGAGCAAGCTGTTCTAACGTTTGCATTTCCTCAGTCTCTACCTTATGTTGCTTATAGAATTGTGGGAGTTTTGGCATACAGCGACTGATAAAGATACCAGCAGTAAGTGCAAATATCTGCCAATAAAGACTGAAGGGGTCTACAAGTCTCCTTCTCAGCCTTGTTCTATTCAGACCATCAAGAACATTATCCTTTTAAAAAGAGGCCTAAAATGAGTAGCTGGTATGTGAAGAGTCTCTTGGCTAGGAGGATGTTAAGCAGTGGGAAGGGGAAATTATTGTAAGGCTCATAAACATTGACTCTCAGAAATTGCATTTATGACTTCTTTTGTCTGTTCCTGCATTTTCACTGACAGCAAGTATGAATTTTTCTTTCTTCTTCTGCTTTTCTTCTTTTTTGTTTTCTCCATCAGATCACCGGCATGACTCGGCAGGAGGCTTTAAAAGCTGTTACTCAGCAGGCCAAAAATAAAGGAATAGGTGGGGACCTGACGAGTGACAAATTGAGAGACTGGTTGATATCTCGGCAGCGGTACTGGGGCACACCCATTCCAGTCATTCACTGCCAGGCGTGCGGCACCGTTCCTGTGCCATACGAGGACTTACCTGTGGTGTTGCCCAATGTAACCACCTTCACAGGAAAGGGAGCCTCTCCCTTAGAAAGTGTTCCAGAATGGGTGAACTGTGCCTGTCCAAGGTAAGCCAGTGCTGCATTTGCTGCAGCCTGGGAAAGATCACTCTGTACCCCCCTGTTTCTTGTGCTCTTTTCCCAGGTGTTGGCAACTGACCACTCCAAGACAGGATACTGTTCCAAAATGATGTTTAATCTGACTCAGCACAGGCATGTTTTCCTTGTGTACTCTGTGAAACTACTTTTTTGGAACACAAACACCCACAGCTATTTTTTCATAAACAAGCTGAAGCAAAACTCAGCAGTTTTAAGTTTGAGAAAAGAAAAAACCAATACCAGATTTTCTCCCTGCTTCCCATTTCTTAACAGCATTTCTCACTTCATTTACTACAGTTAATTATCTTTCACCACCAGTGGTCATACAAAGCTTATAATGATTATTGAATTATGTCCTTTTGTTAAGGAAACTAACATTGTATTCATGTTCTTGCAATAGTCCAACAATAAAGTGTTCCCTCAGTTATATAAATCTTCATCATGAAGAATTACATTCACTATGCATTACAGATAACAGCATGTGATTCAGATTGAAGGAGATAATAAGTATATGCATCTTGTCAATGCTGTAATCCTTATTGTTTGTAGTATAGCTTTTTAAGAAATAAACCAGCCTAAATTAAGTAGTGAGAGATGTGTTGTGAAAATCAGTTGTATAATCTTGAGGGCTGCTTAGATACTCTGTGCACTGAAGTTTGCTTATAGGTTCTGTGGAAGGAACTGGTAGAACATGAGGTATCCCAGGGAAGTCTTTCATCGACAGTGCAATGCAATGCAGTGCTAACAGAAGGACATTACCAGGCTGCCAGGCAGGGAGTCAGACATAAAAAAAGCAATAGGGCTCTGTTGGTAACGCAGCTGATTCTAACATCTAATTTTATTTTAATATTTCAAAGGTAAACTATCAGTGGAGTTTTCATTTTTGTGCTACTTATATGGTTCCATGATTCTTTGGGAACATGTGTTTTGACCTTTGTTGATAACATGTATTTTTGCAAAACAGACATTTATTCCCATATTTCTGCATAGAAAATTTCTTGTCAGATGTGCCTATTGAAATTGCATATAGTAGTGTATTTCAAAGTGCAGCTTTTGCAGTGAAGCCTCACTAAATAAGATCCACAAGTTTAGCGATGATGATGGCAGGGCTTCACAAACAAAGATTTGGGCAGGGCTCTCCCCACGTGCCCTTCCAGCCTGCACAGTGGATGTTTTAGGTGAGGCACAGCGTGTGCAGAACTGGCCCCACCGTTTAAGTCCTGAGGTTCATCTGCCACGGCCGAGCGAGCTTGGACGGTGACAGTGAAGTCCTCAGGACTAGAACCTACAGCCCCCAGTATTCCCAGAAGGTCTCCCATCCAAATACCAACCAGGGCTGACCCTGCTCAGCTTCTGAACCTGACGGGATGGGATGTCAGGGAGGCATTTAGCTGCACGGGTTTAGTAAAACCCCCCAAAATGCCTTGGTCTACAATTCCTAATTCCAATGGAAGAATTTTCCTGTTGTAACTGAAAGTCAGTGTCTGCACTCTTGGCTTCCCCTGCAACCTTAATTGAAAAATTATTTTCTTATTTATCAGGCAATAATGTACTTTTGATATATAGCAAATCCTTATGGTTTCTGGATAGTTATTGTGCCCTACTTAGAAGTTGATCAAGGGCATTTGTTTAATTAGAAATAAAGGCACACAGGATTGATATCTTAGCCTAAAATGTGGTAGTTCGCTGAAATTAACTTTTTTTTTAACCCTCACCTTTATTTGGCTTCTTAATTCTCACCTATTTGACAGTTATCTTCAGTATTGCTTATCCACATCTGCTACAGTTTCAAATCCTTTGAGCTATTACTTTTGTGTGCATAGTCATACTTGCTTTTCCTTGCTCTGAGAAGTCACATCATCCCTTCCTTTAGTCCTTCTCTGCAGTAATACATTTCTTATTAGTTGCATTTAATGTCTAGAATTAATAAGGAAAGCCAGACGGAAAGATACAACAGTTTGTGATTATTTGAGTGATAATAATGTTAGCAATCATAAATGGGAGGAGATGCCCAGTTATTCATTGTTATACAAGTCCAAGTAATTATGTTAGTCGTCTGAAGGTTGTCTAATGAGATTACAGTATTGTGCTTGTAATCACAACATTGGTATAAATTGTATAAACTTTGAAAGATGCCCATGCTGTCTCTGTGTTAGTGAGCCATGTCCATTTAGAGCAGAGGCATGAGGCAGATGTAACTATGGTTCAATGACTGTAAAGTATTCTTGCTTTTGCCTGAAAAGCCATTCTGTTTCAAAGCAGTACAGTATTCTTTTACATTAGCTGAGTCTTTGTTTATATATACAATTTAATAAAATGGTTATTCTATATTAAAAAGCAGTTAGAAGTAAAATTCCTTTACTACACCTATTCCCATTGGAAAAAGAACTTGCTGGTAGAGAAGGATCAGGGGCAGAGACAGTGTGAGGGAAAATATTAAGTGGTGGTGCTTTCATAAACATGCCTTGGCAAGCCAAGCTGAAGTTTCAGGCAGACAGGCAGATACACATTGCAGCTCAGTCATCAAGCCTGATCAGAGGCTAAATATGCAGTTGGAAAATATTAAATAGCTCATCTCCATTTATTATGTATGGTTATTACATATATACATACAAGTATAAACTCCATACATTTCTTACATGTAGCCAGTTGCATTTATATATGAGTGTCACAGGTTGCAAAGTTTCATTGCTGTTAGAATAATCCCATTGTTTTAACAGTAACAGTTTTAGGAGGGATCATTTACAGCAAATGGACTATTATTAATTGGGATTATTGGCTCCTAAAAACAATTAATGTTCAAGAAGAGATTACCAGAAAGTAACCTGAGCTTCTAAAATCTATTTAAAAACTGTTTCTCAGGGCTGCCAATATAATTACAAGCAAAAATCAATTTGTGTAATCACAGATTAAAATTGTGCTACAAGGTCTAGGAGAGATTTGCTACATCTCAGTGAAAGCTGAAATTAAATTAATTTTTCTAGAGATAATAAATGGAATATGCAAAGACCTTTTTGTGCAGACAATCCATGATAGGCAACTGCCTCCTCCCTCTGCTATGTATTTATAAAATTATTTGTCTCCTGGCACCCAACAAATGTGATATATTCTCAGTGCCCATTAACTTCATGGCAAGGTATGCTTGTCTGTGCTTTGTTTCTTTTGAAATGGCAATTGTAAAAAATTCCAGGAACATATGATCAAGAGGGCTGCCCAGTGCAGTGCCATCTTCACTGGATGTGATGGCTGTTCAGGCTTCTTTTTGGTTTGCATTTTATATGTTTTGGGAGGGAGAGGGAAGGAGTCAGCCCTGTTTTTGTTGTTGAACTTTTTCTGAACATGTCACTCTTCAGACTGATTCAGACCCTTTCAGTTTTCAACTACACTGTACGTGGTGGGTTTTTCCCAAGCTTGTCACTTACCTAAAAAGAGCTTTTCTCCTTCTGTCCTGCTCAGGTGTAAGGCAACAGCACGACGAGAAGTCGATACCATGGATACGTTTGTTGATTCTGCGTGGTACTACCTGCGGTACACGGACCCTCACAACACAGACAGGTGAGGGCCATTGGGGGCAAGCCTGCTTCACAGAAAAGAAGGGAAGGAAGAGACCAGACACTCTGGTGCTTCCAGCTTCTTTGCAGAAGATGTAAACCCCTGCACTGCCCTCATTACGTGCCTGCCCACTGGCCTGAGCGCAGCACAGGGGAGATGTTGTGGCTTAACTACCCAGCTGGCATCTTAGTACCACACAGCTGCTTGCTCAGTCACTCACACCCCACTCCCTGTGGGCTGGGGAGGAGAATCAGGAACAGAAATAAAGAAGTAAAACTCATGGGCTGACATAAGAACAGTTGAATAATTGAAACAAAGTAAAATGTTTTAATGGAGAAGGGAGAGAGAGAAAACTCAAGAAAAACAAGTGATGCACAATACAGGTGCTCACCACCTGCTGACTGATGCCCAACCCTTTCTTGAGCAGTGATCAACCCCTCCCAGCTAACTCCCCTGGTTTGTATACTGGGCATGACAGTCTGTGGTATGGAATGTGCCTTTGACCAATTCAGGTCAGCTGTCCTGGCAGTGGTTCCTCCCAGCTTCTTGTGCACCTGCTCACCAACAGAGCATGGGACACTGAGAAGTCTTGGGCTTATGGTAAGCACCGCTCAGCAACAACCAAGACAGCAGTATGTTATTAACTTTATTCTCATACTGAATTCAAAGCATGGCTCTGTGCCAGTTAGTAGGAAGAAAATAAACTCTATCACAGCCAAAACTAGGACAATAGACTAGGAGCTGGTCTGAAAACGTGGCATTTGGTTGCTTCCATGCCAGGAGATGTGCAAGAGTAATATGTGTAGATACACCTATGTAGGTGCAGGAGCTACAGGGCAAGGGCCAGAAGTTTGCAAGAAAGGGCATTATGGGCAGGGCACAGAGGAAATGCTCAGCTGAGGAGATGAAGACGATGCTTAGTGGAGGGTGCCATCAAGAATAACTAACAGACAGCCTGCTGTGGCTCTCTGAGAGTGGGGTAAGCTGCATGGAGTGTACCCTCCCTAACAATGCACTGAGTAGTTCAGTGTGTGGACAGACTGTGCTGTTCCACTGGTAAGAAGAGGAGTACTCCAGTGTAACATCCAGCTGTCAAGAATAGCACCTTCATTTCTCCCCTTTCAAATTCCGATGACTCTTCTACTTCCTCGTGCACAGACCTCAAATGAAATGGCATCACAGCAAGCTCCTGCTGTGTCAGCATTTCCACTACATGCATAATTAATGAAAAGAGATTTTTCATGTGCTGTGCACTTTTGGCTGCAGCGTGGAGAGTGTGACAAGACAGATGTAGTTAGTTTTTAGCTGTTTTCCAAAGAGGAATTGGTGCAACATCCCTACTATGTAGTCTTTGGAAGACAAAAAATAGTAGGACTATTTGGGCAAGTATTTATTTATTGTGCAGAGCAGTGTCTGGGAGCATGCTACATATACCCAGTGACTTAGTACTGCTGGGCCAATTATGTTTTTTTATATTGGCAGCACTAGTTTAGTTAAACTGAGGAAAAATCTTCTGTAAACACTTTTATTTCATGCTCATTTTAATTATTTTCTGAGACTATATTACTATTATTACTGAGTTAGGCAGATTTCTTCCTCTCCAGTGACAGTTTGAAATATTTTTTTGTGCATGGACAAGAGGGCATTTTCCAGAAGTTGAAGAAGAAATAATCAGATGTAACATCCAGCTGTCAAAGTAACAGCTTAGTGTAGCTAAATCTGTTTTATGTTGAAATGAGAATATTTATATGGTCTTCTGCAATAAATTGCTACCTGCATTTGATTTATTTAGTTAGGGTTTTTATCTAAGCTATGCACATGTAAACCCTTCATTTCCATAAGCCATATTTCACTGGTCTACAATTCATGGAATTACTCTGTTGATTTTGGAACCCTATGAACATGTTAGTTTTGATTTGTT
>JAWWEV010000083.1:44649293-44686220 GCA_035583235.1 Hafferia zeledoni
CATCAACTGTTTTGGAGTGGACATGTCATTTGTCTTTCACTCTAATATACTTGTATATAAAACCTGATAAATGCTAAAAAATTCAAAGCTAGCCCCAGGATATTTATAAAAAAAAATCGTTTTCATCAGTTTCTCGGGTAATGTATGTGAGGTCTAGTTGTTTGCCTGAAATATAGGAAAATAATCTTTGTGGATCTACATTTCAGCACAAATTAAGGTCTTTTCTATAATAAGCATTTCACTTCTTAAAAAATTAAAAAGATCTCATAGCAAAATGAGAGTATTATTATACATGTATTGCTTTCAGTGAACAGTATTGTCAAGTATGATGAGCTACATTAGTAGCGCTGATCTTTCTTTTCTACGTTGTATTTTTTCTGTAATTGTGTTTTTTCAGGCCCTTTAGCAGTGACTTATCAGACTACTGGATGCCTGTGGATTTGTACATTGGAGGAAAGGAGCATGCAGTTATGCACTTATACTATGCAAGGTTTTTCAGCCATTTTTGCCATGATCTAAAGATGACAAAATGCAAGTAAGCCTTATATATCTCTGTTAAAATCTTTCATATTTCATTTGACTAGCTGAAGTGTTAGTGGAGCTTGTTGGTAGTAGGACATTACATTGGATAAGCCTAAATTTGCTTAGTTTGTCAGTACTCAGTTTCTCACAGTCAGTTGCACTTTCTCTATGTTTACATACATAACATTTTTATTGCAAGAGTATTAACTGGCTCAGAGGGAGTGATAAAATGCTGCTGTAGATTCAATACCATTCATTTCAGTGGAACCATGCATATGTAGAAAACTAAACACTTCTATAATTCCCTGTAGTATTGGAACGGAACGGTGCAAAACACGTCTTGATAAGCAAAGTATGTTTATGTTCTGTCAGTTTGTTTTAGAGGTAGTTCGATGAACAAAGGTGAGTCATCTGTTGTTCTGGTCTTTGTCCTCTGAGAATAGGTTCTCAACCAAACATCCCCATTTCCACTGAAATTCTCCCCTTTTGCACCCTAAAATGTCATCCCAGGAGTGCCTCAGCTTGGAGGATACTGGTGTCAGAACAATGAAAAGCTGTCCCATGCTCTGTCCTGTTCTTCCAAATGCAGGGATGGTTGAATAGATTGAGTCAAAATGAGTGACATCCATGAGAAGAACTGCTCAGTAATTTCTCAGCTGGCAACTCTTGTATGTTCATTCTTTACTAGTATCCCCTCCAAGAACTTGATGTAAAAGAGAAGTCTGCATATATATGGCACTGAATTCACTCAAGTGCAGAAGTTTTGCTACAAAACTAGAATTCAAGCAGCTTTGAGCCAGAAAGGAATGGCCTAATTAGTGGAGCCAGCAGAATATTTTCCCAAGTTATTCCATACTAATGTGATGAAAATAGACGATGTGTTTTCGTAACTCATTCTTCCCTGCAAAATAGTTTGCAGTGAAAGCTGTATTTGAAGTTTTGGATGTATGTGACTTGTGTACCTGTGTTCACTCTGTTGCCTCCAGCTTGCATAGCTGCAGCAGGAAGGCCGATTCTTCTCTCTCAGGCTGGACCTCTTGAAGCAGACCCTTTCTCTCAGAAGCACTGTTGCTTTAAGCAGAGGATTTCAGAGCTCTCCCTTGCAAGAAATTTTAGGCTTATTAATTCTGCGAAGGACTTTACAATCCTAATCCATGAGCCATCTAGTGGAGCTGTAACATAAAGCAGCAAAATGTTTTCTTGCCAGTCAAATTCTTCCACCTCCCAAACGACATTAGCTGGGGCTGAAGTATTGTCAATATAAAGGGAGATCACAGAGCAAGGGGGATGTTCTTGCAAAGTAAGTGGCCCATTTTGGTGTGCAAGAAAATAAGGAGGCTTTTCAGCTTGGCTGAAAAGGGCCCTCCTGTGTGGCTTGAAGCACTAAAAGAAGTGCAAGGGAAGTGGAAGCAAGGATGGGCTGCTGCTGGAAGCATGTGGAAGCACGTGGGTAGGCAGAGTGTAATTAGGAAAGACCATAGCTCATCTAGAATTGAAACTGGTGAAGAATGTGAAGGCAGTAAGAAAGACTTCTGCAGATACTTTGAAAATATCATCAAGGAAAATGTTGGCCTGAGGCAAAATCAGACAAAGAGCCTAAGTAGCAAAGGACAGTCTTTGCCTTGACCTTTGCTATCAAGGTCTATGCTTAGCAGGAGAGTTTGAAGGAGAGAGATACTACCCACTGTGGTACTCCCCACCAGAGTAGAATCAGGTTAGGGATCACTTCAGTGAACTGGGCACATTCAAGTTCCAGGCACGAGGTGACTGCGAGTAGCCAGCATGGATTTATCAAGGCAAAATTATGCCCAACTTAATCTGCTTTCCATCTATGGTGAGAAGATTCCTTCTGTGGATGAGGAGAGAGCTGTGCGTATCTTTTGCCATGGCTTTAACAAGGCTCTTAACAAATTATCCCATGGCATCCTTGTAGTCTGACTGGAGAGATACAGACTGAGTGAGTGGACTGCAGCATGGATGGAAAAGCTGTCTGGACCTTCAGATTCAAAGGTTCAGTGTTCAAAGTTAGCTGTTTGCAAGTGGTATTCCTGAGGAGGCACCACTGAGACCAATTGTGTTTTACATCTCCATTAACAACCTGGGCAATGCAACAAAGTGCCCATGCTCAACACTCACGCTCTCTACACACTCCAGACAAGCCATTGGTACTCTGAATGGTAGGGCTGCTAAGAAGAGGACTTTGATGATGGGAGAAGCCAAAACTGAAGTGGTGACAGCGATCTGGATTGGACATGGAGCAGATTACCCACAGAACTGGGGCTATGTCATCTGTGTGGGGAGGATTGCAACAGAGAAGTGCTTTAGGAGTCCTGATGAACAGCAAGTTACATGTGAGTCAGCAGCCAGCATGACAGTATGTTCCACTGCATTAGCAAAACCATGTCCAGCTTTGGTTATCTCTGCTCATCATTCAGGAAGGCGCATCTGGAATACTGTGTCCAATTTGGAGCCATCCACCCCTGTCGCTCTTCCCAGTATGAGGGACGTTGTCAAACTGAAGAAGATCTGATGGATGAGCACTAAGACATTCAGGGGTTGTAGCATAAGGCAGAGAAGCAGAGTCTCAGTGAGTTGGGTGTGTTCCCCATAGAGAAGAGAAGGCTAAGAAGGGAATGTAATTGCAGTCTACTGTTACCTAAAGGAAGTTTACAGATAAGACAGAACCAAACTCTTCTCAGAGATGTACAGAGAAAGGAAGGGACTAACAATCACAGAGTGCAGCGAGGTTCAGCTGGACAGAATGAATATGGGTTTGACAGTGAAAATGATGAGACTGGAATGATTTGACCAGAGACATTGTGGCATCTCCATCATCAGATATTTTCAAAACTCAGCTGGATGGAACCCTGAACAACCTGAAGTTAGGTGTGATGTGAGAAAAGAGTTGCACCCAATGACTTCCAGAAGTCCCTTCCAACCTGTATTATTTTAAGAACTCTGTGATTCTGCAGCTGTTTTGTTCAGACTCAGCTGTGACAGAGCAGTAGCTCAAAAGCTGTCTGTGTAGTGTAGACTGGTCTCAGTATGATATATTGCAGAAAAAACCTCTTAAATTTAAAAAAAAAAAAAATCCTTAGGAAGCCCTATGTCCAGTGACAATAGGATAAAAAAATCAAAATTGCTTTCTGTAGAAGCAGTTTGCAAGACTATGAAGAATTCCTTTGACAGCAATACAATCTCAAGAACTGTTGCATATGTGAAGACGTGTTACAGCATTGCCCTGAGGGTTGGTTGTATGAACTGCTAAGATGTGTGTGTGCTCAGACTGCACGATGATTGTAACAAATTCATCCTCATGCACAAAATCGTTCTCTTGCTTTAGCTCTGTGCACACTACTGCATTAGGTGCTTTGAAGCCATCAAGTGAAATTAAGATTTTGTTTTGATATGAAAATTGTAACTCCTTTATAATATTACTATGTGCTTTAAATGTTTCAGCATTGGTCAGAAGCCACTTTTGCTCAGTTCTGTTGAGCTGCTCATGGTCTGGTCTCAGGGATTGGAAAAATGGGATTAGAAACAACAGGCTTATTGTTAGGAAGCTCAGAGTCTTGGTTTTGAAGCCTACAGCTCTGGGGAAAATCACTAAAACGTTAAAAAACACTGCCCCCCTGTGCATTTTCAGTCTTTCTCTATTAGCTCAGGTTTTGTTCACTAATTAAATTAAGAAAATTCTGCTACATCTTAGTTAATGAGAGCTGCCACTCTTTAAAGTGTTATCTGGCATCCTTACAAAATTTTTTGACTTCCCTATTTAGTAGTAATTTTTCATTTTTATAGGTTTTCTTCATGAAAATTTTCATTGTTAGGCTCGTATCCTCTGACTTTAAAATCCATTGAAATATTTCCTACTAGTCTTTAATTTTGTACTAATGGCTATTAATAGAATAATGTGGTTCAAAACAGATGATAAAATTTCATAGTGTAGATTTTCAAAGCAATCTCTTAAAATATGGTATAATAATTATTATTATTATAGAAATATTACAGGCAGCATATATAACATTCACAGACATCACATATGCTTTCATAAGAAATGAGAGTGTTTGCAGGCATTTAAAATTTTAAAGGTATCAATATAGCTTAAATATGCTCTGAAGATGAGACACAATCTTTTATTTTAATTTTTTAATGCATTGGACTGAAGATGGTGGGAACTGTTGCTCATTTCCTCAGTAATGACAAGGCAGAATAAATGGCACCCTCTGGGTATTCGTACATGTGGTATCAGATTAAGCCCAAATTGATGCCAATTTGTTTTAGCAATCTGCTCTGTAAAGTGCATTGGTTCTATAATTAATTCACAAGCCAGTGAGCCCTCCCAGCTGTGACCACCACTGGGAGAGGGGCCAGGGAGGCAGCTGGGCCAGCAAACTCCTCATCTGTTCCAGCTTAATCCACCATGGCAAGTGTGTGCTGACACACTCGGTTACACCTGCCCAACTGTGTTACTGCAAGTATGAGTTACACAGACTTTGCTTCTTCCCCAGACTTTAGTAATCAGTTCTGTCTGATGAATAATTGGAAATGGAATCTAGAACATTCTCCCTGAAGGATTATAAAGCAATAAAAAAGTTTATTGTTGCTGCTAAGTCAGCAGATTTGAATGTGATAGAGAGCAAATATGCTGAGTAAGAAGGCACCTTTTTCATATAGCTGTGTTACAGAATAAAAGAAGATATGATGGTGACAGAAATAGCTTATTCTGTGAAGGAAGATCTTGTCTTCACTCCAGGGCACAGCTTCAGGCTCTCTCAGCCTATCTGAAGGTGCACAGTGCAAATACAATGAGCTTCCTTGCTAGGGCTGTCCCTTCTGAGTCGACTACCACTGTGGCAGGCTCCACAGAGTCCTTCCAGCCAGGACGTTTGTATTGGATTGAAAGTTCTGCTGCTCACCTTGCACAGAGCAAAGCAAGAAGCATGAGGACACAGCACTGCGCAGGAATTCCTGATCTGTCAGGCGTGCTTGCTCTACCATCCATTGCAGGGTGGTGTACAGAGAGTAGGGGCTGCCACAGAGATGGAGCTGTACAGGAGCATTACAGAAAGGAATAAGATGGATTACATGCTTCATGGCAAGCACAACTGATGCTTTTCAGAGGTGTCAAACAGACTTTGCAGGTGGGACATACAGCATGATCAAAAGCTGCATGCAGCCAAGCTCTCAGTGCCCATATTCCAGCATGAGCACAAACAAGCTTTGCGAACAGGCGAAGGCTTATGCTATTCACAGAATCACAGACTATTCTGAGTTGGAAGGGACCCACAAGGATCATCGAGTCCAACTCTTAAGTCAATGGCCCACACAGGGGGTTGAACCCATGACCTTGGCATTATTACAACCAAGTATTTACCAACTGAGCTAATTTCAGGGTCCAGCATACTTACAATCTGAAATGTGATCAAGCGTTTAAAGAAACTCCAGACTCCTCTCTGTTTCCAGTGACAGTAATGTCAGTGTGTCTGAAGATGGCTTAATTTTCTTTGTTCACAGTGGTTTGGATCAGGAGGTGTTTATGATGCCATACCTGAGTGCTGCAATATTTAGGTCAGCCTTTCATCACACCTGCTGTGCTGTGGCCCCTTGGCAATTCCCTCCTGCAGCCAAGCACTGCTGTCTTGGAAGGGGAAGGTTTGAGGTGTGCGGTTTTATTCGTGTAAATCCAAGTGTAACTCCCCATGTGAACATGAGATGGAGCCACCACAACACTGGCAAGATCACTGTGTTTCAGGAGACATTCAGTGCAGGGCTTAATTTGTTACTGAGCCCTGTCTGTATTAGAAAGGCTCTGGCTTTCTCATTTTGGGCATGTCTCCATTCCCCTGAGGTCTCCCACTAGGAACACGTGGGGTTTTTTCCCCATACTTGGTAATGTATTTTGTATTGCATTTTTGTAGCTTCTGTCAGCATAAACAAAAATAAGAAATGTTCATTCCCGCATTCAGCTTTTAATAACTTGGCATATGATCTGAACTAATTGTTTGTCATTAAAAATAAGTGTTCCTTGAAAAATCATTTCCAGTGAAAAGCCCTGTCTGATTTGGATGGTGTGGCTACTTCAATTAGCTTTATTTTAGATACCAGGAAGTGTAGCTATTTTAATAACAGTTTGAGATCTTAAACAGACTGAAGTACTGAATGATAGAGAAAGAAATTAGTTTTATTTTTCCTTGGTGTAATGTCTTTAGTTTGTAGAAGAAACTTATCCTAAACTGTTATCTCCTGGAGCAATTTCCCACCATTGTTTTTGATAGGATTACAAAGTCTTTGCTCCAAACTTTCACCCTCTAATTCACTTAGTTAATTTTGTGATCACTTTTAAAAATTTTAGATTATTTTTGCATCCTATTTTTAAAATACTTTTTCTTGGTTTTACTGTGTGAATTTCACTCCAGTTCTCATCTCCTTAAGTTTATTTACTTTCTTTCTAAACAACAAGATTTTTCAGGCAACCTGTGAAATATTATCTAGAAAATACTGGTAAGAGATGCTTGAATTGCTGCTCTTACTTAACATTGTGGACAAAACCAGGTGGCACAGCAGAGACTCATACTTTGTGACTGAATGACACACCAATATGTGTCAGTACTCGCACAATATTTAGAAGTATGGAAAATATGTGAGGAAGAAAACTCATGTTCAAACATGAATATTTTGAAGATAAAATATGAAGACTGTCACTTTCTATCTCCCAATTTAAGATTTTGTTTCCAGATACATCATTACATCAGAAACATCAAAAGAGTTTAATAACTGGTACTTGGAAGATATCTGCTTTAATACAGTAGAAATGTGCATGATGGTTGTATAATTTAATAAGGCTTTAACTGTATTATTGAATGAATTACTGTGTTTTAAATCATGAGATAAGTTGTCATATAATTTGCATTTCCTAATAATGTAAAATACTGAATTAACTCCTTAAAAATGAGTAGTGTTTTGGATTACTACTTTTTTATACATGTGAAGTAAAATGTGGAAGTCTGGTTTTACTCTTTCTTCTTTAGATGGATTTTTTCTAACTTTTAAAAAATAATAAATAGGAATGAGACATCTTTTTTTACATTTGTTGTTCCGTACATATTTGTGGCTTTGTTAGGGGTAAGTGTAGAGAATTCAGGTTGCTGAAAGTTGAGCACAGATGTGAGCACTAGGAGGTGCAAGTCAATAGTAACCAGCGCTGATTAAAGTGTCCTCCCAAATGACAGTCACTGATGTCTCTGTGCTGGAGAATCCCATGAGAAGGCTCCCAGACTGTGTGTGGCTTCTGGCACTGGCTCCATAACTCCTTCCTGGCCTATTGAGTGGGGACAAAAAGCTGCAGAGATTAATTTTGCTGGTTTTTTTCCCTGAAAACAGGGACAGACGTCTGACTCATTGTATTAGAAATGCCAGATCATTAAAAGAGGAGGCTGCAATAATGTATCTGTCAACCAGACCAGGTTTTACTTAGAGTTTACTTCTTGCTGAGTGCAATACTGCCCTTCAAAGCTCTTTTTAGCCCCTATCATATGTGCATTTGATGAGAGTTTACTCTCCTGGATGTAAAGTTTGCCAGGAAAGTAAAGTTTCAATGTTCAAGATGTTATAAAATTGCTGCACTGACATCCAAACTTTCCAGCATTGCATACGCTTTTGCTAGTGTATTTTTTTCATACAGCTAGGCCTTGATGGCTGGTTCTGCAAAGGGACAAGGCATGCAAGTGCTTATGTTAGAGAAACCATCTTATCTCTATAGAAAGAAATGTGCAGCAGCATTTTGATTTGTTCAGAATACCGTGTGCTTCTCAGAGAAAAGCTAGAACTAAATATTTGTAAGACAGTGAGGCAAGATACTTGAATGCTTTTGCACAAGGGGTTCAGTTTGAAGTTAGGAAAATCGCACTGTGGGCCAAGAAACTTCTGTATTATCCATATGCTAATGTGAAAAGTGACGTGAGAATAACTTAGTACTAGATCAGGGTGCAAGAATGTGTGCAAAATGCAAATAAATACTTATACTTGCCAGCCAGCCACCATGAATAAATGCACCAAGTACTCTCTCTAAGGTGACAACTGTTTATGATAGTCAGCTTGAAATTCTTGTTCAATTAAATAGTTGTGCCTGATTGGCTCAACACCTGAGGCTTATCATAAAGTATGCTCTTGACAGGTCTTTTCAACAGTTTCTTTTTCTTTCCATCCTTAGGGAGCCTTTCCATAAGCTCTTGGTTCAAGGTCTTGTCAAGAATCAGACATTCAGACTAACAACAACAGGCCAGTGTTTGAAGAGAGAGGAGGTTGATCTCACTGGTAAGAGAAACTGCATGGGAAAATCAGCATTGGTGCCTCCATAAAGCCAGGGACTGCTTCAGTGTGCAGATCTCAGTGCTGGGAAAATTTGAAAGAGAAAATGAATCCTTGTAATATTTAAATTGGTGAGCAACTTCCGTGAGTTTTGGATTCACATGCACTGCTGAGTGCACAGAGATCCTGCTAATCCAGCAGCTTTTAATTACATCCAAACACAGAAACAGTGCCATGTTACTGTTTTAGTCCCAGTATAGTCCAGAAGATCAAAAGTCAGTTTTGTTAAGACAGTGATCAGCATATTGCTGAATAAAGGCAGTAGTCAAAGTAAACCTACAGAAACGTCATGGCAAAGCTAACACAGATGCAGCAAATATTAGGAATGTAAAGTATGTAGGAAATAGCGCTGTTTCTAAAGTACTTTCTAGAGCCTTCACTGCCTAAGCTGGACCAGCAAGTCCTGGCTATGGGAGCTGTAGCAACATTTACCTGCCTTCATCACTCCTCTCGTGCAACCTTGTTTTCACTGCTCACAGTTCTTCTCCTGCAGACAAACCCTGTAAGCCAGTTAAAAACAACCAGCCAACCCTCTTAAATTGTACCACTGTCTGCTCTCCTATTTTCTTGAGAAAAGATTAAGCTTTTCTGTAGTGGACGGTTTTGCTCAACTGCACCTTTTTCAGTGGAAATGTCTCATTCTGTCTCTGAATTCAGGCAACAGAAGGCACATTCTTTTCAGGATAACTTACTGCAACTGAAATCTATAAATCTGGTATTTATGAAAGCTGGATGCATGTCAGAATTGTACCAAATCAGTTTACCTGTCTAGGAGGTATTAAATGTCATGGTTATATCAATGCTTAGATCTCAGGAGCTCCCAAGGTAGCACATAGGATGAGTGCTAGATACAGCTTCCAAATGCTTGGAGACTTTGTCATAATGTGATGAAAGCATTGGGATATTACTGTTGTTAAAACATTGCTGTAGGAAAAACGTGGGATGGCAGAAAGTGTTTAGAATGTGTGTTTTTCCTCTTTAAGTTGTTTTTGGGGAAAAAACCACATGAGAAATAGTTGTTCTTGTTCTTAGGGAACAAAATGAATTGCTGTTATAAGTAAGAAAAATTTGTTTTAATATTTTTTTATGTCTTAATATTTAGGTACTGAACCAGTTCACCTAAAAACAGGTGAGAAGCTCCAAGTTACTTGGGAAAAAATGAGCAAATCTAAGTACAATGGGATAGACCCTGAAGAAGTAGTGAAAGACTATGGCATTGACACCCTGCGTCTCTACATTCTGTTTGCTGCTCCTCCAGAACAAGATATTTTATGGGATGCTAAGAGTAAGTCAGATTCTTTTTGTTTATTCTGTTGTGGGTCCTTTTTTCTAGTGTGTTATATTTTAAACACAAAATTAATACACTTCTTGATGCCCAAGTGTTGGAACAAATGAATCAAAAACGTGTAATGAACAGGTTTTATTGCTTGTTTCTTTTAAAAGAGATGGGATCACAAAGCTGTCACTGAGGGGCAGTCTTGCAAGTTCATTGCAAGCAGCTTACCTCTTAAAAGCTAAAAGCATTATGTGAAGAGTACATAAGTGGTATTTTCTTCTGCAAACTTGCACCTCATTCTCTTTTTTTTCAATTAGTGATGATAGATTCACTGAAAATTATTATTTTAATTTTATTTTCTTCATTATAAGGTGCTTTTTCTAATCATACCAGATTGCAGATAAAACTTTACAATATTTTGTTATATTTGTTTATTTACACACATAACACAATGGCTTTTGTCAGCTGGACTATGAAATACATCTCAGAAGAACCTCATTAAAAGACCATCAGAGTTCCTAGTAACTAACATTTGTAGACATGGCATTTTTATGGGATTACTTCTTGAATAAGTTAAGAATTGCCCTCCTATGTTCTTATTTACCTCTGTCATGCAATTCATCATACTGACAGCTCTTAACTTCATTTATCTCCTGTGGTTCATACATTTTAATGTAGTTTTATGCATTCATTTAAATCTAGTTTTCTTATTGCATAAGGCTTTAATAAAACACTCATCATTTAACACCTGGTTTAAAAAGGTGTAGTTCCACATTCTTTCATGTGTTAACTTCTTGCTACTTAGTTCAGCCCGCACTAAGCATTGTTTCAGCTGGTGTCTGTCACCCTTTTTACCATCATCTGTGTTCATTTATATATTATTGCACTATTGTACCTACTGGAGGGGTGGGCTTTGACTTCTCAGTTGGCTTTCTGTCACCATCTAATCACAACAGTAGAGAGCTAGGCATATGGAAAGGTCTCCTGGAAACCCTCTGGAATCAAGCTTTAACAGCTGCATCCCTAACAGCACACAGCTGAAGCAGCTAACTCATGATGCACAATCTTTTTACTGAATTCTTCCATCTTGAAAATGAAATAATTAAATTACTGTGAGAATGGTGTTGCAAAGTATACTAGAGGTTGGTGGTGAACCATTTTTTAAGAAAGCTAAGCACATGCAAGTATAATACTATCAAAAATTCATTTAGTTAATCAAACCACTGGAGAAATACAAAGATAGATTTTGGAGTCATGTCATGGTAAGAGTAGTGGAAAATGTGAGCAAAAGGGGATTTTAGCAGCATCAAGGTATTTTGAGGGGAGAAGAAAATAGAAAGTAGGTGAAAAGCATCTCTTAAATCTTTAAGCTGTGTTCTGAATTTCTTAATGATAACAAAATTGTGAATGTTTAAATTGAAGAAATCAAGGAGGTTGTGTTGGGTTTGACCGTGGGCTGGATGTCAAGTGCCCGCAAAGCTGCTCTATCACTCTGCACTTTTCAAGTGGACAGGGGGGCAAAATTACAACAAAAGGCTCATGGGTTTAGACAGAGACAAGGAGATCACTCAGCAGTTGCCATTATGGGCAAGAAAGACTCAATTGAGAATATAGTTTAATATATTACTGATTAAAATTAGAGTAGACCAATGAGAAATAAACCCAAATTTACAACACCTTCCCGCCACCCCCTCCCTTCTTCCTGGGCTCAACTTCATTTGCTCTGTTGGACATGGGGGAAGCTTCTAGCAGCTTATCAGAGAAACCACTCCTGTAGCCATTCACTACCAAAGCCTTGCCATGCAAACGCAATACAGAAAATTGTCTCATTCAGAGAATGTTAAACACTGTTTCTCAGTTATTATGAACCTTCCCTGGATGTGTTTTGATGGCCTTTGGATGCTTTCCCTTCAGACTAGATTCCTTGTTCTTGTGGGGAACATCAAGGCAGGGTCTCATGTTGTTCTCTCCCTTGGTGCAGGCAAGAAGTCTCCCAGACTTTGCAGGTCCAGATGTGGTCAAACTTACCCATTGCACTATTACTTACACCATTGCTACAGTCTGGGTAATTCCAAGCCTATCATGTGTAGATAATCTACAGTCTTCTGATACAAATGGGAGGTGGGAAGTTTGGAGAGGACATCTTAATCCCCATCTCACCTATGAGAATTCATGTAGGTCATGCAGACATAGTCAATCAGCTTGTATTTTACTGTTCCCAGAGGTGCAGTAAGTCTTTCATCTAGTGCAGTCAGATAGATAATTGGCACTTATTACAGTCACTTCCATGTCTTTTACTTCTCCCAGTTCAGTCATAGCCCAGGCTCTTTTCAAGTGCAGTTCCCAGAGCAGAATTGGAGGCTCTTGCCAGCTGGGACATCTCGGGATATGTTGATACTCTGCTTGCTGTGTGATGTAGTGCTGCCCAGTCCATAGAAACACAGAACATCTCTAAGAGAGCGCTAATACTGTGTCAGTGCCACACCCCAGGCACACCTTCACTAATGTCCCTGCACCACACCACAGGGAGGACCTGGCTGTGTGCAGCATGACCTTGGGGCTTCTCTATAGTGTGATCCTGAGGTCAGAGAAACACGTTCTTAGAGCAACCATGGAGCGGGACTGATGCTTTCAGGGTCATGGGGAACAGCTTCATAATCTCCACATCCCAAACTAAGCTGTGTCCAAAGATGGTACCAAGGATCAGAGCTTATACTCTCTGGCAGAGTAGCATCTCTGTAGCAACAGAAATACATGTAATTCTAAGATCAAGTTCTAAAAGAAACTTCTCAATTTGAAAAGTATGTGTGTGCATACATGTGAGTGTGTATATATATTTATGTATTCTTCCATGAGTTTGAAAACTGAGAGCACATACAACTCATCTGTTGAGTCATTAAAACACAAGATGAGCATTCTAACACTGGCATAACACTGGCCTATTTTACAGATTTTAGCAAATACTCTTCCTATATATGCTATATTCTTGCTATGTATGTGTTTTAAAGTCATTGCAGAAAAATACTTTTCTTCTATCTTACTGATTTTTGTCCATTAAAGCAACCCAGAATTACTTGTAAAGGCATTTTTAATTGCATTGTCATCTTTCATGTAAAATACAAGGCTTTTTTTTTTTTTTTAATGTTTAACTCTAGTGTTCTGTGTCCTTTCTGCTTTTCTTTTAAGTTTTGGATTTGTTAACTGTGACTGAAATTTGTTTCTGAAATCTCTCATTAATTTCAGCTGATGCTATGCCAGGTGTTCAGAGGTGGCAGACGCACCTCTGGGCCCTTGTTACCAAACTTATCGAAGCAAGGACTTCAGGAACTGTGCCCAATCCTGAACTTCTGAGTAAGAAAGAGAAGGCTGAAGCAAGAAAGATCTGGGAGCAGAAGAATCTAGTGATTTCTGAGGTTCATAGAAACACTTACATAGTTTATAAATGACTGATTAAGTTGCTGCTCATGCTGAAACCATATATTTGACTTATAGACTCAAAAGCTTTTGCCCAGATCAGTAGCTTGTTATTTTTAAGTGAATTATTCTCTGTATAAATTTATTTACCCTCAATTTCTATGGGACAAAACTTATTTAAAGGATGTGTGTCTCATTTAAGGGATGAAATGTTACAGCTCTCTGTAACAGATGTTATCAATCTGGAATTCAAGTAACTCCATTTCCAGTAATAAAACTGTAGGTGAGTGCTGCAGGCTGTCCTTAACGAAAGAGTTTGATCTGTTTGCTTCATACCTCATTATTATGTCTGCTCTTTCACATCGAATTATTTGGTGAAAATACATTAGGGTATCCTAAAAAAAAATACTGAAATGATTCTTCATCTCTTCTTATCTGTTTTCTCCTGCTGTGATTAATGTCAATTCAATTATCCAAGACTCAGAAGGAGACATAAATACCTGCCAAATTAGCTTAAAATATTTTTATATGGATAAAAACTTTTGCCGATTTAAACTCTGTTGTGTGGGACCTTCCCGATCTTTTAACAGACTTCAGAATTACAATCTTGCAATCTATGAACAAACTTTCACCAGCATGAATGTACTTAAAAGAATGAAGGCCTCTTGTAGGGGCACAGAGAATAAATGTTATTAAAGGGAATAAAGGGTGATTGCTAATGCAGAGTTCTCATTGGCATTGGCTTTTAAAGCCCTGAAATGGAGGGGAAGCCAATAAGTTGAATTTTTGTGATTGTTGTTTCCCCACGTGTGATTGCACATATGACATGTTTGCATATCAAAGTGATTTTCATGTACAGGGTCATATGCACGTATTTCACAAATTGAAATTGATTATCAATCACTCTTTTTCATTTAAAAATCCAACATTCCATGGTTTAGAATTGTAAGTAGTGACAGACCTTTTCTTCTGATACAAGGTAACCGATTACTTCACGAAGGACCATCTGTTCAATGCAGCTATTTCGCGATTGATGAGCCTGACTAAAACACTCCATGTAAGTATGTGTATTAATGAAGGTACTTTTCTCTCCAACCCTCTTTTTGTCTGTCTTTATGCAAAGCAGAAGCTACCTCAACTCCAGGTTCAGCTTTCTGTGAATCATTTACTGTCACAAACAGTGTTCCTAAGTCTGGAGCCTTGTTGGATCATTTTCAGTTCAAAAGCAGCAAGTTGTAGTATCACTCTAGTCCTGAAATACACACCATTTTGCAGGAGGAGCTTGATGGTATTAGAGCCACTGATTCTGATGTTTACATCTGCATCCTGTCATTTCAAAAGGATGCGTTTTGTTTAGTTCTGTTCTTTGTTTTCTTTTGGTTTTAGCCAAGTTGCATAGGAATAGTTAGGAATAGTAGTACCTTACAGAATCACCAAACATCCTGATTTAAAGAGGGTTATTCTTTGCAAGGAAAATCACACATAATTTTGTATTCCTCAGTATTCAGCTTACACCACTGAACTGCTGGGGGGGGTAATAGAATTTCCAAGTTCCTCTTTTTAAAACAAATGTAAAAGTAAATGAAGTATTCAGCATTTTTTATTTAGATTGTTGTTTGTCAGCCAGTGGTGATACATGAAATATAATAAACAATTATCATTACTTTTCTTACCACTTATAGATCTAGTTGAGCAATTCTTCAGGCATATAATGATAACCTGATCTAGACTAGAAATTAAATATAATTTTGAAAGTTTCAACTTCTTTATTGAAATAGCATTTTATACCTTTCGGTTTCCAAAGAGATTATTGGCAAAATCAAAGAACTTAACAAAAAGTTAAGCAGTTCGTGTACCAGTGCTGCACTGAGATAATCTAAGCCTGGGATACTGTGGTGTTGGGACGGTGACACAAGGTTCTTTGTCTCCAGCTCCATGATTCATAGTCATTTGGGGCTGGTGGATAGTGGAGAGTGGAGTGAATGCTTTAAAAAAAATTCATAAACAAAAGTCAGTGTCCTACAGACAGCCAGATGATTGAACACTGACATATTTCCTGGCCAAAGAAGCCAGTGCAGTATCTTTGAAGAACAAGTTTCTGTATAGCATGCTGACACTTCCTCTTTTGCTCCCAGTTGAAAGGAGGAAGTGGGGAGGTGGTCAAGGATTAAACACAGAAAGCAGGTAGTAACTACTAAAACTTACTCAAATATAATTTGCGCTGACCTTGTTGGTATCAGTGATAAGAAGATGCCATCTGACAACATCTTTGTCAAGCAAATGACTGGTTTTGGACAATTTTCTAGTAGGCAGGAGTGGCTGTTCATCACACCCATTCTGATAAGCTGACATGTACTGACATTTTTCTGTGCCATTTCATTAGAGGAGTGGATTATAAAATAAATGCAGCAGCTGAATTTACCATGGGATGTAATCTCTCATACAAAGAAACAAAATGTTCATCCAACTACTTTTAGTGCTGTATCTTTTCTTTTTAAGTTACAATAGAGGAATGAAGATTTTGCAAGAAATTGAACATTTTCTGTACTAGAGAAGAACACTTTACTAAACCAATCAGAACATCAAACAGTAGAAGAAACAGCTGTGCTTTTCATTCCCAAAGCTTTCTTCAGCTGTAAAGCCTCATTTTGTCACTAAATTCATCTTTACTTAAGCCACTCTCTGATCCTGTACAACTGAACCTTATCCCAACAAAACCCATGCTGCATTCAGCACTGTTTGGTGGTCCTATACAAGTACTTCACCTCTTCTCAGATAGCTCTGGTTTTATCTAAGATTGCACTTCTAGAAATGGAAGAACTCAAAATGATTTTGAGGACCACTCTTGTCCACATGAGTCTGTGGTCAGACTCCTGTGCTTGAGCAGATCCCCAAGGGTCTTCATCAGCCACTTCAGGGTGAGCTTCTAAATGTTAGAGAGCACTCTGACCAAGAGTTGTGGATTTAATTCTCCAGCACTTTTCATAAGTTTCCAATTTATTGTGAAATGACACTGTCCTCAGCAAGGCATTGATTTTAGGTTTTATTATTGTATTTTCTTCTTAATTAAACTACTTTCCTCCCCTACCCCCTCAGAATGTTAACAATTTGTTTTCTTTCCCTTGTCTTTTCACTTAGCAATCTTCTCGGCCTCTTATTCTTCACAGCCCAGAATTTGAAGATGCCTTGGCTTCTCTCTGCATTATGGTTGCACCTATGGCTCCACACATTGCATCAGAGATGTGGAAAGGTATTTGTAGAAATAAACTTTATACTTATGTTCCAGGAAAAGAGACAGAAAGTCTGCAAAAATGTCTTTAAGTTAATACACAAGTCTCTTAACCCTGAATTCTTCATTTATCTTGTCACCTTCTGTCATAATTTCTAAACAGACTTGGAACTTAAGGCATTCCCAGATCTCTCTGCCTTCAGTTTCTTTGTCCTTGCATACAAAAGTGGATTTCTTGAAGCTAGGCAGAGAAAGGGAGAAGGAAGAAAAATTCAAGACAGGACTTGCATGAGGAATTCATATGTCAGCTGGTAGCTGCTCCTGAATATGGATGGCGTTATTGAGGGCTGAACACCAGGACAGAAACTGCCCTTTTTCAAATAACTGTTTCAGAATCCTTGGACTACAAATATTTTCTTTCAGGAATTCAGGCAAAGAGAACCATGTCAGAGGGCTGTATACTAAAAAGACTAAAGGAGTGTTCAATACAAACCCTCTCTTGTAGAATGCTCCAGAGACTGAGGGACGTTAATGCTGCAAATTAACCTCTCCTGAAGAATGGGAATGGTAGACAGGACATCTTTTTTAAGATCTGTCACGGTTGTACAGGTCTGAATACCAAGTGGGCTGAGTTGTGTGGTGCTGCTGCAGTTACAGCCTGTGAAATGAGGGACGTGCATGCCAGAGTTCAGCAGTTGCTTTTAAGATTTGTTGGGAAAAGTCCCAAGATGTATGTGGGAAGATAGGACTATATTCTGCCTTATGGCTGGCCACAAATTGCTGTGTGGTTTTGGTTCTAATGATAGCTTTGGACATTTTTAATGGGTTTATTTTCAACAGTCATCCAACAGCATTGGGCATTTAAGTGTTTACAAAGCAGTGCTACTAAACTGATTATATTTCAGTGTTGGGCATGGCCCTGTAATACTGTTAATTGCCAAAGAAAAACTGCTTGTGCTCAAAGCAGTAACACAGAGGCAGAGACTATGGAAACAAGAAGATGTACTAGGGAGAGCAGGTTGGGGATTTTTGTGTGTGTGTTTTCAGTTCCAGTGGTTTTAAAATGTCTTAGCAGAGGCTTAAATGTTTAGAAGTAAGAGTGACATCAGACATGATCCATCTGGAGAAAGCTACTTCTGGTCAATATTCTCTTACATTCTGAAGTACCATCTAATTAAAATAATTCTAAATGAAAGTAATTAGCATGACTTCGTTTTCCACATTTGTTGAGATGGAGGAAGAAGAGATCCAGGGTAATTACTTACACATATAGTGCCTTCTGAATTAAGAATTCTAGTACATGGTAGGGAACACAGAATTATCAAATATGGTTGATAAAATGACAATACTAGGATGTCTTAATTAACAATTTGTCAAATAGAAAGCTTAATCCTGTAACATTTTGAATGTCAGATAAGGAAGTCTTTTTGTGCTACTCAGATCACTGGAGAATGAGAATGAGAAACATTTTCTGGATCTCCCTCTGATGTCAGAATGAAAAGGAAGCCTAAAAACGTTTGGAATTGTATTCTCCTCAGCTTCTGTCTGTATTTAAAGATAAAATTTTACTTGTCCAAAGGCTATGCATTGTAGTTCAGTGCAGCAGTCATAAAAAAAACTGTGTGCTGATTATTACATGAAGAATTTTATTACTGAACTTGAAAATCACAATCTCTTTTGTCATGTTGATCATGACATTATATCGAAGTTATTAAACCATTTTATTAGGATAACATACACACTTAACTGCTGCATTGTGGTAAGAAGACTATATTATTTTGGAATAGCCAACATGTAGCCATTCTGTCCTGGGATTGGGATTTCTACTGGAAAACGCCCAGCTGTAGTTTTAAAGATTCCCCAAGTTCATACTTTGAATTGCACTCTGGTTCCACCAAGTCCTGTTGCTCTTCTCATGTAACCAATTTCTTTATGTATAGGTAATGGTGCTTTCTTATTTTAAATAATTTCAATCAGAAAATTAAGCTAAATATTCTATGTAGGTTTTTTTGTGGTTTAGTTCCCCACACACACTCAGAGTAAATCTCTCCTTTTGTATCTTGGCTTTGCATCTACATGTAGGGATAATGCTGCTTCCTGTCTCGTAAATTAGTCAGGAAGAGGAGCTTGTATATTGTTAGCTCTATAAATAGCACCCATAGCAGTGGACCCCCACTCTTTGATGGAAGAGTGTCTGCCATTGTAATGCCAATAATAAACAACACGTAAGCAAACCATTTATAACTAAAAATTGATGTTTCATTCTAAAATAACTTGTGCACAGTCTTTACGTTTTAGTGATTGAAACAAGGACCATTTTTCTTTTTACAGGGGAAAATGAAACTGGGGAATTTGGAAGCCCTTTAGTTAATATCAACCAGGTAATTTTGCAGCTGGGTAGGAGTGCTGGTAGGAACATTGACTTGTCTTAACTCTGAGCCACATTACACTTACTTTTGTGTTCAAGCTTTGGTTTTGACCAAAAAGGATTTTCCTTTCTTATTAGTGTTTCTCGTTAGAAAGTGTTGAGTAGATAGTGAGACAAATTTAATACTGAGTTACTACAGTCCTAAAACAGAGAAGGAAAGAACATTCTCGATAATTTTTACTGTTTCCATTGTACTTCACAAACTGAATAATATTTCTGCAGTTGCATTGTAACCTTTTATGCTTTTCTGGTCACTGATTACAGACAAGAAATATTTAAGAAGAAAATACAGTAGAGTTTAAAACTAAATGTGAAGTAATGACAACCTACAATAAAAACCCCTGACATAATGTATTTGATTATATTAAGTTAACCCTGCCAAAGATTTGAAGACAATAAACCCACAGAACTATAGAACTTTCTGGCTAAGCACCTGGAGTGAGACTGCGTGAAGGTAATAAAAAGACTTTTGGCAACTGAAATCTTTTCTGCAGGTGCAAATAGTAATATTTCAGTTTAAATGACAGGTATTCTGGAAGTTGAAAAAAATTAACCAATGCTTTTTGCTTTCCTAGTTTTGGAATATAAAGCTAGGCAAAAGAGGCTATCATATGTAAATACTAAAATCTTGAAAGATCTGATGTCAAAAATATCTGATACTTCTAGTTTTATTCAGTAATTACATAAGATATTTCCCTTTTGCTCAAAAAATGTCTAACTACAAATTATGGTGTGATAAATTTTAAGTATCAAACATGTTTTCATAAATATTTGCATTCTGAATGCATTTATATTTAAATAGCAAAAAATGCTTTTTAATTTTAATTTGCTATCATTTCAATTTAAAAGCTATTTGAGACATATCACAACAAAATGTTAAAAAAAGTAGATCAGTGTTTTCTATTACAACAACCTCTAAGTGTGTAGATATCATCTTGGTTAGCAAAAACATTCTTTACAGACAGAATCAGTCGACCTTAATGATTACCAACTAATGAAAATACTGTGAAAATTACAAAGATTATTTTAGGGGTCTCATTAAAGATGCTTTGCTTGACACTTGAAGTAATGAGTAGCATCAGTGATAAAAGTGAATTTGATTGCAGTGCCATCCTGCTTTTCAAAGTTGCGTCAGAGTTCATTTGAAATTTTATCTTTTCAGTCCATCGTGTGTTCTTGTTGATAAACTGCAAGCTTAGAACTGCAGTTTGATATCAAGGTTGCTTCTGGCATAATGTACAGTTTGTAAGTGTAATTAAAGTAAAATTAGATTCCATATACAGCAATTTTTGTTCTTCTACAGCTGAAGAATTACTCTCCCGTGGGGTTTAGTTTATATGTGACCATCTTGTTTTAATGCATTGGGCAGAAACAAAGAGTCTGGTGTCTCTGTGAGCAGGTTGAAGAGCACACTTCAGTCTTGGCAGGAGACATTTCCAGCTTGAATGAAGCAAAAGCTGCTTGAATGCAGCTGTGTAAGTGCCTCACCCTTCAGCAGCTGAACAACAGCAACCCAGCGCTTTGATATTTTGTGTGTGAAGGAGTTCTTTCTCCTGCTTAGAGGAGAAACAGTTTTTGGCATTTTGGTGTGCCAAGTTAATGGTTTTAATTGTGCGGGGAATATACTGGTTTGTGGCTTAGTAACAGAAAAAGCAACTGTAGCCCCTCAGAGTGGGAAGAGTTCATCCGGCTGATATCTTGGCAGTTTATGAATACTAACAGGATGAGGAAATCAGTTTCCTTCCTGAAACCTTGTGTCTAAGGAATATACAGACACCATTTGAGAGTTTTTCTTTTAGTTTGTTTGTAGTTGTACAGTATTTTGCTGTTCAGACAAGGATATGAAACCGCTTATTGTGAATTGTTAAATTTTTATTAGAGATGGGACATGAAAGATATATACACTGGTGATAAACACATCTTAAGATATATTGAAAGGGAAGATAATTCTTGGAATTTGTAATAGTATAATTGTCTTAGCAATATTTTAACTGCCACTATGATAGCTCTTTTGCAAGAATGTCTTTGATTTCAGTCCTTGCTCAAAAAGGCTTCTGTGAAGAGTAGAATTGAATGGAAGCTAATTGATGTTGCAAATGATAGTTGGAAATCTGAATGTAGAAATCCCCCTTCACAAATCCCAGAAGAAACATGATGTGGAATTTAAAAACATTTTTTTTTTCCTTCAAGACTAGAAACCCAAAGGGAAGCATAGTAAGTTCACCAAATGGAGAAGACAGATCATTTTCAGGTTAAAAGGATTAATGTGGAGTTTGCTGAGTTGGAATCACATTCTAGAGTTCCCTTATAGTAATCCAGGCTTTTCACAACCTAATTCTGTACTACTATACCAGCAGTATAATACAGTTTTTCTCAGAGCTGTCTGGAAACAGCTGTTTTTGTTTCTTTGAGCTTGCAGACTGTTTCATATATGACTGACAGACATACCTTTCTGCAACTCAGGAAGAATATTTCAGATATGCAACTTGTCTGAACCTGTCAAATTGATTAAATAGTAAAAAGCATAGCAAGAACAAAGTAACATGGTAAAGAGGCTACAGAGGCCAATAAGAAACTGACCCAAAATGCATCACCATTTGCCCTTATGTATTCCTTATGTGAGCTTTTTAAAAACCTTTTCTGCCTGTCAGTTAGTGTGGCAGATTTTACTTAACACAGATTTCTATTGTTCTGAGGTAGCTAAATCCAAAAATTAGCAGCATTTGGATAATACACCCTCAGAGTCACCTTATACTTTCCCCTCTGACCTTATATTTTCTGTTAGAACATCCTTAGTCCTCAACTCTGATACTGTCATTGTTTCAGATGCTTTCATTAACTTCCTTTTATCACCCATTAAGGCTTCCACCCTCCTTCCCTTTTCTGCTTTAACCTCTCTATGCCAGTGCGTGTCCCATACCAGGTCTTTCTCAATTTACTTTATAATCACACCTTTTCCTCTGGCCTACATGATTTTCTGTCCAAGTAGCTGCACAATTGCCAGAATTTTACAGATAATTTTTTCCAGTACTTTTTTTCCCTAAGACTAGAGTTACCTTGCTGTCCTAATACCTTGGTAACACACAATTGCTTCCATGCCTTCCTTCTTAAATCATTTTAAAAAGAGAATGTGCTCTTCCCTGCCAAGTAGCACCTTAGGGGAAGTATTATGCTTATGAAATACTCATGTAATGCTTGTAAAACATTGCCCTCAGCTGAAAAGTTGTTAGACTGGTCCTGTCCCCTCCCCTGGACTCTCTCATTTATAGTAATACAGTACAAATTTACCTTTGTGTTTAAATTGCTTCCCAATGCTGTCAGTTACTGGTTAGGGAAACCTTGTTCTGGTATTACCCTGCTGCTCATGACAAGTCCATTGAAGCAGATCCAGTAGCAGGATCAGGGCTCCAGACTGAACACAAGTATTGTCTTTGATCTGTCCTGTACAGATGGGAGCATATAAGTAAACAGCTTACAGTAAGTTAAAATGGACTCGGTTGGCTCTGGCTTTCTGTCCTACATCTGCAAGAGAATCAATAGCCATAAAAGCAAAATACATCAAAAAATGAAGCAAAATGCACTTCACTTCATAAAATGCACTTCACTAGATGCTTTCCAGTATAGTAAGACAAGAAAATGTGTTTTTCATGTTTTCACAGTAAAAATCTGGGAAATGGTTAGTTTTTAATGTCTTACACACTGTTTTTTGTCTAGTGTCTCAGAATCAGGTGGGAAGGCTGGAGAAGGATACTGTCTATGTCCTTACAAATTAGCCCCATTCTGGCTCATGGTGATGAAGTTTCTGGTCTAGTGTGTTGAAGTTTGAAGATACAAACCAAATAATTGTGTTTTCTGTGTTTTACAGCTCACAAAATATGCATTAAGGCAGGAAGCCAAACATGCAACATAGCTAAAACCTTCATTTTGGTTTCCTGGCAAACTGTTTTCTGAAACTTGTTCTGTTGACTTTTGTACTTCTCTTTTTTTCCTATGGATGAGCTCATAGCTCATTTTGTAGCAAGAAAATGAACCGAAAGATTGGCATTGTGCTTAGAGACACTTTGCTTCAGAATACACTTTAATTACTTTTTTATTAGGACTGACAGCCTCCACAGGAATTCAGTGACCCAGGTTTTGCTTTTGTAGATAGAAGCTCTTATATTAGAAAGTGGGTTTTAAATAATTTGAAGAATTCTCTTCAACAGGAAAATAAGGAGTGGCCAGTGTGCATGCTTCTGCCACAAGGCATGTGATCAGTTGGGAAGAAATGAGCTCATCTGGATGTTCAAAAGCCAAAAAGGAAAGAATCTAACAGCTGTTGTCTTTAAAGTCAATGTGATAATGAATCATCAATGTGAAGGGGTTTTTTTTTTCTGCTTGGGTTCCTATCTTTTGCTCTCTTAGTTTCTGAGCCACTGCTGCAAAAGAAAAAATACACAAACCCAGATCCACTAAAGTGTTTTAATCAATGATTTGCCTAATAAACAGTTGTTGTCAATAGGAAATGTGCACATTCTTGCCATTTGAAATAGCTCCCATGGGGCTGCCCCACTGCCCCTTTCTGAGTCATTCAGCAAATAGCATGGCTGTGTCACTTTACCAAAGTGCTTTGTCTGAAAAAGCACTGACAGAAATGTGGTGGACTTTTCTGGAGGGAGTTGCACTCTCTTTATGTCCCTGTTTGCTGTTATTCACTGTGTTAGTCTAAACAATCCATGCAAGTGAATTCATGTATGCCCCGTGCATGGGTTGGGTTTGCTCCTGTCTGCCCTTGTGCTGTTTTGAACAGCTTCAGGTACCCATCAACAGTGAATCTTGTGTTGATGGGGTTCCTTCATGCTGTTGCTGGAGTTTCCCTGAACCAGATGAGATCTCACATACATTTTGCAGTTCTGAACAAAGCATGTGCTTATAAAAAATACTAGTTTGTGTTCCTATTCATGCATAGGGAATGTTTTTAATTTAAAAATCCCCTGGCTTTGTGAGAACCACGAGCAATCATCATCAATATTGATCATGTTTGACAGCCTCTTGCCAAGTCAATTTTTTTATTTTGTTGTACAGCTGGAGTAAACAGCAACATGAACCCTACTTAGGAGCTTTTATTCAGTTAAAAAATGTAGTTTCAGAATTACTTCCATCCTATTATCCTATTTCTTAAACAAATCAGGAATGAATTATCTTGGGAAGAGCATAGCCTGTTTAATAAAAGGAGATCACTTATACCCATTTTAGTTTTTAAAAATAAAATAGAAGGATAAAGTGTATTTAAAAAATGTAAAAAAATCCTAAGAAGGTGACCAAGCTGTACAAGGGATTCCTCTGTAAAAGCTTTAATTTGTGAGAAAATATAGTTAAAAAAATGTAGAAAATCTTGCAAATAGCTTGACTTGTAAATATAGAAACTACCCAGCATTACAGGTGGTAAAATAATAAGCCATAATTGTTTATCATTCTGAGTTGTTAGTAAAATTTTAATCAAACTGGTGCTGTTACTGAAAATAAATGCAGGATCATGGTTGACTTCTAGAAGTAGAGGTCAGCTTGTGTTGCAGTATTACAATTTAAAATAATAAACAGTGTTCTTCTGTGCTTAAGGCAAGATTATGGAGCATTAACTCAAATCTACAATATGGCCACGTTGTTCATATTAATGTCTCTATATATGGTATAAAACAAACACTTCAAAGATGTGTATCTTTCTGTTTATAATGTGTTGTATGCTAATCTAAACAATGTTGTTTCCTCCTGTGGCACTGGCTTTTAAAGTCAGCTTTATCCTAATCTTACCTGTGCAGCAAACTCCAAAGACTGAATGTTCTGGTTAGAGTGAGTACCTCTGAATGTTTGGCTGTTTTCACTTTCCAGGTTTGGCACATATGCAGAATAAACTTTGTACTCATCATCACTGGGATGCTGATGTACTGCATCAATCCTGGCCCAAAGTAGACCCAGACTACCTTCAGCCACCAGATGTTGTGGAAATGTCTGTACTGGTAAGAGAATTTTGATTTATTTTCAGTAGTGGCCAACTAATGTGTTACGAGCTCAGAGGATGGTGGAATTTCTGCTGTTATGCAAGTCAGTTCCCTTATTAGATGGCTCAGTGAAAGTTCGGACTAGAAGCTGCAATTATGGTTGTGCTGAGTAATTAAAATGGTTTCCTAAATGAAAAAATGTAGCAAGTCTGGAAGGGAGGTGACCTAAACACAAACCTTTCAGAGTGGCCGCATATTAGTACCTGTAGAGATTTGACCAATGAACAGCCATGGGCAAGGACGATACAGACAAAACTATGACCAAAATACAGGTCCCTCCAGATATTTTGGCTGACAATGCATTCAGCCCTGTACAAAAATTTATAATTAGCTGACATTTCTTGTTGTACCTGTAGTGCTATGGTTGCCTAATAGAACCTCTCATAAGCTGGGTTAAGTTGCTGTGATTTTTGCCAAACCATGTCTCCCATCTGCCTTAGTCTGAATCTCTGGCACATTTCAGGACAGCGTATTTGCAGGAACGAGGCTGAGGAAAAACAGGTATCTTTAGTAATGTTACAACTTCATTCCAATTTCTCTTAGAGCTGTAACACCTTTGTGGTCTAGAGAAAGAGCTGACAGTTCAGTAGAACGGACTTACAACTACATTTAGTTAACCTGTGGTTTTCCCACATGTGTATGTGCATGGTGTAGTTTACTGTCTTTTTTCCTGTGTCTCTGGTTAACTGGTCTGTGTTCAGCTGCTCCAGGCATTGTAAAGCTTTATCATCTGATAGTGCACAGTAGCAACAAGTGCCACTGCAGGCCATGGAGGGGGTGCCTGGAGCCGAGTACGTGGAATCCACGGACAGCTCTTCCATCAGCCCACTTGCTTTCAAGTGTTCTTTGTGTTCAGGCATTATGATAGTCTGTAATTAACACAGTTGCATAACTACTACATCTGCAGGACTCCTGCCTTTTCCACTGTTCACCAAGGAATAACCTTTCGTATACCATGCAGACATTCTAATCTTAAATGTTTTAAATGAAATGCTTCAACTTGAACGCTTTTTGTGTTCCTGGACATTGAATGAAATGAAGGCTGTATAAGAAATGTCATTTGGTCATGTAAAACTCCATGTTTTGTGTGTGTAAGAGAAACAGAAGCAATGCACTGTAGTTGTGTTTTATTCTTTTCTCTCCTTTGAGAGAAGGAGCAAGGCAGTTAGTCTATTTTTGTTGAACTGAGGTTTTATGAGGAGGGAAGAGACTGGTTGAATTTCCTGAATCAAAGTGTCTTTGCAAATAATTTCATACCTTGCCAGATCTCTCAGTCTATTTGAACAAGAGTGAGAAATGCTGCTAAAACACTAATTTTTCCTACATTAACAGAGGCCGTGGAGTATGTATTTTTGAAGGAAATTTTCATTTGGTGTCTTTTCCCAAGCCAAGGAGAAGGACTCCATTGCCAGCTGGGTTTAATACCAGATTTAGCCTAATAGTCACTATGGATGAATTGGTTTTTTCCTCTTCCTTGCCCTCTCTTTCTTTCTTTAAGTGATAAGCATTTCCTTATACCAGTAAAAATCTTCACTGAGGTATAATCACTTTGCTTAAGCTTAAAATAAACCTTCACATCCAGGCACAGCTAGCAAACATCTTGAATTCCAGTGTTCAGTTTATAAGGAAGTCATGAATGAGAAATTGTGTAATTATAGAAACGTCTTTGCAGTTGTGGTTAAAACAAACATGTTATTAAATATATCTTTGAAGTAACAACTGCAGCAATACAAGGAAAACTCTGAACTGTTTTTAAGACTACACAACCAACCATGAAAATGCCTTAACATTTCACTGATATTTTTTTCCTTTTCAAAAATGGAAACCAGAAAAAAATTAATTTTGCTTTAAACAGCCATTATGAAAATGATTTTTGTTTCTTTTCCTGGTGGACTTTGTCAAAGCTGTAGCCTTTAGTTACTGTCCTGTAATAAGAGAAGAAGCAACCCCTGTGTTCTGAGTCATATATTCATAGAAAAATATGATGTGTGTAAACACCTTCCTGAGTTCTGAGAAAGCAAGGAACTGGAAGATCAGAGAGACAAGTTTCTTTTTTGAACTGGGAGTAATTCTTAACAGTAGTGCCTACAGAGTGTGCCTGGCTTACTACTGTGAGAGCAAGGCAAAAGGAAGTATGGGGGAGCAGGGAATGTGCATATTATAAAGTCTTGTGGACACTGTAGGTTTTTGTATGGCTGCAAAACTAAATTGCCCTCATTAAACCAAGACACTTGGACATATGGAGGGATTGGTTAGTTGCAAAGAGCCAGTGTCTCTTCACAAGGCTGTACAGTCAAACTGGGTCTCTGGGCCACAACCCTATTCTTCTCAAGACATCAAACTGCCTCAGGCTGCCAGGGATTTGCCTGCTGAGACATTTTGGGTTTATTTCTCTTCATAGAAAATACTTCATTATTTCCTGTCTGTGCTGGAGTTATTTCTTTCCATATTTAACCTAAAGCAGCCAAAGCAACCAACTCATTGTATCCTTGGCTGATACAATACAGATTGCAAGAAAGACATTTAAATTCACTGAATATGCACAGTATCTGTTACTCCAAATATTATTGCAAAGTCTAGTATTTTTAATCATGCTGTATATTATAAATGCTGTGAAAAATCTGACCTGAATGCAGTGTGCATTTCATCCTATGAGCACACTTCTGACCAGCATTCCTCACATTTTCTAGGTAGTGCAGAACTATTAGCAGATGTGGTCTTAAACTGATGTTTTTATGAATAAAAAAAGAAGAAGTTGGTGTCATTTTCCTTGCTTTAGCCTATGAGGGAGGCCTAACAGTGCACAGATATTTATTTTCTTTTTTACTTCTCCGAAGGATTATGCATCAATGGTAAAAAAATATTTGCACTGAATTAAAAATTCCTCTCTGCAGCCTCCAGGTGCTTATTTTTCAGTCTTTTGAGATTTCTTTTCATCTTTTATAACCCTTCTAGTTCCCACTAGCTCCCTGTAGATCCAGAATAGTCTGGAATGTCAAGGTGAGGTTAAAGAAAAGAAGCAAAGACCAAAAGGGGAACAGCTTCTTTCCTGAGGGGAAGAAAGGAGTGAAGACTCATGTATTTCTCCTTTTGGAGTTTGCCATGTCTTTTCAAGCACAACTGCCAGCATCAAGGTTTCTTGTGCTGCCACTTTTACCTGGAAATGCCGAGTGTTATGCTGGTCTAGTGAGAGAAAGAGAGAGGTGGGTATAGCAGAAGGTATTTATCCGGCTGAGAATCCAAGTCCTCGACTAAAAGGGTATGTGAATAGGATGCTTGTTACACACAGCATGCAGTTCAATCTACAGGTGCCTATTTTAAGAATGGTGTTAAAATGCTTCATAATATCTACAGTGCAGTGAAAGCCATGCTGCAAACCTGTGGTGAAACCATAACCAGTGTGCTGTTTGGTAGGAGTTTCGGCCTCAGCTCAGTGTGTGTGGGAAGACAGGGAGACAGGCTGTGGGAGGGTGGAGACGTGCTGTGGGAAGGTACACAGTGCCAGGTTGCCCAGGCTTCTCGACCTTTCTAGGAAAACACAACCACTAGCAGTCATTTATTTACCAACTTGATTTAGACCACTTGGCTTTTCTGTTGAGAACAGCACCAACTAGGCTAGGTGTGGAAAATTTCCCCCTGCCAACATCCATCCACTGAGACATATTAATTTGCATGATGGAGGACACTGGACGACATGTTAACTAAGCAGGCATAGTTTGGAACTGCAGGCTGTGTGTCCTAGCAGCAAGCTGAGAAGCTGGCTTTATATTCCCACCAAAACTGTATCTGTTTGGATTTTACTGTTTTCTTTTTCCTGTGGAATGCATTTCTTCTCTGAAGTGTCCTGTCAAAAAGAACTACTTGTATTTATTTTTCACAAAAGCTTTAAAAATTAACTCCTGTGTGTTTCTCAAGGGATTTACTTGGCACAAGGTGCTAAAGGCAAAGTTGAACACAGCCAGACTTTTATGATGTCACGCTATGGATGCACGTAGGAATAGTTAAAAGTCTGCCTACATTATCACTGCAAATTAATGTCAAGTCTAGTCAAAAACCAGAAGTAACTCATCCCTGCTGCATCTGAGACTTCATCTTGTTCCTTAAAAGTCTGTCCCAACTTCCTTTCTCAGAGAATTGCACAGATAATTTTATTTTCAGTAAAATACAAACTAGGTAAGTGAACTAGGTGTTTTTCACTTGTCATATGTTGCATACAGGTATCCTGGGTAAAATCCAAGTGACAACCAAGTCGTGTACTTTTTTATGTCCAAGCTGCATGAAGCAACATGTGTGCCTTTTAGATGATGGAAAACTCCTTACAATGATGCCTAAAGGTCAGAGATCTGCAGTACCTACAGCAGATTTTTATACAAGTAATGTGATTAACTAGATTAAAATTATTTCATTTTCTAAAATGTAGGATTGATATTCTTCTCATTAATGCACTGAAAATAGTCCATATAGATCTGATTTTTTTAATAGTTAATTTTACACCAGTCCCAGAAAGATACTCTGTCAGGCTCTGTAGTCTCTGTCCATTATCTACTCTTACTGGATGACAGAAAGGACTTACAAAACCATTTTATAAACAAAAGTGATTTCCACCGAAGGCCTTACTCGTTTTTACTTACATGGTCCTGCCCTGCTGATGCAAAAGCAGCATGGAAGCTGCTCTGGAAACCAGCCCCACACAGGAAAGCATCTTACGAGTGGGTGATGTCTTTGTGGTCAGTGTTGGATTAATGAGTCATGTGTTTAGTACAAGTGCAACACATAACAAGTTAAAGCCTATTTTTCTAAAAATAATAAATCTTGCGTTTGAATCTCTGAAAGGCATCTCTTGGCTGTAAAGAATCCAGATGGCTGCCCAGAAGTACAAAGCAGGATTCCCACTGGACAAACCATTTTATCCAGCTTATATAACTGTCACAGTCACGTGCTGCTGGCTGTCTTCAGAACTAGGACTTCCCATGGCCACTTCTTCATTTTTTTTTGAGTCTATGAGTCAGAGTTTCATTTTCTTATTTTATGACAGATGGACAGAAGACAGGAAGAATTTTATCCTCTGCTTAGAAAGTGTGGTGTTGGAGGAGAGAAAGTTTATTCCACTTTCCCCCCTGTGTAACGGGAGATTGGATCCAGGAAATGAAATTGTGGACATCAGCCTGGTAACTTGTTTTTCTTGGTTTTATGTCTGTTTTTCAGATCAATAACAAGACTTGTGGCACAGTGTCTGTGCCTCAGCAAGCAGCCCGCAGTTTTGAAGAGGTCCATGAGCTGGTTTTGCAAAGCGAACTTGGAGTCAAGCACCTCCAGGGACGAACCATTAAAAAGGCCTTTCTGTCTCCCAGAACTGCCCTTATCAACTTCTTAGTGCAAGAATAGCAAAGGTTCTGCTGGGCTGTAAAACGGAGCTGGAACCTTTTGAGGTGAAACCAATTCAAAAATGCCAGTTGTGGTTATTTGGATCTCATGTAAAGGTGGGGAAGAAATCGTAGTAAAATCAGGTCGCTGCTAAATCTTCCTTTCACTGCGGAGAAATGTGCAGAAATAAAGTTTCTTACTGAATCATAGTAAGATGCTCCTTGTCCATGTTCCCTGGGAGAATGTGAAGAAAGTGCATAAGAGCTGAACAACTGTAACAGAATGTAAATTATATAAAGCACATGGGGGGGGATAGTGTCAGCCTCAGGAATATATCCTGTGGAAAAGCTGGCTTGGCTAAAGGCAGAGGCATAAATATGATTCCAGGACTAAACAACTGCCCTGAGTCTGTGCTACCCCAAATGTTAGGTGTGCTTTGCTCCCTGTATCTCATGTTTGGGTATCCTACCTTTCACTAACATTTTAACTTATAAGAAGATGTTTCTACAGAGTGTTAATTTACAAAATAATTTCTTTGCACTGACGAATAGCCTTGGGCACAGCAGGTATCCAGAATGGGGTGGTTTGATACATTTCACATAAATTTCAGAACCAAGCCAAGAGAAAGGTCAGATTGTTTAGCCAAGCCTTGCCTTTGCCAGGATTCTCCTTCCTAGCTGGCATATTTGTGTTGGAATATACATGAGAGGTTCAGCTTCAGCAAAGTGCTGATGGTTGTTTCTGCCTGGAACAGAATGAAAGTTACTTCCTATGCATGAGCCATCTCAGAGACTTTCGGGGGATTCAAGAAAGGGCTGAGTTGGCTGCTAGAAATGCAGCAGCAGGGAAGGCAGACAGTGTGCTTTTTGACTCTACTAGTTCTTGTAGTGCCTAAATCGTAAAACTTGAATTGAAATTCTTTTTTTTTTCTTTCTGAGGGGTTCATTAAGTGAAAATAGCCATGATGTTTCTAAAAATCAATCAAGACTTTCATAAAACACAAAGCCGTCCTCATGCCGCACTCTAACCATGTTATTTGTACTCTGCACTGCTGTTATATCCACATGGAAATGTTTATTGTATTTAGCAAATGCTTGAAAAAGGGGTTGCAGAGAAGCAATTACAGGGTTCATTGTGAAAGAATGTCTTTTCTTTAGCAGTCATTAAACTCACTAGTCCAATAAGCCAGCCAGTTGTGAGCCATCCTGACAGTTAAGAAGTCAACAGTAGCAACCAGCTAGGGAAATACAGAGGTCTGTAGTAACCCTCCAGCCCAGCAGCCATCTAGACTCTGTATTCGATTAAAAGGAAACCAACAAAAATCTCCCACGTAACAGGAAATAATTCCAACAGATCCTAAGCAACTGGGATCGAGACAGACCACATTGCCAGGCAGGTATCGGCTGAGCAATGCCCATATTCATTTTGGTTTTCTGTATTTTTTCCCAAAGATGCAGCTACATAACAGAGATGCCAGGCTCAGCAAGCACATTTGGCATCCCTACTTCTGCAACAAAACTCTTCTGATTTCTGCTTCCTCCTGGACCACACTTGTGCAGATTTTCTCTCCAGCAGTCCTTTGACACAAGAATGACTAAGAAATGGAATATTTATAATGAAGATACAGTCTTTGCAGTTTTAAGACTCCAGAAATCTGAGCCACAAAGGAATGCATTCAGACATTCAAACACAGGCCCTTAGTTGGAGTTAAAATAATTTGAATTCCAGTGTCTGCCTGACATATATGTTGTTATAAATTCATAGAACTCCTGTTCAGCAGCCCCTGAAAGGACTATGAAAGAGATCCTTTAAAGTAAAGTCTGTGGCACAGCACAGTCCTGCTTTTCTTTTTTTTTTCTTTTCTGTATAAAAGTTTAACACACCCTGAGGAACCATTTGAATAGAGTTTGTCTTTGGGGGAAAGGTGACATGTTTGGTGCAAATAAAAACTTTTAAAATTTACAAGGATGAAGAAAGATGTTGTAAGCCCAGCAGCCCTGTGGTGCCTTTAAACAAAAGCTGCAGTCACTGCAGGGCTGAGCAGCAGCCCACAGTGTTTATTGCTGTTAGCACTTGTGGGTATTTGCTCTTGCAAAGTGAATTGTAGATGTCACTTGGTGATTCAGGCAAAAATCAAAATAAGGAATGGATTTTCTACAGGCTAAAAAAGGAAAGGTGGTGAACAGCAATCGCACAAGAAGTGTACGGTCAGAAGTCACGCCAGTGTGTTTACAGCAAGTTGTAATTCAGTGTGGTCTAGAGGATACAAAAAAAGTGGTGAAAAAGTGAGTGAGGGAGATGATGCAGACAGTGTGACAGAGCCTAATCCCCTGGTAAGTGTATGTTTGAAGGATGGCAGAAGTGCCAGCTGCGGAGCTGTGCAGTTGTCCTGGCAGCTGCTGACATTTCTTACAAGGTTGACCTGCTCTGAAGCACAACTGCCATTTGTCTTACGATAATTGTGACTCACGGGTTTGGTCTGTGCCCAGATGGGCCTGGTAATGATATACAGGCTGTAGCCTGTTGCTAAGCCTTTGTAGAATAACTTATACCACAGTTTATTTGACAGTGTCACAGTACAGAGGCATCTTTATCCTGAAGATGGTATATGACGTTACCACAGATTGTGTCCCCTTGAAGAGTTCAGTGGGTAAATAGTGTGGGAGTTCTAAATCTGGGAGGAGAATACTTGAGAAGTGATAAGGGAGGTGCTGGTGGGTGGTCAGTTGAATTGCACTGTGTTCATCACACACATTAAAAAGGACTTGGTGCCACTGTCCTTATTCCATGAAATGATGAACCAAAGATGATGTGGGAGGTTGCTAAACCCAATGGGATAGTCCCAGGACAAACTACTTTGAGAAATGGATCCATGACACAGAAGGAGCATTTTCAGAGTCCTGTCACTCATGGTGATAGAAGAATGGCCATTGCACTGATCCAATCTGTATGGAATTTCTATTTTAAGTAATTTCAAATTTTAAAAATAATTATTGCACACTTTCAACCCAAAATCATTTGTGCAACTAAATTTCGATCAAGCACAGCCTTCAAACATTGATTCTGGAAAAACAGAAATTGGCCAAGTCCTGAAAGGTACTTTTCCAATGGCATTGATTTCATGAGAAATGATCTCAGATACTGGGGTGATGGGGGCAATGAAATGTGCTGAAAGACACCACTGTGTAGAAAAACGTGTTGTTTGTCATGGGTGCTTCATTCACCTCCAGTGACTGAGGTGACATGGGCACACCAGTGCTGCTTTGCAGCAAGGCAGTAGGGCTTTTCACATCACATTCAGGGACACTGTTACAACTTAGGTCACCAGCTAAGACAGTCTTGTAGCCAGGTTGTCCCACTTTTGCTTTGAAAATAAACCTCTACAGGGGCATTGCTCTGCAGGCATCAGGCATGTATTTTAACTTGTCCTTCACCAGAGCCCAAACACGGAGATTTGGTGCAAAATAAGATCTGCTGCCTCTCTTACCAGATTAATGTCTCAGAGCTGACATCTGGGCAATGATGGCTGTTTCTGATCTAACTTTGAAAAGCCAGCTTGTTTCTTCTGGAGGGAGGATTTCCACAAATAATGCAGGTCAGACAGTCTCTCCTTCAGTGTAAAGCCTCACAGAAAGCTATTCCTGTTCTCTAAACCTTTTACAATCAACATGAACGAGGAAGGATGTTAACTAGTGCTTTGCTGGTCATTTCTTCCTAGGGAGGTTTGCAGGACATGAGATTTTTCTGAAAGCTTGGCTTTAAATGAGTACAGACTTGGGGGTTTTTTTGTTTGGGGTTTTTGGGTTGGTTTGGGGGTTTTTTTTGTAGTTTTGCAATACTTACTGCAGTTTACAGAGACCAGACTTGCTTGCTTTATGTGTATTTACCGAGTCAGAAGAGTACATACATTGGTTTTGCTGGATACTTTTTCTGCTTCTGTGTTTCTTCAGTCTTTTCCTATTATGACCTGAGCTGGTTTTATATCAAAGGACTTGTGAGACAAGTGTTCAGTGTGCACCCAGGTCTATCACCACAGAACCCGAAGGGTGAATATACTCACTAGCCCACTGACTTCTGCCAGACCAGGTAAGGTCTGCTTTGACTTTAAAAAATGTTGCTAGAGCTACACTGGGTTTTGGTTTTTTTCATGCAAACAGGGTTTATGTCTCCAAGAGGAGGGATGAAGCTGATCACAGTAGATAGAGGGAGTTTTTTGCCAGTCCCAGCCATAGCTGGAGGAGAACTGAACTGGAGTATTATCTCTGTGCAGGAGGGAACAGGATCAGAGCTCTCATCTGCAGCCCAGATGATAAAAGAGATCTTGCCTGACATGTGGAAGAGAGGTGGGTTGTTTTTTTCCCCTTTCCTGAATAATGTGACTTTCTGGTACAACAAAGCAGTCTGCAATGCACTAACCCCATCTGTCCCAGGAGGCCCCGAGTCACACACAGCCTTTGTGTCTTGTGGCACTTCTCTCGCTCAAGTCAGCTGTAGGTTGGATAAGTTTGCCTCAGAGAATTGTAAACCAGCATCATCTCCGATACAAAGTGAGCTCCAGTGTTCTGTGTAGTCAGTTTGAACAGGTTTTCCTGGCTTTATAAGTTGCTAGTGCCTGTGAATGGGAGTATTTTTGCTTGGATGTAGCGATGTTGCAGAGAGGGGTCCTCATGGCTATTGTTCTGCCAGCCGTGCTGTTGGCCATGAGACACTGCAAACTCCAAGTCAAATGGATACTTGAATTTGTTGTCAATGAACATGGCCCAAACCTGTGCAAGGTTTTGATCTCAAAAAATACCTCTAATACTGAAAACCAAGACCATTTCCTTGCAAGCTTATCTGCCTGAGCCACACCAATTTGCTCTCTCTTTTGGGCTGCTGAGTTGCTCACTCAGCAAAGGAATGTGTAAATGAAACAGGCTTAAGTATAGTGAGTTGAATATTCACGTTCTGCTTGTGCTTGTGGCACTCAGCCTGGGCATAAGAAATTCTTTTATTTGAGGAGCCTGGTCTTCTTCACTATAAATCTAAACAGGACCTATGTATTTATGTGAGCAGAATTGTGTGCCTTTGTGCTTGCTGTCTTAGATACAGGCACGCTCTCTGGGCTGGCTGCAAGGGGACAGCCCACACTCCCATCTAAGGCTCTGAACTTCCTTATCTGCCAGTAGTTTTTTACACGTGCCAAAGCCGAGTTTAAAAGGTCCAGGGTTCTCCCAGCACACCCACGTCCCGCTGCCAGAAGAGATGCACAAGCTGCCAAGCAAGGGGAGTTGCTTTTCAATAATTGTGCTTGGTGCCAACAATATGTGGAGCAAAATACACACAGTCATAACAGCTGTAGGTGATCTGATGCACTGATCAGGAATAATAAACACAGGACACATAACCAGGGCAGAAAAGAGACTGATTTAATAAAGGAACATGACACATTACTGGCAACAGCAGCCTGGGTTTATTTCTGATGAAGATTTGGAGAATTGGCATAACAGGAAATTGTTTTCTGCCACAAAGGGAAATCAATTGTCTTTAAATACACAGCAGTGTAATTAGCAAATCTTACTAATTGCCACAAAACAGAAACACAAGCCGGCGTTGCCGGGCTGGCTAAACCAAGAAAGTATTGGGAAAAAAAATCTGTAGAAGCTTTTAAATGTGAATATTTTTCTTAAGTACGTCTCCGTCCCTGGAGATCCACGTGGCTGGATGAAATAGCAAGGGTGCAATAAAAGCATATACTTCCCAATTTTCCCATGTGAAAGAGCATTTAAAAACATCTGTTAGTCAGAGAGCTTCTCCTAGGACATGCACAGAATGGGGTGGATGCCCTGACTGCATCTGGCAGATCCACTTGAAGTCCACCAAGCCACGTGAGGCCGATGACTGATGGCAGGATGTCGTCTGACCTGCAGAGTTGCTTCCAGCCCAGCATCACTGAAGGCCACATATGTTGGTTAAAAAGGTCACGGTGCTGTTTGTGTTAATGCACTGATAAAGAGGCAGGGAAGCAGAGCTGGAATATTCTCCAGGCAAATTCTTGTTCTTGTTAAAAGGCTCTTTTCAGTAGAAAATGGAGAAAACAAACCATTCCATATTCTTTTGAGCAGGGGTAGGAGAACCAGCAGAGCTATCTGGATTATTTTGGTGCAACTCTGCAGCCACTGAAAGCAAGTGTTGGGCCCCATGGAGCGACGGCATAGGGAGAGCAGTGTCTCCCTCACTGCTGATGGCACCTGCAGAAACTGAAGAAAGGAAGGTGAAGGTTGTTCTCTGCCCGGGATCAGCAGCC
>JAWWEV010000083.1:44699489-44709832 GCA_035583235.1 Hafferia zeledoni
CTTCACCAGCCTCGTTGCTCTTCTCTGGCCCCGCTCCAGCCCCTCAATCTCTTTCCTGAACTGAGGGGCCCAGAACTCTTGTTATGTGTGGCAAAGTTACCCAGCGCAGGAATCAGGCATCTTGCTGAGCTGTGGCTACTCCAGATCCCTCTGCTTCGAGCTGAGGACAGAATTCTTTGCTAAAAGCTGCTCTTTGCCAAGAAAATTGCCCGGAATTGCTGACTAGTGTCAGCGGCATGTGGGGCTGGACTGATGCTGCTGACATTTTAACACTACGCCCTGGCCAGCAGAAAGCACACTCAGCACTGTTTCGGGAAATAGCTGCTGGAGCTGGCGTGGAGCAGGGCACAGAGCCTGCTCTGCAGTGGGCTGGGGTTGGAGGTGGCCCCTGGAGTGCTGCTTTCCAGCAGCCTGGCTTTGCACACGTGTTGCCGAGCTCAGCGACTGCCTGCCATCAGCAACAGGTATTGCTGTTTCCTTGCATAGCCTAAGCCAAAAAAACAGGATCATTGTGACAGAGCAGGAGTGACTGGTAAAAAAAAAAAAAAAAGGCAAAAGGAAATGAAAAATCTCGAAAAATCACCCTTTTTCCCCCCCTTTTGGGTCAGGTGTGCTGAGATTCAGAGATGAAGGCTTGAGTATGTTGCTTTAAATACTTCATAATATTGATCTGAAAAAAGCAAAGACTTATTTATAGAGCAATTCCACTTGCTACTGAGATTTAATAGGCTTTCTAATAAGATTTAGCAGATACCTGCAAAAATATAAAGTAGATACAGGTGTGCCATAATGCCATTTTCCAATTGGCACAGGACATGTATGAATATTTATAGTACGACTGGTAACTACGTGGTTGGGTAATTTATCACATTATAGTTTTTACAAACAACACTGCCCATGTATTTTAAAGGCTCTTTCATTCTCTAACTTTATTTTCCATGCTTTAGGGGCCTAAATATTTAAAGAAGTGGGTAAAAGAGGTAATCAGGGGATGAAATGGAGCATGTACTGAAAGGGAGGAGGGATGGTGGGGTTGGTCTGGGGTTGGGAGGTGGAGGAAAGTTTGGATATGGATGCAGGAGCCTGAGCAGCTCCCACAGGATCTGTCTGGACTGTCATCTGTCCCACAGGGGCAGTGCCTGTGCTCTGAAGCCTAATGGGATGGACAGGAGACAGCAGAGGCAATTTCTGCCCTCCATGGGGTTTGCATTAGCGTAATTTCATAATGGTTTATGCCTGCCAGCATCTTTGCTGGGCACTGTGCCTGCACTCAGCTGCTGTGCCTTCTGCCTCCTGCTTCTTCGTGCTGCTCATCTCCAGTCAGTGTCACCTGGGTGCTTTGTGGACAGCAGGAAATCGGAGCACGCTGGTGAGTTTTTCTGGAGCCGCCACTCATTGGCACAGAGAAGGGGAAAATGCAGCACTGACAGTGCAATAAATACACTGGCTCTGTGGAAAGCTTGGTGGGTGTCGTGGAAAATTGGCAGGTTTTCTGCTCTCAACTTTCTGCTCGGCGTTGCTGTAGTCAGGAGGGAATTTTGAGTCATTAGCTCTTGTGTCAGATCATTGCACAAAAACTCAGGCTGCTGCTGAACGTGTGCATTCCTGGGAGAGCACATCCATTTGGAGAGAGAATTTTCTTATCTTTGCCTTGACTTTTTTTTTTAAAATCTTTTTTTAATGCCTGCATGATTTATCTTTTGCTTTCTTAAAATGTTTCTTTCAATGAATGAGATAAACCTGCTTGGTTCAAAAAGAACTTAGCAAGCTTTGCTCACTTGGTGCCAATTTGTGTGCTGGGGTGAGCCCACAGCCAAGCTAGCATTTCAGTTCAGGCTGGATCTGGACAAAACAAAGTAACTAATTATTCTGTGCAGCCTTCTCTCCAGGTTTGTGTCAGTTTGGACTCTGAGTGCAGTGGGGCTTGGCACAGCACTGGGACAGCTTTCAGTGTGCTGGTTGAATGCACACAGGCAGCTGCAGCACAGAGAGCCGGGTCTGCTCTGGGAAAATCCAGGAAAATCAAGTGTCTGCTTTTCAGCAGCCATGTGTATGCTGCTGCAAATGACTCTGGAGGGTTTTTATCCCTGGAGTGTGAAAACTGATGGCTGTAGTCATCAGCTGCAGGAAGGAATTGTTACCCACCCTGGGAGCGCCAGCGTGGTGCTGCCAGAGTTGGGAGTTACTTTCAGCACTGTCGTAAGCATGTTGGGTTTCTTCCTAACTTTCTCCAGACCTTTCCAATTACTCCCAAGCTTGTGGTGCCCCAAAAGAAGCCAAGTTTTGTTAACCACAGCATGACTAAGGAATGGTGCTGTCTGTCCTCTTGGGCCAGTAGGAGCAAGATGTGACCGAATAGTCCCTTGCCCCAGGGATTTTAAGAGTCAGTGAATGAGACTGGGCAGTGGTGGAAGGAGAGACATGGAGGTGAAGTCACATCAGAGTTGTCATGGACCAGAGACAGAAACACATAGTCTGTTTTTCCTTCACACTGCCCCTTTTGGGTAGATCTGTGTTTATTTACTTAAACACAAAGTTTCTAATTTAGAGGTAGTTAAAGGGTGATGCTGCTTTAAAATGGTCTGTTGCAACCACAGGGCAATGTCTGAAGCAAATAAACTGGCTTGGTGTGTCATTTGCCCTGGGAAAGGACTTTCTCTCCCCAGACTCTAATAGTGGTTTTGGGGTGGCCTTGCTGCATTTCTCCCTGCAAGGTGGAGGGAGCAGATCCTTCTAGCACAGAGGGCATGAAACTCAGTTGTTACTTCTTACTCTGTTATTGGAATAGTTTTACATGGAAATGTGGTGAGATTTGAGAGGTCCTAGGGTGAGCACACAAGAACCTTCGTGACAGTCCCTCCCCACCACCACCACTGCACGTCTGCCCCATTGCTGCTATTCCCAGCCCCTCCAGGCAGGCCTGGAGGGTCCCAGAGGCTTCCTCAGGAGGTGGAAATCCCCATCCTGGAAATCTTCTCTGCCCAGCTCAGGTATCTGGTTGGAGCCCCACACCAGGGTGAGTGCTAGTGGACATGTACTTGCCTGTGCTGGCAAGAGACTGAGCTGAACAGCCGAGTGCAGTTTTCTTCTCCCTCCTTTGGAGCTCCAGAGCTGGCCCTGGTCTTTAGGTAATGGTGGCGGCAGGAAAGTGTGGTGTGAGGAACGACTTGGTTTTGCACCTGGGACAGTGTATAGCCAGAAGTTGACTGTGTGTGCTTTCCTTGGCTCTCCTTCCCCCCATGGTCCACCTGAGAGTCAGCCTTGCTCGGCTGCTGCCACCACCAGGTACTCTGTCCTTAAAACTGTCTGTTTTCTTGTCTTGTCGTGCAAGAGGCAAGAGGAATGTCTGCAGGCACATGGTCTGTAGATACCCCTGTGTGACTGACAGAGGGAAGAGAGGAAGGTGTCATGTAGTCCAGCTCTGTTTCTGTGGGAAATCCTTAGGGCCTTCAGCAGACATGACTGGGGGCTCAAATTGGTGATTCAAAGGAACTAAGTGAAGAAGTGTGTTTTTCTCACAGCAGCTGCAAACAACAAGCTTATCTTATACAATGTCACAGAACTACTGGTCTGTGAACAGCTCTGAGCACCACTTACTAATACCCAGGCTTTTGTGAGGGTCCTTAAGCAGGTTTAGGTGTATATAAAGGTTGTGGGGAAGGATGGGAGAAGGAAGGAGATGTTTCTGTAGCCAGACAGGGCTGTTCATGTGCAGTTAATTTTTTTGCAAGGGTCTTTCACCATGGAGGTTTGATGACTGTAGTGACCACTGTTAACAGGGCAGGTGACACTCATGTCACCCACGTCTTGTGGCTTCAATGGACTGCATGGTCCTAAGCTGTCAAGCCTCCATGATAAGCTGCATGTGTTGTCACTCAACCAGTGACCCCAAACACCCCCTGGGGTCCCACTTCTGACCTCTGTCTCCCTCTCTCTCTTCCAGGCACCTGTGTGAAGTGCACCAAGGGTGTGTATGGAGCAAACCAGGCTTGCCAGGCCATGGGCAACCTCTACCATGACAGCTGCTTCACCTGTGGAGCCTGCAGTGAGTACTCTCTCCTTGGCCTGCCACTGCTGCCAGGCCCTGGAGCTAATTCTTTGGGCTTAACATTCTTCTGGTGCAAAGGGGCCGAAAAAAAGGAAGGTGGTTATTGAATGATCTGCGAGCTGGAGTCTGCCACAGCTGTATGTTTTGGTGGTGGTGGTTTTGGCCCGATTGTTGCAAGGTGTTTTGGATTGTGCCAGGCTTCTTCCTGGTTGTTTTCATTCCTCTGCCTTTCAGTTGTAGCCATGTTTTTTTTTCTGTTTACATGAGATTTTTCGAAGTGGCATTGAGTATGCCTTAGCTAACATGTAGAGGTTTTTTGTCTCGTCAGACTTTACAGCCATTCTGGCCTTTCAGTCTGAGGACCCCAGGGAGGGCTGGTGGAACTGGATATTGTGCAGAGGTATCAGGCTGGGAGCAGTGAACATGAGCCCTGTGAAACCTACCCAAGAAACAGAGTGAAAAGTTCAGCTGGCCCTGCTGAGCCCCTGCTGCTGGTCAGACCCACACCTGAAGGGTGCTGGAGCACACAGCATGCTGCAATGTGTGCATCCTCCTGAGTGGTTTTCTGGAGTCTGTACTGGAGCTGGGGTGAGGAACAGGCCACTTGATATTAAATCCTGGTTGTGTTTGTAAGACAGTGTTTTTTCTATTTTATTATGTTTAACTCCAGTGCTAGTGGCATATTTTTAGAAATGTAATTGTATATGTGGTGACAGAAAAAAAAATAATCTGCTGCTGCTTTTGTATATATGAGTTTGGTTTTCCCAGATGAGGCTTAGGGTTTTTCTCCTGAGTTGTATTTAGAGTTGTAAACTCATCAGGACTGCATGTGTTTTATTTGGAGCTGTAAAGTGGGAATAAATATAGAAAGATGTGTATGCTTTTTAATAATAGCTGAACCCTGAGCTGTGCTCATTTCCCAGCTGTCTGGCAGCAGCTGCCCTGCCTCACCTATGTGTGCAGCACAGCACTTCCCCATCATCCCACCAAAAATGGGAAAACTGAAAAGAAAAACTGGTCTTTGCAGGTAGTGGCACTTTCTTAAAGGCTCAGAAGTCATCAGCTCACTCCTCTGCCCTCTCTTATAAATTAATTCAAAATTCATTAATAAATCTTCTCCCATGGAGAGGATTCCTGGTTGCAGTTGGGGCTTTGCTTCAGGGACCTTTCGGCCTCTATGGCCGGGACGCCTCTGAACTGCCCTTGCACCCAAAGCTCCTGTTAAAAATAACGCAGCAGCAGGTTCAAGCTGTCTTAAATTTCTAAAATTGCTACTGTGCAACTGGTGCTTTAGAAAGAAACACTTTCAATCCTCCTTTTGGAATGAATTTTACAATCTTTATTTGGAGACCAGTGTTAGAAAGGTACTTGTGGTTGCAGAGGTATCCATGGTTACTTCTGTGTATGTTTGTCTGTGTTTGGTTAAAAATTAGCTTAATCCCATTTCTAATGAGGTGGGTTGGTGAGGTTTGAAAGGACAACTCTTTGCTTCTTATTCTGAAAGTCAACCCTTTCCAAAGGTTTTCAGTGCAAGATGAAAAGGTGTGGATGTCAGGTGAGACTTAGGTGGAATGAAACTAAAGTGAGCAAAGTGAAACCCATTTCCTCTCTTCCCCAGGGTGCAACTGAGAAATGTGCTGAGTAGATGTGTGGGGGTAAAGGGTTTCAAATGGAATGTAAAATTAAAAAATAAAGTTAGGAAAAAAGAGGGGGGACAGGAGGAGAAAGGGGGAACTGGAGCAATAATATTTCTCTGAGTAGAAAATACTGTATTCCAATACAAAATAAAAAAGGGGAATGCAAGTCATGTGAGTGTGAGAGCCCAGTTCAGCTTGTTACGAGCAGGAGAGTAGTCAGTCATGAAAACTCAAGCCATTCCCATTGTGGCAGTGGCCACACTAAGATGGAAACTTAGTGGAGGCAGCAGCAGCCAGCAGGATGGCATGGGTGGATGGATGGAGAGGAGGGTGTGTTGTGGTGTGGGATTCCCAGCACTCCAAGAAGAGTGTTGCCAGAGGGAAGCCCCCCCAGTGGTGATGTTTTCCTCATGGGCACACAGCTCTATGGGCAGCAAGGCTTGCAAGAAACGCTGCAGAGCAGGGGATGGTTTCCTGTGCTGCCCCTGTGCTCCCCACGGCCTCCATGCACAGTCACTTTGCTGCCTTGGCTTGTGCTGGGCTGACGTTCTGATTCATCCAGGCTCTCTGCACTGTGGCTGCTTGACTCAGGATGCCTGGGGTGGTACAGGCCGTCCTGCCCTGCACTCAGGGAGGAAATGTACCCCAGGGGAATCCCCCTTGTGCAGACTGAAGTCATTTGCCAGTCCCACAAACCACCAGCAGCTACAGGCATAAAGGACACGCAGCCCCGTCATTCACCCAGAGAGGACTCATGTCCCTCTGCAGGTTTGCTGTCATCTGTGTCACTGCAGTAAATGCAATGAGACCATTTTATCTGCCAGAAAAATAAGTCCTTGTTTGGACGGTGTTGCCTGTCTAGAGGAAACTCTGGTTTCTAGCTGAAAAGTAAGTAGTGCTTTTAAGGTCAAGTGGAGTTCATCTCGGACACCATCCAGTACAAACTTGACTTGGAGAAGTCAAGGTTGCTCATGATTTCAATCCTTAAATTTCTGCTCCAGTGGAACACTGACCATCCTCTACTCCAATAAATAAAATATACAAAATTACCTATTAAGGTAAAGCATATTGTCCTCCAGATATTTATAACCACTGTCCTGCTGTTTTCATTTTAGCAAGCATTTCTAATTTTGCTCGTGGTTGGATTTGTGTCCAAATGTGTATTGGTTTCCCTGACAGAGAAAATCAAGAGGGTCGAAGAAGCAAGGGGTTGTGAGGGGGTGATACCTCATAGTGCCAAATTTCCTGCACCCTCTGTCTCCCAATACACCCATGTTCAGAGATTAATGACAGAGTAATTTGTTAAACAGGGCTGTGCACACGTTACAGGGTTCAGTTGGCAGGAAAAAAATGTACGGTTTATCTGAGCCAATGGCATGTAATGCAGCATATTTGGCTCAGAGGTCAAAATAACAGATTTAGAATTACTACTTTGGCATAAATGTCTCGTTTATCTTCTTGTTTGTTACAGGGCAGAGGCACAAACAAGGCAGCCTTTTGCAGAGGGGGAGAGAAAAAACCCAGGCTTTTTCTGTAGCATTAGTAATAAATGGTATTTGCTTTACAGGAGGGCCACAAAAGTAGGTTAAAAAAAAAAAGCCTCGAAACGTGTACGGCTATTTCCTGCAGTCTCTGTTTCAGTCTTGGGTTTTGGGGCTTTTTTTCAGCTCACTTGTCAAATGGTTTTTAACATGTTAACTGTTTAAGTTAAACCACTACTTTATAGCTCTTCAGAACACAAAAGGTACAAGTGTTTCCAGATGTTGATATTTACTATCAAGGTAGTAAGGACATCTTATAAATTATCTACATTTAATTGGACAGTATCACTAATCTGCTGGAGTGTTTTACTGTTTTCTCTGGGGTTCAACCAGGCTGATCTTTGACTGCCACAGGCTGACTGGAAAACAGACCTTTTAAACTCTCCTAGCAGCAGAATTTAGAGCATAAGGAACTTGTACTTGAGCCTCTTGGTCCTCAGAGGAAATCTGAAAGCTAAAAAAGTGCAAGGGAAGTGTAAGAGATGGTTGTGAAGGAAATCAGAAGGCGAGAAAGGAAATCAGAAAGAAAAAACCGACTGCAAGTCGGTTGGAAGAGGGAAGGTTTGATGTTGAGTTACAACACCATGGCCAAAGTGAGGACCAGATTTTGGCCCCTTACTGCAAAGAGTTGGAAACATGGATCATTTGCCAGATTACAGAATTCAACCTTTGACATGTCAACATCACTGCATTGCTTTTCCTTTTGTTTTTATTTTTTTTCTTTTGCAAGCTCAGATGAATGTCCGTGTAGCTGTAACAGGCTGCTGTTCCTGTGACAGAATTTGAAATGCCTGCCTCTTGCCACCCTCTGAGTATATGTATTTCTCATTTAATATTTCACTACATAGTTGTGTTTCCAAGTAACAAGGGCCACTTACTAAACTAGGTAGCTAAGCTATTGAAGCAGTATTATCTGCAAGCATAGTCCTCTGCTTGGGCTAATTAGTTGTGCTGCAGTAATTATGAAGTGTGGCTACTGAGAGCAATGCAGCCCTTGGTGTCTTTGGGCTAATTATTTTAAATAAGCAGGTCCCATATTGGTATGTAACTCCTGGAACAAAAAGGCCCTGGTTTTTATTGGCACTGCTAAGTAACTCTAAAAGTAGAAAGTCACCTTTTTCTGCATGTGTGACTTAATCCCAGACAGCAGGATAGCCAAGAGAATTTCCCCATGGCACATCTATGTGTATGTTTATCTTCAGATGCAGAAACTGCCATCTCTGTAGTGGAGGCAGAATTTTCTGCCTATAATTGGATATAAACCCACTACACCAATTGACATGCTTGAGAAATGTGCAAATCTTCAAAGTGGAGAGTGCAAAGTGTTGCCAGTAATCCATCCTCAGCCTCCCTTCAATAAAATCACTGGGCCAGAGTCCTCGTAGTAAACAATGTAATTTTTTTTTAACAGAAGTAATGTCAGAAAAGATTCAGATGTGCCTGGACTTACCGTTTGGGAGTCAGGGAATTCATCTGTGCATGTTTCTCCTCCAGTGTAAATCACTGCTTTGCTCTTGCTGACTTTTTGTCTTTAAACTCTCAGTTCGCTGGTGAAAAATCCTGTTGTTCACAGGCAGTACTTGCTGTAGATGAGAAAAGCATGGCAGGTTTTACAGTGCAGTGACAGTACTTGTTCCTCTCCTGGCCACATTTCAGGGCTGTGCTGATTTGGGGCCTGAGCTGAAGGGATTTGGGCATAATTCAGGTGTCCTCAGTAGACAGCCTTAATGGAAAGGTGCAAGTGTTCAGCTCACACAAGGGGATGCAGTCAGGAATTTATCAGTATGTTAGTGGTTTCAGTCAATGGCATGTGTTTTAGTGCTGGCTAAAAGTCTGACATCATAAGGACAATATGAGAAAAAAGGTTGAAATCTTCAGTGGAATAAATTTCGAGTCTTTCTAGTCCTTTTATTTTATAATGTCATCTTCAAAGAGCTGTTTTCTGTTAAGAACAGGCATAGGATTAATTGTGCTGTAAAGCTTTTAGCGGGTTTCTTACAATGTTTTAATGTTACCTGTGAGTAATTTTCTGAGTAGTGTCTCAGTAAGCACTGAGGGCCCCCCCTGCATACCTAGTGAAATTTAAAAGTGCTCTCTCGTTTAGTTTTGATGCACAGTTACATTCACCAAGGTCACAGAGACTGCCTTGCCCTCCTTCCTCCCCTGCTGAGGCTCTGTGCGTGTCAATGGCAGCCTCTGGGTGACAGGTGAGAGGCCAGCTCTGATGACCACTTAGTTTTGATGCATTTTGGGGAAGGGATCAGCTGTCCCCAGTGTGATGCAGAGTGTCTGAGCACTGGGGTGAAAACCATTTGCTTGTCAAGGACTCTCTGGATTGTAGCACTGCTTTGTCCTGGGGTGACTGTGTCTTACCTCTGAATTTTTAAGTTTCTAGGGGTTTTCCCTGAAAAGGATGACTCTTGGATATCTTCTTGCAACGCTTTGCCATAAGCCAAGGAGAGGTGTTGCTCAGCTGTGTGGTGTGCTGTGGTTTTGTAGTGTTTCCCTCTGAGGATTCTTTTCTGCTCACCTGTGGTTGCTTTGCTGTTGGCAGAGCTGACCTTTCTTACATGGGCCAGAGCTTGTTTTTGGCTTTCAGGCATCAGATTATTTTCTCAGTTTTGGTTTTTTTGTTGGGTGTGAGGTTTTTTTCCCACTGCCTCAAATGTGTGGTGAGAGCACAGATCTTTTGCCATCTTACCATACAGCTCGTGTAGCTGAGAGACAGACTGAACAGCCTACATGGTAATGGAGCTACTGTGTCCTAGCACAGTTTCTTCTGGGAGATATCCTGTCGTCTTGCCCATGTTTTCAGCAAGACTGTGTCTGTCCTGGGTTGTCTGCTGATTCATCACAGTCTTAGTTTACCTGATCTGGAGGATGTGCAGGCATTTAAGTGATGCTTTTGTGCAGGCCCAGTTCAAGAGCAGATTGGAAATACTGATGCTCTTGTGGCAGCCTCAGTGCTGCATCCAGCGTTAATGGCGGCCAATAGAAATGGGGCAGATGGCAGAAATTAGGTAGAGCTCTCTGATACTTGTCAGCAATAGGACAAGGGGGCACGGGCTCAAGCTCTGCCAGAGGAAATTGAAGTTGGAGATCAGAAAAAAATTCTTT
>JAWWEV010000083.1:44709932-44729646 GCA_035583235.1 Hafferia zeledoni
GGTAAAGGGACTGGAGTTGGACCAAGGGTTGGACTTGATGATCTCGGAGGTCTTTTCCAACCCAATCGATTCTATGACCTGGTCTACCATGCTGCCTGTCAGCAAAGTGCTCACAGAGGGCTCCAAAAACACTCGTGCTGGCCAAGGGCTGGTGGGTCTCATGTACTGTGGGCAGCAGGGACCTTTGAATAATAGGGAGGAGCCAAGGTTTCTGAGCTCTGCCTGCACCCATTTTACTGTCTACAGGGTGTGCATGGACTAGAGCAGCTCCTGCAATCCAGATGTCCTCACAGATTTACATGGGAAGAATGAAAACTGGGGGGAGGACTGCGGCTTGAGCCAGAGCTACCCAGGGCTGAGGAGAAGCTTCTTTCAGTCAGTAATCACATGTCCAAATTTATCTTAAATTTCTGTGGTACTCTAAAAAGGACTGATTTTTGTAATGACAGAGGCCCAGGACTGTTAGCGTGGAAGGGACCCAGGAGCAGCTGCCAGTCAGCAGTTATTCCTGCCTATCTGCTATGCAGATACCTCATGGAGTTCCACAGTGCTTAGGTAAGGGACAAGTGAGGTCCCCACACTGTCTCCCCAGCAATGCCGAGCCCTGGTCTGGCATCCCCATAGAGCCCTGGGGTCTGGACGTGGCCCTGTCCCATTGTACGCACTGAGAGCTATCTCTGGTCTGAACCTGGGTCTATGACCCCATTGTCTTTTAATAAATAATAGAAAACAACTTCAGAAGAGCAAGTTAAATCCAACTCCCCAGCAAGCAAATGATGCATCTCCCAGGATTCTCCTTGGGCTGTTGCAGGTCCCTGGTAAACCTCTCTATGTATGAACTTTAAAAAGAGAGAAACATTTAAGAAAACGGTGGACAAAAGGACCATCATCCTGGGAGTGCTGCCTGATGGAATGCCTATTATCAGCTTCTGAGCAAAGTGTGTTTATTTTAGCACAAAGGCACTGGTGACTAAGCTTGAAATATTTTGAAATTGGTGCTGAAATGACCTCAAGGTCATCCTGAGGGTCCCACAGCTAAACAAATTAGATAGACGTGTTAGGGATGAGCAGTACATAAACACTCAGGGCTCAAACTCCCTGTTAGAGAGATGAACAAGATATCTTGTAACAACAAGTGAAGACAGTAAGGTTGAAATGCCAAAGAATTTTAATTGTCTGAAGGTTTTCAGATGTGAGATTAGCTAAATTCAGGGTGAAGTGAAAGCAAAATACAGTGAGGAGCCAGCAGTTCAAGACATGTAGTAGAACAACTGATCCTGAAAGCAGCAAGCCACACATTAATATTCCTGGGTTTATCAAAAGATATCCTTTCTGTAGTCTTCATGATGCATGAATAGGCAGTGATCAATATGTGATTCCTCATATGCCATTTAAGTTCTGAATCATTCCTTTTGGTGAAAATACAGCAGCATCTCTATGCTCAAGTGAAACCTGTGCCAGCCTCTGCAGGCACTGTCAGAAGTATTGCTTTTGAGATGGGCATGTTTAGTTTAAGGTACAGGAAGCTCATCACAGGAACAGCAGCCACTGCCACCCTGCTCTGTGCTGTAGGGCAGCCCCAGAGCTGTTTCTTTGCCTGGTGTGGCCCAGCCAGACCATGCATTTCACAGCTCCCCAGAGACAATCCTCAGTGCAGCCTGGGGAAGTGAGCTTTTCCTGAATCTTGGTTTTGTGACTGTATGATGAGAAGGTGCTTCCTCACCTCAGAGAGACACTGGGAGAAGTCCTTCTCAGAGTGGGCAGGGAGTGACTGGGAGGAGCAGAGGAAAACATCAGCTCTTTTTGCATGCACGACTCTCACAGTGGTTGCAGGAGCACTTGATCACTTATGGTTTTTGCAAATTTACATTTACATTTCTCCCAGGGGCTTAAAGAGAGTCATGGAGAGGAGCTAAAAATAGTTAAAATGCCCACCTCCCCTCCCTCAAAATGCTCTTGGTGTCAGCAGCTCTTCTGCACAGACTCACATAATGCCAACAGCCACCTTATAAATCCTTTGTGAAGAGGTTTATCCCTCTGCTGAATGAGCTTGCAGCAGGAGCCCAGACACAGCACGCTGGCTGTGGCACCTACTCTGCAGGTCTGTTGCCATCAATCTTAACCTGCTAATGTCACAGGTTAAAAATACACTGGGTGCAGAATGGCTGGTAAATGCTTTTTGTGTCAGAGTGGAAGAATGATGTTGTGGCAGTGATCCAAACCTCATCCCTTCTGCTGGAATGGCTGCTGCTCATGCACCAGCCAGGGCCTTCTTCCAAAGAAGCTTCTCCTCATTCCATGGCCCCATGTGTATGTTTTTCCTCACCACTCTCAGCTTGTCTTTAAGGAGAGGCATTGCATGCAGGTGAAGAGTCACTTGGGCACCTCTCGTTGCACTCAGCTGGAACCTGCACTACAGCATAATTTAAAATCAAAGTTGAATATTTTTGTCCATTTTTTGCATTTTCAGGAGTGCCAAATCCCAGTGCTGTATTTAGATGAGTGGGAGGTTTTCAGGAGTACTTCTTGCTGCATCAGCCTTGTTGTTAACTTGCTTAGGACTCTCTTGACAAGGGTGCTGCAAATCTCAGGTATCCCCTTGCCTCTCTCTTCCCTCCTCAGAAACTGGGGCTTTGCAGCTGCCATTGAGCATGCCAGGCTTACCTGTGGGCAGACAGGCACATGGGAGGAGTTGTACAAATACACACCCTGGGTTATGAGCCACAACGATAACACATCCAAGATTAGATACGTTCTATTTTGGGCACTGGGTCCTGTTTTGGTGTCCACAACCCTGGGGAAGAAAAATGAGAGTGGGATTCTTTCAAGTTGGTTGGGTTTTCTTCCATGTACTATCCAATGTTCACATTGGTGCAAGGATGGGCTGGTGCCCTGGCTCATCTCTGACCTCCAGGTTATGTGGTTGTCCTCAGCAGGGATTGGAAGAGAATGGGCAGCAATGAGTTGTTGGGGCCAAGTGCTTTTGGCTGCTACACTGCCCAGTACACACGGCTCTGAGCAGTGCCTGTGGTTTAACCACAAAGCTCCTGCACATGCAAACAGGGAGCTGTTCCTCGAGCAACACTGTGTTTGTCCTCCACCTGCCTTGCTGGCTGAAACCTGGGCGGGGCGCTAAAGGCTGCTCGTGAAATGTTGGTCTGGCTCAAGGCACTGGCAAAACTCGAGAGCTTCAGGAGCATCTCTGAAGTTGTTTCCCAGCCTGAGAGTGCCCTCTGGCGTATGCAGGAGACCATAAAGATTGTAGTTTATTGACGTGGTTTTACTTGGGTTCCCGCTTTTCTCAGCGCTTTGCAGCCAGCGTGGTTCTTGCTGCAGGCTGGGGTAGGTGCGTGCCATAAAGCACTGAGATGTGACCCCCAGACCAGTCCCGTGTGTTCTCCACAATCATACACCCAGCAGCCAATGATCACTTTTTTATTGATACTGGCCATGTGCAGCATATCAAGCAGGAGGCTTCTCAGATCCACAGGGTTTCAGATCCAGTTTCCTTCCAGCAGTGCCTGGTAGGTGTCCAAAAGCAGCCTGCAGCAGGTCCTGCTCCAGCTGTGCCCAGGCAGTGCTGCTGCCCCTGCCCTGGGCACTGTCTCCAGGCACACACTGTGGCTCTGCAGGGCAGAACTGTTCCAGTGCTAGGCTGCGTTTCAATCCCTGAGCTGAGTAGGGAAACTGGGCTTCAAAGAGGTAGGAGCAGCTTTTTATAAGCAAACAAAATCTAGCCCTTTCCTCTTGGAGGAAGGCAGGGTGTTTAAAAGCTGTAGTAGCATGAGCAGACATTGCCATAGTTACAGGGAACTGAAAACAGACGGTGAATGTGAGGCATAAACACAAAAGCTGCAGTAAATACAAATCTTCTCCATATGTAGAGTCCTTTCTTGGAAAAACTTTGTCATCTTGTCTCTGTTACGACATTCTGACTTAAAAAAAAATTGTTTTTTTAATGGTTTCAGAAGTTTCTGTTGGCAGCTGTAGAAATGAATGTGCTGGTAGGGAGCAGAGAAGCCTGTTGAGTGCTCTGGTGTTGCACTCTGCTGGGGACAGAGTGGGTGGTCAGGTAGTGCAGGGCCTTGTCTGGCCACTGCTGGTTGAAGGCACCTCATAGTCAAACAGCAAAGTTGTGACATTTTGAGGAATTAAGTCAAGTATGGGTCATTCTTTGCAAGCCCTTTCTTCTCTTCTCCTTGCTCATCTCCTGGGGTGTTCTCCACCATGAGTCAGAGTATCCTCACTCACTCTTCCCAGAGTTTTCATTCTTGTGGCAGTCTGCCAGGAGGTGGTCCAGGCTTGCAAAGCCACCACCTCCTGCCCAGGGGTGGGACTGTTGTCTGAATCAACCAACTAGCATTCATCAGTGACCGCCAGTGGAAGAGGAGATGGGGCTGGAGTCTGGGAAGACCCGTGCTGGGGTGTTGGGTGGTCTTCTCCAACTGTATGGCATCTGTGCTTGGATGTCTTCATTGTTGTTTGCTTCTCAGCAGCCAGGTTTTGCTCACGTTTTCTCCCTGCTCTTTGCTGACCTTTCTTTTATCTCTTTCTTCCCTTAGGTCGAAAGCTGAGAGGAAAAGCCTTTTATTTTGTCAATGGCAAGGTGTTCTGTGAAGAAGATTTCCTGGTGAGCGCCCAGTTGGCCCTTGTAATGACACATCTCAGTGTCCCCAGCAGACACTCAGTCTTTCTGCCTGTCAGCTTTGGCAGTGTCTCACACGGTTCTAGTCCAGCACCCTGCCTGGCCCTTCTGCTCCAACACTTACCCAGACCCAGCGCCAGCCATGGTGGCTGCCCATGTGGTGCTGGAAGTAGCCAAGTGAGAGGCCATGCTTTTGTGGTGTGGAGCTTCTGGCTGAAGCCACAATCTGTTGTGGTGGCTCCTTCAAAGCACATCCCTGTGGCCATACTGTGGAGGCAGGAGTGAGATAAATGGCTACAGAAGAAGGAATGAGTGAATTTTCTTTTTTGTTGGACTGGGTTTGCTTGGGTAACTTAATGGATATCCTTCTGCTGCCCTCAATGGATTTTGTGTGATGCAAATGATCATGAAGCAGACCCACAGTCCTGTCCTTGGCTGGTGGAGATAAAAAGCTGTATATCCCGAGTCCTGATAGATTAAGCATTCACTGAGACTTGAAAAAGTCATATTTGCCTACTTATGGGTAAAGTCTAGTGAGTTCTGTCAGACAGATGTGTTAACCTTTGCTCTTGTCAGTATATTCTATACAAGCTGAAAATGAAAAAATTGATTAAATGCATCTAAAATATTTCATTTTTCAAGTTTGCACTTCCACCATTTAGACGGGTGATGTGCCTGAGGTGCATGTCCTGGGCATGACAGGCAGTTCCTTGCTGATAGATCTCAGCAACAGCAGCAAAAAAGTTGCTCTGGGCCAAACTTGATTGTTATCCCAACAGGGAGCTGGGACAATGCCCCTACCCTCAGAGAAGCTTCAATAGAACTGTAACAGAGTAATCAAAGGAATAATTTTGCTTTCCAAGTCTATATATACAGATATTGTGATATGAATAGGGGATAAACATAAGTAAGTTCCTGGCTTGCAGATTCACGTGGTGAAACAAACATGTAATAAGTCTTATTGGTAAATTTGCATGTGCATTTATGGTATTTACTTTTATATTTAATAAACTTCAATTTCAGACTTGGAAGTTACAGGAATTCATACTCCTTCTGAATGGGCAGTCTGGTGTTTTTATAGGACCCATCCACACCTTCACATACTAAAAAAGGCATTGGAAAGTTTAGCTTGTATAAGGAGCACAGAAAAGGACCAATAACAAATATGCAAATAACACCCCACAATACACTGTTGTTTATGCTTGACTGGCCTTGTGATTTTTAAGCAAATTCTTTTTTGTCCTTGCAGTACTCTGGTTTCCAGCAGTCAGCTGACAGGTGTTTCATTTGTGGTCATTTGATAATGGATATGGTAAGTGATAATTACTTTAGGAGAAAAAACTCCCACAGTTTTTTAGAAGAATGCATCAAAAGCAAAATATATCAATATCCAGGACTGTCTATTATCACCTGGTGGTCTGCCTAGTGTGAGATTGGTAGCAGAAAGAAAATCCACTCAGCCTTTTGTTGCTTTTTTCAGGGAAGTGAAATTGACACCCTGCTGTGCGTGGTGCAGGGACTTTGCTCTGCCTGTTTTCAGTGGGTGTTGAAAAGCAGAGCCTTGAGCTCCTTCATCCTCTTTCAGGCTTCCCTGGACAGTGTATTTGAAATCCTGTTGATGCTTCCTGCTGAGCAATGCAGTGGCTCTGCAGTGCTCCTTGGCTGTGAGGCATCAGGGCAGCTCTCCCAGCCTGTCTTTCCTATGTGCCTTCGGGATGAAGCCACTTCCTTGTCATTTTTGTGGGTGCTCATACTCTGAGGAACAGGTTTGGCTCAGAGTATGTGATCCAGACCTCAGTCCAGATCTGCCCAAGATCTGCAAACTCTTTCATAGATGTGTGGACATCCTGCTGTAGCAGGATTAGGCAGGTACCATCCATTCAAGATGATCATGGAGTGGGTAAGAGCTCAGGGGGTCAGCTGGCCTTTAGCATTTAGCATTAGTTAGAGGCTGTTCAGAGGGAAACTGCTGTGTCTGGTGGTGTAAGACTGCAGCTGAGGAAAAGAAATTAGGAACTTCTGTTTCACAGCATGCCTCCCAGCATTTTCTAATGTGTATCATTAATTATCTTTTTTTGCCTGCTTACACTGGAAAGCATTAAAACTGGAAAAAGTATTTTATACTCAGAAGTCTGATCCCTCTGCTGATGGACCATGGTATTCCAGGTAGTAATTGCTACTCCCAAGGGTGAACTGCAGCTGTTGAGTTGAACACAGTTTCCATAGTCTGTGATAATTAGAAAGCCAGGCTAGTGAGTACAAAGCTCTGCAATATCTAAGGAATTATGGAAACCTAGCAAGAATATTTGTTTCAGCCTCTCATGGAGAATATGAAGCTGTGTTTCCTTTGTCAAGCTGGTAAATCTTGCCTTGTGATCCTGCTAAGTAGTCTCTACTTGCTGGCTTCAGAAATTACTTTTTTTCCTTTAGCTTCTGTCACTTCTATCCTTTGTCATGCTAAATAACTTGACTGAGCCTCTAAATTGTTTTCTTATTCATGCTAGTAATTCATTTCTCTGGAACCATGTGGTATATATTGATTCCAGCTGCCCTTTCCATCCTTATTAACTGATTTTTCAGAAGAAGTGGGGAAAAAAGATCCAGCCCTGCTGATGAATATGCAGTATTGTCTGGTGTAAAGCTGTGTGTTTATTATTTTCACTCTTATTGGCTGTTCATGTGCATTTTTGCTCTCTCTTGGTTTGTTGCAGATCCTGCAGGCTCTGGGGAAATCATACCATCCAGGCTGCTTCCGATGCGTGGTCTGCAACGAGTGTCTGGATGGTGTGCCATTCACTGTAGACTCTGAAAACAAAATCTACTGTGTCAGAGATTACCACAAGTAAGGATGAAACAAACAGAGATGTTCCAATTAACAAGCCTCTAAATTAGCTTTTCAGCTAGTTAGGAAGTGCAGATTAGTAAAATAGGGACAGGGTTAAAAGCTAGACCCTAAAAATTCCCCATCTCTCTTCTTGTCCTACCATTGACTCCTGTGTAACTCTGAGGAAGTCACATAAGCCCTGAGCTTCAGTTGCCCCTTCTGGAAAGCAGAGAGAGTGAGAAATAGTGCTCATGAAGTGTTCAGTGATGTACAAAATTAGTCCACTTTAAAGTAAGCCTGTGAATGCCTGTGGAAATCAATGTGAGTTGCTTTCTGAGTAGCTCAGGGGCTGAGTTTGACATTTAAAGAATCACCGGTGAACCTGCAAAGCAAAGCAAAACTAAATTAAACAACTGATAAATCCACTTTAAAAATCACTTGTTATTTAGACAGTAAAATAAAATGACTGTGCTCTTAGCTGGTAGTTATGATATTAAAGCTGCATACATTTTAAGTCTCCTTCTGGCTTGCTTTGCTCCTTGCTTTGTTTTCTGAGCAGGGAGAGTATTAAATGTCGCTCAGACAGCCCTTGAAAATCTTCTGTGTTGTGCCAAGATTAGAGTTGTTATAATCTTGTTGCCAAGATTAGTGCCTCTGTGTGCCATTGTTGTTCTGAAATGATGCATATTTCCTTGCAATTTAATTTAATTTATTACCGTGTTACAAGGCCTTAAGAAACTGTACAGTCACACAGTATTTTCTCTGACGTTTCCTTCCCCGAGGTTGTCACTTCTTTTGTTGTGTTTTTCTGGGGATGGTCCTGCTCAGTTTCTCCTCATTCTCTTTTCCAAATCTCCCAGTAGCAGCCAAGAATTTTACAGGGGATTTTATATTTATTCAGGCACTAAGTGTAAAATATAAGGTCTCTTTTAGCCTGATTGAGCAACATATGCCAAGCATTTCTTAAAATCCATCCCAAAGTGAGTTTGTGATCTCAGGATGCAAAGCTTTCCTGTGGATAAGTTATTTACAGCTGCAGCTTTTCATCTTACCATCGAGAACATACAGGCCTCTCTTTTTATGTTGATCTATAACTTGCCTTCCATTTCTCATTGCTCTTGCAGAGTTTTAGCTCCAAAGTGTGCAGCATGTGGACTTCCCATTCTGCCCTCCGAGGTGAGAGCCTTTTATTCCAAATGCCCTTGGGGAGGGAGTGTCATGTCTCAGGTCTTGCTCTCTTTCACACTTGACCCTGTGTCAAGACCAACGTGTTTGTGGATGGGGAGAGATGGTCACTCCCTCTGGAGTGCAACCTTTTGACCTAAGCTCATACACTCTTCTTGAGATGTGACGCTTCTGCTCAGTAGTGAAGCTTATTCTTCTTGGGCCAGGCTGCTTTTTTCATCTCCTGCAGGATTATTCTGCTGCTAGTTTTATGTTCAGGATAATTTTCCTTTGTGTCAATAAATGCTGGTGGCACTCATGAATGACCTCTGGGTGACCCCTCTGGGACTAACTCTCTTTAAGACTTGGAGGAGACGAATCTTGGGCAAAACTAATTTCAAATGCTGAGAAATGTGATCTATTGAAATTACCAAATCATTAATGCGTGATTTGAGGTAGATGTTACTGTTAAACAGAGAGAATGTTACTTTTCCTGTGTTACATTTTGGAGTTTATCTGCACTCAGTTGGTTCTGAAGCCTCACTATAAAAATAACTGCAAGTGGCAGGATTTATCTGCAGTCTCCAGCCAGCTGCCCAAATGCATTTCCTCCACATTCACTTTGTTGCAGGAAGCAATCTACAGAGTGCATGTGTCTGATCCTGCTGTAATCCCTTGTAATGTTTGCTTTGCTCAAATGCTTGCAGGGGTCTGATGAGACCATTCGGGTTGTGTCCATGGACAAGGATTACCATGTGGAATGCTATCACTGTGAGGTAGGTCAGCAGCTTTCTTAGGCAGTGGGCACTTAATGGTGATAACTAATAATATTTTTAAGATGGAAATAATTCTCCTGCCTTCCAGTGGCAGTAGAAGAGCAATTCAAACCTTGCATTGTGTGGGTCTTTCTATCAGTGGCGGAAAAGTTTTCAGTTTAAGGACAGAAGTTTTTGCAGCAATGTGTTTCAGCTGCAATTTCATTTGCTATCCATAAAGTCATGGGCAAAGAGTTAATTATTGCTTTTTAAACTGGGCAGTTTATTTGTTAAAGAGGGAAGCGTGGTGACTTAGTTAGGTTTATTGCTGCCTATCAGAAGCCTTGAGCTCCGGATCACATTAGTGTATCTGATTTCCAAGTCAGATGGCTCAAAAATGCTAAGGTGATGACTGATCCTGTGGGGTGTAAGTTACCTTCACTCTCATGGGAAATGAATGTGTCATTGGGACTGGAGAAAGGATATGGCTGCACAAAAAAAAAATTCCAGGACATGCCAGCTTTTAAACAGCATTTGTCCTCTGTGCAGAGCTTCCCAGAAAGCCTTCACACTTCTGCTGTGAATTAAAAGAAGTAGTTGTCATCTCTCACTGCACTCATAATGAAGTGAAAAGAGGCCCTGACTCCACAGGCTGGGTTCACATCAGTACAACTGTCATGTGAAGAGGGGAATCCTACCTGAGAGTGTAAGGAGACATGGGCACATTTATAACACCTAGGGTTGCACCTTGCCACAAGATAAAGCCTATGCAGTAAAACTGTGTAAGAAAATTTGTACAACACTGCCCGTCAAAATGCCTGTGTCAGATGCTCTCCTTCTCATAGCACATGCTGGGCTTATTAGGAAGGAGCTGTTGACTGGGTGTCTTTTGTCCTTGTCACAAAATCACCTTCCTGATTGCCAGACCCCAGCTGACACTGGAAGATGAACACAGACTCTGATAATTTGCTTGTCCTCTCTCTGCAGGACTGTGGGATGGAACTGAACGACGAAGACGGGCATCGCTGCTACCCTCTAGATGAACATTTGCTTTGTCACTCCTGTCATCTGAAACACATAGAGAATGGCACAACCCCAGCAGCTGCCTACCAGCACCACTACTAGCCAGTGTGGCTGACATGGGAAGGCCAGGACAGAAGATGTGTTACACAATTGTTACACCATCTCCCTCTCCCCACCCTCAGCTGATTTCTTGTGCATGTTTTTTGCCAGTCAGCAACGTTCCTGTAAAAGGATATGAGAGATTTTTGCTGGATTCCCAGAGTTTGTGTGCTTGTGGATTCCAGCTTTATCAAACCATGTCTACTTGACCAAGAATGTGACATCTTATCTAAACTGACTGGTTTACTTTTACGTGCCTTTTTCTGCTGCCTGGAGATTCCTCTTGGCTCATTTTGGAAGATTCTTCAGTGAAAGCACAATTTGCTGTCGTGCCTATGAACTCAAATCATGTCATGCACACCTAAAAAGCCAGAGGCTGGCTTGTCTGCCTGCCTGCTGGGGACATCCCGTCAGGTTCCTGACAAGCACATTTCCTGTTTCCTGATAAGCACATTTCATCAGGTTCCCTGAAGGACATCAACCTATTAGTACCTGGTTTTAGACACTCTCTCTCTTTTTATTAATTCTTTAGGAAAAGAAAACAAAGGGGTCGGTGCAAAATGGCACACTCAGACCTCTCAGTTAATTCCCTGAACTCCAGCATGAAGTCTGGCTGTAAAAGCACCAACTTTCTGAGCACAAACCAGGAATGCTGTCTGGCAACTGGAGGCCAACATCCCATTTCAAACAGAACAGAAAACTGGAACAAGCTAGGCTAAGCTACTGCAATGACTTGGGGCCCAGGCTTGTGTGTCAGCACAACACATGGGGCCAATCTGCTGTGTCAGAGTGTGGATAGTGGCTCATATTTGGAAAGGAAAGGTCGGGATGCTGAAAGAGTGGACACGGGGGAAATCCATCCTCATTCTTGCTTGCAGAGCTCACTTTGGAAAAAAGCTCCCTATACACAGACACTTGCCTGAGTTTTCCAGTTTGTCCCCACAGCTCAGCCCTCAGCCTGGCCATTCCTTTCCATGGTGTTTACCCAGCACAAAGCCATTTCATAATGGTGCTTATTTAGAGCTCGGGGAGCAAACTCGAGATTGTTATGACAGCTTTGTTACACAGGGATTTAGAGCCCAGCTCCACAACCTGAACTCAGATGAGTATGCTGATATAAACAGATTTGCTCCCATGAATAATAACAGCTTATCTGAGAAAAGGGTTAGAGAGTTTGGTCCTTGCTTTCTATTCTGCTGGGAAAGCAGAAAGACAAATAATTTCTGTTTTGACCCCCCCTCTGCTTTATATTCAAAGAAATCTGCTCCCCCAGTATGTGTTACATGGATGATGGGTGTGCCTGCAGTGCATGTTCTGTACCTACCAAAGCTGTGCAGCCCCTCGTGTACAGGTACAAAGCTCTTGTTTAAGGAAAAACTCTTAATTTAAAGCCTTGGATGCAGTTAGGGATCTTAGCTACTCTTTCCAACATTTTGTGTGGAAAACTACATAAATCCTCATGTATCTTTGCTAAAGATGTAAACTTGGTTCTGACTGACACAGGATTAGGATGACATTCTTGAAGATCTTTTTACTAAGGAAACTATAATAAATTAGCTGAGCAGTGGCATTGGGACTCACAAAAAGTGCCACTACAGTTCAACCAAACCTCTTTTCCAGCAGCATGAATGTAGCTTGAACTTCATTTGATGTAGTCAAGACTGCCTTGGGCACCATCTGGAGCAGCACAGGTACCAGGCAGCAGCAAGCTGCCTGTGTGTGCCTGTGCTAACAAACCAGCATGCCATGGCTGAAATGTGACCGTCCCAAACTGCACCAGCCTCGCCAGCTTGGTGGGTTTGGCATGGAGTTTCATGGAGCTAATGGACCAGCCAGCCTTCTGCCCCATTCAGCTGTGACCACCTCTGCCTGTTGTGATGCTCTTCAGGATGGAAATAGCAGCTCGTGCCTGGAGGTTGGTCCTGTGCTGGAAACCAGCCAGATATGCAGCCCCTCAGCGAGTGACTGGAAGCTTAAGGGAGGGGACTTTCCTACTGTGAAATACATGTCTTCCAAGAGTTTTGCCTGTGATTTTTGAGGAGGTAAAACTGACCCCAAATATGTGAGCCCCCTAGAGCCTTAAATTTAGCCTCCAAATGCTGGTCAGCTGACATGAAATGTAATCGATGCTGTATCCAGGCAGTATGGACTGGGGCAACAAAACAGCCAGGACAGATCCTGTTGTGCTCTCACCTGGGTGCATGGATGGCATCAGCTTGTGCCCTGCAACACAGTTAGGCCAGAGCAGGAAGGGCAGTGTTCAAGGTGTGACTGTGATCTTAGGACTGTCTGAAGGGACTGAGGTGGAAAATAACACCAGTTCACATCCCTAGTAAATAATTCAGATAATCCTGGGCAGATGGCTCCCCTACCCGAGCCTCTTTTGGCAGCAAAGGCAACGAGATATCAAAGTGGCCTTTGGAAGTGACCTGGAAACACCAGCACTGGTCGCCTCTGAGAGACCAGCTCCTGTGTGGCTTATGCTTTTGATAGTTCTTGATTTTTTAGAGCAAGCCCTTGTGCACATTTTTTGGCCTTCATTTTGTAAGGATCTGAAAACACTAGTGGGACTGATACTTTCTTTTTAAACTGCAGTTTAAACTTCTGTCTCACCTTTGCAGCCTTCCCACAACCTCAGAATAATCAGAAAAGAAGGGGACAGGGAGAAGGACACTTTTCCTTTGTGGAAAGCCTTGAGCAGCCAGTTTGTGGAGAGCTGTCTTGCAGGAGCCCTCTGCATCACCAGGAAGTTTGGCCTCTGCTCCCACACTTGGTCTTCTTACCCTGTCAGCCATCCCTTATCCCTCAGCACTGGGGAAAGGAAGGCTGCCCTACTTTGGTTTTGAGGTCCCCTATAAATTATTAAGTGCCAACACTCTCCTGTATTTACAAATAGCTAGAAACAACAGCATGAAGCTATTGGAAAAGGAGCCTTGTGGTTTTGAAGCTAAAGCATCTACTGCATTGCCCTGCACCCCTGTGCATGCTGACTTGCACTGCATCTGTCTTTGGGAGTTCAGATTCATTTAAGCTCAGTGTTATTTATCCCATGCTGTTGGTGTCTGAGTCCCTGCTGGTTTTCCCCAGCTTCTCCCCGGCTCTGCAGCTGCCTGACAGTGAGTCTGGCACAGGGATAGGCAGGGGAGACTTCTGCTGACCCTCTGCCAGCCATCTGTGGAGCTGCAAGCCCTCACTGCCTGCCTTCAGGCAGCTCCCCCAAAGCGGAAAACGAGCTGGAGGTGTGAGGCTTTGCATCCTCTCCAGAAGAATCTCAGAGTACTTGTTAAATCCGCCTGTCCCCTCAATGATACATGTTGGGTTTTGCTGTTCGCATGAACCTTGTTGCCTTTTAATTTATTAAGATGCTGGAATGTGCTATGAAAATGAGTCTTGATTCCTCCCCCAGCCAGTTCTTCTGACTGGTTTTAGAGTAAGGGACCCTTGGAAGTCTCATTGTGCTGGTAATGAGTAACTCTCATGCAAATAGTTATTCAAGTGAATTCCCTGAAGGGGAAGCTTTCAGGAACCAGAGCTTAAGAGATTTTTCCATTCAGATCATGCTGTTAAATTTCTATTGCTTAGAATACAGAAACTCATTTAAATAGGGATTTTTGCATAAGAGCTGGAGGAAAGCCCCAGCTATAGAAGCAGCAGACATTTTTGTGTAATGTAAAGTGTAAGAAACACCTGTAAAATCAAAGTGATTTAGGAAACTGTCATAATGTTAAAACACAGAGAAACAGCAGTTTCAAACACCCTGGTGAGGAGCGTTTGGAAGGATCTGTGGCCCTTCAGTTTCTGAGTTTCATTTGGGGGGGGGTGGTTAAAAATGTTTTCCCAGGCTTTGGGGCTTTAAATGAACTTTTTTGTAGATCTTTTTACTACAAAGTGAATAGCTGCTTAGTCTGGAAATGCTGGAGTTTCATCAACATCAGACGTGCTGTGGTAGCCTTGAAAGGGCTTCCAAGAGCTGGTATGGCTCTGGTTGGCCATTCAAAAGAAAGGATTATTTTTGGCTGCTGAGGAAAAAACAAGTCCCTTATCAGCCTTGACTGCTTGCTATATGCTTGCTTTTGGGGTGGTGTGTGCTTGTGTGTATGTGTGGCACGTGCTGCTGTGAGATACCTGCCTCTCACACCTCTGTGCCCATGCCAAGTGCTTGTTAGGGGCATTTTAAGCAACTCTCTGTGCATGAATGTAAGGACAAGTTGACCCAGGCTTCACCATTGGGAAAGCATCTCTGGAGTCAGTACCTGCAGGCAGGGAAGGGCTATGGCCAGATACATGTTCCTCTTCCCCCATCCTGTGAGTGCCTGCATCACTGGGAGAAGCTGGGAAGGGCTTTGCATCTCTCATCGTGCAGCGTTTGTGCGTTCATTTTCCTTTTCCGTGTGTGTGTCCCACTGCTCTCTGGCTGCAGTGGCACTGGGTGCACTGATGGGGGCTGACTGGGCAGACATCTGCCTGCCACGAGCCCAGGCAGAGCCTGGAGCTGCTCGCCTGCCCTCTTCCTATGGAGAAGCAAAGCTTTCCTGAGCAACAAAAACCCTTACCCACTTTCTTCCAGGGCAGCCAGAAGCTCACGTGGCAATACACATTCATAGCCCACTAAAGACAAGATGAGGGATGGCAAGAAACTGTCGCCACATGGAAACACGTGGCATAGAGCCCTGTGAAGGCCCTGGCAGAGGGATGAGTGTGCTGCATTCCCAGCCCTGCTGGTCCCACGCAGCAGGTCTGCGGCGCATGGCCGGGCTGGGCTCCAGGCACACACACTCGGGCTGTGGCTTTCTGTGTCTGGGAAAGCACGTCCAGAGCCTGCTAATGATACTGAACGGTACTAACGATTTTGTGTTTCCTTCAGAGCTCAACTCCAGGAGAGAGTATTTTAGGATTTGTGCTGGTGTAACTAACCTTAGCCTCCTGTGAACACAGCCCTCTTTTCTTTTGTGCTGTTAAGTATTTATAAAGATGAAGACCAGTAGCAGAACAAAGCCACTGGCCTGTTGTGATTTCAGTGATTAAAGACTAAGTATCCTAAGCAACACTCAGAGTCAAGTCTTTCCTAAAGTTATGATGATTGTCATCACCCGGAGTCCACAGGGAGAGAGTTACACTGTGAAATTACAGTTTCCCAGCCTCTGCCTTCCTCCTGTCCCCCCACATCAGTGGCTGCGGTAGGGACCAGTGGGGGAAACCTCATGAGTGGAGCTCCCTGAGGATTTCCAGTCCTTTGCAGACAGCTGGTATTTGCTGCAGCCCCATTGGAGACCGTCCTGCTCTGGCATCCATCTGGGGAGACCCCAGTCCCAGCCTGAGGACCTGGGGAGGGATGTGCTGCATGTGGGAGCAGACTCTGGTCCCAGCATGGGGGTCTCCTTTGCAGTGTGGGTGGGGATGGCTTTTTCTGCCGGGTTTTGGATAGCATTCCCTTGGCTCTGGGAGGCAGGTGGCCACATGGTACCCCCACTACCATCCGCAGCCTGGAGAGTGGATGTTCCTGGGCACTGCTGGACAAGCAGCACTGCAGCAGCACGGAGCTGTCAGCTGATAGGAAGCAAATAAGTAGGAATAACTAATTACAGTTTGGGGTTCCCCCTCCTCAAAGCAAGAAGCTGCCCAAAGCCGGGGTACGATACCCACAGGGCTGGATCCCGTGGGAAATCGACCAGGAGGTGCCGCAGGCTTGCTCTGTGCCAAACCTTCATGAGCTGGGCTGGCCATCTCCAGCCAGACTGGGTGCCCAGGTGGACAAGAGCTGTCTGGAAGGTGGTGGCCGTGCTGGGGGAGCTGCCAAGGGCAGGAACCGCTGGAGCATCACCCACGCTGCGGGTATGGGGGTTCCTGTGCAGGAGCGTAGTAGCTGCAGGGAGGGTTAAATAAGCCTGAGCGAGGGTTAAATAAAATTCGGGGGAAAAGGAAAATGAGCAGCCGAGCCAGCCAGGAGTCGAACCTAGAATCTTCTGATCCGTAGTCAGACGCGTTATCCATTGCGCCACTGGCCCTGCTCGGTAACCGTTGCTGCCTCCACGCCCTTCAGCGGAGCCCGCGCCCCGCTCGGCCAATGGGGGGCGCCCGCGCGCGCCTGGCCCCGCCCCGGCCCCGCATAGGTGGCCCCGCGGAGCTTTGTCCCGAGCGGGGCCCCGTCGCGATAGCCGCGAGCGCGTCACTCGGGCGGGGCGTGAGGTGCGGCCGGAGCGGGGCCGGGGCTGGAGCCGAGCGGGGCCGGCGCGGCCGGGACAGCCCCAGCGCACGGATGGCGACGGCGGCAGCGGCAGGAACCACGGCGGCGGCGGCCTATGCCAGCCTGAAGCTGTGAGTGACCCGGGGGGACGCGGCGCTGGCACCTGCCGGGCGGGAGGGAGGGCAAGGCAAGGGAAGGGCAGGGCGGTCGTCTGTCCGTTGGTGTCCGCAGCCCTGCCCGCTGCGCCCCTGGCCCGGCTGGGCTCCCCCGCCCCCGGGTGACCGCGAAGGGCTCGGCCCGAGGAGGGGAGGGCTTTGGCCATGGGGCCGCTCCCCCGTCCCGCAGCGCTGCTGGCGGGCCCGTCCGTGTGTCTGTCCGTGTGTCGGCCCGTGTTCCTGTGTCTCTGTCCGTGTGTCCGTCCGTGTCCGTGTCTCTGTCCGTGTCGCTGCCCTCCCGCCTGTGCAGGGGCAGAGCCTGCGGCTCCCCCGCCGTGAGCAGCCCGGGCTGCCTCCTGCTCGGGCAGTTTGTCCCTGTGGGGACATCCCGAGCCCACCCGGACCCTTTCCCGTGCCCCCCCTCCAGGAGACCCTGCCCGGCTGCTCTGCAGGGGTCCCGTCCGGCCCCGGCGATCCCGGATCCGCATCCCCGCAGGGCTCGGGCGCTGTGCGGGGCTGTGTGTGCGGGGCTGTGTGTGCGGCGCTGCTCGCCACCACAGCAGAGTTCCCTGAGCGTAATTGTCCATTGCTCTCTCACGGCACAGCTGCTTTTTCTCTTTTTTCTTTCTTTTTCTTTTTTTTTTCTGGTTTTTTTTTTCCTTTTTTTTTTCTTTATGGTTTTGATGCCAGTTAACGAGTCTGACCCGTGACGACTTTGAGCTTTCAGGACTCCCCTGTGGCAGTGCCTGCTGTGACTTTTCCAAATAAATTCTCATCACCTCCCGGTGTAATTTTTTTTGTTGTTGTTAAAACAAGTGTTTTCTCAGGGGAGGCTGTAACCCTTTGAACGTGCGTGTGCCAGATATTTGTTTGCTGCCTTTAATACGGCAGAAGTTGCGTAACCTAAAGCAGTACAAAGTTAACACTGCAAGAGGCGTCTCCATTATAAACCCTCACACGGGCCAGTCCAAATTCCCCAGGAAATTACTCTGAGCAGGAGACTCTTCATGACTGTCTGAAACTAAAAGTGAGGTGTCTTTCTGTGTCCTCAAGGCGTTCCCAGGTTTGTGACCTCTGAATAGTAACTTGAAACCCAATAACTGAGTTACCGATGCCATTTGCAGGCAGTGCTGTCTGACAGGGATTTTTAAGCCTGGTTTAACTGTGCTTTATGCTCTGTTAAATTTCATTTGGCAGTCGTCTTTTGGATTCAGAGCAAACATGCTTAGATCTTTTCGAGGTCTGTATAAACGGTTTGTCATAACGCTGTTATTGTCTCAAAGTCACTGGGCTGCTCATTTTGTGAGGGTACTTAGAGATAACTGAGTATTGCTGGAGAGTGAGACCATCAGTGTTGGCTCAAAGATTTGTTTATTTGGCAGAAAGCTTTTTTTTTTTTTTTTTTTTTTTTTTGCCTTGTGACCTAAACAGTATTTGTCTTTCTTTAAGCTGATCTTGTGATCTTTTTGCCTGCAGAGGAGAAAAGGTGAGTTGTGTGAGTGGCAGTTGTGTGGCTTGTGGTACAAAGTTATTACTGGGAATTTTTCAAGTCAAAGCACTTTTCTGGATGCAGGGCAGTAGAGAATTCTCTCATTCAACGTTTAATCTTAGCTAAAAGTAAGCTTTGATCTTTGTAGAACTTTTTAGAAGGTTGTCTCAAATGTAGTTTAACGTGAGTTTGTTTCAGAAGCAGAATTGTTTTGTGTTCTGAAGAATGAACTGACTTTTTTTTCTCTTAATTTCTATTACACCAAGTTGTTGTAATGGCTGGAGAGTTTCTACCCAGCATTTGAAGACACGAGGCTGTGACTTGGGTGATCAGTCAAACTTACCAGGCTGACAAGGTCAAAGGGGAATGCTCTTCTGAGTAATCTGGGCTGGACTTCGGTTTGGGATTTAATGGTAGCAGTGTTTGGTTTAGTTTTTTTTAACTGACTGCTCATTCTAACTGTGAAATGTCAGATTCTGGAACTGTTCCTCCTCTGGGTAGTCTGGTGGCCCTCTCTGGGTCTTCCCTGACTGTGGCACTCTGCAGGCTCCCATCCTGCACATCCAGCTGTGGTTCTGCCTCTGAACACAAAGCTCTTGTGTTTTTCACGTTATCAGAAGTTGTGGTTCAAGCCCTTTGTGCTTTGACCCGTGTCCTCAGTCAAGTTCAGGTGATACCAGTGAAAATGCTGGTGCCTCAGATCTGTGTTGCTGTTGGACCTAATTGAGTTACACCAACAGTTACCGGGGAAAACTGAACGTGAAAACTGCTCTCCGTAATTGTCTTCTGTTCTGCAGTTACCTGACTTCCTCTTGTGGCCTTGGGAATAAATTCAAGCAGCTATTGCAGCTTCTACATCCCCTGCTAGGAGGTGGGAGTGCAGCTGCCAGTCCAGTTAATACAGAAAAACTGATTGTTAAGGCTGTTGGCAGCATAGAGAAAATCCTGGCTGTTGTTTTGGCTCAGTTAAAAAGACTATTTTTTAAAAATTTTGTTTACTTTGTGCTTGGGTGAAGATTTATCCTCCTGATAGCCTTCTTAGTGTCTCGTGGGTCCCTGGCACTGGCTGTGTTTGAAACTGAACCCTCCTGCCCACAGTGGTGCTGCCTTACACACTTTGTGAAGGTACTTGGCAATCCTCAGTAGCTGCTGGGCTTGAACCTTCTGCTTGTCTGTGTTTGAGCAGAGATCTTAAAGTCCACCTTGTCTTTGGCTTTTTTTTTGGCTTGTTTTCTAAACTGAGTTTTCAGAGCTTGGATAATAGTTCTGTAAAGAGCAGCTGCACATCCCTTTTTTCTCTCTGGAATTCCCTGAAGGGAAGTTCTGGCCAGGTGGGGGTTGGTCTCTTCTCCCAGGCACTCAGCAATAGGACAAGG
>JAWWEV010000083.1:44739878-44781854 GCA_035583235.1 Hafferia zeledoni
AGTTCCAGACAGTGCTGAGGTCACCTCTGAGCCTCCTCTTCTCCAGGCTAAACACCCCCAGCTCCCTCAGCCTCTCCGCATTCAAGATGATAAGCTCACGTTGTGCAACTCAGAATATCACCCACAGTTCATGGATGTGCATTTTTTGTCCTTTTAAGATGGTACACCCTTCTTAAGCTTCTGTTAAGTCTTTCTTGCAGCTTTACTATTCTGATAGCCCCTGCCATAAGCTGCATTGCTGTCATCTGTCTTGCTTAGTTAGTGGAATTGTTCACTTACATAATTGCTCAGCAGGGAAGAATTGATGTGCAGTGGGTTGGTGAACAGCAGGTAACAGTGTCTGAGCAGTGGAGCTGAAAAAGAGTCTGATGCTCCCTTAGGAAAGGTTAGTCAGAACTTGAACCAGAACACAGGTTAGTTACTGGGATAGTCTTCACAGTGAGTTACAACCTTGCTTTTGCATTGCCGTCTTGTCTCTTTTTTTTTTTTTTTTTTTGACTGAATGGTTTTCAGGGAAACTAGTGGCTTCCTTTTTGCTTGGAAGTTGTTAATATTCCTTGAATCTCAGTAGCTGTTTACCTCACAGGATTACTGTTCTCTGCTCTCCACTGTTCTTGCAGAATTTGGTTGCAGTTTGCCAGCTGCAAGTTATCAGTGAACTGGTATCAGAATTGCAATCTCATGGTTTCCTTCTTTCATGGTAGTCTCTGGATGATGTCATGTGTTGCTACAGCACTGGCAAAATCCATCTCAGCACTTCAAAAAGTAGTGGCAGCTTATAAGAATAAACTATTTTGATGGTGATATGAGAGCACTCTTCTATCCTGTTTTTCTCATCTCAACAGTTGCAGGACAATAAAGTGTTTTTATCAATGCTTAACCATGTCTTGAGCGTGGATGGGTTTTACTTCTCAACAACCTACGACCTGACACACACCCTGCAGCGATTGGCCAACACGAGCCCAGAGTTCCAGGAAATGAGCCTTCTAGAGAGGGTAAGGATCTCGTTTTGCTTGGTGTCTGTGTCTTGGAAATGGTCAGTCAGCTTTGCATGGCTTGCATTTACTTTGTGCAGATGGTGTTTAAGTGATGTCAGTGTTTTACCCAAACTGTTGGGGGTTGTGGCTGAGGATACTGGCCCACCCTTCCTTAAGTCTCAGAGCTTGTGGGCAGCATGACATCCTAGAATCTGTTCCAATGTCATGTTGTGCTTCCAGATCAGGCAAGTAGAAGTACTTGCTGCAGCCTGCTTTAAATGGATCTTAAAAATTCAAAATAAAGGAAAACCCGCCTCTGATTTTAATACTGAACACTTTTCATTGCAATAAGAAGGAATTAAGCAGAAAAACTGAGATATAAAGCAAGTAATTCCTTTGACCTGGAATTGGAGGGAGGAATCCAAAGTAGAACAAATGGTACTTGTCTTCATATTCTTTGCCAGGATAACATGGAATAGAACTGTGGGGTTTATGGCTGTAGGTCTTGGAATGTTGTATTCTTTCTGAAGCATTCCAATTCCTTATGTTTGAAGCCTGAATTTAATATGCTGCTTTTGTCTTAAAGACAACAGCCAGATGCAATTTTGGCTTGAAATTCTCTTGTGTTTCCAGAGTTCCAGAATGCTTAGTCTGGTAACTTGCTGTGCTGTGGTGCAAACAAGATCTAAACTGCCTAGGCATGGAAGTCAGCAGCACTTTGTTTGCCTAAGAGGTGGCAGTGGAGTCACTGGCATTTGTTGTCTCTTAGTTTCAGTATCTAAGGTGGGGAAGCAGTATACTTTTATATTGATTTGTTTGGGTTTTTTTTAATATTGGAAAAAGTGTTTATATTTGAGGATTATTTTGCATCATCAAGTGCTGCTCTGGTGCTGCTCTTGGCAGGGAGAGCAGTTGCTGACATGAAAGGATGGGTTGCCATAAAATTGTAGCACTTCAGAAGGTTGTTTGAAAGACAAGTACAGTAAAAAGGCATCAGTTTCAAGTAAATTCATAATTAGATGGTTGAAATTACTTCAGTGTAATTTCACAGTCCCATGGCTGCAGTATAAAGGCTTATCCAAAGGGTGGTGGCAATTCTGGACATCTCCAGTTCACCTCTGCAGGGAGGCCTGGCCTGTGTTTGGTGTGTGGGTGTTTTTGTTTGGTATCTGTGTGTTTGTTGCTTTTTCAACAGTACTGGTAGAAGGAAACAACCCCAATATAGGGGCACCAAAGGACTGTATTGTGTTCTTTCACTAGTTCAAGACACTGAAAGTAGGATTTGAACAGTCTCTGCAGACAGCTGTGTTTGTTGTTTTCTGTTAGATAAAGGACTGTTGCAGCTCTGAGCTCTCCTCACCCTCAGTAATGTATTGTCTGCCTGCCTCATCTTAAGGCTGAGATTTGTGCCACATCTCCAGAGCCTGCACTGTGTTCTGCAGCAAATGTTACTTTTGTGACTAGTCTGGTAGCTTCTAGAACGTGTTCAGCAACATGCTTGAGTTAGTTCTTAGAATTAGGAGCAGGAAATACATGAAGTTGAAGAGGGTCATTTATCCAGTGGAATACAAATACTTCTGTCTTTTAAATGGCAAGTATTGTATAAATTTCAGTTCACAAAATAGTTGATTATTGCATACAGGACTCCTTGTGTTTTTACCTACCACCCATTTTAAGTGGTTTTGCCTTGCTGCTGCTCTTAAAATTTTGGGTAATTTCAAGTCCTCTCTACTTAGGGCAAAGACTGGAGTGTTCATCCAATAACTGCAGCTCAGCTGGTAGTGGTTTAGTGTGCCTGAAGTGTCAGGGAACACCCTAAAAGGTTGGAGAGAACTGTTGTTCTTTTAACTATTATTCAGATTTCTAGTTGAGGATATGAAGGTTATTGATGAAAGAGGAGAATTTCACCTCCAGTTATGTCTGTTCACCTAAGCTTGTGTGATGCATGGATGCTGTGACACCAGCTTTGTGTTGAATTAAACACAACTGACAGTCTCTAAAAGCATGTTGGCTTTTTTCTTGCTGCAGGCAGATCCACGGTTTGTATGGAATGGACACCTTCTTAGAGAATTTAGTGCTCAACCAGAGGTAAGCACTTTGTAATGATTAGATTAATGGAGAACAAATACACTTTTGCTACAAGTATGCAACAGTTTTTTGTGATTCTGTCTCTTTCAGACAGCCAGAATCTAGTATAACGTGGCTATTCATCACCTAGTTTAGCACAGTGAGTCTTCTGCTTTCAAACTTCCAACTTTATGTCCATGTCCTCAGTAGTACTTCTAGAAAGCTGACTTTGGAAGTGTCTGTCTTTGAAGAGACTGTGCTGTGAGGATACCTGTTCATATAAACCCAGGGGGAAGTTACACTGCACAGCATGTGCTTCCCAAGCGTTTTGAATTCTAGCTACTTAGTTATCTTTGGGTATAGGCAAGGTTCAGCTCCTCACTTGTTTTCTAAGACTGTGTCACATCTTTCTTCATGAGCACAGTTAAAATTCCATTTGCCCAGTGAATAGGTCATAAAGCTGGTAATTAAGAGTAAGGCTGACAGTTTAGATTCTTACAGTTTATTTCAAATATAGACTATCACAGTGTAACCTCTGAGTTCACTAAAGTCCAGCAAATACAAGTGAGTATTTGATACGAGCTGTAGCACCCTCATGATCAGACTAAGCCCCTTCCTACTGGGGACATCAGATGTGCTGCATTTCCTGAGCTGTCTGCACCTCAGGAGCCTCCTGTCCCCATCAGTGCTCGCATTTACCGAAGGCAGTGACGCGCGGCTGCTATTCCTGTGTCCCCAACCTGTGGAGCTGTGCTGGTGCGTCACCCAGCACTGCTCCAAAAGGCTGGAGTGTGCAGCGCCTCTGGAATGTGGAGATGCCGATTAGTGCAGGGCTGTTGTGCGTATTCCGGAGGCACATGGCTGGGTGTGAGGTTTGGATAGTGCTGTGCAAACAAAGCTTGGGAAGTGGGAGAGCAGCTGTGGTGGGAACGGCAGGGAAAGCCAAGTGTGGCTGGTTAGTGCAAACAGATGTAGGAGGCAGAGCACAGAAGCTGAGGGGGGAGAGAACTCGTGTGAAGGGAAGCGTGGCCTAACACCGACTGCAAGTGGCTTGCTGCAGGAACAGTAATGAGATGTGGGAATTCTGACTTCAGTGCTGCAAAACTTTAAAGTTTTCTTGGAAGACCAAGTTATTCAGGAATGGCAGGATGAGAAAAACCCTGGAACAAACATAAAAATAAATCACATAAAAATACATCTTGCTGAAATCCTGTGTTCGTAGCTACTATCCCTGCATACAAAGCAAATACCATGTCAGAAGATTTTTGGCATGTAGTGCTTTATACCTGGCTCGTTTGTAGGAGAGTAAATGCTGTCTATGTATAGGAGGACAAAGCAGCTTGCTTTTTGTCCAGGCTGCTTAATTAGGATTAGACTTTCACTTTTTCTCTCCTGCTAATAAGGATTACATATGTTGCTGTTTTCCTTGACCCTTTTTTTTCCTCAGACTTACTGCACCCTAGACAAAAAACAGAGCATATAAAGTATATAAAATTATCACGAAATTCCTAGGCAAAGTACAGTCACTCACCATTTTTGGCTGCTAGTGTTTAATATTTGAAATGTATGTTATTTGTGTGTTTCAGATCCATAGGTTTGCTACACCAGTGATGCATGGATGTATCCTTTTGTGTTGTAAAATTCAGTGCTGAACATGGGCAGTGCAGTAGCAAAACTGGTGAGGTTGCTCTATTGCTAACACATAGAACACTATGTCAGAATTAAGTTAGTTTGTTCATATATGGGCATTACATTTTGTTTGATAGCCCACTCACCATTTAACTCCCTTGAATATTCTGCTTTGGAGGCTTAATGTATTTGATTTTGCAGGCATGGTTTGCATAACTGTCTTTCAGTGGGATTGGAGGTTGAGATTAATGTGGCAGATGCTCTTACATCAGCCTTAGTACTGTTTTATCTTGCTCTAGGGGTGCCTTTACTTCGGATGTAAAATAAGGGAGAACATTTTGTCTTGAACGAGTGTTTATGGATGTTCCTGTTGATGAACAGGGTAAGAAGTTCTGCTGAAGGCTTCTGGAATGCTTCTCCCAGGCAGCTGCTTTTCCTGCACCAGTGCTTTGGGTAACAGCCTTTTCAGCAAAGCACTCAGGAGTTTGTTTCTAAGTCAGTAAGCTGCAAGGAAGCCAAGTGCTTTCTGGAGGCAGAGAGAGATCAACAGTAAGGCCCAGGTAGTTGTTCCTGGACTGGCAGCATGAGCAGAACTGTCAAGACTGGCCAGAGCACCTCGTGCCACATCCTGCTCCGTTGTAAAGGCCCCTCAGATGTGTGCAGGGATGGCTTCCCAATGGAATCAGGAGATGGGTAGGACTGTCAGCAGCTGGCAGATCTCCAGTCCTCCTTTTCTGTGACTTCATTTAATGGAGGAAGATGTGGGAGTAGGCAGAGAGGCAAGGAAAGACAGCAAAAGGGAACTGTCAAAACAGCCCAGTGCTTATTCTGCTGCTCATGGGAGAATTGCAATTAGCAACTGGCAGGCTGCAATTAACACCCTCCTCTGTCCTGCTTTCCACTGTATAAATAATTAGCTTAAGTAATGTATATTTTGCTGTAACTCTGATCTAGCCAAACACCTTAGAGAGCCCAGGAATTTGAAGAACCTGGATTTCTAGTGATGAAAATGCTGGGAAGAGCCCTAGGCAAGAACTGCCACAGTACCACTAGCAGTCATTTCAGTAAAATCAAAGCCTTTTTTTTTGTCCTCCCCATATAAACCTAAATATATTTCATTCAACTGTGTGGATTGGGTTTCTAGTCTTGCAGTGATGATAAATAACAGACTTACTTGGGTAGTTGAGACTTCAATCACCTAAAACCGCTAAAAACTGTGTTTAATATTTCCCTTGCTGCTCAAAAAAAAAGCCCTTCTGAAGAATAATAAATCATGCCTTTTCTTTTTTTGTGTGTGTGGAAGTTGCCAGTGGTAAATTGTCATTTAAATGAGGACAGAGACTGCAGACAGAAAATAGGGTGCCTGCTGCCACCAGCTGAGGTCAGAGGTGACCTTTCTTGCAGAAAACTGCTGGCTGTACAAGTGTTAAATTAAAGGGTGTAGGACCTGGCAGTCATTTTCCAGGAAAGCAGAGGAATAGGCATTTTTCAGCCTTAATTTATTAATTATGAGAGCATTCTGGATGGGTCTGACTTGTATTGTATCTTTTGAGTTCCTTACAAACAGTATTGTCATAAATACAAACATAAATCAGGATGTTCCATGATGCAATCAGTGTGCTCTTTAACACAGCTTAGCTGATGTGTGACACAGCTGTCCTATGTCCCAATTGAATCATAAATGTAGAATCTAAATTTCTCTGTAAAACATGCTATTTTAAAAAAGGGAAATTTATCTTGTTTACTTTACCAACCTTGAGACAAAGTATCCAGCTTCCTCAAAGAGTAGAAGACTGCAGTATACAAATAAAAAAAAAAATTGACCATTTTGATCTTTTTCTTGCTTTAAAGTGATAGGTTTCTGTTTTTAGGGGCAAAGGATGAAAGCTGGTGAATCTACCTGGAGAAATTTTTCATGACTCAGACTCATCTTCCTTAGAATCAAGTTTGCTCAAAATTACAGTAGTTTTAATGTTTGTGCATCAGGTGACATCACTGTAGGGTGTCATTTTTGAGGGGAATACTGGTCCTAATAATGCTGCTGCCTCTCAAGTTTAATGTTGTTGGTGTGAGAAGTGTTGACAAATCTCTTTGAATGTAGTCACTCCTTGATGTGTCCTACCTCTTGGTGTATAAAAATATCCAGTGAAGTGTCGAGCTTTTCCTTAGTGTTATTCATCAGTTATCACTATGCACTCTTGTTCTATTAATGGCAAGTGTTTTGACTGGCTGCTTGTTTCCAGAAGAAGCTGTTTCAGAGCTGGGGTGCGCTACTATGTAAGAGGTAAAATAGAAAATTGATTTATTTCAAAAATAGTATGAATTCCATCTCTTCATGTGACTTACCTTTAAGAGTAATTGCTGTATCATGACTTGCACAAAAATAGTGCTTGGTTTGTCTCGAGGTCCTTCATCCAATGAAAATTTTAGGAACTGAAACATGTTCTGGTATTTATTAGAACTGACTTTTATTTATTCCTCCTAGAGATAACTGCAAAAGTTTTGTAGTGATTTCTAACACATGACTGTTTTTATTTGAGTTAAATGCAAATGTGTGGTAGCCTTTTTGGCCTAGCAGTAAATCCAGCTAAGAGCCTCACTGGTGCTGACAGGGGAGCCCTGAGTGGTGTCCCCTAATTGCATCAAGTTAAAAAGTTAACAAGGAAGTGAATTTAAATTGCTTTTTCTGTTCTTAGTCCCAACATACAGGCCTTTGAAGGAGTCAGTTTTTGCAGTACCATTGCTATTGAACTGTGAATATTTCACTGTCAGAGCACTGGTATTTCATTTTATATTAAATGCCAATTTCTAATGCTGGAAAATGTGTTAAGCAGAACTGTTCTTGAAGTTAAATTTGGTGCAGTCCATGTTAAACATTTACCAAGGGTGTACTTAATTCAACGTTGACAAGCAGCTCTGTGCTTGCTGTGAGGACTGAAAGGGAAGGGAAGGAGCCTTTTTGCTGCTGTGTTGTCACTGTTCTACAGGCAGCCTGAGCTTGTTAACAAGGTCTTTTTCCTGCACAGGTATTGATTCAGAAGGGCACGCTGCTAACTTTGTGGAAACAGAGCAAATTGTGCATTACAAGGGGAGCAAGGCTTCATTTGTTCAGGTAAAGTCACTGTAGGAGCAGCTCACTGGCTGAAGATAGATGGCCCTGTCTGTGTCTTTAAACATAGATTGTATATAAGGTGTGCAAACAAGACTAAGCAAACAGACTCAGTTAGTTTAACAAAATAAACCAGCCTACTTTATTTTTAAATGCTGAGTTTGTAAGTTCTGTTGTTTAAAAGCACTTCCATTCTTTTGCAGACCCGTGGATCGATTCCCTTTTTCTGGTCTCAAAGACCAAACCTCAAGTATAAACCAAAGCCACAGATCAGCAAGTCAGTAAATCATGTATGTGAGTGTTTGTTGTGTCCTGGGGGTTTTATTGCATTTCCGGACTCATGTTCATGTGATAGGGTGGCAAATGGAATCAGAAGAATAAAAATCAGCCATACTGGGTTGAGTTTATTTTTAAAAGGAATAGCAAGAAGCCTTGTACTCCTTGTAATTCAAAGGCTGAAAAAAATCCAGACATCAGTGGGGGCAGTTTCTCTTTGGATCAGCAGTTCTGGTAGCAGCACAATACTCCTTATCTGTAGCATGTTTAGTAAGGAGAGCTGAGGGAACTGGGAGGATGAAAGTAGAAATGCATTGGCACAATAGGAAACATCAAACGCTTTCTTAGTTATAAGAATCATCAAAAAGATGATAATGGAGATTTCATGTAAAGTACAGATCTGTCAGCATGTTTTCTTTCTCTTCCAGATGGATGGCTTCCAAAGACATTTCGACTCACAAATAATTAGCTATGGAAAGCAAATGATTGTCAACTTGGTATGCTTTCACTTTTTCTCCCTGAAAAAGCTGCTGCTCTTTCAAGCAGGCTTTGGGTAATACTGTCTCCTTTTCCCCCTTTTTCCAGGTTAACCAAAAAGGTTCAGAGAAGCCTCTTGAGCAAACGTTTGCAAAGATGGTGAACAGCATGGCAAATGGGATGGTCAGGTACGTGTGGCATGAGGGGATACACTCTGTGTTACAAGGGAGGCAGTGCCTCTGAATCCCACAGAGTGCTCAGCAATTCAGGGGCCTTCACCAACCCTCTGATTCGTTTGCATTCTTATTTTTGTAAATTAACTTGCAAATGACCCATGCCCCTATCTCAGAGTTCATCTTCTCAGCAGATTAGGAGAATACAGGACAAAGAGAGGAGACAGGCAGAATAAAGGAGCAAATTCAGAGGCAATGGTAATGCTGGTATTGCAGTCATAGTATGTGATGAGAGCTGTGGAGATCATTTGCATTTTAGGAAAAAGAAAATCATGCCCTCTAGAACTAGCCCTGGGAAAAGGGCTTGGTTACATTGCAACTTACTGAAGGAGTGAGTTTGAACAGAACAGGATTGAGATAAAGGAGGGAACAGTAAGGGGAACATGTAATTTAAATGTCTGGAGCTCAGTGTAACAGTGGGCCAAGAGAGTGGAGAATGTGCTTTAATCACAAGAAGTTCCATCTCTGTGGGAATGTTGAGTGCAGTACACAATTTTACAACTTGTCTGTGCTTGCTTTCATTGACTGCTGGAGGGAGGGCTGGCATCCAGCTCCCACTGACACTTGCCCTTACCTTATCACTGAAATTACTGTACCATGTTATCATCACTCAGGTATGTCAAAGGGCAAAATCCCACCTGTAAGCGAAGGCATCCTGTCTTAGTAAGGATTCACTTCTGTCCAGTGTTAACTATGGGATTGCAGATTATATTCAAGAGTCCCTTCTGAAGCCTGGAATACTTTGGATTTTTCCCAAGCTTCTTTCTGCTTGTGTGATTTCCACTCCTGCCTTCTCCAGGATAGTTATAGATCTTGTTTCCCTTCTCTGTGCTGCTTTTACTGCCCTCAGGGGCGTGTTTGTGTGTGCTGTTGGTGTGTGGATATGCCCTTTTAGTTTTATTGAGAGAGACCATTTCTAAAGCAGCTCTTTGCTGGCTTTCACACCTAAGCTGGTGTTGAGACTTCAGCTGTACAGTCCTTGTGGAATTCTGTGTATCTGTGCTGTAAAGTCATCTGGTGGAAGCAAAGATGTAAAATTATGTCAGGGTGTGTTTGGTGGTGTTGTGTGTATGTTCCAAAGCAGTGTTTGCCAGCCCCATTTCATTATTGCTACCAAAATCTGCTGTACTTGTTAATTGTTTTGGATGGTGTTTACCTTCCAGACTAACTTGTCTTCAGCTACTTGTTTCAGTGTGTATATACCATCTTTCTTCATGCAAATAGTCCTGAAATCTTGTCAAAAAATACCTTTTGTATTATAAATGCTTGAGGGGAGGAATGTAATGCCCTGTAGTTCACAGCAAACATACACATCCAAATGTTTAATCAAGCATCGCTCATTTAGAGCACTTCTTGCCAAAAGGAATTGGCTGTTAAAATCTTGTTCCGAGTCAGTAGCTGTTTAATTTTCTTACAACAGAGATAGGTTAGCTGTTTAAACAGAACCTGTCTCAGGTTTCTAGAGAGCCACCTAGGGAACTATCAAGGGAATTATGCCAGGAAAGAGTGTTGCTTTCAACCTCTGTGTCTAGTTCAAAGTGAACTAAAGTTCCCAATGCAGTTCCTTGGAAGAGAGGAGGGTAAGAGAATCTTGGTGGGAGAAAAAGGAATGAGATCAAATAAGATTTGTATCCCTTCTGTACTTTCTGGAGGAAAACCAGCAGCCGGAGCATAGAATGAGTAACTTGGAACTGAACATGTGCTTCCCCAGACTCAGTTGCATTTTGTAAAGAATTTTAAATTGTAGGTGATGACACCATGCACACTGAGGGTGCAGCTTCAGGAAGATTGCAAAGCACTGACAAAATCTGTACATTTGCCATCTCTAAAGAAAGGCAAATCCTCTGTCACTACCTGTTTTATAGATCAGCCTTTTGCTGTAGAGTTTTCTGGAACCTTTAGTGCAGTACATTTGTAATCTGAAAAGGGGCTTCTCTCTCTGAACAGATATGTAGCGTTTGACTTCCATAAGGAGTGCAGTCGGATGAGGTGGGATCGACTTCAGATTTTGATGGATCAACTAGCAGAACAGCAAGATGAATTTAGGTAAGGCTCTGCAGCTCTTTCACTTCCTCTTGGTTTCTACAGTCTTGCATTAGGGCACAGTGAGACAGACCTGCAATCTTCCGTGAAGATGAATTTGTGTGCATTAGTGTTTCCAGATATGATCTCCTGCTGGTAGCACATGCAGGGGCAGAGACCTGATGGGGGGGAAGTTGTAGAGCCCTTGTTATGCCTCAGTGAAGTGGTTTGAGAAGTGTAGCAACCCTGAGCTGCCTGTTTAAGGCTGGGTAAAAGGTTAGACAAAGTTTCATACTGAAGCCATTTAAAAAAATCTGCTTCAGTGATATTTTTTTTTACCCAATAGTAATTCTGTGTGTTGTTGACAGCAAACTGTTCTGCCACACAGTGTCAAACACTTAGTGCTCCTTCCAGGGGCACCTGTGAAAGTGTTTCCTCTGACACACGTTGCCGTGGCACCAAACCTTGCACTGGCACTGACTGTCAGCCCTTGCTAACATAACTAACCCTCAAGGAAACAAATTGTCATTTCTTGAGTCATACAAATGTACACGAAATGTCCAAATCGATTTAAATCTTTAGTCCCACAGGTGTGTTGTTTTTAAACACTTCTTGGTCTTTGCTACATATAGACATGTAGATTGCAAGGAGAGTCTTTACTTTGTTTTGCCTTCCTGATTGATTGCTTCCTTCCTGATCCTCAAGTCTTGTGCCTAAAGCACCAAGTAGATGAGCTAACACATTACAAACCTGTAGTGGCATAATCTGTCCTAACAAAATGAGGTGAGCTGTGGACTAGAATAGGAGTTTTGTTAATGAAATCTCTTGCTTGAAATAAAAGCTATGGGACTAGTATGAGTTAATCAGATGACAGTGGATACTCTCTGCCCACCATAAAAAAAAAAAGCCTTAAAGACGCATGAAGACCTGGAGGATAAATTGGCTTTGAGCGCTTCAAATAGAAAGAAATAAGATTGTAGGTTTTTCCTACACAGTACAAGTCCTTTATTCATAGAATTAATACTGAATCCTGTAGCTTGTTTACTGTCACCTGCCATTGCAGGCTTAGAAAATAACAAGGTTTCCTTGAAGTGAAGAAAAATAGATCAAAGGTCATGCATCTCTAAAACAAGATACAAAATTGAAGACTCTTCTTCAAGATTATGCTTCCTTTTTATTTTATCTGGGGTGACTGTTGCTTACAGGGAAACAGAAAAGTTTGAGTTCTGATCTTAGAAAATAGTTCTGCAGTCCCAGGGCAGGTAAGCAACTGTTTTCTGCAGGTTAAATCCAGTTATGAGAGATCTGTCAGAAAGGAGAGCTAAGTTTGGAGAGGTGCTTTTTTAGAGCAGCTACAGGAGATGCAGGACTTGCATAGACACTTCTGGTTAATAAGATAATTTATTGTTATTCTGATACCAGTTCTAGGCAAAGCTTAAGGGGAGAAGGGGGGAAAAGGAAAATTTCACAGGAATTACTGTCTGCTTTATTCATACAACAACGTAAATCATGGTTTTACAGAACTAGTTCTTCAAGAATGATGAAAATGGCTCTTGAAAGACAACACAAGGTTGATCAAAGTAAATTCATATGCCTCTAAGTCTCTTGATTGTTGACTGTGTGCCTCTAGGCTTGATAATCTTAAAATGTTCTACAGTAACAGTGGATCATATGCTAGTCCACGTTCATAATTGCATGTTAGAGTCCCTTAATCTGTAGAATACCATCTCTGAGTCTGTAGACAAGTGGAACTTTCCTGCTGTGGCAGAACTACTGTACTTCTGTCCCATTCACACATCCAGCTGATAACTAGGTTAGTATATTTGTTTACCAGCTCAGTATTGGAATACTTGGATGCAATTCCATATTTAAAATGAGCTGGTTGTTTGTTATCAGCTGCTGGAAACACCTGGTTTAGTGGCTTAAAAAGACAGAGGTAACAATAAGATGCAGTTGCGAGAGGGAACATCCAGTTCCCCCAGGTGTTCTCATAATGGAGAAAATAGTATGTGACAGTAGCAGATTTTTTTCAGTAGTGGCCTTAAAAAATCCACATACTTTCTTGGAAGAAGTAGGCCTGACAGCTTACAGGAGTCTTTATGCAGTGGTGACTAGACTGAACCTCATGGCCAGGTGTATTCAGACTTGCTTACTTGTGCTGTTACACTCTGGCAATGACGATCTCTGTGGAGCTGGGACACTAAAATAACTGGGGAAAAAGTAAAATGTAAGTCACTGATTTTTGCAACAGAAACTGCTCTTTCCAGTGGTATAAACCAGTATTTGCTGCTTGGCTTTCTCAGTGGTAAGAGTGGATACTGCCCTGAGATTCCTAAATGTTCTCTATTCATGTCATTTTTCAGCACGGGAGGGGAAGAATTCAGGGAGGCATCAAAGTTCAAAGACACAGCTAAGAGCAGCTGATATGCTCAAGTTTCGCTGTTAGGGTATTTACTGCTGCAAACTTGTGGTTTATATGGCCTGTTACCTCTAAATACTGACCTGTTCTGTGTGTGTCAGTTATTTCCTAGTGGATTCAGATGGCAAAATTGTGACTCAGCAGGAAGGAACATTCCGCAGTAACTGCATGGACTGCCTGGATCGCACTAATGTGATCCAGAGCTTGCTGGCGCGCCGGTCTCTGCAGGCCCAGCTCCAGGTAAACACTTCAGTCTTGTTTCATAAGCTGCAAGGGGAGAGTGGCTTTCCCTTTGGAACAGAGGTGTAATTTTGGCACTACAGCAGGAGCTTGCATGCTGGAGTTACTGTACTGCTTGCTTGAAGTGCATTGAGTCGACTCTAGTTTAACAAATGCAGCTTTTTCTGAAAACAAATCCCAATTTTTCTAGCAAACTGCTAGTGAGCCTCAATATGCTTTTGTTTCAGAGGCTGGGGGTTCTGCATGTTGGGCAGAGGATTGAGGAGCAAGCAGACTTTGAGAAAATCTACAAAAATGGTAGGCTGTTCACAGAGTTCAAACAATGACTTTTCCCCAAACAGGGTCCATAACTTCCTTAATATTTCTTAATGTCTTCTATTCACAGCATGGGCTGATAATGCCAATGCTTGTGCCAAACAATATGCTGGAACTGGTGCCTTAAAGACTGATTACACAAGGTAAGTCAGCCTTTCTTGTAAAGGCCTCCTGGCCTTTTGGGCATGTTTGGGATTTTCTTCAAGTCTTTATATCTAGAAAGTTATTAATCTGGGGCTTTGGCCATAAATGAGTTTTGCAGTGGTTCAGTTGGTGAAATGTCAGACTGAAAGCTGCAGAACACCATTCTTGACTGTGTTTGTATGAAAGGAGAGGAGGCTATCTGAAAATAAAACCAACAAACTCTGCTGTGAGAGGCACATTTTATGGTGTGGTGGAGACAAGTGTCATTTCATTTTCAACCTTCGTTACCAGCACATGTGGCAATAATGCAGGGGCAGCACTAGATAAATGTGTTCCCATGCAGGTGTTCATTTAACCTGGCACACGGTTGGATCATGACAGAACTGTACATCTGAAATTACCTTCCTGACTTTATAAATCTGTTTCAAATATTTTTCACAACTTCTTTTTGCAGAACTGGGAAGAGAACTCAGTGGGGCTTAATAATGGATGGCTGGAACTCATTAATACGTTACTACAAAAACAATTTTTCTGATGGATTTAGACAAGTAAGTTAAGCTTTTAACTGTGGGGAAGTGTGTTTGATAAACATTGTAGTGCATGTGAACTCTTTCCCTCCCTTTCTCTTCCAGGATGCAATTGATCTTTTTCTGGGAAATTACTCAGTGGATGAAGTAGAACCTGCTAGTCCTCTGCATGTCAAGAAAGATTGGAAGTTCTTGGCTGTGAGTATGGAGACTCTGTGTGAGATTGGAGAAACACACACAACAATGTAGTCACTTGTTTCACTAAGTAGGCCTTGTCTGTTTAGTCATAAAGCATCCCTATAATTTAGTAATGTTTCTGTGATGCCTGGTTAGGATTAAACCCAGACTGTTCCCTTGACAGAAAATGGAGTGTCCTTGAGGTATTGGAAAAGCTGCTGCTTGTTTTTTTAAAGTCTTCATCAAGTGGAGAGGGGGACATTCTACTGGTCACCATCAGTGGCTGTTTCCTTCTGCAGAAGAGTTTGTGAAGATCTTTCCTCACACTTCATGCAGAAGTGTAGACTGTAACACAAAAAATCCTTTTTCCTCACCCTCACCTTTCTGTTCTGTGAAATGGGGTTTGGGGACATAATGGGTTTCACGAGTAGCTGGTGTATTTTTTTAAGCAAAACACAAACCTTCATCTTTCTTCTAATGCACAGATGTTCTCTCTTAATTCTTAATGTTGTTACTGAATACACACTTCCAGATTTTGGAGCTATCCCAACTTTTATTTGTATCTGATAGTGGGTGAATTGATAATTAAAGGGACTTCTTGCAAAGCAAGTAAATAGCTTTGCAGTACAACCCATCTTAAAGGAAACCAAGGAATATATGTGCTGCTGTATCAAGTGATTATTCTTTTTCTCTTTCCTCAGTTGCCTATTATTATGGTGGTTGCTTTCTCCATGTGCATTATTTGTCTGCTAATGGCTGGTAAGTCACCGTTGAGTTTAATTCCCTAAAACTGGCTTGTTTCTGTGTGAACTTCGTGTAAATGGTTACCAGTAACTGTTCAGTATAAAACTGCTGACCCTGAGGTTGGCTCAGTTGTTCAGTGCATGGTGCTGATAACACCAAGGCTGTGGGTTTGATCCCTGTACAGGCCACTCAGGGGTTGGACTCAACGATCCTTGTGTGTCCCTTCCAGCTCAGAAGTTTCTGTGAATCTGCTTCTCAGTCATTCTAAAAGCTGTTTGGGGGTTAGCACTAAATCAGTAATGTAGAAAAAAAATGAAGTGCTGTAGAAAGTGTTAGAACTCATATAGAAGTCACTTAAGGGGCAGTTAATTGTTCCCTAATTTAGTTGCACCTGAGTAGACATGGAGGTTTATTGTAGGCTGGATGAATCCCCAGAGGAACAGCTGTGAAACCTTGGGCAGAAGGGCAGTTCAGAGCAGACAGATACAGGCATAAGCCTGTATGGATGTCCATTAACCTAAATCTGTGTTGGAGTGGTGAAGGTTTTTGCCTTCTGCTTTTTCCTTCCATTTTCTAACATTCAGTGCCAGTAGAGTTCTTGACTGACTTCCATAGATGTGTTCCAAGAGCTGTGTGACAAACACAGTTTTCTTAGGAAAGGAAAAAGAAGAAGACCTGTGAAAAACTTCTGCCTTCATTTGACAGCAGTTCTCTGAAGGAGGGCTTGAAGTATTTTGCTTTTGGACTAAAGTAAAGCTCTGGTAATTACGGATGATGAGCTAAAAGGTTTATCTGACTCTTCTTTGCAGGTGATACTTGGACTGAGACTCTGGCCTATGTGCTTTTCTGGGGAAGTGCAAGCTTTGGAACTTTTGCCATCATCCTTTACAATGGCAAGGATTTTGTAGATGCACCCAAGCTGGTCCAGAAGGAGAAGATGGACTGAATTTGTGTGTGTGGAAAGCGGCTTGGTACTGAGGATTCCTCAGGCCACACTTGGAGTCTCTACTGACCTGCTTTCCACACCAAGCAGTGCTCTCTTGGACATTCTTCCTTGGCAGTGGGGGGGTCAGGAAACCATGTCCTGGGTGGTGGGAGCTTTCAACTGAGACCTGACTGGACAGTCTTGGTTGCAATGGTCCTTGGAATATTGCATTAGTGGACAGGGCTCAGCCCTTACTGGGGTCATGCAAAGACCAGAGCCAGCTTTTTGGTGTCTGGAGAGTCTTAAGGCTCAAGGGCACTGCTTAAGCTCGTGGTCCGGGGGGGCTGTTTCAGCTGGTTCTTTGGTCCTGACAGAAGAGAGCTCTGATGCTGTTCATGTGTCAGAATACCCAGATGGTGAAGCATTAATATACTGGAGCATCTCATAGTGGTCTCTGAGCAAATATGGCTTCATACCAACAAAAGTCAGGTCCAGACTTACAGCTGGATTACCTTTGTTGTGATAGTCCACGTTAAGGAGTCCGTCGTGCATATTTGTGTGTGGATTCTTTTCACTAAATACACAAGATTTTTGGAATTCTAATGCTGTTCTAAAATGAGGTTTTTGTCCTGTCTTGTTTATCTAGAACTGATGCAATATTCTGCTAATCATTGTTTGGGTGAGAGGGCAGTGTAATCTGAAGTTGCAAATGTCTTGCACTGTTTCAATACTACGGTCTCCATATAAAAATTCAGTAGTTAGCGAGTTAAAGTATAGAATTTTTTTCCTAAAAATGTAAACAAAATCAAAGAATGTACAAGTCCTTTGCAGTGTTTATTGAACCTTCCTTATGCTGAAGTTCCAAAGTATTCCATTACTTTTAAGAATGGGTCACAACATAAAAGATGAACTTCGTGTTGTTTTGCTGGTCAGTTGCTTCTGTCCTTGGTTCTGTTGAAATAATTTATCGAGGAAGGAATAACAACCTGAGGAGAAAGTGTTAAGTCTAAACCCGTGTTTGCACTTGGGAGCAGCAGCTTGCTTTTCATGCATGATACTGTAACACACTCTTCAAAAAAAAAAAAAAAGAGCTACCAACTGATTCACGCTGGTTAATGTGTGTCTTTAAATTTAGTGCTTCCAAGCTATATAAAAATAAGGACCAATTTTAAACTATTTTGTCACTTATTTTGTATGGTTTGTTCAAAACCAGACATGGAACTTGCTTAAGGCGCTGTGCATTGTTTAATATTTCCTGTAAGTACAGCTGTATATTCAGATTGCCAGTGTAAAATTTCAGTGGGGGGAAGGGAGAAACATGTAGAATACTCCTAGGACTAGCACAGTTGTCACTATTGGAGCTAGAACACAGAGCACTGATACTCCAGTGTTCCCTTGTGTTAGGACTGAAAATATATGTACATATTTTTTTTTTTTTTTTTTTTTTTGCAACTGTTCATTTAACCTTGAATGTCTCTGGAGGCCTCTCTGGGTTTTGTGTAAACAAACCTGTTCATGAGCACTAGTACTTGCAAAGTATCTGTTTGCTTCTAGATGCTGTAATGGAAATACCAGTTGGTGGTTAACTGGAAAATCCTCTAACTTAAAATTTTGCAAGGTGAAGTCTCTCCTGGGCAGGAAGTACAAGAACACCACAGACTCAGCATTTGAAGGTCGTGGTTCTGATGGCTCACTGGCAGGTGGAGGTTGAAACCTGGCTCAGTTGTCTTGCAGTCTAGAACTAAGTTGTTCCATCTTTGGTGAAGAACTTGTTGCAGCAAAGACCAAACTTGAATTGCTGATACAAAAGGTTTGTAAGACAGAGTAACGCAGGTTTTAGAAGCTGGAAGGTACCTGTGCTTTGGTGCTTTGCAAAGAGTCTGTATTTCTAAGATCACAAATGGTGTACTCCTAAATGACAATAAAATGTTCAACTTTTCTAGATGTGCTGTCCGTGGTGCATTGACTGTTCCTAAAGTGCTCCTTAGGAATTGTTTCTCCCCTAGAGGGGGCTTCAGTTTTGTGTCTGCTCATCACCCCTGGGGATGTTGCTCTGCTGTGGTTCCATTCTGATGGTCTCACACCGTGCTGTGTCAGTTTGCACAAGTGTCACGTTCCAACCTTCACTGCCAGGGCTGGATCTCAGTCTGGGGGCTCCTGTGGCTGGAGTTCTCCAGAGCTGCATCCCAGGAATCACCTGCTCAGGGCTGAGGGCTCTGCCTCTTCCCTCACAGGGGCATTCAGACAGTTTACTGACCACAGCAATAGGTGCTTGGGCTGAAAATTCAGGCTGTCTTCTCCTTTTACTCTCACCTGCACCAGGTGGATGAGATTCACACACACAGATTATTGCTGTTCTTTGGATCCTGAAGCCATGGGGTTTTTTAAACTATTCCTTATGGGTACGAGGTGTGGGTACTTGGATTTTTATTTTTTTTTCCAAAGCTCAAAGCTTTAAAATTAAGTACTTTGTTTTCCTATAATATACTTGAATTAAGTTGTGAAACTTGAAAAGCCCCATTTTCACAGCCTTCTTTTTCCATCTCCCAGTGCCAGCAGGTCCAGGGAGCTGCTCCTGCCCCTCTGCTCAGTCCAGTGGGGCACGGCTGGAGTGCCGTGTCCAGTTCTGGGATCCTCGGCACAGGAGAGACGTGGAGCTGCTGGAGCGGGTGCAGTGGAGGCAACAAGGATGATGATTCGGGGGCTGGAGCATCTCTCTTAGGACAGGCTGTGGGAGCTGGGGCTGTGCAGCCTCGGAAGGGACGGCTGAGAGGAGATCTCAGGGATGTTCACTAAGGAAGGTGCCAAGAGGACGGACCAGGCTCTTCCAGGACAAGAGTCAACAGGCAGCACCTGATGCACAGCAAGTTCCACCTGAATTCCGTGGGAGCGATCGCGCACTGGAGCAGATTGCCCAGAGAGGGTGTGGAGTCTCCCTCCCTGGAGACAGTCAGGAACTGCCTGGACTCAATCCTGTGCTGGAGCAGGGACGTGGGGACAAACGCCACAGTGCTGTCCTTTCCCTCTGCCCCAGTTTGTGCTTCTCTCTCCGGGACGATTCCCGCTGGATCCGCGTCCCAGTGTGCGGGGGGGGGGGGAGGCGCTGCCGCCGGGGGTCCTCCGGGCCGCGGGGGGGCGCGGCCGCCGCGGGTCCTCCGGGCCGCTGGGGGGCGCTGCCGCCGCAGCCCCTGGCGGGGAGCGCGGCCCTTCCTGGCGCGGCGCGGCCCGACCCGCCGGAGCGAGCGAGAGGCGCCTTCGCCGCCGCGGCCGCGCCGAGCCCTGCCGGGGCCGCCCGCTCAGCGCCATGAAGCTCGTCAGGTGCGCGGGGGGCGCGGATGGGGGCGGATGGAGGCGGATTGACCGCGCCCGTGGCGGCAGGAGCAGCCCCGGGATGGGCCCGGTGGGACAGGCCCCGGCGGCAGCAGCCCCGGGATCAGGCCCGGCTCCGCCAGGCGCGGCTCCGCCAGGCCTCTCTTTGCCAGACTGTGTCCCTCCGGCCCCTCTTTGCCGGCCCCGCTCCGTCAGGCCTCTCTTTGCCAGACTGTGTCCCTCCGGCCCCTCTTTTGCCGGCCCCGCTCCGTCAGGCCTCTCTTTGCCAGACCGTGTCCCTCCAGCCCCTCTTTGCCCGGCCCCGTTCCTCTTCCAGGCCGCGTTGCCGCCCCGGGCCCTGCGCGGGTGGCTCAGCAAAGCTCCCGGTTTTTGGGGAAACGCCTCCCCGGGATGGTGCAGGTTATAAAATGGTTCCTTCTTTGTGCAGTAATGGCCGTTCCGCCGGGAAAGGCGCTGGGTCCGGCAGTCGCTCGGGTGTCCCAGCGCTGGGCAGGACGGGGGGTTTGTCACTGAAACATTCCCTGCAGAATCCATGAGCGCCCCGTTGGAGAGCTGGGGATGAGCGAGCGGGTGTTTGGTGTGCGGGCTGTTAGACACGAACCGCTGTATTTCAAAAGCGTTTTGCACTCCCAGGTTTCTGATGAAGCTGAGCCACGAGACTGTGACCATCGAGCTGAAGAACGGGACGCAGGTGCACGGAACGATCACAGGTAGGGCAGGAGGCGAGCCTGGAGCGAAGTATTCCCGGTCGCCTTTCGGCGAACAATTGGCGGCAGCCGCGACTGAATGAGCGTTTTTGTCCTGTGCTCCCTCTTGCGGGGCCCGCGCTCGGGATGCGCCTTTGAATTCTCGTGTTTGTGAGCCTTGGTATGGTCGGAAGCTGCTGGGAACAGTGAGGAGCTGGGACTGACCAGCGTTCCGTGGGGAAAGAGCCAGGGATGGGCCATCCACAGCTTCTCCGGGCGACCTGTTTGCCTGTGGTAACGCTGATGGGGTAGTTTTGGTGCTGTCCCACTGGTAGGGGTTTTGCAGCGAAGTGTCTGTGAGATGTTTCAGTGCGTCCAGATTTCACTTGTGAAACTGCAACGAGCAACGAAAACGTTGCAGCTGAATCAGCTGAAGAGCGACTTATTTTTTCAGATAAATGCCAAACGTTGAGTGCTGATGTGGTCTCAGATTGGTTACATTTTGCATGCAGGCAGTTCTAATCAAAAAATAATTATTTCTGTTGAGCACGTTTTTGCTCTGAGGGGAACTTGGGTGCAAATGCATGTTTGAATGTATTTGCATTGATTTCACGAGATGGGTTTGCAAATGCAGAGCCAGAAGTGGGATGCAGGGCAGAAAGGATGATGGGAATATGGCCCCACTGTTGCCAGGGCTGTCAGGTCCGTTTGTGGGTGTTGCTGTTCTGCAGGTGCTTCTTTGTACAACTGAACTGAAAGTTGTAGGGAAAGTCTTTATGGTTTAGTATGTGGTTCTCACGTTTCAAAAAATGGGCAAACTATTTTGTTTGCTTCAGGAAACTCAGTGTGACAGTTCTGAGAGTTCCTGTGAGCTTTTTGCTTCAGAAACATCAGATATGTAGGTGAGGCCCGTTGTGTTTGACAAGGCAAACCCTCACAGCTGAGCTGAGGAAGGGGCTTCGTCTCTTTCCTGCTCTCCCCCCAGACAGTTTTTACAGACACTCTTTAAAAAAAATACAGCTCTGTCAAGTTTGATGTTATTGCAGAGGATTGCTTAGGTGTTGTTTCAGCCAGCAGCAATCTCTGGAGATCGGGCAGAGTCCAGGACTGGCGTTGTTTTGCAGCCAGATCCATCAGCTCTGGTCAGAGCTGAGGGCACCCCCCGGTCCCCGATCACAGGACGCTCCGTTGAACCCGGCCAGGTGGGCAGCAAACACTCCGCGGGTCTCCCGACCTCGCTGCTCCTTCAGGCTTAATTGCTGAGCAAAGCTGCGCTCATTTCCTGTTGGGAACCTGCAGACACTTGGAATGCAGTCCATGTTTCTCAGGCTGCAGTCTTCCCTTGACAGTGCCTGGTGCAGTGTGTTCACAGTTGCTGTGCCCTTGGACTGTGCCATCTCCCGTTCTGGTTGCTGAAGGGGCAGGTTTCGTGTCCTGCATCCTACGGGAACCAGGGGCTGGGTTGGGTGCAGGTGCCAGGGGGTTGTAACACCCAGAGGGAGGGGGAGAGGACACAGGAGATACATGGAACAAGCACAGCACGGTGGTTCTCCTGGTTCTCACTGAAGTTCACTTGTGTTTCTTACCCTGGTAACACATCTTACAGTTTATTTTTACCACACGGGGTTGTTTGTGCTGAAGTTGGAACCCAGTAAAATTTTGCTCCTGTGGGTGCCCTGCCACTGAATTAGCAGGTGTTTGTAAGCAGCAGTGTCAGTCTTTGCCTCACTTCTGATTTGGGAAAGTTACTCTTGTTTTGATCTTCATAGCTGGAGATCAAATCCCACAGAAAGCTGGTGATGTGCAAAATAAAACCTTTTTTTTAATTACTTTTCATGGCTGTTGCTTAATACCTGCATCCAAGTGAGAGCATTCCAGTTTGGGATTATGCCCAGCACAGCACGGTGGGCACAGTGCTGATTCCATACAGTTGTTCCATGCTGGCTGTTCTCAGTCTGCAACCACAAGGGTTGTTCCTTACAGGAGGGCATTTACATACTCTGATAGGAGATACCCCTCTGGTACTGGATGTATTTTATCAGAAAATAAATGCTGCTTTTGTGGTTGGATTTTCCTAAGGCTTAGAGAGGAGGTTTTACTTCTTTTTAAGGGAGTAAGGACAGTATTAGCCTTCTGTAATAGGCAGCAATTATTGTTCAGTGGAACTGATTTAACCATTGGCTGCCTGGCTATTGCCAGCACCTGGAAAAGCTCTCTAGGGATAAGGCGTTAAAGGCAGCAATTAATAACTTAGCAGACATAGTTTAAGAAGGAAAAAGACAGGTGGTTTCATTCAGTTGGAGGCTGAATTAATTAATGAGTGGCAGAAGCAGGTGTGAATGATGAGGATAAATCTAGAAGCATGTGAATACTTAGAAGTGGGCAACAAGAGACCTCATCCCTGAGGTCAGGCTCGTGCTGTTTCAGGAGTGGATGTCAGCATGAACACCCATCTGAAAGCAGTGAAAATGACGCTGAAGAACAGGGAGCCCGTGCAGCTGGAGACGCTGAGTATCCGAGGGAACAACATCCGCTACTTCATCCTGCCGGACAGTCTGCCCCTGGATACTTTGCTGGTGGATGTTGAGCCAAAAGTCAAATCCAAGAAGAGAGAAGCAGGTTAGTTTGTGCTTGCTTAGTCTGTGTTTGTTCTACCTTTTTCTGCATTTTTAAAGTCCTCTGAATCTGAAGACATCTGAGTGTCTTAATGTCTGCATTTGGCATCTAATTCCTTCATTGTTGAGGGTGTGATACTGCACTGGCTTAGTCTGCCTTTCCCACCTGCTTGGCATCTGCAGGGTTTTCATTCATCTGAACTTATGTGTATGACTTTTCATGAATCTGTTTTTAAAAATGTAAATGTTTCTCAGCTTGAGCAAATCTTAACTTATCTCAGTCTCACAGTTGGCACCAGAGGTTTACCCTTCCTCTTCTCTCAGTGTCTGCTGTTCCCCAGTTTGTATGGGCAGCTTCACATGGACTAGTAAGAAAGTACAGGACAGTATCTCAAGCAGTGCTGAATAATGCACTGACATTTGGTGGTGGATAACAACAATATTTCTGAGAACCGAATTTGAGAGGCTTGAGAACCTGAGGGAGTCTGGGCTGTATTCAGTGAGCAGATCTCTGGCTTTGGCTCCCAGTACTGTTCCACTCTGCTCTTCCTGGAACTTTTTTCTCAAAAAACTGTTGAACAAAACCATTTCCCTTAGAAACCTACCAGTACAGGGAGCAATTCAGTTTTAATCCACACTATTAAATACCCAGCAAACCCCAGAAAATCTATAGCAGTGTATCTTTTGCCCAGCAGTTAATCTGTGCTTTTAAAATAGTAGGCTGTAAGTGGAAGTTAACTGTGCTCTGAAATAATGTCGTACCCTTTCTCCTGTAATTAGTGTGCAAGTATTTGGGTCTGCAGTGTGTTTTGTATTAGTGTGCTCACCTTTCTGACATGGGGTGAGGAGCCCTCGGGTGCATCCCCAGGTGCAAGTGCTGTGGATGCCGTGTAAGGATAAAGCTCCCAAAGGGGTTTTGCTCCTGTCACATCCATTAGAAACAATCTGACCACAGGGAGAAATGAGTGTGGTTCGATTTTTTTTTCCTGAACCTCACAGTGTGAACAAGAACATCACTACTTGGTGTTAACTTTGAGGGAAGCAGCTGTGACACCCCCGTTACCTCCGTGTGGAGCTCCTGCACCCGCAGGGTGTGGGAACACTCTCAGCCCGCACCTGTGTCGTGCTGTGCTTTGCCTTGATCCATAACTGCCCTTCAGCTCCAGAAGTGTGAGACACCCTTGGTCTGTCCCTGGCAAGTGGGACTGGCAGGGAAGGCAGAATGCTGCCTGTGCTGTGCCTTGGGCCCGGGTGTGCATCAGCTCTCCACTGACACACGGAGCTGCTGCCATTGCTCAGTCAGGTGGGGATGATTCCATGGATTGTAAAGTCAGTATTACCAGCAAAAAAATGACACCTTGCTCCTCCTGTCAGGTTTGCCCTGTGCCTCTGCTCTTCCTGTCTTTGCTGCATTTCCAACCTCCATTACCAGAGTAATCCACCGCCTGCTGCTTGAAGGGGATGTTGGGGTGTGTCTCTCGCAGAGCACTCTCTTCCACCGTTCTTAGTATCTCTTTCAGCCCTGCACTCACAAACATGTCTGAAATGAACCAGTAATTTCTATAGTTGGCAGGGTGGCCTTGCAACCAGGTAGGTCAAGTCACGTTTCTGTAGGAGAAAGGGCTGCAATGGCACGTTATCAGAGTGTGGATCATACGACCTTTGGCAGTTGGTGCCTGCATTACCCTGTGCTTGTCTTGCCTTTACCATTGAATAGCAGTGAAGCCAAGGACAGACAGACAGCCTGCAGGAATTGTACACTGAAAAACCTGATACTAAAGATGAAAATATTTCCTGAAATTACTGAGCTTTAACAGACTCAATATCTGACTTAAAGTCTCATCACAGGGAAGCAGCAGTATTTATGCTCAATACAAGATGTTTTAATCAAAATGAAAGTGCTCCTGGTCTCACTTGCTTTATCCTTTCTCCCACTCAGTCGCTGGCAGAGGCCGTGGCAGAGGCCGTGGCAGAGGCCGAGGTCGTGGAAGAGGAAGAGGCGGCCCACGACGATAACTTCTCATCATGCAACTGTTACCAAATTCTGGGCAATTTCAGATGTTTTTTTTGTACAGGTCTTGTTTATGGTATCCATTTTTAATAAACTGAAATGTGAAAAGGTCGTCTCTCCTTTGTTAGCAGAGCCTGGGGAGGGAGGGGTGCCCCGTTTCTAGGGACTGCTGCAGACTAAGCAGGTCTTGTTGGTGTTGGTTGTCACTCAAGATTTTTCCCACCCCTGAAGGCTGTACAATTGCCTCTTGTGTTTTGTTGTGCTTTGTATTTGAAATTAATCGCTCTTTTGTAAGGCACTTGCCATCTTCTAATGGTTACATAGTTAAGGCACTGTAGCAAGAACCCCCATCCCCTGAGTGTGTCTCTAATGTTCTTCAGAGCAACCTTTTTAAAGTTCATAGATATAATTTTAATGTTTTCTATTACATGAAGCTTACAATTCAAACATGTTGCTTTCTTTATAAAACATTTACATAGGGAAATTAACCAGGTCCATGGAACTGCTGGATTGTTACATCTGATGATTAAAGAATACTTGGATATGACCTTTGTCAAAGCTAATTATATGGCATACTTTTGTTTGGGTGGGGCTTGTAAGGCAGCTTTATCACAAATATCTTCTCTAGTGTACTTAAAGTGCATCCCTAGGAAATACAAAGTACAGCACAGTGCACAGTTGGATACGGGAATTGGAAGCTTACTCCTTCTGGGGGTGAGAGAACTCGTGCAACTCATACCTATGTTTGCTGCTTCTCTGGACACCAGTATAAAAACCCACTGATTCCTCCCATGTAGGAAAGGGATTGTTGCATTCTCATTGCCAGACTTCTACAGTTTCCTCTGCTGATGAAACACAGACTCATTTCAAATAAGGTGCACACTTTAGTATGGCTGTCTTGAATGGTTAAGGGTACTTGGTGGTACTTTGGTGCAGGAACATGCTCAGTTGGTTGTTCATGTTTCCACACAGGCACTGCTACAACAGAGTGGACAAGAATCACCTAACAGTGGGTAATGGGCTGATGTGCTGGGTAATTTGTGCTAGCTAGCATCTTGTGAGCTGCTCTTCTGGTTTCCCCATCTCTTCCAGAGGCCATTTTAAAGCTTCATCTTGTTACAGAAGAGCTTTTTTGTTCCCCAAACCATCGTGGAACCTCCCAAGAGCACTTTTTGGTCAATATAGCACCCACCATCCTCAACTCTATAAATAGCTGCTACAAATAATGGTTGCTGCTGTCTTCCAGAAGTGCCCAGTCACTGATGACGGGGGTAAGGTCTTCCCAAATCCAGCTGTCAGCACTCATGCAACGGTGGAAACTCTTTCCCTCTTCAGTCTCTTCCTTATAAAAGTCACTAGTGCCCCCAGGGGGATGCACATGGTGGACGCCGCCACCAGCAGCCCGATCACCGCTAGGGCATAGCCGGGGTAATCCTTTGTCACCAGCTGCCCCTGCAAGGGAGAGAAGCAGCGTTGGATCTGTGGTTTGTGTGTCCCAGAGTCGGGTCAGAGCAGAGCTCTGTGTGTGGATCTAATGGGACACGGGAGGAGCTCTCGTGGCTGTGGCAGCCCATGACTGCCCTCAGTGCTGTGCTTTGCACAGACAGGCACTCTGAAAACTGGCAACAAGAACATCGCTGACAGCAGGACGGGGGGAAACATCTGCAAGCTTTGGTAAAGAGCAGATTTTGGCTTGATTTGTGTTCCTTAATGAGGTGGCTGGGCCCTGACCTCTGTCAGGCCTCGGTGTTCCTCTCTTGTGACAGCCAGTCAACAGGCCAGGCCCACCACGGGTCCCAAATTGTTCTGGTGTCATGGCCAATTATGTACTTTGTTTCTGCATCAAGGGAGCATTTCCACAAAAGGTTATGAAACCAGTGGTTACTTAGAGCAATTACTATTGGATGTGGTAAATACACAGTTCAGTATTTGTACGTAAGTGTTCTGGCCATGAAGAAAAATATATATGGAAATTATGGTAACTATTCCAGCAGTGGTTCAGTTCTGTTAAAATACCAAAAATTTTGTTCAAAATAATACACTTTGAAAATAGCAATTTTTGTTTAAGGTGCTTTTTAAAAGCTACTTGGGTCTTCAAATTAATAAAGTTCAGTGCATAAAGAGGTCGATTAAGAATCAGAGGGAGATCAGTTGATTTTACAGAATCACTGCATCATCACTAGATCAAGTTTTCCCTGTTTTTCCTTTCCACAGAATTAGGGGCTGGCCCTCACTCCAGCTGCAAGCTTTCAGAAGGCAGTTGTGTGGAACAGTTTAGTTAGGAAGGAAGGCTGTGTCCTTGCAAGAACAAACCAAAGTTTAAAAAATCAAACTAAAAAAACCTCCAAGCCCCAAACTATTTTACCTGTGAGGCATCCCATGCTTGGTATTGCAAGGTTCCTGTGAGGATGTAGTCGGTGAGGTAAAATATAAATAGGCTTATAATCAGCAGAGGACTGACAAAAGCCCACATAATTTTCCAATACCAGTTTGGTTTGCGTCCAATCATGGTGTAAAGATCTTTTTCAAATCTGTGTTTAAAAAAAACAAAACACTTTTGAGAACAGCTGTGTATGTTCAATCAATACCTTGTTCTGAGTCACTTCCAAACCACCTGCAGAATTCAATGTCAGATGAGAAAGGGGAGTGCAGTTAACCACACAGGAGCAGAGAGGTATTGTCTGAAGCACTGGCTCACCAAGATCATGGTGAGGGTGAAATCAGACAGCAGGACATCCAAGAGAACTCCAAACTGCAGAGAGTGGTAAGAAATAAGTACAGCAACAAAAGTTCTGGCTGGAATGTAAGTTCAGACCATTACTGGTTTCAGCTGACAGAGAAAAGCAATGATGCTCAAGCACTGTGGAGAAAAAACTCTGCTGGGTTTTGTGTAGTTGAGTTGTTCTCACTGCTATTATGTGACTGTCTTTGAGGAAGTATTAACACTGGGGATTGTACCTAAAGCCTCACAGGAGACCTGGATCTGGCGCGAAGGCTTTGAACTCATCAATGATGTGATACCCATGCAGGTGCCTGTACATGTACTGTGCTGGCAGACTAACAAAGCAAATGCTGAAGCCTCTTTAAACACCATGAGCACAAACACCTCTGCTGTTCAAAACCTTTCCTGATGACAAAAATTCCTTTTAGCCACAAGGGATGACTTGGGACACCAGCGAGGTGACCTCCCTTGAAACCAGGCTGAGTGGCACTGTGTGCTGCTGCTGAACTGCTCTCATCGGAGGAGCAGAGGTTTGGCACAAGGTGCTCTTAAGGCCAAAGACAAGGGCAGGGAGTGGGTGTGCACAGCTCATTAGCACTCCCCTGCCAGCAGAGGTGGGGTCAGCCCAGCCTGGCCCCCAAGCAGCCCCAAACCAAGGCCCTGGCAGGGGTGTGCAGGGCAGGGGAGACCCCCCTCACCTTGCTGATACAACAGCATAGGAGAAACATACAGCACAGGGCAGTACTTGTATTCTTGGCCCTGCATGTCTGTGGCCACTGCCCCTGCTATCCCACTATGAAGAAAGGAGTGTTCAAGCTTTACCTTCTTATCCCGTAGATGTAACACACAGCGATGGTTTCCACCAGCACGATGAGCAGCAGTGAGAGGGTGGCTGCATAGTCATTGAATATGTCAAACCAGTAATTTCCAGCCTCCACAGTGAAGATTAGGCCAATCACACAATTTAGGAAACACACAATGCCTGCATGGATAAAACAGGAACACCTGTTACACCTGGAACTCTAATTGTGTGGGGGAAATGTCATATTCCTTGTGACTAGAAAACTGGTAGGATTTCTGCTGAGAGCTTTCTCTGAAGAGAAGGATACTATTTTTTACCCTCTAGAAAAGACCGGTCTGTTTGCACGTGTCACTGTGCTGGTGTGTCCTTAAACTGCTCCTCAGACCTGCACAATCACAGGACATTACCCAGAAATGGTCAAGACAACCAAGTCTTGGCTATAGCCTTGTCACATGCAGTATCTGGTGTTGTCACTGGGCATCTTGCTAGAACAGGTTTTAAGGTGGAACAACTGATTTCCATGCCTGAACAGCAGCACATATTACTTTAGGCCAAAGAGTGAGGTGTTTCGCAGCTGGGACAGGAGATGTGACTGAAGAGCTACTCACTGCAAGTATCTTGGTATCTCTGTCTCTGAGTTTCACCAGTCAGCAGACACCAGTCTGAAGGAGCTGGGGTTTGTTGGGAAGCCTGTAAATACACATTCCCAATTGCCCTAGTGCTTTGGGAGCTCCGGAGGGGAAGTGCCAGTCAGGATTTCACAAAGGCAGGCAAACCTTTCCAGCAGCATAGTTACTACTCCCTGCTCCACCTGAGATCAGAGAGGGACCCTCAATGGCAGTGGGACACCAAAGCTTTGGCACTGTGTGGCCTGCACTGTGGGAAGGCGGGTGCTCACCTGAGATCACCTCCTTGGGGAAGCGGGCAGCGATGACCCTGCTGTCGGTCAGCGGTGTGAGGATGGCGGCCGTGTTGCCCAGCATGCTGCCAATGCCCAGCATCAGCAGCATGAAGAAGTACAGCACGGAGTACAGCTGGGGCACCTCCATGTTTTTGATTGCTTCTGAATACACTATGAATGCCAGTCCTGTCCCCTGGACAGCCTGTCAGAGAAAAGGGGGAAAAAATGAGTTACAAGCAGCTCCTCAGCTCAGTAAAGGACATAAGAAGGATATGAGAGTGACTCTGTCATGACAAGGTATACCTGCAGTGGTGGTTTTGCACAGCAAAAGCAGATGAGATTCTGGCCAGTTTATCTAAACTGCATGGACACTGGCATAGGCGCCACTCATAGCAAAAGCACATTTGCCCCAAACCTTTGTGACCTGCCCTTTTCAACAGCCAGAACCAACAGGCTGGCTGCACTGCTACCTGGTTCAGCTGCTCATGACCCAGGTGAGCCCCTGCCTCATCCTGAGCTGTAGGAATGGCCCCCAGCCCCTGGTCAGGCAGCAGCTGGGCGTGCAGATGCTCACATGGGGCTGCCCGGTCTCAGGGAGGAGAGGAGACAGCCCGAAAGCGGTGACTCACCGTGTCCAGCTCAGCTTCCAAGCTGCAGTTTTTAATCTGAGGCACTAATTGGGCATATTCCTGTGGATAGGTGGACATGAGGTAGTCTTTCATCTCACTGAGGTTGTCTGCAGTCAAAGAGCCTTCCTCCAGATCGAAAGCATTCATCAGCAGCAGGATCACCCTGGGAAGGATGGCAGGAATTTAATGGCTTTCAGGCCTAGGACACCTCATCTCCTCCTCCATCACATGCAGATGTCCTGCTGGCCCCAGGGATGAGAGCCATGGCACTTTCCGAATGGGACACGGGTGACCTTGTGCTTATCTGTGCTTGTAGGGAGCAGCTCCTGCGCCCACACTGCTGCTCCCAGCAGGGATTTTGGGTGCCAGCCAGTGCTGGCTGCAGTCTCTTCCCCTTTGCCCTCCAGTCTCACGTCCACACCCCATCAACTTAACGAGCCTTTTGGCAACCAGCAGGGACTAGCAGCTTGGTTTCCTCTCTGATCAGCAGATAGATTGAAAGCTCTAAAAAATGAGTAAAAGTGTAACTGCTGCAGGCCCTGTGCCAGGGACTTCATGCAAGCTTGCTGCCTCAGGACACAATCCTGCAGGCTCTTAGGCACCTCCAGAGCATCGGAGCATTGGAGGCTGAGCTCCCAGAACAGGGCTTAGCTTTAAAGGTGGGGGGTCTGGGCATTGCTGCATTTTATAAAACAGCCTCCCCCACCCCCTGAGACGTGCCAGCCCAGAACACAGGGGACAGTGCCTCTGTGACTTGCCCAGGCAAACACATCCTCTCAACCAGGCCGGTGCCTGGAAGCAGCACCCAGGTGTCAAAAGGCAAGCGGCTCTGACCTTTCATCTCAGGCTTCATCGCTTTAAATAGCTCCATTAGCTTTATTAGAGCAGTATCAGGTCTGGGCTTGGGGCAGCACTGGCAGCACTGCGTGCTGTTACTGATTTACCTCCCCTCTCACCTGCCCCAGAGCAGCATGCGGTGGGAAACGAGCGAAGCACCGGGCTCTTACTTGTTTATGCAGCTCTCGTAGTTGAACGTGGCCTTGAAGCCGTAGATGGAGAAAGTGACGATGCTGGCAAAGACGGAGGTGGTGCTGTTGATGAGCGAGACGATGATGGCGTGGCGCTCGCAGTTGTTGCTGGGCTCGTTGTAGCTGGCAAAGGCGATGAGGCTGCCGAAGCCAAGGCCCAGGGAGAAGAAGATCTGTGTGGCAGCGCTGATCCACGCCTTGGGGTTCGTCAGCTGCTCCAGCTGCAAAGCCACACCGACAGTGTCAAGCTGCACATGGATTCCCAGCCTGCCCTTTGTGTGCTCATTTTAGTTCAGGGCTGGTTTGGAGCAGGGTTACTGCTACTACTGAAAGTAATATCCTATAGGTTATGCTAATGGCAGGTCTTTTTCTGCAGGAGAAAGCAAGTAGCTTATGGGCTCCATGGCAGAACAGGCTCCAGCCACTCCCAGCTGGGGTTTCCAACCTATGTTACTGCTGCAGAAATTCATTGTAAGGAAAAGGAGCATCACCACCACCTTTTAAAAATGTACACATTCAGTACCTAATAACATTTCATGAGAAATTCAATACAGTTTTTCTGTACCTTTGGTGTGAACATGTAGACAAGCCCGTTCACAGCTCCATGAAGTGTTAATCCTCTGATGAGGTATATGATGAGAACGCAGTATGGCAAAGAGGCTGTCAGATAGACGACCTGGGGAAGGAGGGGAAATACATAAGACAAAGCTAATCCACTATGGTCATTTTCTTTACATAAATGATTTCCATTATTGTGTTTGTTCTCGTGTATTAATCTTAAAAGAAATATTTTCAGACAAATCTAACTTTAGATTTACATTTTAGGGAAGTAAGTTTTCAATAATAATGAAGATCTGTGCTACTGTTCCCAGGGTCTTCTCTTTGACTGGAACTGAAACAAAAATCTAAAATACTTGCAGTATTCACAAACTCAGTTCTGCATCATTTAGTGGAGTAACACCAGTGTGCAACTATCTATCAAGGCATTCTCATTAGGTAAAGGTCATGCATTATTTGCTCTGGAAGGAAGGCAAGAAGATCTCATAAAAGGTCAAAAGCAAACTTCAGCTGAATCGAATTGAATCAAAACTGAATTGAATTTGTTGCAGCAAGTTTAAGAGGTTATTCTTAGTTTATAGTCTCTTGGCTTTCTGTGTTCAGCTAAGACGATTTGGGGATTACAGCCCTCAAGCTTGCTGCTTAGTGCAGGCTCAGCCGGGACATTGGGGTTTTTCTCCCCACTTCCTCATAACTTCTGCTGGGAATAAAAAGGGAGCAAAACATGCCTGGGAGATGTCTTTTTTTTCTTGCAAAGACCAAGGAACGGACAACTCCTGACAAGGCTCTGCTGTGGCAGACCGCTTTCCTCATGGCCAGCAGCCTGAGTGGTTTTGCAGCAGACGTGGCTGCGTTGAAAGGACTTTCTGGATTATTTCTTTAGTATCACTCAGTGTTTGGGTTAATGCTTCTTCAGTTGCAACTTGACAGGGCTCAGTGGTCTGGGGGAGGTGCTGTGACCCCAGGAAACAGCAGCCATGGCCACTGCTTTGGGCACTGCTTTACCCTCCCCACTCCGTGCCCTGGCTCGCAGGGCTGTGCCCAGCTCTCACCTTGCCGGTGGATGCGGTGCCGCGCAGGATGCAGAGGTAGACCACGAGCCAGGCCAGCGTGAGGCAGAGCGCCTGCTCCCACTGCACGCTCCCACTGGCCTCCAGCGACGGAGAGATGTTCAGCGTCTGCCGGTACCAGAAGTACTGCGTGGACGACGTCCTCTCGCACTCCTCCTCGTAGCCGGTGCGGTTGCTGTTGAGGGGGCAGGTGGCCCATGGCAGGGGGTCCTGGCAGGGACGGGCATGGAGTGAGTGCCAGCTGTCAGCAGGGCAGGGAGAGCCCAGGTGCCAGCAGGGGATGGCAAGGATGATGGCAAGGGCAGGTTTCTTCCTGGTGCTTGCTTGTCTCTGCATGGTGCTGCCTGGGGATGACCCTCTTCTGACACTTTCCCCTGGGAATGACTCTCTTCTGACACTTTCCCCTGGGAATGACTCTCTTATGACACTTTCCCCTGGGAATGACCCTCTCCTCAAGGACAGATCTGCTCTGTCTCTCATAGCTGGGGATGACTAGACTGATTCTCTCCCTGAGAACTGAGCCTAATTGGCCCTCTTCCCTTGGGTTGACATTCTCAAATTCTCTCCCCCAGGGCCAATCCTCCCCCATTCCATCAGACAGACCCATCCCAGGATGCAGGACACCCTGGCCACTAATGCATCACAGGGCTGGCCTTAGCCCATGTTTCATGGTGAGAAGACAATGGGGGAGCCCGTGGAGGGAGACACCACTGCCTTACTTTTCCCTCCAGCAAAGCCCTGGGTGGGTTTCTGGAGCTTATTCCACCCCTCCACCTCCCTTCCCCAGCTGATGAGGGTGCCATGCAACATCCAGCATGAATGCAGAGCCACCATGACCCTCCACATCCACAGTGGGGCCAAACTGTGCTTCTGGGTGCTACACACCTGGAAGGAGTGGAAGAGGTACCAGAAGGCCCAGGCATTTATCACGTTGTAGTACATGGAGAGGAAGAAGGAGACGACAACACTGGCAACACCTGCAGGTATGGAGGGAGACACTTGGTCAGCAGCAAAACCCCAAAATGCCCAGGGTCCCATAACACCCAGGCGGTGTGGGGGCAGCAGGAGGTGCTTTGCCCTTGCACAGCTGAGTGCACAGGATATGTCTCTGCCACTGCAGCCACCTCCTCCTGCCTGGACTATCCTGCACTGGATTTTAGGCCCAGAGGTGTTAATAGTCAAAGTATCATTAAAAATAAAATGCCTGTATGCAAATAAACAATAGTTTGAGTTATCAGGGTAATTTAATAACACAAAAACGTAGCTAAGAGTGGACACTGGTAAATGGCAGACAGCAATAGCAATGGTAGGAAATTAGGGCACCATTTTATCACTCATGTGGAGCTCATTGGGAAGGTGCTCTTGGGGTCAAAGCCCAGTGCAGGCAGCCCCAGGGGCTGGGTTTAGCACTGGCCTTCAGACTGTGATTTTGGCAGTGTGCCTGAGGGCAGGGGGACTCACACCTCTGAGTGCAGGGACCCAGCACTGCAAGTTGTGGTCTGGTCCCAGTGCCCCATGAGGGATGGGATAAATGTCACTCTGCTCAGCTTAGTGAAGCCCAGTAGAACTCTAGCTCGCCCCTGGTTTCTCCTCTGGAAGACAAAGCTCTCCATTCACAAGTCACTCATGTTCTCTCCGTGCTGGAAAAAAATGTGAACTGAGAACATACCAACACCACAGAGGTAGGGGCTTATTATCTTCCAGGCGCCGATGCTGCCCTGACGCATTCGCTGCCCCACGGCCAGCTCCAAGTAGAGCAGTGGCATCCCCTCAGCAATCAGCATGATCAGGTATGGGATCAAAAAGCCACCTGCAAGAAAAAGCCCAACAGTCAGCTTTCAGCAGATCAGCAGCAAGATAAACAAAACATTGCCCTGTTTGTGTCCAAATCACAATTGTCAAGTCACAACGCTGTCAGTGCCCCACAGACTGGCTGGGTCTGGGTCCTTTCCAGGCACTGTGTGTATTGAAGGCATGGCCCAACTCTGAAGGACATCCCAGAGGGTTTCAGGACGTGTCCCAGAGGCTGGTGGGCACTGACTGCCCGGGCAGAGGGAATTTTCCGCAGGAACTTGGCAGAGCTGGGCTTTGTGCTGTTAAACTGTGTTGGGTCACCACTCCGGTGTGTCAGGGCTGCCTGATGCATCGCGGGCGGTTTGAGCGAAGTTGGGGGCTGGGGCTGTTAAAGGGTAACCAAACACCAGCCCAACCTTGTAAACGATAATGAGAGTAAGAGGAGGAAAGGATTTACTTCATGTGGGGTGTTCTGCGGCACAACGTGCTCAAAGAAAAAGTAACAGCAACGTCCTTGTTGAACAGAGAGTTTTGAGTTGCATATTGAAGTCTGGCCTAGCTTAAAAGAAAAAAAAACAAATCAAAAAGCTTCCCAAGCCCCATGCTGAGCCTACAGGCACCAGCAAAGGGATGAAGGCTTTTCTCCCTGGGTTCCACCTGCAGGAGCAGACTCTGGGATGGGATGCACAGAGTTTCTTCCTGCATAGGACTCCTCATCCCTGCGTCTCCCCGACATGGAGAGCCACAGAGATGCTCCTGTGAAAGAGGATCAGCAAGAATGGGAAGGCTGACAGTAAGGGAGAGGAAAGGACCTTCCCACCTGGCAACCAGGATGTGCTTTGGCTTAAATTTCTGCTGAAAAAAAATAAAATCCTTGTACTCAACTTGGGGTTCACTTCAGAAAGAGCTGCTGACTGAGTCAAAAGCTGGATTTTTGCGAAGGCTTCCCTGCTTCCCTTTTTACAGCAAGCCAAAATATTTACGTAAATATCTCTTATTCAGGATTTAATCTGTGGCATTAACATTCCTCGCAATGGGCTCTGTGCAGTGCTGTGGAGGAATGAACTCCAGGCAGCAACTGCGGAAAACTGGAAATAAACACAGAGCAATAATCCGGTTTATTCTGGGAATTAATTTCCCACCTCCCAGCTCTCTTGTTATTAACAACCCCTTTGTTAGTCTGTTAGATAACTTCCTATGCCACACGGGAGCTGCCGGAGGTTTCAGAGCCCCTGCAGGCGCTCTGTGCCAGCGGGGTGCAAGTGCCCCAGCAGCCACCGAGGAGTTCTGCCATGTACCACAGGGGCAATCAGCACCAGGCACTTTGCAAAGGCTTTTCTGCTCTCTCAGCAGTGCTGCCACATGTTTGGTGTTGACTTCGCCAGCCTGTAAGAAGTAGGAATGCCTGCAGGCTTGTCCTTCACCCCAGTGTCCCCCTGAAGCTGGGGGTGCCAGGGCTCAGCCCCCTGCCCTTTGCTCTGCATCCTATTTGCACACAGATCTTGCTCCCAGCACTACTTTTCCTAAAGGGTAGAACCAAAATGGCTCATACAAGTGACACAGTGCAGCTGTTTGAACCAGCACCTTATTTCCTGTGACTCAGCACAGCAAAACCAGCCCCCAGGCCAGATCCCTGCAGTTGGCAAGACATGGAGTGTGCCCTGGGCCTGCTCAAGGTGCTGGGCTTGTCCAGCAGCACCTTCGCCTCTGCTCAGCATCCTGTCTGGTGCTTCAGGGCTGCTTCGCTCAGGACTGAGCACTGCTGAGCACCAGCCCTGCTGCAGGCCCACCCCAGTCTCGTTTCAGCCTGGCCCAGCCTGCTCAGGGACAGAGTAACTGCATCTATGAGGTTTGAACCCTCCCTGATCTGCTCAGGTCAAGCTCTCTGGAGGAGAGCAAGGAGAAGGAGGCAATCTGCTGATGAACAGAAAAGCAAGTTATAAAGTCTGCAAATACTCTCTTTATCAGTATCATCCGTGATAAGGCCCTATTGCTCTGCTCGGCAGGACAGGAACTGGCTCTGTGCTTTTCTACAAGGAAGATGCCAAATAAGGTGACATCCACCCTTATCTCAGTGCCTGGCACATCCAGCTGTTAAGTCCCTGAAACGATGTTCTGTCTGTGTGGGTTTTGTGGATCCCTGGAAAGCCACAGAATTCTCTTTAAGAGAGCAGTGAAAAAAAGAATTAAGAAAAGCAAAACCTCCTGCCAGGAGTTTTAATTTCACAGTTAAAAGAGCTGCCTTTCCCTATGTAAATTTAACTGTGGAAGAGAAACAGAGCAAAGAATATAATGGAAAATAATGGGAAAATAGTCTTATAAAAGCATGATTTTCAGAAAATACTTGGGTTTATCATAAAATGATACAATAGTTTGAGTTGGAAGGGACCTTTTAGAGGTCATCTAGTCCAACTCCACTGCAACAAGCAGGGAAGTTTATTCAATCTTATTTTAAGTTAATCGAATGTTCCAGTTTTGGTGACATTTCAGAGAATTTTCACTATTTCCTGCAACACAGGTGGCTGGTCAAAAGAACCACACAAAGCCCCCAAAATGTCTGAGTTTAGCTGTCCTTCAGGATGTCTGCCAAGACAGGCTGCTACAGAGCTGATCACGTGCAGTTTAACCGCGTACAGAAACACTCACATTTTAAGCTTTCAGTGCTAGAGTTCAGTGTCAGATGTGAAGTCTTTACCCCTAAATCATGTGTGGAAGAATCCATGCAGACTTACAGCACATCTATCACTCCTGATATCTGAACCATCTAAAGAAGCTTCAGCCACTGCAGCACCTCTCTTCTGCTCTAACTTCACCCACTGTATTATCTGTATTTTTCTAACCTGATCCCTCAGGACGGTTCTGGTGCAGTCTCAGCACTGAGCTGGCTTTTCCAAAACCAGCATGAACCAACCTTTACTGCCACACATGCATTTAGAAGTAATCTACAAGCCAACATAACAAGCATAAGCACTTAAACATCTCAGTATGTTTCTTCCTGAAAGGAAGCAAAGATGGAATCGGACCAGAAACAGATGAGGCAGATGCTCATCATGTCCCTTTACTGCAAAGCTGAGAAGGGTCCAACACTATGATAACAAATGCAAAATAAAACTTGAGTATCTTATAAAGATAGGCTCTTTCTAAGGATTCTTCAAAACAGTGGTAGCTGTATATTAAAGGAGATTACTTGTGTTGGTCTTTATCTAATTAACTGACTTTTGATTTCTAAGGAAGAACATCTGTGGCTGGTAGATGATGCAGATATCATCCTGTTCAGACCCAGGAGAAGGATAAACTTTCAAAGAGATGATTTTTTTTGAGCCCAAATCAATGTATTCCTTATTTTCAAAGATTCCTGGAAGGCTCTAGCTGTGGAACTCCTGTTGATTATGGCATTTCAGCCAACTTCAAGGCAGATTTCCAGCCAAGTTATCATCTTCTTAAGTTAGGCTTTGTATAAAAGACATAAGATTAATGACAGAAACTTGATACAATACAGCTGATCCTTAAATTAAATCAGCATAAGCATCTCCCCTTCTCAATATATTCCACATCCACATATGTGAACATACAAGGAACTGAACTAGTCTCTGATGACTTCAGAGTGGTCCTTTGGGCAAAAAAGTAATAGATTAATACCATGTGAGCCTGTATCTCTCACTATACCCTTTTAGAAAACATGGGCCTTCCCACTGCTTGACTGCACTTCTAGGAAACAAGTGCCACAGTATTGGGGCAGCTGTCAGGTAAAAGCCAGATGCTAAAGAATCCATCCAATAAAGCCACAATGAGACAGGCTGCACACCAACAGAAAGCCAGACCTCCTGCTCTGCTCTGGACCCTGCTGGGAGGACAGGGCACCAGCACCAACAACATACTTTTGGACTTAAAATTTGCCATACTCCTCCTCGAGGGAAGCAAGGAACATAAACCACACTTACCTCCTCCGTACATCTGACATAAGTAGGGAAACCTCCACACATTTCCCAGCCCCACGGCATAGGAAATGCAGGCGAAAATGAACTGCAGGGGATTGTCCCAGAGCGGTCGGGATTTCTCCATTGCCTGCTTGCAGGCAGAGGTTTCAGCAGAGCCTTCCTGCCTTCACTCCCTCAGGGACTCTGCCAACCCTGCCTCACTCCACGCCAGTCCGGCTTGGAGGGGAGGGAAAGGCGGAGGAGCTGTGCTTGCCAATTCCTATCAAGCTTTTTAATTACTAATCTTATTAACAGGCACATACTGAAGTAGGAATGCTGGTAAATAGATTATAGACACACACAGAACTATAAAATTGGTACTTTGGGTAAATAGCTGCTTGGGTTTTGACTGGCATTTCTGGGAAGGATGTGAGCTGGGGGATTTTTATCGACTCACATGCTGAGTTGACACTGTGAGGAAATAACACTGGGGCTGCAGTTTGGTTTTGGAAGTGGGACACTCCTTCCTCACAGGGCTCCCTTCCCTATGACTGGCACCAGCTTCAATTTGATAGCACAAAGAAGGGATTCTCACACCATTAGGACTGATTTTAATGACTGTAAGAGCTGACTTTTAGGGCAAGGGGTGCCAGGAAAAGCCAGGAATAAACAGGTCCTTAGTCATGCCATCCCTTGTGACCAGGTGCTCTCCCCAGTCAGCCCAGCACACCACCCAGCTCCAAAACCTGCCTTGAAACAGTCCCCATCAGCAACAGAGGTCCCCAGCCCACTGCACACTTGGGCACAACACTCCAGTTTGACCCTCCAAGGCATACTACCCTCCCTTTACACACTCTGCATGTGTGTGACAGCACAAAATAGCCCAGTCTCTTTTCACTCACCTCCATGCTCAAACCCCACTGCCACAGATGAACTTTTATCAGGGGTTGCTGTTTTAAAAAAAATTCAAGCAGCAGGGACTAAATATGTACAAAGGCCATTGGGAAAACGTGTCTGTGGTCCATGGCAGAGGCAGAAGGATCTAGGAGGCCTTTGGGTTGTCTGAAGGCACACTGAGGTGCCAGGTCTGAACATGAAACCCGTGTGTTTGGGGCCCTGCGAAGGTCCACATTGAGCTCATCCAATTCAGACAGGTGTCCCAGTGAAGGAGGCTGCCAGGAGCACCTGTAGCAATGATAAGGGACTGAACAACTCCAGGGACTTGGTTTCTTTCCTCTGCTTAAATGTGTTTTTTCCAGGGCACCTTTCAGAATCATTTTCTGAGTAAGACTCACTCAGCTGCTGTCAGTCTCGTTCTTCCAGCGCCAGGAATTTGCTCCCTGCCAGGGCTGTGTGTGCTGCTCCAGCATCCCATCAGGCTCTGGCTGCACCAAGGCACCAGCTGTGGGTACAGTGAGAACCCCCACACAGGGCCTTTGGACACGAGCCCAAAGCACAGAGTGTGTTGTGCAGTGCTGTGAGCCCAGCAGAACCACTCTGGTGCACTTGCTGACCTGCAGTAGCAAAGTCACAAAGGGGGACACCACTTTTCTGCCTGCTAGAAAAGGTGACTGCAAGAGGTTGACACATCTCCTGTAGGTGAATTCACTCTTCATGGTATGTTTTAGTGGTGCTAGAAATGAAAGCTGTCACTGGAAAACATCAAGGTTTGCCAAAGCCTTCCACAGCACAGTTCTGAGGCACCTCATGGCATTTCTGCAATACCCTTGCAGTTCTTGCCCTGCCTGCAGAATTCCAACTTGCCAGCTAGCCCAGGAAATATGTCTCATGGGTACAACTCTGAATTCTGCTGGAAGAAAAAAACCAAAGCAATTTTAGCTCCAAAAGCTATTAAATCTGAAAGACACACACTGAGAAGCTACAGATATGTTAGTTGTTCCAAATCCTGAAAACTTCTGCAAATTATTAAAAAATCAAATGCTTGTCACTGCCACTGGGATTTATTATAAATTATGTTTATAAATAGCTTACATCATTAAATAATTGGCTGACAGGACAGCCTTAAAAAATGGCACATCACTAGCACTTGGGATGCTTCTGTGTGAATGGATTACTCCTACTGATGAGAACCATCAAGTTAAAGATTTCCTTGGCTCTGTACCTCCTTCCCATTACATTTCAAACTAGTTTACTAATGGACTGGAGGAGATTGTGCAGGCAGAGAGGAGTGGTGTCCTCATCTTGGGTCAGGCCAGATCAGAAAGTTCAGATGGAATGAGGCAAATCTTTCACAAATGTCAGTCTCATCAGCAGCTCAGATCACAAACTACTAAGAGTTTTTTTAAAGGTGGCCATGCCCACAGGCACACAGCAGAGTGCCTGGCATCTAGTGGCTCCTTGAGAGACAGGCTTTAAGTACATTTAAAGGTATTTAAACAAGCAAGACTCGGGAATTCTTACTGTGGGACTTTCTGTAACACCTCAGATAATCAATATGCTATTTCTGATGCCGTTCCAAGATTTTCTCCTTTGAACTTCCTTCATTTGGGTTGGGGGAGGACTTGGGCTTTATCTTCAGGGACAGAGACAAGCCTCTAATAGACATATGCAAGAACTTTTGATCATTTCACTGCTCATGTTAAAGGAGGATTGGAAACATTTTTCCCCCCATAACAGATTTGAAATGTGGGGTTTAGGGGAGTGGCTGAGAAGGGCCTGCCCTTCATCTCCACAGCAGCCCAGGGACTGATGGGACTGCCCATGGAACTGCCCTATGTAAATCTACTCAGAAGATGATAAACAAAGCAGAGAACCCCATTTCTCACTGAAGCAAAAGTGCAATACTTAGGTGAAGGGGCAGATTAAAAATCCTGGGCTTGTATCTCTTGATGTCAGTACAGTAAGAAGCCAAGTGCCTCTCCCACCTACTTAAAATGAGACAAAAAGGGAGTCTCAGCTCGTAGCAACAGGTTGGAGACTGTGATTTGAGAATCTGAGAAGCTTAACAGTTCTATTGTTGAAAGAGAGGGAAACAAGGGAGGAAGGAACTCTACCAGGTGGCCTGGACCTTATTTTCTACCTCCAACATGTAGCACTATACTCCTTAGATTTAAAAATAAACCCTCTGGGGTTTATTTGATGAGCCAGACATATGGAAGGGAGAAAAAGTACCAGCAGCTCTGGTATTCAGGATCTGCCTTTCCTGGAGGCACTCACCTCCAACTGGAAACATGGCAGCATATCAGGTGATTATCAAAGGGAAGTGATGGAAGAGTCTCCACAGCCTCTGCAAATGTTTACTGATGCTGTCAACAGAAGAAGATACACAACCAAGTGAGGAGCAGCTTCCACATATGGTCCTTCTGTTGTGATTCACAGTTGCTACTCCAAGCCTCATGCTTCCTTAATTTAGGAGAAAGAATCCATCTGGATTTCCAGATCTTTGAGAACTCATAGGCCATGATAACTGTTGGGCAATTGCTTTATGTGTAATTGGAGACTACAGTTACTCCTCTGAACAGTTATTAGGATTGCAATTATTCCTTCCAGTTTATCACTAGTACCTGTTATAGAATCATAGAATTGATTTGGTTCGAAAAGACCTCTGAGATCATCAAGTCCAACCCTTGGTCCAACTCCAGTCCCTTTACCAGATCATGGCACTCAGTGCC
>JAWWEV010000083.1:44781954-44798246 GCA_035583235.1 Hafferia zeledoni
TGAGGTCACCTCTGAGCCTCCTCTTCTCCAGGCTAAACACCCCCAGCTCCCTCAGCCTCTCCCCATAGGACTTGTGGTCCAGTCCCTTCACCAGCCTTGTTGCTCTTCTCTTGCTTAATTCCAAGCTGTAGATGATACCCAGTCTCTTCATCACCCCTAAAACTCTTCCACATTACATCAGCCTCCCTGGAAAAGCACATCTGATGAGGGTCTCTCATTCTATTATCCTGGCTTTGGTTCAGCTCCACAGCTCTATCCATCTATGAGATCTTTTAGGGTACTCAATGCAGTTCTGATTCACAGAATTGCACCTAATTCACCCAGAGCTCAAAACTGGCCTGTGTGAAACAAGAGTCACAAATTGGCACCTCACTAAAATAAAAAAGACAGCTGGCCTTTTCAGTCAGTTCTTCTGCCTCCTGCCATTCACGCTTTCTCTCTGTCAAAGCCTGCCTGCAGTCTGGAGAGGTCTCCAGGCAGATCCCGTCTCCACCAGCAGCTGTCAGGCATGAGCTGCCCTGCCAGAGTCCTGCACCAACCACGCAGCATCACCGGGGCTCACCACGGACACTCCGAGACATTGCCAGGTTCCTAAAAACAATAATTAAAAAACAATTAATGAACAAGTCTGTAGATATTAAGACTACTGAAACAGAATTATATGTATCTACTCACCTTTATTTGGAGAAGAGTTGCCAGGCTGCCTAAAGTTTCAGGATATGTCCAAAGGAGACTGATGAGGGCACATCTAATGCCATGAGAGCCTGCAGGCAGCCAGAGCAGGGCAGGAATCCTGGGCCAGTGCTTCCACAGGGACATTGTCAAATTAACAGTCACAGGGTAACTCCCTGGGCACATTCTCTGCTCAAAGTCAGTTACAATAGTAATTTCTATAACAATTTTTACCTGCTCACATAAAAACTTACCCTCAAATTACATTGTTTTTTAAATTAGTTTTAGAAGGCACCTACTCCTAGAACAGACTTTAAAGCTTGATCCATCCAGGCACCTGACACTGCAAGATGATTCCAGTTTGCCTCCTGAGGAAGTAAGTCACTCTGGTCTGACAGCATTTGGTACCACACAGAAGCCAACAGCTGTCCTTGATATTGCCAGAAAGGGGAAATCAAACCAAGGAATCTTAGAAAAATTTTGGCTGAATTGAAATCTAAATGCCTGGTAGATGACTGGGTTTCCTAAAGGTAAGGTATGCAGGAAATGTCCAAACAGCAGCTGTCCTTAACATTAGTCTATCAAATAAAGAGGTACTCTTGCAAACTAAGTGTCAATATATATTAGTTTTCACTTTAAAAAAGGGCTATTATCCACAAAAAGAAAAAAACTAACAGATTGATGAATACTTCATGAACAGTTAAAGATCATCAGATAATATACCACCTCATGAAGATGACAGCAGGCAGCAATGCTGGCTCATTTATTAATGACCAACAGCTGAGCTGAAGTCACTGTCAGCTGTTGGCTGCCAGAGTCAATACTGGCAAAGCTGAGCTGCCCAGATCTCATTCCCATAGGAAGTATTCTCCAGTCTGCAAGCTTGAAGGAGATTTGATTCCTGCAGACCAGCCAGTTATAGAAATTTTCTTAGTAAACATTCCCTTCAGGCATAACTAGGGAATTAACAACTGAAGTGGAAGAAATGGATCATGTCTACTTGAGAAATATGAAGAACAAAGACCGATAAAAGCAGTGTTAGAATTTACACCCCAGGGAAGGAAGTCAAGTTTTAGAAATACCAGACACTGCCAGGAGAGATTCAGATGCCATCTTCATCTTCACAATATTGTACTTAACAAAAAGAGAACTGTTACTATATAATGCTCCAGGCCTTCTTTGGCAGGAACATCATCTGTCAAAGATGATGTGTTTTTCATCAAGAGCTCCACAGAAGACTATTAATTGGCCATTCTGCAACACAAATCAAGGTGAGCACTGCATTTCATACTCACTAAGCTGGTGACCTGCAAGGCAGGAAATCAAAGTCAGTGTTTCATTTGGCACTGCACAGCTCTCTACAGGACTCACCCTGCTTGTGTGAGGAGCTAACAGGGTCTGTAGCAATGCTTGTCTACAGGCAGCTTATTTCATTGAGACCTGGCCATACACTGGAGGTGACAGTGTACTCTCTTGTTGAGATGGTTTCTAAGCAGGTAAGGAAAGCCTATCACTGAGTCAGTACTCTAGATAAATCATGGGTCAAAGACTTATCAGAAAAGAAAACCAGCAGAAGAATCTCTGTCTTTCTTCACCTTTTACCTGGTATTTTAGAAGTAATAACTGATCTCACTAAAATGAGTGTTATTACAAAGAAAAACCCCACAATATTCACCCAGATGTGCAAGAACTCCCATTGCTCTGAGCAAACACGGGCCAGAAAGCTCTTGGGTACAACCCTATTAAGAATTTAACCTTTTATTGACTGCACAAGGAGCAAAAGAATCACTTTCATTAACTCAACTGTCAGTGAAGGAGGAGTGTGTCAGCCCATAATGCCCCACTATGGTGCTACAGCAATGATATCATGGTACAGACACAGGGCTTTATCCCAGAGCAACTTTGTTTAACCAGTGGGTGGAAAAGGACAGAAGAACTTATAGAAAACATGAGAATTTAAACTGATAGAAAACAAGGGAACTTATACTTAACCTGACAGAAAACAGCAGAACTTAGACTGCAAGTGTATGGCAGATTTGACTGGGGCATCATTGCTTGAGCAATTTTAACAGCTTTGCTTTTTTGAGAAAGAATGAGGAAAAATGATCCATTTTCAGTTCAAGCAGCTCCTGAGAGAAGCACTGTTAAATGCCAGGTTCTGTAACACAACCACCCCAGCCACTTCCCAGCACTGGTACACTGTTCTATCTCTGTTTGATGTGGTGTGGCTTTGAGCATGACTCTGTAATTTACATGTTCTTATTTATAGCAAGATTCTTTACTGATCCACCACAGAGTAAAAAAAAAAGCTCTACAAAACATTCCCATTAAAAAACCCAGCTACTGAAAGACCAAATGTTTGAAAACAGAATAATTTTATTTGGAGTAAAATACAACATACATATGAACAGGGACAGATGAACAAGTAGAATGCACAATTAAGAGGCTGACAAATCAATGCAAGGCAGAGAATTACAGGTAGAAGACTTGAGAGAAGCAACCTGGCTTTTGGTGAGATTACATTAAGAAAGCAGATGAAAATACCTAACATAACTTATTTCCCAAAAAAGCTTCTCCATGAACTTTCCTATGTGTTTTCAGATTATGATCTCGATGTTAAGAACACTGGCAAAATCAGAATCTGCCTTCTGATGTTCAGAATTGTTTCAGATCAATTCAGGTGAAACCCCATAACTTCACTTACTGGCTTTATGCTTTATGCACTTCAGCCATAAAGCACATTTGCCTCACCAGCTCATGAACACCTCTAGAAAAATGCTACTCACCACATTTTGCTGAGGTGTGACATGTCCAGTGTGAAATAGCATTACAGAATCAGTGTTTCCTTTTTTTCCCTCCTATTTTTCACTTTGACTGATGCAATTTTTATGTATAATGCTACTTCATAACTACATTAACTACACAAAAGTAACAACTGGAGTTTCCACCTCAGACACATCAAAATCCCTAGCACCTTTTTTTTTTCAATTTTTTTTCTTTTCTTAACAAAAATAAACTCCTTTCTTTGTAGGGAATGTTCTCAGTTCTTCAGTAAGATCCTGTTAGCTATTTCTCAAGGAATGCTGACGACTAACAATTAAAAACATGATTGCAGAAACTAATACCTATAAAGTGCAGGTTTACAAGGAAGTAAGGTAGGAGTTTCAGAGTGTTGTTAATATTAATAAAGAGTTATTTTAATCTTTAGAAGCAAAAAATATACCATTTGAAACAAAAATTATTGAAATATAATACCAGTCTACATTTTCTTTCCACGGCAGCTTTCGACAGATCAGATGTTTTGTGGTATTTTAGTCCTCTGATTCATATCTAAGGATTAAAAAAATAAACAGAAAAATCATTAAAGCAGAGTAGCAAATCCCCAGAGACGTTTTGTCTTTAAGAAAAATCAAACCCAAGTAATAAATTGCACTTAATAGTGACACATTGCTCTCAAGAGTCACTGTATGACACAGAAATGCATGGACTTTTTAGACTATTTTCTCCTTGTAAAACTGGCCAGTTTACAAACAGTACAATAAAGGAATGACCTACCCATAAATCCAAACAGTCAAAGAATCTGGGACACCTCCCATCTCTATCAAACTGTATAGCCCCCGAGGGCTTATCTACCACAGCCATGAACATCCTGTATCCTCTCCACGCTGAATTCTCTCATGACTTGGTACATGGCAGCTGCCCTTGCACACATCAGTCCTATTCCCCAAACATCCATTAAAAGCATTGGCTTGTCAAAAATCAGGGAATGCACTACCAGAAATTATTTTAAGGGAAAATTCAGAGACTGTTTTAGACACAGATTCATATTAATGACAACAAAAAGAGAGCAGAACGTGGATGCAGAGCAAGGATCTGTTTGGACAGACAGGAGAGCACCCCTTACTTGGAGAGCCTTCTGCGCAGATCCTTTATCTGCTCGTTCTTCTTGGTGAGAATCTCTTTCATGTTGCGATAGGCGGCTGTTTGCTGAAACTTCTTCTCCAGTTCCTACACAGGAACAACAACCAACATGTTTTTTACATATTAGGAAGACCAAAAAAAATTTCTATGCAGACAAATGGGCAATATTTAGGTGTTGATCTAGTTATAATCATGCAGTTAATTGTGGGTTTGCTATTTTACTTATAATAACATGCTTTCCACTGAAATAACAAAAATACACAGGCAACAGTGTAGCCTGGTAGACTCTGCATCCTACAGTGTGTGCTTGTTAAATTACTAACCAGTTAAAATATGAGTAAGGATCTCATTTCTATATTACAAAGCAATGCTCACCTTTTCAGCTGTGGATAGCTGATCCTGAACCTTAAGCAAGTCATGTTTTGTTGTCACCAAGTCCTCCTCCAAGAATTTTTGGTTTGCAGCAGTGTCATTCAAAGTCTTCTCAAACTGGGATTTCAAAGCTGCCACTTTATTCTCCAGTTCAGTGATATCCTGGTTTGCATAAGTCTTCAACAGAAGAAATATTGAAAATACGTCAAATGCAAGAGAAGAAATATTTAAAATTTCAAGTGCAAAATTCCACACAAAGTAGGTACACCTTAATTTTTAGTAAGTATGTTCACACTATTCCTTTAAAGCCTAAATTAGAAGTGCTTTAACTAAAAATAATGTTAAAGCAGTGACTGATTTATAACTTTAAAAAATTGATAATAAATGCATTTTCAAGATGGCTGGGACGTCTTTTGACAAGTTGAGATTTCAAGTTCTTGCACTTCACTCCTTCAGGAATTAGGTGAAGACACGGGATGAAGTTACTGACCATACAGAAATAGTAAATTAACGTTTAAGATCTGAATGTCTGTGCCACAATGTACTTTTGAAGGATTTCAGAAGCTGTTTGTGTAGTACGGGTAGGAAAGGCTGAAAGTGTTAAGGCTCATACTCTCAGTCAGGTACCAACATTGCACTGTTCTTAATGTCTTGTGAAACAACTTTCCAGTTTCCTTGTGAGAAGAAACAACTCAAACTCTTCTGGACTTCATGTAACTGTTCTATGGATTTTCATTTAAAAAAAAAAAAAAAGAAAAACTAAAAAACAAATACAAACCCCTCTCAGGTTTAAAAGCTCAAACTCAGAAGTGTAAGGACTCAGGATGAGGCTGAATCACAGCACTTTAAAAAGAACAATAAACTAAAACTAATGAAGGTCTGCTCCTTTTTCTGTGTGGAAGGTAAGATTTGAGAATAGGAAAACACTTGATAATAGTCCCTGTAAAGAAGAAAAGCTTATTTTGAATGTTGAGACCAGAGTCCAAGGCTGCAATGCTGAGAGCACACTTTGTGTGTTTCACATCAGAACAGGCAATGACCATTTCTCTAACCCATGAGACTTAAGTCAATTATGAAAAAATTCCACATTCACAAGTTACACTGTTCTGATGGAGCAGTTACCCCCAAACCGTGACTCAGACTCTATTAACTATTATTATTATTAGTAGTAGTAGTAGTAATAATAATAATAATAAATTCTCAATCTGCTGAGTTGGTCCTTAAGAACCACTGTGGTTTGGCAGCCCAAAAGTGTTTAAAAATTACTGCTCTATAAGCAACTGGGTTTATATGATTTTACTGACAACCATCCTAAAAGATATGGAGTGAAATCACATAAAATTCAATATTTTCTCCAACAACCAGTAACTGTTAATACTGTAATTGATTCAATCAAGTAGCACTTTTCAGCACTGTATCCACCAGCTGGTTTCAACAACACATAATGCCTGTAAATAGAAAATGTAAGAGCTGGAGAAGAAAGTGACAGATTATAGGGAGCAAATTAGGACATGAGAGCTGAAGATACTCAGAGCCCTGACACGGAGGCCAATTCATGTTTAACCAGAAAAGCAGGATAAGATTTGGTTCCAATCTCTTAAAACTACAAACAGTATTAACCAGGATTTAATACAACCCTTTAATGTTTTAAACCATTAATAATTAAAGACTTAACAAACAAATATTTGCCATGACTGATAAATCGAATTCCCTATTAAATAATATTATTGAACATAGATATTTAAAGTTACTAAGTTAACTTATAACATATTGAGAAAGCCAAGTACATACCATAAACCAGTTAGAAAGCAAAATAAAAAGAAATCAGGATTAAAATATGAAACTTAAAATAGAAATGCTTTATGATCCTGAACCTCACTTCAAATCTATAAATACTGCAGGAATTTCAAAGTCAATTTCTCAAAATAATGGCATTGAAGTATAATAATTTTGTTTAAAGTCTGAACAGAGATGTTTTAAATTAAAGAAAAAAATCACACATGAACAAACTTTAGAAAATTCTAATTACTGACAAAATAAAGGACAAACTTGAAAAAATACTGAGGTGATCTGAACAGATTTATCTGTGTCAACATGACTTCAGGCTTCTTAAATCTTTTTTTCTTCAGCAGCAACTCACCATGTTTGAATCCTCATTTATAAAAAATATTAAGAACCTCACGTAGTAAAAATAAACAATGAACCATTTTTACCAGTATGCTGATATGGGTAGAACCACATAAAATCATGTAAGCATCAAATTTGCTTGTCCATGTCAACATCAAGTGTGACAAATGCTGGAAAACATTCGTTTTACTGTTGCTGTAAAACCAGGTTAGACATCATTCTTTCATTAGTAAACATCAAGAAACAAACAGACATGAATTTGTGTCTGTTAATACAAATATCAGCCCTGAGAATATGAATTCTGGGATAATACTTCCTGACAGTACCTGGAATAACACTTTCTGACAATAATTTATCATGGTCTTTGTGACACAAAATACATGTCACAACATCAGCTGATGTTATGGATTACCTGGTGACCGAGGGACCAGCAGGAACAGACAACACTAACTTGAACTTTTGCATTTGCCAGGCAAGAAACACACCATGCACAACAACATTGTGGATGTATTGGCACAGTTGTGTTAAAGAGGGGTCATATCCTCATTGTATTTACCTTCTGATCTCCTTGGATCATTTGTAAATCCCTCAGTGACTTCTCAAGCTTGGACTTCTCATCTAGGGCAGCTGTAGCCTGCAACACATTGAAAATTTAAAACCTCAGAAACATGTTTTAATTGAAAACATAAGGATAATAACCTGGGGATTCTTATTTAGGTATTTTTAAATATGTAAACAGCATTAAGTATCTAAGCTTGTAGGGAATGTACCTGTGTTTCTATGGTCTTGAGTCTGGTCTTCAATTTTTCGTTTTCTTCTTGGAGACGAGCAACTGTCTTTGGGTTAATGAACAAAAAAGTTCTGAATTTTCTAAATACTTTGGGGAAGAAAATACACTTCATAGCTTATAAAAATGGCCTTCATAAGAAATCAGTAATTAATTTATTCATTGTGTTTTCTGCCTCAATCAGCAATCAAGTCTCCATATAGCCCCATTCACTTAAATTTGGCACGTGCTTTACTGAATAATTGAGATTATTGAGCTCAGCATCTTCTTAGTATGGAGATGATTGATTAAAAGCTGCAGGTTCAGAGATGTAAATTTCATTGTGTTCATCATTTGTATTTTTCAATCAATAAAGAATTAATTCATAGTTCCTGTTCCAAAGATACAAATACCAGGTTACTGCATATCATGTCCTGTGGCCCAGGAAATAATCACGTTTTATCAGTCAATTTCCCATATGAACTTTGAATTATTTGGGGAAAAAAAAAAAGAGAGACATCAGATGCAAATAGTCAACAAAAACTGTTATGAAATACATTTTGAAACTATTTTTGAAAAAGAACTACATTGATCTATAAGCAAAATACAGGTCTGAATGCTTGAATGCTTTAATTATCATAATGAGTAAAACCACTTTGAGCAGACACTGTACCTGACACAACATTTTGGCAATGCAGCCCAGAAGACAGAAAACACAACTCCTTCCTCATTGTCTTGCCTGCCCATAACTTAAAAGTGATGTAAGGAAGCATTTTAGAAAAGTTTGGATCAAATGAGTTCAACACCTCATAAAACTTATTGGTAACATTAAATACTAGAAAGTGTTTCATAATTCTGAAAACGTTTAGAAAGTGAGAAATCAGACATTTTCAAACCCAGTAAATTCCAAATTCTTTATGTGCTTGTTTCTTTAGGACAGATTTAACCAACTTACCAAACAAAAGAAAAAAAGACAGGATGCAATGAGGTTGAACTCAAGTGATACAGAAACTGTTCAATAACCTCCTCATTTCAGCCAGCCACATACTTTAATTTACTTCCTTGATAAAAAGCCAGCTAGCTGCATGTAACTCATTTACTAATTTACTCCATTAAATGAAAAAAATAAACAACTACAAAGGCCAAAGAGGTCTTTGCAAAAGAAGGGTCAATACTGCAATACCTGTTAGAGACCATAACCACACAATACACCTGAGATGCTTTAAAATCTTTATTAATTCACTGTCATTTCCCTTTACATTCTGGAGTGTGTTACCACAACATCCATACAGTGACAGACACACTACACAAACATCACTGTGCAGCTCCTCAGTTCAGTTCCATAAACAGAGTGGTCATTGCCCACAACTGCACGAACACACAAGTTCTTACCTTGTTGAGCAGCTCTGACCCACCTTCATTTAATGGAGCCAGTTTTGGTTTAACGGGATCTGCTGTGGGCTAAAGAAATAATAGAGGTGGAAAAATTAAATTACACAGATTTCTAGGAGGGAGACAGGTACTCCTGCAGTCTGTAAAATAGTTATTGACAGTCAAATCAGCTTTCTTTGGTAAAGCAAATGAATGATCTTTCCTTTCAAGTTCAGTTTTTACTGGTTTCTTGGCTCCCAAGTTGTGTACTTCACCTGGAGCTGAAGTTAAACAGAAACACTGCACAGAGACAGAGGAGGATTGCAAACTTGATTTTACAGAAGACTAACAATGCTGCAGCAACCAAAAGACAAAGGAATAAGGAAAACAGAAAAAATATTTGAGTGACTATAAGAGTAAAAACTATTTACAAAGTTACAAATGTTCTCCTTTTAAGTATCAAAGAATAATATATATTAACTACATATACCCTGACACTACAAACCAAGTAAGGTGCAGCCATGATCATGCAAGATTAAAGCTAAAGTGGTATCTGCACTGTGCAATCTGTTCAGCTCTGACTCCATGTTGGGACAAGCAGATGTCCAAGTCTGACCCCAGTTTCCAGGGGAATGGAACACAGAACAGACACTTCAGCACATCCCTGGCCTGGCTGACCTTGGGATGAGGGACATGAGGCATGTCCTGGATGTGCAGAACCTGCACTCTGGAAACAGCCAAGGCAAATCAGAGTGAGCCTTGGCTCCAAACTGCAAATGTGATTTTCTGGAGACTTTCAAAGACTGTTTTGGAACAAGGGCAGTGTTCTGTTTTTGTTCTACTCTCTTAAACTCAAAGAGTTAGTACTAAGCATTTTAAACATCTGTCACAACTCCACATGACATTTGATTATTATTTGATTAAAATAAAACTCTACCTTTTTGTTCGAAGACGTAAATTCTGACTTTTCAAACTCAGCAACCTGTTCCAATAATTCTCTTGAAAAGAAAAATAGAGTGGCATTTATTTACTGATGAAAAATAAAAAGAGGTATTCATTTATTTATATTAGGAACTAAGCTATGAAACACATTTTACCAGGCTGGTTCTATGCTTCTTACTGCATGTAAGATTGTTGTTAGAAATACAGAGTGAAGTCCTATGCAAACACCATGAACACAACAGATCATGTCATGCAATGGTCTGGTATATGTGTGCAAGATACTTGATTAAAATATAACCTAACCAGACAAAAGCTTTTTATTCAAATCCAATGACTTGCCTTTAACTGATTCATTCAAATAAGAATATTGTCAATAAAAACATCTTGCTGACAGGTTTGAAATTGTTTTTGCATCTTGCTGCTTTTACAGATTGAAGCCTTGAAACTAATCCCTCACTGACACAACATTAAAAGAACAGGTTTCAATGATTAGGAAAAGAATGCCAATAGTCAACTCTTTGAAGTTTTGTTATTATTGAGAGGGACTCTGCACAGTCCAGTAGATGTTACCGATTCTCCAGGTCAGAGATGTCTGTCTGCAGCTTAAGGTACCATTTCTCAGCCTGTGAGAAGAGCTGCCGCAGAAGTAGAACGTTGGTGTAAGTTGTATTTATGAGCTCTGACTCCACTTCACTGTGCACGACACTCTGCAGTCCATCCAGCATGTCTGTCACCTCATCAATTGTGAAGGTCTCTTCAACAAGTCTAAACAGAGCAGTTCAGGAGAGTCATGTAAGATAAAGGTAATAATTTGCCACAGTTATGAGATCTCACTACACAGATACCACTCACATAATGCAAGATCCTTCTACAAACATCCACTGTCTGTAGTTATTAGATAACCATAGCACTCCTAATTGGTTATTATACCTGAATTTTCTCTTTAAATCATTACAATCACAAACATTCATTCAGCTACAGCCTTGCATCAAATTTAAATACCAGAAGCAAGACATAAAGCAACGTCACGCTTTCAATATCTGTTAATTCCTACAAATTTGAACAACTTAGTTTTAAATGCACTTGACTTGTAACTTTTGGAAAATTATCGGTTCTTTCCCAGTAAGAACACACAATCTAAGTGTAAACAGAGAAAAGCCATGAAGTATTGAAACCCCCCTCTGCTGCTGGCATATATTGCTTTCTTCTTGCTCAGATCCACCTCATGGAGTACCTGCTGTCCTTAAGGTCCTGAAAACAGGAATCCACTGTTTTGAGGCACAGCCCGCGCTTGAAGCGAGCGAAGCGCATGTAGCTGATCACTTCGTTCTGGTGGTGCTCGCTGAGGCCCAGCTCTGCCTGCAGGGGAGGGCACAAGCACAAAGGCAAACACACACTAAGCAAAATGGAGCACAAGTACTGAGAATACTTGCCCTCTGACTACTTTGTGTGATTGCTTTCACAGGGTTATCATGGTAACCACCATATTTTCATACGTGTATCCCCATATACCTCACATGTGTGATCTCCCTTCAACACTACCAGGACTCAGGAGTAACAGCTCAGGTGAGCATCAAACAAGTCACACAAAATCTAAATCAGAGGCAATCAGAGGGTCAGAACCAGAAGGACTGTAAAGGAAGCCCTTGGATAAATGTGTCTTTGTACTACATGTTCATACGTGTAATGTAACTGAATGATGTATCTTTCAGAGATGTACGAACAACAACAAGAATAACAACAAAACCACAGGAAAGAATGCTACTCTGTGTTAGTTTATTTGTAGAACCTTGAGACTTCTCATACAATCACATAATCATAGAATGGCTTGCATTAGGAAGGGACTTTAAAGATCATCTAGTTCCAAATTCCCCACCGTGGGCAGGGACACCTCCCACCAGACCAGGTTGCTCAGAACCCCATCCCACCTGGCCATGAACACTGCCAGGGATGGGGCACCCACAGCTTCTCTGGGCAACCTGTGCCAGTGCCTCACCACACTCACAGCAGAGAATTTCTTCCATATATCTAATCTAAACCTACTCTCTTTCAGTTTGAATGCATTCCCCCTTGTTCTGTCACTGTGTTTCCTGATGAAGAGTCCATCTCCAGGCTCCCTGTAGGCCCCTTTCAGATACTGGAAGGTTGCTATGAGGTTTCCACACACCCATCTCTTCTCCAGGCTGAACAGCCTCAACTTTCTCAGCCTCTCTTTGTAGGGAAGGTGCTCCATCTTCTTGTCAACTTCTTGGCCCTCCTCTGGACTTGCTCCAACAGTTCCATGTCCTGCTTTTGTTGGGAGCACCACAGCTGTACACAGGACTCCAGCTGGGGTCATACAACAACAGAGCTGAGAGGGGAGTGACTTCCCTCGACCTGCTGGCCATGTTGCTTTTGATACAGGAGATCTTAATCTTAGGCGACAATCTGAATTTGTTTCTCAATTGCCCAGAGACAAATATTCCCAGAGCAAAGTAAGAAGTAAACAATTTTAGATGCGTGCCTCTACCTCAAAGGAAGGACTGTTGGCACGGACAATTACATAAGGAATAACCTTTGCTAATGCACAAGCCACAAAGAAGAAGAGCAGGGCGTGAATGGGAGTTCATCCCCACATTCCCTGGAGAGCTGCTGCCACCACAGGCGAGCCCGTTTCACTCACTCCGCGGTACTTGGTCAGGGTGGCCGTGCCGAGGAGGGGCAGCGATGCCGCAGCTCACCCGGAGCAGGGACTCTGATCACCTTGCCCTCAGCAATGCACCTGAGCAGGGAAGCGCCAGTGGTAGGGCAGTGCTGGAAACACCCGGACGGACAATCCACCATCCGGGCACAGCGCTCCACTGCCCGGGAATTAAAGGCGGCCGAGGAAGCAGCAACAGCAATGAATAAAACCAGCACTAAATAAAACCAGCACTGAATAAAACCAGCTCTCACAGTGGCTGCAAACCCGATGTCGTCCACAAATCGCAACTGAAGGATCATAGGAAAGCTAAATTAAAGTTCTCTTTGCTGTTGCTGTTTTTTTTTTTTTTAGCTGAAAAACTTCTATCTAATAGAGACAGAAAAAAAATTAAACTAGTAAATAAACACAAAAGCACAGGCCACACATGATCTCCGAGTCAGCCACGCCAATACGCAGCTAAGCCAGCGGGGCGCCGCATCCCGCACACACCCCAAGCCACAGGAGTCCCGGCAGGGGTGGCACGGGTGGCCGGGAGGGGCGGGCGGCGCCCAGACCCGCCGGGCCGGGCAGGGAATGCCGGGCAGGGAGGGCCGGGCGGCCCGGCCCGTACTCACCATGGCGGCGCTCGGGCAGCTGAGGGCCGGCCGTTGCCATGGAGACAGGAAGCCTCGCGAGCGCCCCCGGCGCGCTCCCATTGGCGGCGGCGCGCCCACGTGATCCGCGCGGCGCGGGAAGGGCGCGCGAGCGCTTCCCGGGAAATAAAGGCCCAGGGATCGCTTCCCCCTGCGCTTGGATTGCGGGCGTGTCCAGGGGTCGGGTTTGAGGCTCAGCTGCACATTAATGAGCTGCTGAAGTGGTAGGGAGGTCGCCGTGGGCAATATTCCAGGTTTATTTACACCAGTGAAGATTTTTTTTTTCCAAAGGCTTCATTAGCCTGAGATTAGTCCCGCTGAAGTCGGCAGGACAACATAGAAGTTTTAGGGTTTAAGGGACCTTAAAGACCATCTAAAGCGTCTAAAGCGTCCCTAACACCTTTCACTAGAGCAGATTACTCGAACCCCATCCAGCCTGGCACTGAACACTTCCAGGGATGGTGTCACCAAAACACCACAAAAAATAAAGCACTAACTTTAAATTCCTGACTCCTCTGGTTTTAAGCTCTTTAACCCCACAGCCAGTCAGGTGCAGGCCACGGTGCCAGCTACTTTTTTACCCCTTAGTTCTAATCAGCAGCGCTGGTTTGCTCCCACATGGAGCCATGGAGGGGACTGGCAGGTGTCCAGCACAGGTTACTGAAGCCCAAGGCTTGTCACAAACCAGGGAACACACTAAACTGAAAATCTTGGCACACCTCAAGGACTTCCTATCAAGTTTGCCCTGTACATAAGGGAAAACATTAGGGCTTTTTGGTTGGGTTTAGAGGGAGTTGTTTGTGGGCTTTTCGTTTATCTGCTTCCTCATATCTCACCTGCTTAGAGCAAAAAAATCCAAACTACCCCATTGGTTACTCATGTATTTTCATGTTCTAACAGTTCCAGGTTTTTTAGCACTTGCCTTGCTTTATTGCACTCAGGGACAGAACAGGAAACTCTATTCAGCAACATGGGCTAGCACAGAATAGCCCTCGTTCCCTCACAGATGAGTTGCAGGTAAATGAGTAACAGACGAGAAGCAGCAAGCTGGGAAAGGCAGGAACACACACAGGCAGGAGGGCTGTTGTACTTGGGCAGCTGTTTCCATCCAGGAACCTTCCAGAGCTGAGTGGCCCCAAGGGAAAACTGTCCTTCTTTGACAATTTAAGAGGAAAAAATGGGATCCCTTTTCACACCATTAGAATGCAATTGGCACTACTCAACATTGTATTTATTTTACTGATAGAACCTTCAGTGCATTTTCATTTCCTAGTGGTCCTAAAAGCAGCAGTGACCAATTAAGGATTAACAGGAGATTTTGAGTAGGCAGCTGTATTAGTGGCAAATTAACCTCATTTCTATTTACTTCAGACAAAATCAGGAGAAACTGACACAACTTCCATCAAAACTGAGCACTCTGGATCAGCTCTTGAGACAGACAGGGCCTAACTTGTCCAAATCTGTCCTCAGTAAACAGCACAAGTCACAGGTGCAGCCAACATTCAGCACAGGAGACTCAGAACATGTTTGCAGGAGGCCCTGGAGCAGGTGAATCCTCAGGGAAAGGCATCCAGGTCTGGCCTCAGAACTGGAAACAACATTCACGTGGTACTTCCAGACATAAACTCTCATACTGCCCAAGGAAAGCTTATCCATCTGTGGAACTGTCATTGCATGTAAGCCAAGCTGAGAACTCTGCATTGCTGTTATGCACTGAAGAAGGACTAACAAATTATGATTCCTGCTGTAATGACACCTGGTGCTTCTTAGGCAAAGTATTACCCATGAGTAATAGAAGAACTGGGGCTGAGTTTTCATTGCTATTTGTTATCCATGCACTAAGAAAGAAAATTCCTTTAGGGAAATTCTGACTGAGACTTTTCCAACAGCTTTCATAGCAACTCTCACTTTGCTTGCTTTCTCATAAATACACACAGTGTCAGCTGTGAAAACCACATAGATGATGTCAACTAGTTAATTTTCCTAGACAGGACTGATGTCAGTTCAACATTTTTATTGCTTTAGCACAAAAGAGAATTTCAGGACAAAAAATCCCCACCTAATAATCTACTCAGAGAAGCCATTCTCCAGCAGTATCACTGAGATGCCACTGTAATGCATAATCCATATCAGTAACAGTGATGCCAGACTGCATTTTCCTCAATGAACTGAGAATGAACCATAAACACTCCCGTGCATCTTTTTGGGGTTATCTCATTCCTGCAGGAGATAATAGCCAATATTACATATATTTTTGTTTTTTGAAATTATACTAAACAGTCAGTTACAGGCTAAAACTAATAAGAAATCATTCCCTTGCCAGAAGGATTGTTCCTTGTAGCTTATCCTGTGTTCCCTGCAGAGCAGCTTTTCTATAACAGCACTTCTGTTGGAGCTGAGAAACAATATGTAATTACATGCTTTATTGTTACAATTTAAGCCTCTGGATATTGTGTTAGTGATGAGATTTTCTTTAAACACTATCATTTTATAGTTCTTTCAAAAAGATTATCTTCCTCCAATTTCCACAGAGAATCTTAATTATTAAGAGTACAGCCTCTACCAAATGCTGTTGAGTCAAGCAGCCAGAAGTGAATCACAATAAAGGTTAAAGAGAAGTGCACTCAGCAAGGCCTGAGTGAAGGAAGATAAGAGATTTTTAAATTTTTTTTCTCTGATGCTAAATTTGCCTGCACTCTTGGACAAGTCTTTGAACTGCATTCTTTCTTTACCTGAAGGGAAGTTCTGGCCAGGTGGGAGTTGGTCTCTTCTCCCAGGCACTCAGCAATAGGACAAGGGGGCACGA